>OZ059826.1:19456914-20656914 GCA_964057195.1 Orthosia cruda | reverse complement strand
TCTTTGTGTGCATTTACCATAGTAGACTAACATCTTATAGTTTACCGTCAGACCGTGTTAGTTTACTTGAAAAATTACTCATATGTACTCACATCAAATTCTGTAATTTTTCAGGCCGTCTCCTCCATCACCGACTTTAGTGGCTCAAATCGACTCTTCAGTAGCGTGCCTCTGGTTATTGACGCCTTTATCAGCTGGGACAGCAGTGGTGGCAGTTCTCGTAGCAGTATCGACCAACAACTGGCTTCACACACAGGAGAATATGCTGAACCCTTCGTACAACGGCACGGGAAGACATGACCTGGTTGCAAAGCAAACCGTGTCTGGTTTATGGAGGATATGCCACACAGATCGTAAGAATTTAATTTTTAACTTATAATGCTTCGTTATTATTGTACGTTCACTAAGTATCGTGGGGGAGCAGTGGTGGCCTATTGGTTACGGCCCCATCTTACGTGTAATGGGTTTGAAGCCATCAAAACCTGAATCATCGGTAATTGCATGTCCTAAAACCAAAAATTCGAAGATATGTGACATCCACCAAACCGCACTGTCTCCGCGTGGTGGGTTAAGGCCCGTTCCTTCTCTCACAGAGATGAGGCCTGTGTATCAGCTGTCGGAATATTAAAAGGCTGAAGATGATGAAGTAGCGTTGTGAACTAAATCTCGTACAAAAGCCGCACTCCGCGTTCACGGCTAAAAACCTATTCCTATATCTCATGTGGCTTGAATTTTTGACTGTTATGAATTCTGCATGTTCAAGGAATGAATGATACAAATTAGGAATAGAAATTCTAGTGAGATCTATAACATCAAGTAACCAACTTATTTTCAATTTCTTTAAATAACTTTTCAGAACAAGTTTATTTTAGAATTTGTCCTCGGATAATCTACAGATTTCGGCAGACTGGTCTTTGGTCATTGGTCTTACGTTAATTGAATAAAGTTTCCTTCGAAAGGACTTATCTTATGGGTGTTAGCCTTGAATAGAAACGTAAAAAAACACAAATAAATCGTATCGGCTTGGAATATAGAGCACGGTACTTTTAAGCACAATGGAGTACGAAACTTCCGCGTGTGTCGCGAGCCTACAATGCGTTTCGTTTCCGTCGCAGCACGTGGGAAATGCATTGTCCCGCCGTCCGAGTCGGCCCACTTTCGTTCCATTACAAAGTCCGTTGCGTCCGCAACTGCGGGAGTCCCATTTGAGACTAGTTTATTTCCATCATTAATGTGTGTTATTTTAATGATTCTGCAACGGTACCAACCTATCAAGAAGGCCCTTTGGTACAAATCCTTAGATCACCGAGTTCTCTTCTAGATATCTAGGATAAACCGGGAGGTCTGATCTACTAGGGATGATTGGAGTGACGGCCGCCATGTCTCACGTACAATGGTCTACCCTAAGCCCTAATGTAAGGACTAAGAGCGGAAACCAGATCCCTAAAGATATTATAAGGGCTCGTAACTTAAAGGCCGCAGTTAGCATTGAATTTGCATTAGATCTGCCATTAATGGTCAACATGACTGGCTGCTAAAATTTTTCTTATGATATTTTACCGTAGTTACTGTAAACCAAAAAACCAAATCAAATATACATAAGGTTGCATTCAAGTAGATAGCTCTTATCAGGTACCGTTTTACGCGCTTATAAGCGCCGTCCCTCGCAGGTGTTTAAGCTGTGCTTACAAACGCTGACAAGCTTGGTTCTAATTTGTTAAGCGTCGGTTCGTGTTGGCTCACCCTGACCACTTCAAAGATACATGCACAAAGATGCATGCACAAATTATGAAGCACTAGCTTCTGCCCGCGGCTTCACCAACGTGAAAAGTGTTATACAATCCCAATAATACATGATACCGGGATGAAAAGTATCCAATGTTATGAATTATCTGTATGAAAAATTTCATCTAAATCCATTTAGCCACTTTTAAGTGATTGAAACAAACTGACATACAAAGTTTCAAATATTTTTATAAAATTAGTAGGATTCACTAATTTGGATACAACGCCATCTATTGACAATAACTCATACTTTAAAAGGCTTACCCTTCCTTGCCGGTAAATAATTTTTTTAAGTCACATGGCTGTTTATATTAGTTCTAAGTGTTGCTACTAGATGGTTGAACTCTCCAAAATAAAGAAGGTAATTGAAAAATGAATTGGCAATAAAATCTATGTATAATATATAATATCTTTAAACGAACAATTATTTATTAATAGCATTAATTGTTGTATATATATAATCAGAATCTCGGAAACGGCTCCATCGATTTTCATGAAATTTAATATGCAGGGGGTTTCGGGGGCAATTTATCGATTTAGCTAGGTTAAATTTTTGGAAAATGTAATTTTCTCTATTATGCACCCAAGCAGAGCTCGGTCGCCCAGGTACTTATAATTTTATGATACATAAATTATAGTTTTTTGGCTCCTTAATTAAGTAGCAGTATTCCATGAGCTGAGAAATTTAAATCAACAATACATACGACATTTAACGCCTCTTTCAGGGATTCAAACACTTCAAATACAACTTGTATTAATTTTTGTAATTGAATGTGTTTCAGCTGGCAGTACGGTGTTTCGGTGTCTGGACATTCCATATTTCCCGTTATCTCAATGGCAGCCTGATCCGAGTGACTCCACGAACGCAATACCATGTGAGTTTAATTTCTATGTGGTGGCTTTTTGCGACGAGGCAGTAAGGGTGGGTACTCTAAACATGGTAGGGAAAACGTACTTAGCAAGACTGAGTTCACAGTCTTTGAGAAAGAAAGACAAAATTACACATTTTCCGTACCGTAATATACAATGCGGGTTCAGTTTCAGTCATAAGTCAGGGCCACTGGGCCACCTCTGCGCTACTCTGACCACTGCGCTGCGCTGCTCTGTAAGACTACTCTGTTCATAAACAAAACGGTGAAGGAAAACATCGTGCAGAAACTGACATGTACTAATGCAAAAAAAAATAAGACATCTGACATCTCTGGGCATCTGTGGGCTCTGAAACGTGGTCGCTTACAGTGCCTAATCCAATGGCCTCATCAGAATGCTTACAGTCACTCAAAGGGCAATGCAGAGAGCTATGCTCGGAGTTTCCTTGCGTGATCGAACCAGAAATGTAAAGATCTGCAAGAGAACCGGGCTTACCGATATAACCTGAAGAATTACCAAACTTAAGTGGCAGTGGGCAGGGCACATTGCTCGCAGAACGGATGGCCGATGGGGCAGAAAGATTCTGGAGAGGCGACCGCAAACCGGAAAATGTTGCGTTGGAAGACCTTCCACCAGGTGGACCGATGAGGTGGTGAAGGTTGCGGGATCCTCTGGTTGCGGAACGCACGGGACCGGTCAAAGTGGTGACGCTTGGGGGAGGCCTATGTCCTGCAGTGGGTGTCTTTCGACTGATATGATGACATCTACCAATTCGCATTGTGCCCTCGTCACCTCTCACAGAGACGTACAGACTACTTAGAGATACTTATCAGAGACGAGGTCTGGTTCCCAGCAGTGAAAATATTATATAGACTGATTCCATAATCAGGTCTCATAGAGAGCTTGTGGTTAACACGTTCGCTGCCAAGGACTCGTCTCGCGCGAGAAACAATGTAATTTTAGTTGTTTCATTAATTATGACAGCGAACGTATTAAATAATAACAACAGCACGGGTCAATATTTAAGGAACTATTACCGAGGTTAGTCTATGGACCATCTATTCCATAACGAGACTGCACCAACTGGAGCCGAGACCTTACGAGGATGCGTTAGGATCTTGTTTGTACATCCTTGTACATGTTTGTACGATTGCGTTACACAAAAGTAATAATGATAGGTATGGCATGTGTTTCAGACGTGGTGACAAGGTCGGCAGCCCCTTTGCTTCTGGCAGTGTTCACGCAAGCTGTTGGAGCACTGTGTTGCGTCCTAGGACACTGCGTGAAAGGACGTCGGCTTTGCACATTCATTGCGGGCGTTCT
Organism: Orthosia cruda; assembly: GCA_964057195.1. Lineage (NCBI taxonomy): Eukaryota > Metazoa > Arthropoda > Insecta > Lepidoptera > Noctuidae > Orthosia > Orthosia cruda. Next base: position 20,652,936 of record OZ059826.1, on the reverse strand, counting down.
CTTTATTATATCTGGTGAGTGAACATTTGTAAACTTAGAAAGCAAGAGAGAAGAGAAAGGAAGAAAACTTATTTGCAGCAGGAGTGACTGTAGCAAACTTAAATTCACGTCTAAGGACCAACCCATAATCGTATTCAGTAACATGACAGTTTCATGTAAAAAGATTTGGACCACGCTACAACTATACTAGTTGGGATAGTAAAGGAATTTGCAAATAAAAAATCACATACATGTTCACTTGTCAAGTTACTAAATATGAATGTCCGACATAACTTAAGATTAGAAGCAGTACGTACAATAATGCAACATATAATTATTTATCGCGGGTTGGCTCATGCTCACAACCACTCACAGGCCACACTTTTACGCTTGTACATGAGTTAGATGAATTCATAGTTACTCAAACGAATGTACTTAAGAAAATAATAATGAAATAAGTGATGTTGAGGTGATTTTTAGGGCACCGTCATACGGAACTAGTAGACCGCTTGTATACGTCAAAAGTCACTGGACACAATAATTCGTGTCCTTTCTACACAAGAACTGTGTACACTGCCACGCATCTGAACATAAATAAATCTTGTTTGCGCTAGATACGACGCGGTCGGTGTTGTTGCGGTATAGGGGCGGGATACGTGGGGTGGTTGAAGTAGTTTGTATAGGTTGTTTTACTCTAATTAACAAAAAAACGAAAATTTAAAACAGACTTGGCTAGTGCAACCTACCATACCCTACGCAAGACAGCACGGAAACAATCTTATGTGGAAAGACACGCAAAGTTTTCGTGCCTAGGTCCGTCAAAATTCTAAAAGTCCGCCCATCTCGGTCATAAAATCGTACATTAAAATCTGGTAAAAGAAGAAATTAAAGACCATTCTGGAATGCCAAAAGTCATTACTTATGGAATGTAGTTATATGAATTGGACCTGTCTGCAGCATACATGAGGGGTAGAAAAAGTGTTATCAAACAATTTATATTGTATGGAATATGAAATGAAAGAGCATAACTAAGGAGTATACTGAAGTCTGAATTGCTAAGAAAAAAAATGGTTTACAGACCTTTAGTTAGATTGGAATAGCGAAGTTCAGAAATAGGAAATAATAATACAGAATATGTACAATTAATTGAGGGTATTCGTTAACAACCTTTTGGACAGTTTATTTTTAACTTTGTTCTCCTAGCCTTCTCAACAAAAAATCCGATACCTTTTTTAAGTTACCTATTTGTATTTAATCAGATAATCCTCTAACTGTATTTTTTTCGTTTCAGGCTTAATAATGCTGACCGGAATCGTCATGTACATATCCGTCTTTAAATCACAAGTAGGCCACAAGTTGCGATACATGACGTATTTTGAAACCCCCAGAATGTCATATAGTTACGGGTATTCATTTGGACTATACCTCAGTGGTTTCGTGGCCGCCGAGTTAGCAGGCACTTCGGCTATATTCCTATTTCTTCAGTGGTACCAAAAAGATTGGATAACAGAGCTAACTGAAAAAGCCAAAGCTGATTGCCGAGCGTGGGATCGTGAATATGCCTTCACAGAATTCAGGGAGCGAGATTCCGCACTATTAGAAAGACGAATGATGACGAAAAGAGACACATACCCTCCTTCTGGTTCCTCAGCCGCAACACCACGAGAACGAAGACGCTTCGTATTCGACGGTGATGATATGCCACACTGTTCAATACATAATAAAAATAGAAGAATAAATTTAAGTTCAGCGTCTTTAAAGGATTTGTCGTCGTCGACGCTGTACGGGTTTCCGGCGGCGCCGCGACCGACAGCCTGTGACAATTACTTTGAAGAATTCAAAGAGGTGCCTCAAAGCGCGAATACCTTGAGTGGACTAAGGAGTGCGTCGATATTTCAGTCACAGGCATCGGTGGCGAGCGGCCGATTTCTGGACACTTCGGCGGTGGAACCTCCGCCATCACGAGAAGAAGAAATGGTGACTTTCGGTGCGGGCGTGAGAGGTGGCGATGAAAAGCCGCCGCCGCGTCATGACCGCGCCGTGGGAACTGACCCTTACCGCAGAACGACGCCCGTCTGATCCAAAAACTTGGGTTTCCCACCCCGAATATAAAGCATATCGAGAAGTGATAAGTGACGATTTTATCCCCGTGCTACGTACTAAATAGTTAATGTTCGTACTAAGCCGGATAAAGTTAAGAAGTGTCTTTCGAATTTATGAACGTATAATAGGTGCATACGTGACTTGTGTTATAAAATTTTTAATTGTTATAATTCCTTAAATAAACACTGCCATTTGTCTATTTATTTTTTTGTTAAAATAGTCTCAAGGGTTATGCATATTGACACATAGTGGAAATGGATTACTAAAAAAACATGTGCATTGCATAATTATTCACCTCTCTCTAAAGAACGTAAAGCACGTTGTAGACAACCCTACCAAATACAAGATAGAGGTCAATATGCTATGGATGTAGGCACCTACATTTCTAGAAATTCGCTTCGTCTCTTTCTCAGTGTGCTTTAAGCTTAAAGCGGCAATGACAAAATTATAAAGTATGCTTGAATCCATTCGACTATAATAATTTATAGGTGTACACGGTACATATTTTTATCGCGTAGCCAAAATTGGGACTAATGCTGCCGCCACCTTGTTTTACAAGCTTTTATTTTACTTGCCTCACTAGTTAGTTGCTTAGTTTGTGAGGGGAAATTATTAATCGGGTGAAAAATATACTGAATGGGCGACTATCATATTAAATAAGTAACTATTTATCCGGTTTGAGTAAAGCTTTTTAGGAGGCTTTGGTGAGCTGTGGTAATAATATTTTTACATACTTTAATTGTCTTTGGGGTTCTATTTTTCTATTTTAGCATATTATTCTTTTCAAAATAGCAGAACAACTGACAAGGCGATTTCGCTGTACAGCGTGGGAATTCAGGTGTATTCGTGTTGTCAACGAATTAGTCCAAGAGCGATCGAAGCGAGCTCGGGGGTTTAGAGAACTCCGACACGGATAGGTTCATGTTAGGTTACTTTAGACCCTGCAGACAGAAAAAGGAGCCCCGTGCAGCTCCGTCAGGCTGGCAGCTCCGTCACCTAACTTTTATTTTCAAGTCGCTGTTTTAAACATTTGTATTCGCCCACTGTTTTAAACATTTGTATTCGCTCGTTTAAATACGATCCGTTTGTTAGTGTGGGTTCAATCGTTTAAAATGTAGTTGCAGACTACATTTTAAAACAATCGACAAAGCTGAAATTTTGAATTCAATTTGGTTTGGATGACAATGCACAGTAACCTAAAAAAAACCGGCCATGTTCGAGTCGGACTCGCGCACGAAAGGATCCGGACTATTATTGCGAAAAACGGCAAAAAAACACGTTTGTTGTATGGGAGCCTCACTTAAATATTTATTTTATTCTGTTTTAAGTTGTTACAGCAGCAACAGAAATACATCATCTGTGATAATTTCAACTGTCTAGCTATCACGGTTCATGAGATACAGCCTGGTGACAGACAGACAGACGGACCGCGGAGTCTTAGTAATAGGGTTCCGTTTTTACCCTTTGGGTACGGGATGGCAATAATATTGCAACTGCTGAGCATGGGGTAAAAAACTCTTTCCCCGATCTGGGAATAAAAACTCAGTAGAGTTCAATCGCAAAACTGAGAAACAGAGAAACGAGAAAAAAAAACAGAGAAACTTATACTCGTATATACCGACACTTAACTTACGTATACAGAAGGGCCGCTCCCTTAGATGAAGAACCTATCTTCATCTAAGGCCGCTCCCGTCATTTCTAAAATTGACACTTAAACTTGTCAGATTCACTAGGGTTCCGATTTTAAAAAAAATATTGGTAGTATAATTTACAAACACAAATACATCGATTCGTCTAAACATACACCATTATCATGCTTACATGCCGTAGAGGGGAGACAAAGCATCAAATATCCAATAAAGATTAAGACTCCACAAACGACGAAGATTGGATTATAACAAGACGTAACTATGGTGTAGTAATGATCCCACCAAACTCGACAATAACATAAATGTGAAAAAAGGCGCCAAGTTCGACGAAGAAGAGTTGAGATCTTCAACAAAGCTACAATGTACAGTTTTTACACTTAAAATAATTTATTGTTTTCTTAGATATTGAATTTTTTACTTGTCATCTTGATTTATTTTTTGACCTTTATAACTTACTAGCCCCGCGGCTTCGCTCCCGCGGCCCACCCCACAGAACACGTCTTCGCCATTAAAAAAATAGCCTATTCACTCAGAAATAATATAGCTTTCTACTGGTGAAAGAATTTTCAAAATCGGTTCAGTAGTTTTTGAGTTTATTCATTAAACATACATAATCATACAAACAAGTCCTTCCTTTCTACCTGATTGCCGAAGGAGGGTACTGTGTTTATCAGTATGTATGTCAATCGATGCGTCTTAACCCTGCGAGTGTCACTGGTTACATTAAAATTGAAATTTAGAAAAATGGCGGCTTTTCAGCGCCATATTGTGGGGGCCCAATTTTTTTTTTTTTTTTGTCGGGCTCGCGTGCCGATTGATCCGTAGGACTTAGGCTTTTCGTTTAAGTTTACCTGTAAATTATCAGTGAAGCCGTTTACCTCAAAATATAAATTAATTAAAATATTCGTTACAATTTTTAAAGTGTTTATTTTATATTTTTCGTAAAAGAATGTACCTCTTTTGTGTTTTTAATAATAATAGATTGGTAGATTAGAATAAGAAATCGTATGTGCGACCTTGTTTATGCACGATAGAAAAAATTAATGATTGTGTAGAAAATTCGCATTTGGTTTAAATACACATGCGAGGCATTTACAAATATTTAATTACTAGCTTCTTCCACCGGCTTCGCTCGGGTGAAGTCGAAAATTATGTTCTCTCGGGATTAAAAGTATTACCAAATTTCATCCAGATCCGTTCAGTCGTTCTGGCTTGATTGAGTAACAAACAACTTTCGTATTTATAATATTAGTAAGATTTTGACCTTCTTCCAAAAGCCAGAATGACGTGCCAAACGCCCTCGCTAGCTTTCGTGACAGCCCTAACTAAGCTCTGCCAATAATGCCCGTAAATCGTATTGTTGATGTGTGCGTGCAAAATGTCGCTTTGTTCGTAGTGGACTCTCTGTCTGCGGCGTGCTACCGCGCGCCGCTTACTAACTTTGTGGTTCAATTTCCAAATCGGGGCAAGATTTTGGGTTATTTCATTAAAAAATTCTTAGTAGAAACTCAAAGATTGGAAGTTGGGGGTAAAAAGAAAGCGTGTAAAGTCGTTGAACAAGCGCCGGATCTCTTTCAGATAGTGTCAGATTGCCATCAGACAAAGAGGTTGAGCGACTGTAAAAAGTTGAAGACATACTAGAGTTCGCGCCTATTTCAATGTCAGTTGTACCTAAGGTCGCATTCACACGGGTCCTGTTATTGACGTCATCTATGAACTGAACTGAAGTAACTGTCGTCTACGAAGAAAGTGAGATGACTCTGCTTATTTGTATTGTAAATAAAAACGCAGTTTCCGCGACTGGTGGCCGTCCTGATCTCGGAAGGAAGCGCATTCCAAAAAAGAATGGACTGGATATAAAAGGAAGAGTGAACAAAATCATTAGTATGAGAAGGATAGAGTAAGAGGAGATTATTGGAAGAACGCAGATTGCGAGCGTGTGAAGAACTAACATATGTAAGCTAGAGATAAGATAGGAAGGAGGGGTGGGCGAATTGAGTAGAAAGAATAGCGTTGTCACATTTATGTACACACGCAACACTTAAAAAAGAAAGTACATACAGAGATAGATAGCACAAAGTTGCTGTGGGGTTTGGTGGACATGGGCCTTGATAAAATTGTTTACGCCTGTGTCTACTGCTCGCACAGCGGGGATCAGGAGACAACCAGGCTCACTGAATACCTTAGTGAGGCGGCTGATACGGCACAGCAGCGGTACCCTTCTGCCCAATTGGTGTTACTGGGGGACTTCAATGCCCACCACCAGGAGTGGCTTTTCCCGTACCAGCGCACTGATCATGCTGGGCGGGAGACGAGAAAGCTTGCGCTTGCGTTAAAACTCGCCCAGCTGGTCCAGGGGGCAACGAGGGTGCCGGATGTTGATTCGCACACAGCCAATTGCTTGGACCTTCTGCTGACTACAGATCCAGACCGCTACTCGGTGTAGGTATCTTCACCTTTGGGCAGTTCCGACCATTGTCTGGTGAAGTCTGTATCCGTCCACTCCCCACCCGATCCCAGCCCAAGAGGCGCTCGGCGGGTTTGGCGGTACAAGTCAGCAGATTGGGATGGGATGCGTTCTTTTTTCGCATCGTATCCTTGGCAGCCTACTTGCTTCTCTTTGGTTGATCCTTCGTCGTGTGCGGACGCCGTGTCGGATGTGTTGCCCAAGAAGGGCAGTCGGGCTGACCCGGCCAACTACAGACCCATTTCAATAACGTCCATCCTCTGCAAGAGTATGGAACGGGTGCTTAATTCTAAGCTCCTGGCATACCTAGAAGCTAACGACATCCTCAGTGACCGCCAATATGGCTTCCGCCAAAATCGGTCAACTGGGGATCTTCTAGCGTATGCCATTCACATCTGGAGTGAGGCCATAGAGAGACACGGGGAAGCGCTTGCCGTCTCCCTCGACATCTCGAAGGCTTTTGACAGGGTCTGGCATGAAAGCCTTATTGGTAAGCTTCCTTCATTCGGTTTGGCTAGTGGTCTGTGCGATTGGATTGCAGACTTCATGAGGGGCCGGTCCATTCGAGTGGTTATTGATGGCCGCTCGTCTGAACTACTGGATATTAATGCCGGGGTCCCACAGGGGTCGGTACTCTCAGCAACGTTGTTCTTGCTGCACATAAATGATCTGCTAAAACCCGGCACCTTTGGGTATGCAGACGACAGCACTGTAGCTGAGAGGTACGTGTCCGACGCGCGCGCTACTGGACCTCAGATCCGGTCTCTTCGGGAGGCCATGGTTGGGCGCTTGAATCTGCCCTTGGAGGCAGTCTCCGAATGGGGCGATGCCAATCTGGTCAAGTTCAATGCTGCTAAGACTCAGGCGTGTCTTTTTTCCGCTAAAAGGAGCCAATTCCACCCGGCTCCTTCTTTCAGGGGTGTGACCGTGCCGATAACTGACCATCTTGAGATTCTTGGCATCACGTTGACATCGACGCTCAATTTTGGTCCATTCATTGAGGCAAAAGCTGAGCTGGCTGCCAAAAAAATTGGGGATCCTCGCGAAGGTGAGACGGTATTTCACGCCAGAACAGCTGCTCAACTTATATCAAGCGCAAGTTCGATCATGCATGGAATACTGCTCTCATCTCTGGGACGGATCTGCCAAGTACCAGCTGGATGCACTTGATGCGATCGAAAGACGGGCTAAGAGGCTCATCGACAATGAAGTATTGGCCGAATCCAGGCTCCTGAACCTCGAACATCGGCGCCGAGTTGCCAGTCTGTCGGTTTTTTATCGGTTACATTTCGTGGAGTGTGCGTTGGAATTGCATGAACTAATTCCTCCTAGCCCGTTCCATCATCGGACTACAAGACGTACGGCGTTGCGTCATCGGTACATGGTGGACATCCCACCCATACGCACCAAACGTTTTGGGATTTTTTTTATTATGCGTACAGCAAAGGAGTGGAATTCCCTGCCGGAGTCTGTATTTCCTGATAGCTACAACCTGGGAGTCTTTAAGTCAAGAGTGAATAGGTTTCTTCTAGGCAAGCGTGCTTCATCGTCGACCACATCATCGCTTACCATCAGGTGAGATAGTGGTCAAACGCAAGCCTATCAATAATAAAAAATAAAAAAAGTTATTAAACCGATAAATATGTGTAAGCTGGAGTGACGGCACACCAGCTGCTCAAGCCATATCTTCCGAATGAAAGAACATATGATTATGTATTATAGCTTAAAACATAAGAAATAATAGCTGCCACAGGCAGCAAAATTTCTAAATCTCTAGTCCTTGTAGTTTCCACGTAGTAAACAAAAAAATTGTTTCCGCGCCAAAATGATCAAATTATTACTTCGGAGGAGGTATGGAGTGGCTTTGCCGTTCCGTGCGCTACATAGTTGCAACCAAGTTTGCACTTAGCACGTATTCTATTAGAAGTCATTTTAGGTTGCGCTCAAAATATTTTTTTGATATAGACTGAGAGCCGACTAAACTTTAATGGAACTACGAATGTAATATTATTTAAAAAGTGGATCAACTTTAGACGACGAGAGAACTACTATTATTGTTTTTTTGTGTGACTTGTTCGTTAAGGTGGATGCGCAAAGTTGGCCCGTGAAATTGAAATTTTGTTATACGTTTTTTGCAATTTCCAGGTCACTGTTAGGTTGTCTTGTCATTGTCTTGATCTAATACGATTCGCGACCATAACAAATATTTATAAAAATAATTTGAATAATTATACATATCTCTAAGTTAGAATTGGTCTATTGAAGTGCGTAGTACATTATTACCTCAATGCTATTGAATGACTTTTTCATGAAATCGTGACATATGCGAACAATTCTATACATTATAGCAAATCTAAAGCAACATCAAATCAAAACAAAAACTTCATTAAAAAAAGAGATGGCTCAAAGACCAATGCCCCAAAGCCTAAAAAAACGAACATAAGTATTATTTTTTTTTTTTACCGTTCCATATTTCAAAAAAAAAAGTTGGACGGAAATTCAGTGATCATCTGATGAGTTTATTACAGGAGGCCCAATTTTTTTATTATTCAGCAAATTTTTAGGTCTTAATTTGTATTTTTTTTATTTTTCCAGATCCTCTACTGAAAAAAAAAACATCTAGTTTCCTCCAGAAAATTCACGCGGCATAATTTTTGATATTAATGTGTTAACGGAGGGACAAACAATGGTGGAAAAAATTCTGCAGTTGGTCAATACATATTCGTAAAAATATAGCCTTTAACGTGGGGTCTGTCAGTTCTTACACTTAATATGCAGAATTCCATAAAGTTTCATACTTTATTCAGCACATTCATAACTATACTTTTTATTTATTATTTCTTCAAAATGTGCAGACCTATTTCGACAATTGCTAGTTAAACGACCTTTAGAAATTCTACACAGGTGAAGTGCGTTTCACGAAAGAATTCCCTTCGCCGTAATGTTGGTACCATTGCTTGCCATTGAAGATTTGCTTGCATAATCCACAGAACAGAAAAAACGCCTTAATCCATTTCTTCCAAAGACCTTATACTTCTTACTACTAGACTGTGCACTATGGCGCAAAAACCGGTCCGAGCGAGAGGGCTCCCTTTGGTAGTGTGTCTCTTTCTAATGAGGTGACCATGACCAAACAGAACACGGGACAAATTGACTGTAAAAACTACATTTTAAGTATTCCGATATGTTGATGCTACCTAACAGCGCTACCTAAACCTACCTAATTTGTAGTTAATAAAAAAAAGTGTTTATATTTTTTGGTATCTACATCACTAACCGTATGGTGTCGGGCGTAAAGAATTTCACTATTAACCAGAGTATGGGCAGCAGCATTCTCTGTGCATTTGTAACAACCACACAGACAGTTGAGAATTAAAACTGCACCAATTGTATTCCACTAGGAATTAATTTGCAAATAATATTAATAGCCGCTGAATTTCACTCGAATAAAGTCCGACAAAAAATTCGCAAACAACCACCCTACATTTAGTATTACCAGGCCCAAACATTTAAAAGTACTACTATTACTCAGTATTAATGATAATTTTTAAAAATACATCGAGTTGATTAAATACAGGAACTAGAAATATTTATATACTTTTCTAGAAATATTTAAATAAGTGTCAAAGTCTATGAATTGTTCGTTTTGGTATAACATAAAAAGAAACATATAAAATTTTCTACCATTTCTACTAAACCCAATGATTAGTTGTGCTAGCAATAGGTCAGACAAGGACACACTACCAGCGGAAACCCTCTCGCCAGGACCGCTTTTGGTTAGCTACCGCTTATAAGGAAATAGCTAACCTAGGTGTATGATGATAGATTTCATTTTAGCTAAACAAAAAATTAATACACAGTCTAGTAGTAAGAAATACGTATAAGGTCTTTGATTTCTTCAATGAAAAGCAATGGTGCCAACAATACGGCAAAGGGAATTCTTTCTTGAAACGCAATTTACCTACTTAAAATATAAATCATCTGATTCTAAAGAATAATTGTGATTTATATTAATCATATTTTATATGATTTCAAAGACTGTAAATTATACCAAAAATGTGATTTATGTCAAAAATATACGAAATTCTTACACTTAGATTTTTGAATTTTCTTTCATGCTATGTTTAAACAAACAATATGACTATAAAACACCTGCCTGAATATTTACATAGTACCTACTATGTAAGATAAGATATGTGATAAGTGAGTAGTCGGTTCCCAGTATATAACCTAGTTTAAAGTACTTCAAACTGAACGTATGAACTACAAGGACTAGAGATTTGAAAAATTTGCTACCCGTGGCAGTTATTATTTCTTATGTTTTAAGCTATAATACATAATCATAACTTATTTTGTTCGGAAGATATGACATGGCATCTGGAGTGACGTCACTCCAGCTATTATGCCTTATTTTTTTGACTAAAGTCCAAAACTATAACCTCACTGGTTTGCCTGTATTGAATGAGGAAGCTGGGGCGACGTCACTCCAGCTAACACATACTAAACGACTCATAATTATTAACGAAGTTTTTGTGGCAGCTAAATTAAGACTCGGTACCTTGATTGCTGCTATTATGCCTTAAATACTGGCATAGATAGAATTAATCTACCACTTATGAGATAGCCGGAGTTATGCACATGAGATGGTCTCATTTATTTTTCGATTCATAATGTATTTTAAACAAAGCTTGTTCCATTAGTGGCTTTAGTGACTTGTATTTTTATTTTTAATATTTTTTTATATGGGTCAACTAGCCTGTTGTGTTACATTATTTATCGGTATTTTAAGCTGTATGTCTGATTAGTATTGCTGTTTGTGGTTATTTTCTGACATATTAATGAAAGTTCTTGCAGCAGAAAAATGAAAACGAAGAAACAAACTAAATCAAAACTATTGGTCTTCTCAGCACTTTTTAGATGGAGTGGACTTATTAGCTGCTAATAAGTCCTAAGCTAATAATTAGCAGAATACTTTGATCTTCCAAGGCTGTCAATCCCTTAGAAATGGAGTGAAGTATAAATGATCTCTATCCCGAAACCTGGTAGGGGTTATTTCACTCAGCCTAATTGATAAGACCCATAAGCCTAAAACGTCTCTTGACCTATTGAATTTGTAAGTTATTGTAAAAAAAAATAAGAGAAATTTAATAAAAGGATCGAACCTTTGGACCGGTGTCATAAGTTTTGTGTTCAATATTCTTTATCATTGTTTCAAAAAATTACTGAATGCAATTTTCTCTTTTTTAACATGTTTTTTAGCATTTTCATAATATAATAAAAAAACGAAACCCTTAATGTCAACCTTAACCTTGTCATTGTGTTTTTTGGTATGTCTGTCTCTATATATCGTTTTTAGTCATCACCGTAGTAGCTCGGGCATCGGAAAGAATCCTGCGGTCCGTTCTACGAAGATGCGAATCTGTGGACGAAATATGCACCTTTCTATACAAAATACTTAAACTCGTACGATCCGGAACATAGATATTTCTTTGATCCGGACAGTGGAACTGCGAACGCAAACCTTTATAAACTGGGATCTATAAAAACCTCAATGTCACAAACTTCATTACGATTGCACAGCCAGGCTTCATAAAAAAACTTTCTTTTGTTTTAAGAAATATAAAAATTTTCGGAGCTTGTCAAATTAAATTTTAGCAAAGCATATAAGAAACTAAGTGTACTAAGTGTTTTTGAAAAAATAAGCTACAATGGCCTCGTAAGTATTACATGTAATTTACTAACAGCAAAAGGGACGCAAAATACGCGCTTAGACGTGGAGTTGCGGACACCAGCCCGTCTTAATCTAACAGCAAAAGGGAAGAGTTGCGAGGAGTGTGAAACAAAAAAATATATTTACCAAAATGAATGACACGAGGCCCCCCCGCATGCTTATTTTCGGCTTATTTTCTGGCCTTATTACGTATCTTGCAAGAGCAAAAACGATAGCGATTTTTGCGCAATAATTGCTCTTCAATAGTTCATGACGGTTTTTTTTAAATAAGTGCATTTGCGACCGATTAGCAAACGATTTTTTGACGACCTACCATTCCCACACTGTAATTCCGATTATTATGACATAAAGCGTTTGATCGCGCGGTGATTGTTGATTGCTGTTTAGTAAGCCTGCGTGCGAATCCGCTTGCAGTGGGTTGTAACGGTAACAAAAATATACGGGAACAGCGCCCGACACGTAACTTGGCAAGATTTTGGAGTAGTGGGGGTAAGTTCACGCATATTCCGCGAACTGACCAATCACCATATATAGAGCGAACGAAACGTGGACGTGACACGTTTACTCAGTCGATCCTTGTGTCAACCATGTGAACAACCCATTGCGCGCCCGTAACGGTCCCACACGTTCCCCTCACCCGGCTTTACTACCAAAGATACATAAAAAACGACTTCTGCGCATCTAACGACTCTTGCCAACTTACGTGCCGGGGATTTTACGGCGCAGAACGGTTTGCGCTGGGGTCGCTTATCGCTTCGTCAAAACTCGTGGCCAACCTCACTAGCTCCATAAAAGGCGATAAAAATGGCTAATAAATAACAAGGTGCTACTATTGCATGCGTTTTGATTTTGGATTGTATCACGGTATTTTGATGTTCAAAGTCTCGATGAGAGGTATACTTAATGTACGAAAGCTTCAACGCTCGAAACTTCGACAGTTTGTTTGGTCAGTTCGTTCTGTATGAGAATCATGAGGGAACTACCAGGAGACCAGAATCGTCAAGAAGCCTATACTTGTCAACAATCACGCTATCACTCACTTCTTTTTCTTTTATATCAAACAATCAATCAATCTGCCTAGTCTTTGCCCAACTATTATGGGGTCAGCTTTCAGCCTAACCAGAGTGTTGACTGCCTAATCTGCCTATCTGACCTCTACAACAGATACTGGTGGTATTTCATATCTTCATCATCAGTAGCCTTTGAATGTTACCACTAATGGGACTTAGGCCTCCTCTCAGTGTAAGGGAATGAGCCGTAATCCATCACGCGGGCCCAGTGCGGGGTGGTGAATGTCACATGTCTTCGAATTTTTGTTTTTAGGATATGCCGGTTTCCTCACGATGTTTTCCTTCACCGTATTGGGAGCAGTGGTGATGAAATCATTTACACAAAGTAAAGCGCCTAACTGGGTTCGAACCTATGACCTACTTTTAAGTCGCGGCCGTTACCACTGGGGTGCCACCTGCTCTCAAAACACAAAATCCATACATTTTGCCTTTGTCAGCCCTCTTCTCTTCATACACATTTATTCATTACATTATGCGTAACATCCATGCTCATCACATACCCATACCAAGACAAACGTATGCTTATCTTAACTGAACAAATTTCATATTTACTTACAGAAAGAAGGGGGAGGAAGACGAGGGGATCATCCAAAAGATATCATCGTAAGTACCTAAAAAGCGGAAATTTTTTTTTTATGCACTTTAGGCTCGTGCTTGACCACTATCTCACCTGATGGTAAGCGATGATGTGGTCGACGGTGAATCACGCTTGCCTAGAAAAAACCTATTCACTCTTGACTTAAAGACCCCCAGATTGTAGCTATTGGGAAACACAGACCTTGGCAGGGAATTTAACTTGTTTTAATCGGCTTTTAGTAAAACTGCTACATTAAATGTTAGTACCTGGGCGTCCGAGCTCTGCTTGGGTGAAAATAGACAAAACGACGTTTTCTAAAAATGAAACCTAGCTAGATCGATATATCGCTCTTGAATCCCACTGCTTATCAAATTTCATGAAAATCGTTGGAGCCGTTCCCGAGATTCAGATTATATATATATAGATACATATAGACAAGAATTGCTCGTTTAAAGGTATAAGATTCGATAGATTAGATTGTCCCTAGACTAGCTTTTGTAACCGATTTCAAAAAAAGGAGTAGGTTCTCAATTCGACGGCATCTTTTTTTTTGAATGTATGTTCCCTGATTACTCAAAAACCAATCCGATTTGGAAAATGTTTTCTTTTGTTTGAAAGGATATACTGCCAAGGTACCCCATGGTCATCAGGTCAGGATCTGATAATGGGATCTCACGGCAATCGAGAGAACTACTCAAATATTAAACTAATACAAATAACGATTTTGGTATTTTCATCAACAATGCAATCATTGGTGTATTCCCGCTGTCACCGTTATCTGTGTCCCCGTTAACGGGGACATCGGGAATTTTATAAAATATTTAAAATTACTTCCCGCTGTCCCCGTTAATTTATTGTTATACAGGGTGTTTGGAAGGGAGCTGTACATACGCCTAGGGTAGAAACTAGGGATAGTCTGCTACCTACCCCCGCCCATTATATTGACCTTGGCCTCAAGGTTTTTTTTTAATTTATTATTATTTTTTATTTGACTTTTTTATGATTTTTTGACTAAAACTACCTGTAGCTCAAAATCTATCCATGGGACCGGTCGGCTAATGGTCTTGTTTTAATCGTTAGAGTCTTAGGGTCCTGCAAAAAATTATTTTACACCAGAAAATTGTGGAGAAGAAAAGTTATGGGGCCTGAAGTACCGTAGTAAGGTAAAGAAATAATTTTAAGGGCAACTTTCTATGGGGTTTAAAAAAAAACTAACAGGGTTGGAGTTCTTCTGATTTTTTTAAAACATCCTCAGTCCATGCCCTTTCTAACGATATGCTAAAAGTGTATTTATCACTTTTAGTTTTAAAGTTATTAATTAATTTCCGCAACTAGGGCACTTTTACCACCACGAGTCGACATTTGTAAGACAAATGTAATTTCCAGAATTTAAACCAGTTTGGCCTACAGTTGGCAAATTTGTTGTCTCACTCTTACACGAGAGCAACATGTAAGAGACAAAACATGTCATGTCATGTCTCTTTCGCTCTTGGGTCGACGGGGCCGGGCAGGTAACTCGTTGGGGTCTTTGTTAGTCAGTCGAGATTTACCCATCTTAGCTAACTTACGTACTTGCCGTTACGACGCTCCACTGTTTTCGTTAATTTTGTTGAGTTTGTTATTACTTCGTTTTTGTTAAGTTTTGTTATTTGTTACCTTGTTGTTGGCAAAATGGCTGGATTTACCAGTGAAGAGTACACCGACATGCTGGTGGTGTATGGAATGGCTGATTGCAATGGGCGCGAGGCACGGAGGATTTATCAAGAACGGTATCCTAACCGGCGAGTGCCTAACCACCAAACGTTTGGCTCAACTTATCGGCGTCTGCGAGAAACCGGAAATTTAAATTTCCGGGAACCAGCCGTGAACAGATTTCAACCAAATTTGGCTGCGGAAGAACGCATATTGGCTGAATTTGAGGAAGATCCGACCAGAAGCGTAAGAACCGTAGCCCGGACGCTTGGTTTAAGCGTGTGGAAAGTCTGGTCGGTTCTTCGCGAAAATGGACGTCATCCTTTCCACTACACCCCTGTTCAAGGTAATTTTTTACATAAAGTTTTTGTTTTTAGCTCTTATGTAATGAACTAGCATGTGAATTTCATAGGCAATTTTTAAATTAACATGAGCATGTGTGTGAGAGAGAGAGAAATGGAAAGACAGAGATAGCAATCAATGTTACATAGCTACTAATTCATAAGGAAACCGCTAACGTTGATATTTTTATTGTTTTAGGCTTAGAGGATAACGACTATGCAAGAAGGGTGGAGTTTTGCCGCCACTTGCTCCATACGGACGTGGAAGATATTAATTTTTTACGGAGTATTCTCTGGACTGACGAGTCCAAGTTTGACAAGGAAGGAATTGTAAATTACCACAATCTCCATCACTGGGCACCCAGAGATCAAAACCCGAGAGTCAAGAGGCACAGAGGTTTTCAACGAAGGTTCTCCGTGAACGTATGGGCAGGCGTCATCGGTAATCGGTTGATAGGGCCGCACTTTTTGCCAGACAACCTAAACGGGCAAAACTACTTAGATTTCCTCGAAAACGATTTGCCTGATTTAGCGGAAGAAGTGTTTGACGAAGATCGGCCCATAGTCTTCCAGCACGACGGCTGTCCTGCTCATTGGAGCCTAGCAGTGAGGGAGCTTCTGGACAACTGCTTTCCTAATTCTTGGATTGGTCGGGGTGGGCCAATTCCCTGGCCCCCAAGGTCGCCTGACCTTACCCCACTCGACTTCTACGTCTGGGGAAGGGCGAAAGAGTTAAAGTACCAACAAGGGAGGTTCTAATTAACAGGATCCACGCCGCATTCGATACAATGCGCGAGGAACTGCTGCTTAGAACGGTGACCGTGGAGATGAGGAAGAGGTGCCGAGCATGTTTACAGGTCAATGGTCATCAATTTGAACAAAATTTTTAATTAATTAAAATTAGTAATTAATTAAAATTTGTAATTTAATGACATTAGTCATTACCAAATTTTTTGTTTCATTTGCCATCCTTTTACGATCGAACACATTTAATTTTCATTAGTTGAAATTTTTGCTTGAAGTGCCCTAGTTGCGGAAATTAATTAATAACTTTAAAACTAAAAGTGATAATTACACTTTTAGCATATCGTTAGAAAGGGCATGGACTGAGGATGTTTTAAAAAAATCAGAAGAACTCCAACCCTGTTAGTTTTTTTTTAAACCCCATAGAAAGTTGCCCTTAAAATTATTTCTTTACCTTACTACGGTACTTCAGGCCCCATAACTTTTCTTCTCCACAATTTTCTGGTGTAAAATAATTTTTTGCAGGACCCTAAGACTCTAACGATTAAAACAAGACCGTTAGCCGACCGGTCCCATGGATAGATTTTGAGCTACAGGTAGTTTTAGTCAAAAAATCATAAAAAAGTCAAATAAAAAATAATAATAAATTAAAAAAAAACCTTGAGGCCAAGGTCAATATAATGGGCGGGGGTAGGTAGCAGACTATCCCTAGTTTCTACCCTAGGCGTATGTACAGCTCCCTTCCAAACACCCTGTATAAATAAAGTTTTTAAATAATGCCCGTTGTCCCCGTTGTGTTAAAATTATATTAGTGAGAGTGCCTTAACGCCTAAACCGAGAGACTAACTGTATGGCGTCGGACGTTAAGAATAGCACCATCCCACATCTTCCCGTGGGTGTCGTAAGTGGCGACTAAGGGACTTACCGGCGAATGGGCAGGAGCATTCTCTGTACAGTGTAACAATAAACTGCGATCGCTAACCCGTCAGCCAAGCATGGCGATAATGGGCACCTCCTCCACCCTCCCTCCTCCACCCTCCAAACAAAAATAGCGCAACATGAAAATGCCTCCTCTTGCCCGGCAGCCTGCTTACCCTCGATCACGGTAGCCGTCGAGGTTACGGCTTAGCAAGGGGTACGAAAAATCTCTGGATGAGAGCAGGCTACCTAAATTCAAACCGACGACTGGCCCTAGCAACAGATAACACGCGTACACACCAGACCCACGAAGAGATCACCTGACTTGAGGAAGAATTGAGTGGGTTACGATGGAGTATCATAGGGTTATGTAAAGTCCGAAGGGAGGATGAGACTCGATCATCCTTAAAGGTGTTTGCAAGAGATCTGGTCATTGGGAAGAGTCAACTCACGAAACTGAAGACCAATGACGATGGCAGGATAGTATCCGCCAATAAGCGTTTTTGAGGGAGATCGAGAGATTCTATGGGCAGCTGTACACGTCAAACAGTAAACCCGTTGCGAATCTGGCAAACACGACCCAAGAGCTAGATTGATCCGACACTGTACCGAAGACATCCCGGACGTCAGCCTGTACGAGATTAGGATGGCTCTGATGTAGCTTTAGAACAAGAAGGCGATGTGGAGGTGATGATGGAATTACGGTGGAACTCCTGAAGGCGGGTGGTAAACCGCGTGGTCTTTAAGGCCCTTCAGAAGCTGTTTGATTCCGTCATACTTGAGGGGAAAACGCCGCAAGCATGGTGCAGGGGTGCGGTGGTACACTTTTTAAGAAGGGTTATAATGTCTCCAAGCTGTTTTCAAGAGTCATCACGAATCGTCTTGCGCGCAGATTTGCGCTCATTTGATTTACAAAATATTTAGTTTTAGGCTTGCCGCGCTAAATTACCCACGTTTAAAAAATAAAAATAAATAAAGGGGACAACGGAACGTCATAAAATTTCCTTCCCGCTGTCCCCGTTATGTATGTGCATAACGGGGACAACGGGAAGAAAATTTTATTACGTTCCATTGTCCCCGTTACAGGGACACAGATTACGAGAATACATCATAATATCTCGAATAGTTAACAGACTATGATGAAGCAAATACTTATAAATAAATGTTACTGATAAAAACGGTACCATCGAACTGATCTGATGATGATGCCGGAAGGTAGGTACTTTAACTCCGAAATAAAACAATGTATCCTGTTATGTTTATGACTTATTGGAATTCGCAAGAGGTTTACTTTGGTTATAAATAATTTTCATGGTAATTTGAGGTACCAAAACTAAAAAGTGAAAAATAATAACTTTTACAAAAAAAACAACTGCCAAATAAATCACTACAAAGTTAAAAATAACTTCAATTTGAGTATAACTCATTGTTGCGAAGTCCATTACCTTCATTAAATTACGTTACTGCGAAATTTTACTATAGCGACGTTCGTTATTGCAAAGTTCTTTACTGCGATGTACTTTTACTGCTAAAGTTTACCATGGTGACGTACGTTTATTTACATAATTTCTTCTGCTTCGTTTTCGCTTTTTCAGGTACTGTGTTGTTCTGTTCCAATAACAATAATTCTTCGAGTGTTTTATATATGTTACGTTTTTTTTTCGGTTCAGAAATTGTTCCATTTGTTATGCCAACTTTCGATTGCATACTGTGTGCATATACATAATTAGTGATAAGTATGTTTGCACTTATACAGCTCACGACGTACCAAGCGCCAGGAGGATATCTAGGCGGACTTCTTTTCAATTTCGGTTTCAGATTGTTGTCTTGATGTGACACTCGTTGGTAGGTTCCGTTAATATAATATAAAAAAGGTTAATTTAAAAATCAGTAACCCGACTGCATGCACCCCTTAAAACCCTTCATTTGGGTTCCAACCCACTCGATGGGTTTGGAAGAAAAAAAATTGAGACCCCACAATATGGCGCCCAAAATCCTCCATTTTTGTTATGTTAATGTCACTTATCTAAGAACACTTGGGCGGTGAAGACGTATTTAACGATATCTTAATTATATAAATCTGTCTGTCAGGTTTCACCAACCTGGCTTGTAAAATACTACGCCACAAATTTTATGTTATGTGAAAGAAACAACACTTGTGCTGAGAATTTGGGAATACGTTGTCGTATGCCCGCATAATTGCCAATACAAAGTTGCTCTTGATGAAATTAGAACTTGGATCAATGTGCAGTTTACTAAGTGTGTATCTATTAACAATCAAGTATGTAAGATCGTTCAGTTTTCTTCGTTAACAAGCTACACACTAGAGGCAATATTTGATTTATTCTTTAGATACACCAACGCGCCCATGAATTTAAACAAGTTGGTAAAACAATTCGGGGTAACACCCAACAGTGCCGTCTATAATCTAAAAAAATTACAAAAAACTTATATTTCGATTAGTGCTTGGTATATCAAAAACCTCGTATCATCATTTATTTTTGTGTATTTTTCTGGCACCGCGAAAATTTCTAAAGTTTTAGGTATGTTTGTTTCTTTCGCGATTAAGGCTTATTTTTCTCGCGTCGCCGAACAAAACTATCACTACAAAGGTACAGGTAGGACAAGGTAGGTAAAGGTGTACAAAGGGCTTATTTTCTATTATTTTTAAATCTTGATAAAATACGAGAGTTGTTGCCGAAATAGTTTACAATGCGTAGTAATAACGAAAAGCGTTTTTTTAAATAAATCTGCATATATTATAGTTTTTAGGGAAATGGCCCTAAATCGTATTTTATTCAATTATTTGACTATCAAACTGCTTAAGTTTTTAGGAACATAAACGGACTAACTAACAAGACAGATTCATGCAAAATTTATTTCTACTGGGGTTTGCAAAAAATCGATTGTTTTAGGTTTCTTTTTAATAAAATCAAAATCAATGATGGCACCGACCGAAATTGCGGCAATATTCGTCATGGTTGTCATTTTTATGGTTTTGGGGTTGGTAATTGCGAATATGGAGTCAAAAAGAAAATTCAAAATGGTGCTGAACAAAATTTCCGACATTTTCGTCATGGGTGTAATTTTTAGGTTTTTTGGGGTCGCCAAATGCTAATATGGGGTTAAAATGAAATTCCAAGATGGTAGTACCGACCCCAAAAAAAAAAAAAATACACCCATTACGAATATTTCGGTCCAACAAAACAAGTCTATTAAAAAACTTTCCTAACCTACTGATTTTGTCACACCGTAAGCGCGAACAAAAGTGACATACGTCCTGCCTCGTCAAGGGTGTTGTTATATATTATTTTATTATTAAAACAATAAAACTATTCTATAAATTGTACCCTGAGAATAAAGTTCTATAGGTTAACTTTTTTGTATGTATTTTACGTAAAAAAAATCATAATTTTCTAGAACAATAAGAAAATGATCAATAAAAAGTTAATTCAAAAAATATAAAAAACCGACTGCTTAAGAAGCGAATTAAAAGACGTAAACAGGAAGAAAATCATACTGTGCAGTCGAAGGATACATATTCGCGAGCTGGCTGACCAAAACCAAATGTATTCTCCGACTGCACAGTATGATTTTCTTCTTATGTCGTTTTAGTTCGCTACGAAGTCGGGTTTTTGATTTTTGAATTAACTTTTATTTAAAACTTTTTGGTTAATATGATTTTTTTTCGAACTAGGTACATTTAATCATATAAGTTTTATGTATTTTTTAAATCAACTTTTAAAACCCTTTATTTTGATACCCCACACGATGGGTTCGGAAGAAAAAAATAAATTGGGCCCCCACAATTTGGCGCCAAAAATCTTTTTATTTTACAATTTTTATGTAGCCAGTGACATTCGCAAGGTTAAAACAAATCGATGGACCCAACAATCATCAAAATCGACGAACGCGTTTGGTCTATAGAACGCCACATAGGAATAAACATACATACATTCATAGACTGACAAAACATCGTTTTAGGCTCCTTTGCATTTTTGTTCGAGCGAAATTTTCGATATCATGTTTTGAATACCAGAAATGAAAAGTACATTTAGTAAACTACAGTAATATATTTCTTGATGCATTTAAACAATCACTATTTGTTTGTTTATTATTGAAGCAAAGTTATGTAAAAGTCAAGTTACCTGCCCTTAATTATTAAACGCATAGATTCCTTTGAGGCGCGGCAGTACTAGGCAAATTTTGGGTGCATTTTTCTGTTATTTGCCCTGGTCTATCAAAGCTTTTACTTGCATGTCTTTTCAAAGTTCTTAGAGTTAAGTTTCTGGAAGTATCTTGATCGGGTCCATGAAGATGTTTAATACTATTTCGTTTTTGTATATAATGTTTCTCATCAACGTGACTGGTAGATACAGTCGTCGCACCACACTTCGACACTGATTTTCTGGACCAGTGGTCCACCATTGCAACACTAAGTGGCAATACAGAATGTATTGGCACTTGGTGGTTGCTTCGTTTTTATGTGTTATTAATGTAGATTAAGTACTTAGTGTGCGATGTAATTAGATAGGCTTATTTTATTATATACTAAGATTAGTTTATTTTTGTTCCATTTACAAGTCTACTTAGACAGGTACATGAATTTTGATTATGTTGATTTTATTATTATCTTGTGGTCCAATTATAATAAAATTTGCTTGAAATTTTTGCTCATTTATTAGTCATGTCCAACAATATAATATTTCCACTATCACTAGTATCAGCAGGGCCTACATGACCTACATCGCAATAGCATGTTATCGAAACTGCAAACATCGTAGTAGAGAATTTTCGCAACAGCGAACGTCGCAATGGTAAACTTTCGCAGTAACGTACATCGCAGTAAAGAACTTTTGCAACAACTAACGTCGCAAGATTAAACTTTCGCAGTAACTTAATGTTATGACGATAATGGATATCCTTTTCAATTCGAAAACGAAGAAACAAAATCTGGAACACCGACTTCCAAAATTTAAGTTATTTTTCACTTTGTAGTGTTTTTATTTGGAAGACGGTTGTATTTTTTGTGTGAAAACGTTTTTCCATCTGGAATTTCCTAGTAGCAGTCTAGGGTCTGGATTTATGCCCGGTTGATTAAAATACAAATTAATTTATTGCTATACTTCCAGATGTCAGGTGAATGCTCAGTCAACCGTGTTCCACCAATTAAGGCATGCAAAATTATAGTTACAATTACAATTGGTGGAAATAGACTCGCGGGTTAAGCTCGCGTCCCCTATTACATGAGACTTAAACATAATTGGTGAAATGTCGGGTGAATTGGCTTCTAGGCAAGCGTGCTACATCTTCGACCACATCATCACTTACCATCAGGTGAGATAGTGGTCAAGCGCAAGCCAAAATACAACAAAAAAAAAAAGTGTGTTTACGTATAGGTGCACCTCTGCCCAACCTTTTGCGAAACACAGCCGTGATATTATGATATGATATCCCAGTTACTAAGGCAATTTCCTCCACATAGATAGTGTAATCTACCCTATTAAAATAAAAATTATAAGAATTGCCTACTCTCCGTCCAGCCCGTAATTTTGGATTATTCGGTTTAGGACAGATTTTGGATTGGGCAGATTCTTTTTACGGCAGATTCTTTTTTGGCAGATTCGTTACACGGCAGAAGTAACATGACCAACGTTAAACCATACAATTTATGTAATGGTACATTAAAGTAAATTTCAAACTAAAAACCTTATTAAAGGTACTTAGCAAAGGTAACAAAATTACAGCCAAAAATCTTATTCTTAAAACTAAAAACCTTCTTAACGCAAAGGTAACAAAATTAGAGCGCCGACTGAATTTCCTTAGTAAAAAGTCATAATTCGAGGTTTGGCTCTCGCCTATTTTCTCCTCCAATATTGGACCAATTTAAAAGATATTCCTTAAACTAAAAATGAAATATATATTCTATGTCTCTATGTTTTCCTTTTTGATGATACATTATTTTTAGAAGCACCAGAACCCTCGAAAAATGCTCAAAATTGCGCTGTCAACAGAGGCTCAGTGTACAAATTTGACAAATATAAATGAAAAAAGAAAACATAGGGACATTGCAAACATCTTAATTTACCAGTTTATGTAATATCTTTTAAATTGGTCCAGAAAGGTCGTAGAAATTCAATCGGCGCTCTCTGCCCATATTTCCTCTTAACCACCGCACATAACACTGCTTGTATGTCTTACCAACTTATTTTTTTAGCGTTGCCAAGCATTGAAGACATTCTAGTATTGTGACTGCATTTGATTCTGTTTTTTCTTTAATATTATTTACACATATTTTTCGCAGATCATCTGTTCAGGTCGTGTAAAGGGACATAAAAAAAAACAATAAATAATAATAATCAATGCACACTTTTGTATATAATCCTTACTTAGTACTTCTGTAGATGACCGTAAAATTTCTGTCTTATCAAGAATATGCCATAAAAATTATCTGCCGTAACAAGGAATCTGCCCAAACCAGAATCTGTCCTAAGCCGAATAATCCGTAATTTTACACTTGACAGCTCAGAAACCAATCAATTAGTGATAATGTACCCATTTGATTTCAACTATCAATCGTCTTTTTTTTCGAATAAATTTTAATCGATTTAACACATTAGTATTTTATTTTTGCTCAATATTTTGTATTATTATAAACATACCCAGGCGTCGCCGCGAGACATGAACTTAGGTGTCTGCCCTCTTCCAGTGTCGTTAGCACCTTGAGGTTTCAGCAGAACCGAGTCACCAACCTTATAATCAGGAGCAAGCCGACGATGTTCAGTACTTTTATGTGCTGCCTGGGCGTTCTCGTAGACGTTGCAGGCATCTAGGCCAGGCAGACACCAATGAAATCCGTGCGTCTGCCTTATAACTTTGGCGAGTTACACATCTTTCAACATATTGGGTAACAAAGGAACGTATTCATGACCAGTAATACTAACCAGTAATAAGTACCACTAATAAGCTGGGGATACACATGCCCGTAGCTTGCACACTAGCATACCAGCTCCTTGCACGTGTCAGCTACTGTCATGTGTATACGCTAACTGGCAAGCAAGTAGATTACACAACATTTGATTTACTTGGATGCCCGTTGAGGGAGGTACGCGGGGGGTTGCCAAACGGACACGTGTGAACAGACGCGACAGCTACGGCATGCCAGTAGCTGAGTCGTTGTGGCCGTAGGAGCAGGTGTATTTTTTTGAAGGTCAAGTTTTTGTTTTTCTTTTGTTTGGCAACCCCCGCGACCCCTCCCTAAACGGGAATGCAAGTAAATCAAATGTTGTGCAATCTACTTGCTTGCCAGGTACAGGCATGCCAGTTAGCGTATACACATGACAGTAGCTGGCACGTGCAAGGAGCTGGTATGCCAGTGTGCAAGCTACAGGTATGTGAGCTAAATTATACGCTGGACGCAATATAATGTTACCGGTACCGATTCGATTTCTTAAAACAATCAACTTTATCAATGAAGAAATTTTTATCGATTACATACGTTGTTAGTGATTTTTTGCTTAACGTTTTGTATTATTTGAAATCAAATCAAATCAATTTTATTGCATTTCACAATCCTGGTGGTAAATATCAATAACAGTAAGTGCCTTTTTACGGGTAACCGGCGGGTACCCGGCACCGGGTACATATGTTTATTATTTTGCAACATCAACATGTATTTTAGTTATTTTATTTGCTGTTTTTCTATATTTACTCGTATATAGCCGGTCGTACTTTTCACTGCAATATTTGCAGCTACGTAAATTCTATTTAACATGTATTTAATTTATCGGCATAACAGAGCGAATAAGCACATCGCTGCTTCTCTACTGTAACCGTTCCTGAAGTTTTGCATTTATTGTCTTAATAATAATATTAAACTTCATAAGCGTGCATCTGCCAAATGCAAAATAACCGGCTGGACGGAGAGTAGTGTATGTAACCCTCAGTGCGCGAGTCAGACTCATTTGACAGATTTTACAGATTCATGTTTTAATAGTTTATTTGGTTAGGCAACTATAGGTATACCTATATAATTATTTAACCTATTTAATTTATTAAATAATAATGCTTTTTTCAGATATTTGGTGAACCCATTGTAAGTGTTTCATTTTCTTATTAGTGTTTTAGTCTTAGATGTATTATGATGGCGACATGTTGTATGTAACTATACAAAGTTTGCGACAACAAGCTTTACTGATGTTAGACTCTTCAATTGAGTAAACGTTCATCATCATCATCCACAGATAGACATAGGCCTCTCTCCCTTCTTCTTTCGTGTAAAGATGTGTCCACCGATGGATCCCATAGGCCTCTGACTTGGCTATTCCAGACTTACATTATCTATATAAGTCCAGGTTTCTTCACGATGTTTTATTTCCCTGTTTTCTTTCTGTTCTTCTGCCAATCCCCTCACTCTTTTCTTTCCGCGATGGCAACAATGTTCTTGCTGCTGGACGACCAACTCTTTTTATCCAGTTTTTGGCAGTGTTAAAAAAACTGAATGAGGGAGATGCAGTGGTGAGATGTGTAGTAAAGATTTCACCTGTCATCACCGCGCCTTCCCAGGTGTACTGGCTGATGTGTGTAAGCATTGAGTTACCCAACTAAATTAAAAAAACTGTTGATGCAAAGATTTAGCAAAGTTGTAAAAAAAGAACCTTGCCTTGTTTAAACAGCACGGGAAAAGATTCATGTAAACCTACCTTTAGTCTGCGGGCATGAAACTGGAGCCTTACTATCTCGTCTTAAGCCCATTATGATTCCGTTGTTAATGAAGTATAGTATTTATCCTGGATAGCTCCGTCTCTCTTACACTAGAAACATTTTGACTTTAAAGTCCGCTTGCGCGCCAGTTTTTTTTGTTTTGATCACCCCAGAGACCAGACCAGCACATGGGTGCCATATACAGGGTCATATCGGTCATCGGTCAGCTCGGTCCTCCTGTGATGGATCAGAACAGTGGCTATGCACTTTTCGGCCGCAGGGGATAGGGAGAGCGGCCAACGCCATACCGACAATCCTCCTCACCTGCGGCCCCACCGCATCCTCCATCAGACGGTGGTGACTTCGTGCAGGCCGCGGAGGATAGGGAGGGCGCACCGTGTAGCCTCCACCCGTTCTTTTCCCACCTAGCAATTGGCAACTGAATAAAAAAACGGGCGTGTACTTTAAAATTATAATTTTATTTACCAATCTAACCAGTTTAGCCGGAGGTACACAAAAAATTGTAAAGTCGTGGGTTACGGACGTCTGTTGTCACCGTTATAATACCGGTACTCCTCTCTCGCCACGGCCTCCAACCCTCAGCCGCGGCCTCCAACCCTCAGCCGCAATGCCTCAGATACACATCGCAGCCCACCTCAGTTGCGATGCCTCAGATACACATCGCGGCCCGCCTCAGTTGCCGCCCAAGCGGCACCGCAACCTATTTGTTGTAAAAACCTTGACGAGTGGCCTCTCCTCGGGTTCCTCTTCGCTTCACGTGACCAAGCTATGGATACTGAGCCCTCACCGCTACCCATCTCGACAATACGGCCACCCACCGGGGGAAAACTTGGGCGCAACCCTGAGTTATCATACTAACTCCGAATTAATAGGTAACCCGGACCCAGGTTTTGAGGTTGAATAACGACAGGCTTTGCTTACTTGGTAGCGTAGATACAGGCCTACCTTGCCTCCTCCCTTAGAGGCGGCAAGATGGCGTGGTTTTCAGGAAGAGCGCTATGGTCGTGTATACCCTAAAGGCAATTCTGGTGGTGTTTCTTCTTGAGGTGCACCCCCATATTAGTCTTATTCCATGAGAATGAGACGTAACAAAATTCACCGAATGAATTAACGCAGGGATGGCGAGGTCATGCCCCTGGGTGTACGTATACCATCGAAGAAGAGCAGATGGTGGATAGTAAAGACCTCCCGCGTGTTTGTGCCGTACGGAGGGATGAATGAAACCTGGTGGTTGAGTGGAGCAAGTTGCGCACAGCACACCACTTTGGTGCGGCTTTCCTCTCACACGGAAGGTCGTGGGGTAACTACCCACGATCAATCGGCTGAGGCATCCCATAAGCGGGGTTCAGTTTAATGAGGGGGGCAGCCGGGTTGCGGCATAGTCTCATGTCGTATACAGTCCCATGATCTCTCATAACGTGCAGGCTCGTCAACTTCTTACTAGGCTGGCCCTATACCAAAGGAAGGCTTTTGACAATGACTGATGAGGGCGTGTCAGACTTTTACTGACTAAAACCTAACCGTGTTCCTTCATTTGCTAGAGCCAGGGCTGCGGTAACTCTCTTTCAAATTTGTTCGCGACCCAGGCAGGCATCTGCCCTAGCGGTTCCCCGTCAGTTTTGCTGCAAGCCCGCGCTTACGGTGGACGAGAATCAGTTTGTGATTCCCAACGCCCAGGTCATCGTCTGCGGTGGCTAGGGTCGTCAGGCGTCTCCGTTGCGTCTCCCTCATGCATTCCACCTCCTCATTTGCAAGCATTATTGCTTTGCAGAAGGGATTGACAGCTTCCCATGCCCACTCGCCCCGTACCATGCTCTGAACCAGGGCCGGACGCGAGAGGTCACCACCGCCGATCGCCTCCACGAGGATACGGTGGTGCTCCGCCCATGTTCTCCGGACGATCCACACATACGTGACACCTGGGCGTTTCCACCCGCTTTATCCTGAACAGGAACTTACCAAAACAGCCGTGTCCGGTGACGACCTGTGTCAGACGGAAGGTGAGGACTCCGTGGTGCCTCTCAAGCTACTCCTCAAAAGAGCGGCCGCAATTATGGCGTGCCCAACGCTGGGATGCCACAGTCGCTGTCTCCATGTTACCATGCGATCCTGCTGGAGCTCTGTCCGTTGAGCCGTGATTTGACGCGGCAATGGAGTTTCGCTTGGGCGTTTCGCCTCCTCGCGCCACTCTCATATGTGCATGAGGATTTTTGCCTCCAAATTCCATGGCGGCAATCTGGCAAAGAGGCTCGCCACCTCACCGCAGACCGTGTGGTATAGCCGGACGTGTGGACCCCCTAAATTGGGCAGGAGGTGCTTGAGGACAGCCTTGGCCCGCTCTAGTCTGGGAGCCATACGTCGGCAATCCACATCCGTCGCCTGGTGCGACTTCCAGTGCGTCAGGACCAGCTCGTCGTCAGTGTAACAAACCACGCTGACATTGCAAGGTGGGACAGCGCACGAGATCTCTCACCAGTTCCACTCTCCCTGGTGATCGAGGTAGATAACGACCCTGTCCGTTGAAAAAGCCTCGGCCACGCGATAGATAAGGGCGGCATCCGGTGATATAGTATCCATATATTGCATGCATCCCCGTCGTGAGGCCTCGCACGTGCATGATGGAGTCCACCGTAGATCTCCCCTGCGGAAATGAAACTGGCTTTCCGCCAGATCTGGACCCACCCGCACCAACTGCCCAACGAGGCGGTCTGCAATTTCTCGCGACCCAGAGATCATAGAGCTTGAGAGCCACCTCATCAAGCACCACGATGGGCCGGTAAGCGGACTGAGAATCGGCAGGGCACCCCGTCTTCTCAAGGAGGACCAGTTTCTCCGTCTTCCAACGAAGTGGGAACTGGCCACTCTCTGAGCATGCGCTAAGGATCCAGGCTTGCCCAGGTAAGCAGTCGGCTCCTGGGGACATATTTTTGGCATTCTGCGTAAGTACCGCAACTCTCGTCTGTGGCGTGGTCCGCATCCCGCATCGCGGAGCCATTGGTGGGGGAGCATGTTCCCCTCACGAAGGCAACAAAGTGCTCACCGCACCCACCACATGCTGTAGCCGGAGCCTCTTTCTCTCTCTCTAGTCAGTGGGGGTGCCCATGGGTGGATTTTATCTCGCAGCAATTTGTAGAGGCGTCCCTACGGATCCCTGTACAGACACCCCAGTGACTCCTCACAGGCCAGTGCCTTGGCCCACTTGATCTTCACTCTGAGTCGGAGGGTGGTCCTTGCCGCTCTTTACCCCTCGTACAGCTCTGCCTCAATGGCTATCATATCCGGAGGGCGGGTTACGGAGCCTGCAGTGCCTGGATTACGGGCAACAACGCATGCTTGGCGCAGAGCCGTAAGCTGCGGCGACCACAAGTACACCTAGCGCTGGGTGCGTCCTGGCTGGACACGTTGCATTGCCAAGTTACATATCTCGGACAAGGCCTCCCAGAACCACTTGCCTCGTCGTTAATGTCTTACCACTCGAAGTCTGTTGGATAGGCGCGCTCGAAGTCTGGGTGGAGACGTCGAACCGGATATGCCGGTGGTAGGATTAGGTGTCCACCTTTTATATGACGCTCCAGTTGAAGACACGGGGCAAAAAAGCGGGGCTGGCGAACGAAATGTTCCCCACCGAATCACCCCGCCTCCGCACAGACGTGGGGACAGATCCCCAGTTCAGGACTATTAGGCCTGTCTCCAGTGCCCAGTTCTCCACCGTCCTGCCCCGTGTGTCCATACACCGGCAACCCCAAGAATTTTCTTGGCATTGAAGTCCCCGAGGACGAGCACATGAAGGGAATGGTACCCAATGACGACGATTTTCAACCACATGAAGAGAGTGGTACCCAACGACGACGATTTTCAATTTCACAAGGGAATTGTGGAACTCGATGAGAGTTCGTTTCGGGGAGAAGTATATCCCTAAAACGGCAATTCCCAAAACCGTGCTGCCACGCAAGCCTGTCCCCCTTGACACCCTCGAGGGACGGTGTACATGCGGCGGCCGAGGAAATTAGAGTCACTGAGCCATTTAGGTACTCCACCCAGTTATACCTGGATGGGACATAGTACGCCTCAGCGATCACGGCGATGTTAATCGGCCACTGCATTGGAGCAAAAGATCCTGAGCAGTGGCACAGTAGGTTATTGGCATTTAATTTTAGCCCTCTCCCGAGCGCCCCGCGGGGGTTTCGGCGGCGACGATGGCTGTGGCGGCGGCGGAGGATGGCTGTAGTGTAATCACTAAAGCTGCGGGCTCCTGGGCCGCGGCGCCTAGCCGTGATGGTTCGCTACTTAAGCCACATCGCCTTTCCTTCTTTTTGGCCGCGGCACCCGCGGTGGTGGCAAACGGGCCGTCTTCCGCTGGCCCAAGGTCGCCTGGCTTGCCGATAGAGGTGGGCGAAGGGCGATAGCCTCCAGAGCATAAACCGACTCTGGAAAGCAGCTTCTGTTGCACGCACCAGGTTTAGTACACGATCCTCTGCAGGCACGGGCTGGCTTTGCCCATGCTGCACCCTCCCTTGCTGCATCGCACGGGGGCCCGGCTCCTTGGCACCTGGCCAGGTACGCTTGGAGATTTTCGTTCTCCTTTTGGTGAAGCTCCATGTCGGCTTTCAGGCGAGCGACATTCGCCCGCATCACGGACATTCCATCCGACGGCGGCCCGACGTGGTTGGCCTCCGTCGCCATAATGGAGGCCCTGACCGCAGATATGGCTTTGCATTTAGAGGACTTATTCCTCCTCAAAACCACATTTCGGATTGAGTCTCCCACGATCTCTGGTAGTCACTCGTTCGAAATTGGAACCACAAACGGCGTCAAGCTTACTTCCAGAAGAGCCCGAGAAAGTAGCCCTGTGGCTGGTCAGTTCAGGCCTCTCCGCGGCTAGCCTCTCAGCTCACTGGGCAGCCTCCTGGGTGCTCGACATCGGAGAATCACTCCAGGCAATCCCCCGATTTGCAGTGCCTCCAGAAGAACCTTCAGTTCTTCGCAGCAACTCCCACCACTTCGCGCTCTTACTGCATTGTTTTCGTGTATCTGGCCAATCCATTCTTCGAGCACTTTCTGGCATCCGATTTAGCTGAAGCTTGGCTTCCCCTGAGCCGACAATCCATCCGAATCGAGAACTGTCACCACAATCTAGACCGACAAATCATCCGAAACGGAAATTTGAAAAAAAATCGTTTTTATTTACATTTTGTATAAATACGTCACGTGGAAGGATATTCTCGATAGATCTTGGTTTTAGTCGATACTTTAATAGACAATAGTGAAAAAAAAAAAAACACCCCGCTAGTTGTTGAATCCGCCCCGACGCCATTAAATTTATTCTCAAAGTCAGTGCACGTCCGGTCGCTGTTTTCAGTGTGTTTTAATGTATTATGTTTTTAGTCGAAGCCGGACACCTTCAAAATCCCCAGTTGGAGGCTTTGGCGAAAGAGTGACTAATATGCTGAAAAACAACTTCAGGGGCATAATTGGCGTGATAGTTCCATTAGTTGCACTAGTGCCCCAAATGGAGAGATTTAATGTAAGTAAAAATATCTATTATGCTGTCATAAAACTGTAATGTTGAGCCTATGTTACACATTTTTAATGTATTAAATTCATACCCAGATTTTACTTAAAGTGTAATTATGCTTCAATGTAGTAGTCCCTGTCACACAATGAACACTGATCATTGTATCATATCTTTTTATATTTTGCACCTAGATTAAAAGTCAGATACTTAAAAAATAGGTAATTTTGCGGTATACGAAGAAAACATATTTCTGTTTTATTAGGAATGTTATGAAAAAATAACTGGGACCCAAAGTAGTCAGTTATACGTTTTTGAGACTCCGTGTCACAAGGTTCTATTCGTAAAACGTCCTGTGAGCAGATAGTCCTATTCTCAAAATAATCTATTAGCAAAATGTCCTATTAGCAGAATGACCTACTGTCAAAGTAGTAAAGCAAAAAAAAAAAATCATCATGGTTCATTATACAATTTATTTTAAAAGTAAAATTTAAACAAAAAGAAGGATTAAAGCAATATTGCATTTTATGCCATATCAACGGTCTGGTGATGGTGTAATTAAGACCTTGGATTCGACAGAACAGAGAACTGTAATGTGGGCTCACAGTCAAGGGTGGAGGCGACCCCGACAGGAGATAATCTCAGCCTAGGTTTTTTGCACCTCCGTGATCTCGTCGCGGCAGTCGGTGCTGCGAATAACGACTCGCTTCCGGTCGTGATCCAGTCCATGGTCGAAAGAGAGCACGTGGGACGCAATCCCCCCTTCCGCGAGGAAGTGATGGTCGCAAAGGAGGCGGCAGAAAGGTAATAAAAGGACACAATCTCCCACACTATCCGTAGCAGACGCACCGTGCACTGAAAATCGCGACATGATGGCCGGCTGCTACAAAGTGCAACCTGCGGGTGACAAACTTGAGGAGTTTCGAACCACAATTAACCGCGCCGTGTTCCACGCTCACTTCCCGAGAGGAACTTTGAACGTTTACGGCCACAGAGGGTAGCGGGATCCGCATCATGGCATACCTGGCCATGCTGTGATGAGTTGAACAAACACTTCAAGGCTTAGGCTAAAGGTGTGAGTCTGATAGACCGCTTCGCTCACTCCGGGGCGGTGAACATTTAATTTTTAACGCAACTTTTTTATTTGACAATCTCTAAAAAAGGTTGAAAAACTGATTCCTTTAAAAATCTCATGTATGTATGGTATGAATACCATTCCCTTTCTTTTATTTATAGGATCTTTAGCTACTATAAGTAGCTTTTGAGAATTCGATGATCTACTCTAGTCGTTTTGCGAACAAGGCGTTTTGATACGGAGTCCTATATAATTATATCATTTTTAATCAAAACTGGATCAAAACAGAATGACTTAAGTGAATATTGAAGAACAATTCACCAACACTATTTGTCTATACGGATAAATTCAGCAAAACTAAAACAATGAGGATTTCAGATATTTTTTTTACCGCCAGAATGCACCGGGTAGTTGGCGGATCTAAACAACTTTCAGGTAGTACAAAATTCTGAGCTTACTGAAAGTTTTTAATCCTCAGTTTCGTCGCATTTTGGACTTTATCGATACTATGAGTGATTACGGGTAGAAAAAAAATTGGTGAACTAAAGGTTGAGCTTAAACATATACGTGCAAAATTTCAGTGGGGTACTAACGCATAGCTTAATGAAAAGTTTAGTTGGACATATAGGCACTGCACAACACTAGGATATTTTATGGACGAATATTGCACGGTTAATGTTTATTTAAATAAATCAATCAGAAATTCAATGTCTAACTACAATGTGTTTATATATTTTGGCAAATCCTTACGCTACAGTGCTGCCAAGGAAACCCTCACTAAAAATAACCTCGTTTACGATTATTTTTCACGCGCCGGAGAGTGTGTTTGTGCACCCTTTCAACAAAAGAAATTTACCAATAAATGTAATTTTTAATTAGAAAAAAAGTATCTTTTGTTTTTTTCTATAGGTACCTATATAATCTGTGTTATCTTGTAAATCTCGTATAAACAGAGGTTGGGGTGAGTGCATGTGCACAGCATAAATAGTGGTATGGAAATTGCTACTTCTGAATAAAGATCAGACACTGACGATCTACAACCGGCCTATGATTCGGGCTTGGTGGTCTCTATAAGACGGTCGAAAATACGGGAACTTCACTTTTCGATTCACCTAAGAACCTAATACTTAGCCAACTTTCCCCACAACATAGGGGTAAATTTTAACCAACTTTTATCGTACAATAGAGTTTTATTAGATTTTTTATTTACTTGTTAAGTTGTTCAACTTCTTTTGTTTTAGGTTACTTTAAAAATGAAGCTTATGTGGTTGTGGATGGTATGGTTCTATCTGTTACAACCAATTGCAGTTCCCTGCACATCTATGATTCCTATATTTCTACTTCCGATGGCTGGTATATACGAGTCCATGAAAACTTGTAAATGTTTTATGAACGTAAGTTTTTTTTTAATATCTAAGTATTCAATATTTTTAGGACCCTCGGTAAACAATTCCAATTTCCGAATTGGCTCTTTTTAGGAATCCGTTCCTAAAAAGAAAAAAAAAAACTATTATGACATCATTTCGTTGTCTGTCTTGTCTGTCTGTCCGTATGTCAAGACATTTTTCTCTTGAACGCTTTGATGTATTCAATATAAATTAATATCATATACTCAAATCTGCAATCCGTTGGAGCTGTTAAAAAAACGACTTCTAAAATCAACGCAAATAACCGTTTAAGTCGCATAATTGACGAATCGCAAGGGAATCAAAACCAAAAGGATACTTTGCCATTGACCTATAATCATAAAATTTGGCAAAAAACGAGGTCTTATAGCAGAAATAAAGGGCAAAATCTAAAAACTGTAAATTTGTACCTACAACAAAAAAACTATATTCCGTCTTTCAAGACCTTTTACTCAGGAACGCGTGGAGATATCAAATTGAAATTAATATTATATACTCAAGT
Source organism: Orthosia cruda (assembly GCA_964057195.1). Taxonomy (NCBI): domain Eukaryota; kingdom Metazoa; phylum Arthropoda; class Insecta; order Lepidoptera; family Noctuidae; genus Orthosia; species Orthosia cruda. The sequence goes on along the minus strand of OZ059826.1, from coordinate 20,618,446 downwards.
CTGCAATACCTTGGAGCTGTGAAACAAACTACACAACACACTACAAAATCAACACAAATAACCGTTTATGCCGCATATGTCATGAATCGCAACAGAATCACAACCTATAGGGTACTTCCCGTTGACCTAAAATCAAGAAATTTAGCAATAAGCTGCCCTTTGACCAAGAATCATGAAATATGGTAAGAAGCAATGTCCCGCAGCAAAAGTAAAGAAAAAATACTAATACCGTAACGTATCCATGATGACGAAAAAGATTCAAATGAGAAGGAAACATAACGTTAATCAATAAACAATTGACTAATTTTGGTAAGAAGCAATGTCCCGCAGCAAAGGTCAAGGAAAAAAGTCAAATATAGTAACGTATCCATGACAAAAAAGATTCAAATGCGATGAAAACATAACGCTAATCAATGCACAAATGACTTATATGGTAAGAACACTAACCTCTAACATACAAGTACGCTAGACTTCAGACTATCGATGACAAAATGAAAAAAAAATGATTTTCACCATTTTGGCGCTGATAGCAACGTGACTTAACGTGAGCGTCCATGGAACTTATATTAGAGATGGGACACAGCCTTCGGGAAAAAAATACTTTTATGGACTTTATCGATCGTGAGAATAATTGAATATGTAAGAGAAAAAAAAAGCCCAGTTATTTTTTATTATGATTAAGTAATAGAATAATTGCTGTAGAGGTTAACTGAAAAATATTTTCAGTCAGATTGCAAACTATAAACTAGTGGATAGCGTGCTAGTAATGTTATAGCGCATTACTGACAGATCAGTGAGATTTAAATATGGTGATAGGCTAACAACTTATCCTTAAAACTAGTATATTTGAGCAAGTATCTCCTCGCTCAAGTACACTACTTAGTTAATACTCACAATAGTTCGGATTCACTCGGTTAGCGCCCATCGGATTCGTGAAGGTTTAATCATTCATACAAATATTTGCGTACAAATGAGATGGATAATAAATTACAACGGACGTATTTCTTGCTCTCATCGCTGAGAACCTGTCTTTGTAGTGTTAAGGTACAAATAAGAGTGACATCCAGCGAGGTGAAGACTTATATCAGTTTTCAACTCTGTTTCAGATGCAGATATAAATTGATTGATTTCAAAACAATAGTTAATAAAATTATAGTCATCGTGATATTTCAGAATTAATTCCAGGCACAGGAACTTGGTGACTGGTACAAGAAGAAAGAGGCCTGTGCTCAGCAGTGGGCGAAGTCAGGCTGTGGATGATCATGATGATGATTCCAGAATTTAGTATTGCACATTGCTTTTGAACATATTATTACTGATTATTAGGCATTCATCACCAATACCAATATGAGATATTTAGTTGCAAGATACTACGAGAAGCCAATAAAGTAGATGAGTGATACGCCTTGCCAAGTCTACTATTTTGATATTAGTGTAATTTAAAAACATCACTAATAATGATATATTAGTTGAAATATTATAATATTTCCAGGCGAATATATTAGTATTACATAATCTTGAGAAATATCGGTATTAACCTATCACTAACTGTGTCAATTTTAGTTCCTGCGACGCTCGAGCGGGGCGCTTTGAATCAGCACAAAAATCAACTGTCTTTTCATATAGTATATTTAGTCCAGCGTACTTGTATAATAGAGGTCAGTGGGTAAGAAGCAATGTCCCGCAGCACAAGTAAATGAAAAAATCCGAATACCGTAACTTATCCATGATGACGAAAAAGATTCAAATGCGATGAAAACATAAAGCTAATCAATAAACAATTTACTAATTATGAAAAAGAATTCCATGTTTTTAATATAAATTAATTTGAAATCAGAATTCTTAGTTAAACAAACAATATTCTGATTTGAAATGGCCAGTTCATAATGGCAATTTCGTAGATAAAGCCTACTATTATTTTAGTCTTACTGTTGATAAATTGGTCTTATAACAAATATTTTTTCATGCATATTCCCTATTTGGGTGCTGGAATACTACGATTTAAGAATGTTTTCGTGGTATAAAAGTCTCTGCACTTCCATATTATTAAGATAATAGATTGGTGTAACGTAACTTAACGTACAACATAATAATTATGTATTGCATAAATTCAGACGGCGTTACTTTTTACGTGACGACTCACCAATCTGTACTGGGATTTATGGATGGACAAAAAATCAGTGAACGTCAGGATGACTGGACCAAACGAGATATTTCCTTGAGACTATGTGCACTGTTTACTACCTATTTGCTACTATTTACTACCTCTTGTGAAATATTTGCTACCTCTACGTTAAGAAATATATCACAGAAATAAAATGGTCAGCCATTCTGACGTCAGGTTGGCTGACCACTTCCAAGTTCTCATAGTTTTAGAGTTGTATTAACCGCGTTGTTAATGTAAATATTTACTACCTATTTGCTACCTTAACATATATATTTTACACAACTGTAAGAAGCTCCATTAAAAAGTTATGAAAGCTCCTACAAAATTAACGTTAAATTTCGAAAGTGCCTGCAAAACCCTTATTAGCAATCTTGCGAAAATAAGACTTGGCGTTATTAATTTACGTACAGGCGTTTTAATGTCTTTAATTAATAAATTTCTGTGTGTATGTACACGGACATGTAAAATATCTCCACTATCGACCTTATAAATTAAACTACTGAGACTAAAACTTTTAGTCACCACTCTCCTGTGTATTTGGAATCCTGTCAAAAATAGAAAATTAACAAGATATTCGAAATTATTTAATTTGGATGATGAAGGAACAAACACTATAACTAATGCCAAATTTTATTCAATATTTTTCAATGAAGTTATAGTTGGTATATCGTATAATAGTACATTATGGTACAAGTGTGTAAAGTTGGTGATTACCGCTGAGGCGCCATTGACACCCGAGCCGTTAGGTGAGGGTCTTAAGAGAGCCGAGGACGGTAATCATCAATACACACGTGTATCATACGACGTTTTTCAACACATTTGTGAAGAAAATAATACTAAAAATCATTTCCAACACTGAAAACGAGTTGTGAATTTTTTTTCGCAATGGCGGGCAAAATTAATCAGTTTTCCTATGCGCGCGCATCTAACAATGGCGATCGGCCATAGACTAAAAATAATGAGTTAACTTTTTTTTGGCTTTTCGCGGATAGCGTTGTAGCCACGTACAAAATGGGGAATTTCAAGTTTTCTTTATTACAGACAAAAACAAAAGTTATATTTAAGTGAAAGTTTTATTTATTAAACACGTACAGGTTGAAATTTTCTATTTAAATACGAAGTTGCATGAAATGTGTTGCATTTGTACTATTCAGCACGATCTTTATTGTATAGAAACTTTTTTAAGAACAAAGCAACTCAACCAATAAATTAAAAAAACTCTTTATCTCACTTGTGAATAATAGTAATGCAAAAGTCACAGTTTGATAACAGGTGTCACTATGCGCCTAATTGCGGTGAAATCAGAGCCACTTTATGAGCAAGTGTGTTGAAAATATATTTCTTCTTCAGAATTGAGTTCAAAAGCAATCAAATCGTTTAGTTCATATTCAAACGTTTTGATACCTGTGCATCCAGTATGAAGACAACTAGACTTATTATTTTCAGGGCCAATCTTGGAATTGGCAGATTCTGATAATGATTTTATGTTATAGTCTAAAGGCAAAAATGCACATTAACGCTTAATATTAGTATTTGTGCAAGATTCGATTCTATCCGCACTATATATTACATCGTTTAGTTTTTTTTTAAATATGCGCCAGATTACATTCGCAACTAATAATAATCCTGTCGTCAGATATATTTTCTGTATTAAAATACTGCTTCAAAATTACTTAACTTCTCTTACTTCAAGATTCTTCTGCATGTTCTATATAGTTATCCACTTATACATTCTTCGTGGCCGTTTTATTCTTTGGTTTCTTTTTCACCTTCTTTTAAGTTAGTGATAGCAACTTTTAACTCATCAGATAAGAATTCTAAATGCTTCATGAAAAACTCATCTACACGGTATCTGTCACTTTTACTGATGATTATAAATTTTTCTTTTTTTTTTTTTTTTTTTTTAAATTTTTCTATATAAATGCCTTTTCACGTTTTTGAAATAGCTTTCCACATTCGACGATGTGGGATTAGATATGCTTGAATTATATACATTTTTCATATTATTGGACCACAACGGAAGTTGACCGACTAGTCGCATTAAAGTATTCAAAAAGTCTGGGTAAAAATACAAGTTCTCATGACCTGGTTCAAGTGACCAATTCTGAAGAAGAAATATATTTAAAGGATATACCAACTATAATTTCATTGATAATAATAAATATAATTTGGCATTAGTTATAGTGCTTGTTCCTTCATCGACTCCGAGCGAGGGAATTGATCATTATAAAATTCACTGTTTTAGAGGAACTTCATTTCAATGTTACGACGACTTGTCAAATCGAGTAACCAAAAGTCATAAAAAAATTTTAGCCCTTTGCATCATTTATGGCAGAAAATATAAATAATGTGATACATAAATACAATCTGACAGCAATCTTTGAATCAAAATTAAAATCAACAGAATTTTTTGATATTTATTTTGAATCATGTAACTAAATCAACGTAATTAAATAATTTCGAATATCTTGTGGTTTTTCTATTTTTGACAGCCTTCCAAATACACAGGAGAGTGGTGACTAAAAATTTTAGTCTCAGTAGTTTCATTTATAAGGTCGAGGGTGGAAATATTTTACATGTCCGTGTACATACACACTAGGGCAGGTAATATCGGAGTTGCGTACTTACGTTAAATATCGCATTTTTTTGTTAATTGCTCAAATTTGGTATAAGGCTGGATTGAGTACAATAAAAAACATGAATATGCCGCGACACAATAGGATTTTCTATTCTGTGTATCTCTAATCACCAGTGACTGTGAAATCGGGCGCTTATTTACGTTAACTTCACATTTGTTCCTAAAAACAAGGATATAAGTCATGACTCTCTGAAAAAGGATAAAGCATATATAAATAAATAAATGTAAAAAAAAAACTAGAAAATAAATGTTTAACAATCAATCTGAAAGTAGTCCCGATAAGTGTAGTGAGTAATAGTGATTTTTAAATCCAGTATACTTATCGGTCAATGTGGTGACGCCTCCTGGCGCCTAAGTTCAGTAGTGGACGTCTTTTGGCTGAAATGATGATAATGAAGAGACAATGAAGTCAAGAAGTGGAAGTTATTTATCCAACAGATTAGTCATCGGATAAACTAATTTGTTGTATTCAATACAAGCAAAAGACAGAAAGTGACATTTTGAAATAAACTTTAATAAGGATAGGTACTCGTTCCGAAACAGCCCCTTCAAAAATATGAAAAACTATCTTAGCATTCATTATCATCGTCATTTCAGCTGAAAGATGTCCACTGCTGAAAATAAGCCTCCCCCAAATATCGTCACATTGGCCGATCCCGTGAGTTTAAAATCCTGCGAATACCCGTAACCTAAGCATTAATCAATGAAAATATAATTGTTACAACGAGTTCTATGAATCTGTGTATTTACTTGTACTCTTAAAGCTAACATTTATAGCAAGCTCGGGACTGTAAATCTGGCATTCATCAAGCCACATATTATTTTTTCATGAAGTGAAGTTTAAGTAAATAAGTGCCCGATTAGTAAACGGACGTCAAAGGGCTTAGCCGCGCTTTCTCGCTCGACGCTTCACATGGAGTTAAAATGAGGTTTTTTTCTGATTCCGAGATTCCGATATTGTGTCACTCGATATCGGAATTGAAATATCGGTAATTTTAGAGATGCCGATATTCATGCCCTAATACACACTTAAAGTTATTAATTAAAGACATTAAAGCGCCTGTACGTACATTATTAACGCAAAGCCTTATATTCGTAAGATTGCTAATAAGATTTTTGCAGGCACTTTCTAAATTTAACGTAAATTTATAGGAGCTTTCATAACTTTTTAATGGAGTTTCTTACAGTTGTGTAAAATATATATGTTAAGGTAGCAAATAGGTAGTAAATATTTACATTAACAACGCGGTTAATACAACTCTAAAACTATGAGAACTTGGAAGTGGTCAGCCAACCTGACGTCAGAATGGCTGACCATTTTATTTCTTTGATATATTTCTTAACGCAGAGGTTGCAAATATTTCACAAGAGGTAGTAAATATTAGCAAATAGGTAGTAAACAGTGCACATGGTCTCAAGGACATATCTCGTTTGGTCCAGTCATCCTGACGGTCACAAAAATCATCTTATATCAAAATAACCTGTAAACAACACTTGACGTTACAGGAGACTATTTTACTGTACGTATTAACTTCGTACTTATTGGTGCTGCTCAACAATTCTGGCTTTGATAAACGCATAGCATTTTGGTTTATATGTTCTGGAGATAACAACGGCCAGTACACTGGAAAAAAGTAAGTATGATTTACGGTATATTTATGTAGTAAAGCCCGGTTTCTGAACTCAGCATTTGGTGTTTGAATTAAAGAATGTATTAAACCCTACCCTAACACTTAAGTTTTACAGGTTTTCATGATAATTATTCGTGTTAGTACAATTATTCGTGTCATGTCGCAGAGCCAACATTTTAGAAACCGATCACTTAATTCTTAAAATAAAGGATCTCAAACAGACGGTACGATAACGGCACATATACTATTGTACGTGTACCGTTATCACTGTACGTGCATTAAGTAATGACAAAATAGACATTGATTTTGGCTCTGCTGCAGAGCATACCCTTTAGCAGAGCCACACAGAATATGTACTGAGGAAAGATAAACGCTATTATTTTTTGATGAAAACTGTGTTGTACGATTAAAGTTTATTGCGTACGTGTTGAAAAATATCATTATTAGACAGTGGTTTTATTTATTTTAACTTTACTAAAATTTTCATAGAAAGTGCCTAGTTATTTTATGTATTGTCAACGAGACCACTGGGCGACACCACCTGGGGTGTCGTATACATTTAAAACCCTCTCACCTTAATGAAGTTCTAATACTAATCATATACATTTACCTACCGTAGTCAGCAGTGGTGTAGTTACCAAACATAAACAGTTATCACAGAACAGAAAAAAAACGCCTTCTACAGTAGAAATCGCAAGTAGGCGGGGCCCGCGTACTCCGTGTTTTGCTCAGTTTAGCATTATGTCTGCTGCCCCGCCCGCACTACGCACATCAGTCTTGCTACAACCGTCATGGTGAAAAGAAATTGAAAAATAATACAAAAAATGCCCTACTCTGCTGTTTTAAAATGTAAACACGATAGCAGAACCAAAAAATTAACAATTGGAGGTATATCATACCATCAGGCAGTCTTAATTGATTTTATTTCGATTAAAAATTGCAAAAATATATTTTATTAAACAACACAAGTAAAAGTTGATTTTATGTTGTTAAATTTAAGGTCTACTTTCTTTTAAACTCAAACATTTTGTTCTCGAAGATTCCATCTATACACATGTCTTAGTCAGCTACTCAATTAGAGATTGCCGTTATCGATTTAAACTTACATAGTCTTATTACAAAAAGCGGTTTAACTAAAAACCCAGGTTTAAATCTCTATAAACTGTGGTTTACACAAAAATGATATTACAAATAATGGTTTAGCTATAAACCATAGTCCAAATCATGGTCTAACGCTAAACCTCGGCGGCCCCTAGTTTAACGATGGTCTAAGTCGTATCTGTCAAAGTTTATCTTTTAGGTTATAGCATCTTTTTTATTGTGTTGTGTTGTTTTTAGCCGAAAATGGATATTAACATGGTTGATTTATTTATTTTTGAGGATATTACTTTTTCCTCGGTACTCCAATTCTCAGATCGTTTTTTTTTGTTGGTCCATCACAATATATTATTATATATATTATTAACAAGGAGGCAATTGTTCTATTAGAGACTTCGATAACTTAAAAATTCCAAAGTTTAGTGATCTTTGTTCAGCTTGCGATGGTTTTGTTTAATGTTATGGTTTCATATAACGCGCGAGACTGTTACGTTTCGTTACCCGTGCGTAGATGTATTATTAGTAATTATTAAGAATTTATGTAATTTGCTTAAATCTAAACACAACTTTAATCGATAAATAACAAATGTTTCCATGCAAAATAACAGTCTCAATATTTTTAACACTCTTACAACGTAATTTAATCCTTATCGTATTATCAAAACGTTTTCATTTCTGGGCATACGGAACGTTGCAATTGAATGATATTATGGTGAACGAATGATATTTGTATTAATCTGTGGTTGATATATTGACAATGGTTCAAATGACGGTACTAAGAAGACCACGGTTTTTTTGAGTTTTGTAATACGAACAAATTTAGACCATGGTTTTGCAGATAAGCCTGGACTTGATAGTACAGGTTTAAACCATGGTTTATTTGGTTTTTTGTAATAAGACTGACAATGTTTTCTGTGTTTTATATCGGACAAAAATTAAACCCGTGTTTTTTTTTTTGGTGATGCAGTATTAGTAATCAAACACATTTCCATATTCAAACCTTTTTTTTTCTAATTCTGCCTTAACCAAGTTTGAAATAAATAAAACATACGTAATATTCTTATTGAGAAAGGGTTAATCGAAAAAGTGTAATACAATCTTTAAAAAAGTGGGTTTAGTATTATTTTGTGACTATAGATTCGCTCAGGATCCAGACAGAAAAGAAAAATGGATTGAAGCGTCTGGAAGGCAAAGTTAGTTGCCTGCAAAAACTAATACCTACAATTTGTTCAGATCACTTCGTAGAACTAGATTTTTTTATTAAAATCGGCTAAGAATATAGCCGACACAGCAGCGCCAAAACAAAAATTTCAAAATTTTCCAAAAGTTACATTGTCATTATTTCTCTGTTGTCCTAAGGATAATGTACTTAAGCAATTTGTTAATTTTTATGGTTTCATATTTTATAACATATTTGCTTGTATATCCATCAAGCGACATGATAAAAAATCAAGTAGCTCAAGTTGTCATTCGAACTATGGAAAACTATTTAAAAAGAAGAAATAATGCCGAAAATATTAAGTTTATTGGAGAAAAATTGTTCGAAGATAAAAAAAAAAACATCAAATTGGAGAATTTCCCATATCAAACCATGTAACTGAATTGATAAAAGCTATTACAGAACGCTAAATTAATGTGCGGATACACCCTACATTAATATTTAACTTTTATACTTTTCCGATCACTTATTACTGGCAACATTTTTATAGCAGGCCACATCATCATTTACTTATCATTCGATTTGCAATTCAAATTCAGAACGCCACATTCTCCTATCCATGCACTCTAATTCCGGCAGTCGTCACTTCATCTTGAGAGCCCGCCGAGGCTAGTTACTCTCTGTGATTATAACCATCATCTTATAATCTTCTAGAAACGCTGTGTGTATTCTTTTAATAATTTGGTGTGATAAATAAATATACTCCAGTCTATTAAAACAGACTTTTCACTGTTGTCGGGTTTCACTACAACGTTCCCTTAAATGGATCTATCTGGCTAGAGGGCAGAGGGCTTACCGGTACAAGCTGTTTTTTCTTAGGTAATAAATAAAACCATTGTTTATTATCAATAGAGGTCATAAGTAATATTTTCAAAAAAATATACGTATCAGTAGACTCGATTTCGCACATCGCGCACACAACGTATAGTGATAAAAATGACAACAGCCTTCAAAATCTACAAAGTCTAATATTTAGTTTCGACAAAGTGAAAAATAAAAACAGATTAACGTAGCACCTCCTTTTTTCTTTAAGTAGTTAAATTAAGTTAAATTATATTAAGTTGAATTAAATTGAATTATATTGGGTTAAATTAAATGAAATATAATAAATTAGGTTAAATAAAATTGAATTGAGTTACATTGGATTGGATTATAATTATTAAATTGTATTGAAGTGAATTAATTGGATTACATGCAAGCACAAAATACATGCTTCATACTTCCACACATACACACACACACACACACACACATAACTACAACTAACACGAACTATATAAACTTCGTGACACACACTGAGGCGTTTTTGATACCATTTATTTTTTTCTGCATGATAATGTTTAAACAGTTACAATGTTGTAATGTTTAAATCAGTCTTACAAAGTGGAGTAAATCGAAGGGATAAAAACCTCGAAATTTTATTGCTTTTGTTTTCTGGGGTGGGGACCTAGTGATTTGTAACAGGCATACCTATGCCTAACTCTAAGATAAAAAGACAAGGTAGATAATGTTTATTTGCCAAAAGAAAACAGTGCATTACTTTTCCTTGAAGTCTACATTAATAGATAAAAATATAAATTAAAATAAGACTCAAGGGAAGCAAGAACCTAAGGAACATACAGATAAAGATTGCTCATCATTTTATTTTTATTTTCATTATTTTTTTAGGGTTCTGTAGTCAACTAGGAATCCTTATAGTTTCGCCATGTCCGTCTGTCCGTCCGACAATGTGGTAAAATAAAATCATGAAAAAAAATCTTTTAGGGTATCTCTGGTACAAGTAAAGTAACGAAATTAAAAGGAAAACTATCACAGCTAAGTAGGCTTACGAGTATAGTCGACCAACTTATAAAATGTACTTGTAGAAGTAAAAATCTAACTAATATTATAAATGCAAAAGTTTGGATGGATGTGGATGTATCTTAGTTAGTCAATTACGCCAGAACGGCTGAATGAATCTGGATGAAATTTGACAAACAGATAGATTATAGTCTGGAATAGCACATGGGCTACTTTTTATCCCTATAACTATGTGAATAATTGAAACTTTTCTTGTTATACACATTTCACAGTCAGAACAAACTTTGGAAAGAGTTGCACTAAAAATATCCTCGATAAAAAAAAACTAGCACAAAAGTAACGTTCAAATTACAATCAATTAGTTCAACATGTCCTTGTACAGAAAACTCCAGAGAAACTTCACGCCTAGAGGTGTATAAAAGCGACATCTATGGGCAGGAGGATATACTACTACTTTTACGTGCGCCGCGTGCGCGCCATCTCTGTGACCACAATGAAGTTAGTTTTCTGTAGTTATTGACATTGATTCCACAAGTAAGCGTGCAAGATACCCATTTAACAATAATTGTGTACGTTATTGATACAAAATTGTCATGCGCTAACCAACATCAGAATATTTAGGCAGCACTGTATGGCTATTGAGGAGTGTTGCGGGTTGAAAAGAAGTTGGTATAGTAAAAATAAAAATTAATAGGTATATACTATTTATTTTCAATTTAAAAAATATAATAATTCAGGTGCTTGCAGTCTTTTAAAATAAAGTAGATTATTTTAAAAGATATATACGTAGTATTATTTATTATGCTCTTTATTTAATTTCTCTCTTGTTTGTTATATTTTAAATATTTTTTAAACAGGAAAAAAATACAAAAATTAAAACATTTAAAAATATAAAAAATATATATCGGTATCGGGAACATAAAAAAACAGAACAATATTATTTATTATTCTTATGTTATTAATTAATATAGTAACCCAATTTAGATTAACAAATATTTATTTACTGGAAAACTGATATAGTTTTGAATACTTCAAAAGAGAACCAACATGTTACTCACGTTTGAAACAAACCGAACAACAATTTGCATCTCTTCAAATTTTTCAATTACAGAAAACAATCTATAATAAAAACTTTTTTGCAAAAAAATACTACTGACTTCCAAATACAAAACCACAAAGTGAAAATTTTATTTTTCACTTTTTAGTTGTACCTACCTAATAGATAAGCTAGTAAGATACATATAACGCCAGAATAGATTTCATGAAACGTGAACATAACCTGTGAAATGAGAGATCTGCTTACCCCTTAAGAGTGTACTGGCGTGTTGTTATGTAATGAAATGGTATAAACAATAAACAGACATGCGATAGCAGCAATCCCGAGAGATTTGCCGTTATTTATTAAAGAGTTCTGTTCGATATCTCCGAAGTTCTTCATTAGATCATCACAAAATTAAAATGGGACCAATTTCGAAACATACTTTTTCAAACAAAAAAAGAATTTACAAAATCGGTCCACAATTGACGGAGATATCGGTGAAAAAAAAAAACAAACATAATGTCGAACATAGAACCTCCTCCTTTTTTGGAAGTCGGTTAAAAAAAGTTAACTGTAGCTTGTGGTATACTTAATAATGGAGATGGTAAACTTTATTTTCTATAACTTCTAATCTCGATTTCATTCTATTTACCATATAATAAAAACAAATTTCAATGGAAAGAGGACGATTATTTTCACTTTTAAAGAGTTACTTAATCGAGACATCATGTAATAAGTCGTTATTCGAACAAAACAAGCAGATGAGTAATTGTGCTATGATGCTGTGTCATGTTTTTTTAACAAAATTATAAGCTTACCCTCAATCTTCTTCATAATCTTCATGAGCGCCGTCAGTTTTTTATTTCTAGTTTGTATATCTCAACAGTTTCATTGATATCACAGAGATGGCACGCGGCGCACGTAAACATCGTAGTATATCCTCCTGTCCATAGGTGTAGCTTTTGATACAATTCTAGGGGTGAAAATTCTCTGTTGCATTATGTACCGTAACTGGATAATTCCATTCATAGATGTAATAATGTGGAATATCAAAAGCACATGTATTCGTTATCCCTACTTTTTTATTTCTGATGTGCAAATATTTTCATTAGGTAGAATTTCTATTTCTATTGTTCTGGGTTTTACTTTTTCTATTAACTGTGTGGTTTTTCAATTTTCTGTCTTATTGCACCAATTTTCTTCCAGCTTAGAGTTTCCTACAAACACCTGATTCTCGACTATAGTCAGAATTTTAATTCGATTCCAGATTTGACATTAGCTACTGTCATTTTGTGAAATAATGATACCACATATAATAGTGTAGTGATGAACACAAAAATCGATAAACAATCGAAAAACAAAATGAGCTGGAAAAAAGCTGCCATTCAAGATTGGCTTTTAAATAAAAATATTCATTACGAACCAGATATGGTTAAAGCTAAGCTTTTAGAACTGATTCCACATAACGAGTCTTTTAATAAGTACGCTGTAGACGAAATGGCAGCACAACATTGGATCACGGTTTTAAGACTGCCCACTTACCATTGCGAGCTAAACCCTATCGAATTGATATGGGCGCAGGTAAAGGGGCATGTAGCTCAAAATAATAAAACTTTCAAATTGACAGACGTGAGAATTTTTTTTCAGGAAGGCATTCAAAAAATTACGGCTACCGAATGGTCTAAATGCGTATCCCATGTTGTCAAAGAAGAGGAAAACATGAGTAGGCTAGATATGTTAATTGACAATATCACAGACACATTTATAATAAATGTTACAGAAAGTGACAGCGATAGCGATAGCGATAGCGATGACGGCGACAATATATAAAATAAATTATTACCATAATACATCTATCTGTTTTATTTGTCATGTTCCTTCATGATCACATTTTTTTATTTATTTCACACACAATTATAAAAGAAAAGTCTCAGATCGTTAATTAATCGTCAAAACTAAATTATCGGTTCAGAAATATTTAATTTCCTGATATACTTAGTTTACGAGAGTAAAATTATAAACGAGAAGAATCGATCCGGAAATATTCCATTTCCATATCGAATAATTTTGCAACGTCACTATTTAGTACTTGTCATAACGTTGCAACACTGAAATTGTCAAATCTGGAATCGAATTAAAATTCCGAGTATAGTCACCATTATTTTAATTGATTTCATCATTCACACTTTTTTATCTTCGTCAAAATTTTCATATTTAATTTTTAGAAAACAGCACAGTTAGTTGCTTTCTTTCTCCTGTTATAAATTTATTTTTTAGAAAACAGCACAGTTAGTTGCTTTTTTTTCTCCTGTTATAAACTGTGTATATTATTTTTTCTGTGGCATTTTCCTAGGAGTTCCTCGTAGAAAGTACTTATTTACGTACGTTTAAGTAATAGTACTACTTTGTTTAAACTTTTCTGGTACACCTTGGTTTTCTGGTTAAAAATGTTTTTGTTTGTTGTTTGTACGCCCTTCCATTCAGTACGCCTTGCAATCCTACTTCAAGTGAATTGACTATTCTCACCTTGCATTTTTTTTCAGGTTAGTTTTTAAAGCCAGTACAGCAGCATTCTTTCTTTCGATGTTTAGCAGTCGGCTTATAGCGACGTTTAATCTTACGCAGACAATAACTAATGCATTCGCAAAATTTGAAGTAAGTAAATGTTTATTATTTAATACTGTTATCATTCTACAATTCTACATATATTATATTACATAGTATAGATCTCGCCTGGATGTCCGAATGGATTTAGAAGCCATGTCTAATATTTCAACCAAAAATATGCTTCATGACGTTGTAGTAAAACCAATAATAAGCTGTTGACTCCTCAGTTCAAATGTCTGAATTAAGGCCAATCACACGGTCTCCACCATACCAATATCATATTATGGTATCCAGCTGAATCCGGTCAGACTGGAAGCAAAGCCTAATATTGATTGATTAATTGACAGAAATATGTTATATAATAATATGTATGTTACCATAAAACTACGGTATAATCCAGGATTTACCGGTAAAGCCTAAGATTTACTAAATTTTACAGGTAAAAATCCGAAATAATCTACGCTAATCGCTAACTTCGGCGTTTACCAGAAATCACACGGTAAATCTTAGGATTCCCCTCACTGTTAAATGTTGAAAATTTTGTAACGTCTAGGGACATTGTCGAACTTCATTGCCTCTGCGCTTTTCTGGTGGTTGCCACTGTTGATTCTGCCTTTCAGGAGTAGCAGTGGTTTAGGAATATGACACCCTATGATACGAACAAATTAAGGACTGGTTGATTAGCTTCACCAAAGTAGGTAGGTCATTTGTTACATGATTTAAAAAATACCTATGTACTTTCATAATTTTTAAACTTTTACTGGCATACAAAACTGTTTTAAAATCATGTTAATATTGTACTGTTCATAAATGACAAATTAACAATGCCAAATTTATCTTTTATGAACTTTAAGATCAATTAATAATTCGCTTAACAATATTAATAGGTTAGCAAACCTCGATATTATTGTAGCTTGCTTATCGCTTGGAAAAGTAAAATGCAAAAAAATATCGTGGCGGCCCTGTGACTACTCACCTGACTGCTTGAGCTCGTAAGTTCAAATCCAGGCAAGTACCAATGTGACTTATTCAACTCATAATTATGTATTTTCTAAGTATTATGTCCGTATTGATTGAGGAGCCACTTCAGATCTTAAATGAAAACTCACTCCCCCCCCTACCCTCCCATTTAGTAAGAAAGTACATAATTGTGTAGGCCAAAATCTGAAATTTGTAGTAAAATATATAAAAAGTTATATAAATGTAAAAGTGGCTCCTCAATCTAAACATCAGATTTAAGCAGCCACCTGGAACACAAAGTATGTATTTAATAATTTTGAAAATGTTGTATCTTTTAGTAGTAATTGTGTAAAGTGCCTACAAAATAATTGAGTCCAGTATGGTTGATATTCAATAATATACAATACTTTTAATGTGGCTCCTCAATAATAAGAGCGTGAATTTCCCTGAAAGTAATTGGTAAATTTATATTTCACTCCAAAAACATTTAGTAGTGTATTCTAATTTGTAGCATTTGGATAAAGTAGTAAAACTGAGTGAATTCAGCAAGTAAACACATTTTATTTGGCTCCTCAATCCTGACTTTACTGTACCTACCTGAGCTCACAACTGAATCAAAACCAGAGACACTGACATTAAGTATAAATGACTACTGAATACATATGTACAGATCAACATTGACCACTGGCTATTTACCTGTATATTTTACACCTTTAAAACTGATTAACATCCGTACACTTCAACGTAAGGTTCAGTTGAAAACCAGTCAGGCAATCCATTGTCTAGCATTTTGTTGAACTGAACGTTTTTGGCGCAGCCGCGGGGCACACTATGAGTGTAATTGTTTTAAAATTAAGTTCCCTTTTTATTTGTACCTACATTATGTGTACCTGTGTGTGACAAATAAACTAGTTTTCTTTCTTTCAATGTGTATATTCGGTATCTGAAAAACAAATTACTTTTCGATATGCCTTAAAAGACAAAAGTCGCCAACGACCTTGAAACGCGCATTCGTTTCGACCCAAAATTCAGTAGTTCTTTAAATTGTCTTTGAGATGGTTACAATTTCATTAAAATACGCCCGGCGGTTTTAGTGCGATTGTGTTTTTTTTGTCTGTGTTATACGAATTAAACTCAATTTTCTTAAGCTGCGTCTACGCAAGACGAGCTGAGCACAAGCGGAGCCGTTCACGGCGTCATTATCCGCGGCGTTCGAGGCTCGTAAGTGGTCCACATTTACATTGCAACACACATTACACATATACACACATTACATCGTTACATTTTTTGTGGTTCATTTTTAATATTCCGGTGTTTTTTCGATTCGAATTTGTGCTCGGCTCGTCTAGCTTAGACGCAGCTTTAGATCAAATAATTAAGAAAAGGGAACTAAAATTTTGAGCAGTCATTTAAATATTCGAGATTTTATTATGATCAGTTGAAAAACATATTATGAGCAGTTATTTAATTTAATGGCGGTCGATTAATTATTGCGACAGTAAAACATGAACAGTAATAAAAAAAACAATTTGTCGGTTATTTTATCATACAATGAAAATTCTATCATAACTGAATGAGCGGTAAAAATGATGGAAGCGGTTCGATAAATAGTTCGGCAGATCATAGCGAGCGGTGACACCCGAATTCAAATTCATTGAAAAGAGAGGTAAATGTTCGTTAGTTGGGCGGAGCTTATCAGCGCGGGTGGCGGAAGCGACCAAGCACAGGGTTGGTAACCGTTTCGCGTGAGCTCCCTGTTTTCAATTCTTGCATTTGTTTTCGTAATAAACGAGCGAGTGCATTATGGTCAGTGAATCAGTCCAAGAGCGAGCGAAGCGAGCTCGGGAGCTTAGGGCACCCCGACACGGACATGTTCGGTTCGAACGAGATGACGGGAGCTGAAGTGAGCGAACTCAGCTCCCGTCATCTCGTTCGTGTTAGGTTACTTTAGACCCTGCAGAAATAGGAGCCCCGCTCAGCAGGCTCCGTCGATTCATTTTGCATCGAAGCAAAAGTAATTTAATTTTTCATTACTATTTAAGTACTGTTATTAGGGTTCCGTACCAAAAAGGTAAAAAGGAACCCATATGGTGCGACTTCGTCCGTCTGTCCGTCTGTCCGTCCGTCACACCGCTATATCTCGAAAACTACTTTACCACCTCATTGTTTATAGAATTGCTTAGAATGAGTTTTCTTACCGACCAATTCCGATTTATTACTGCCTACACGTAACCGCTAGTTCAATAATTTTTACCGCCCATTTAATTATTTTCCTGCTCAATTATATATTCACTGATCCATATCATTATTTTTCATTACTCATTTTTGTTTACTTTACTGCTTAGTTTTAACTGCTGAACTAGTTATTAAACGTGCCATTATAATTTTTAACTTACTAAAACCGCTATTTACAACTGCCTCTTTAAATCAGTGCCTTAAGAAAATAGTCTAAACTTATATTTTTCCAAAAAAATACAACTAGGCTGTTTTGGGGCCGTGTATGAATTTTACACTTTTTAGTTAGTTTTATATATTGCACGTAAGAAAAAAAATTAAAAATATGTTGTTCTTTAAAAGTTGACGTCGAAGAAAAATCTTCTAACAAATATAATATTTACTTGATTAAAGCCACGGGGGGGGGGGGGGGGGGGGGGTAAAACTCTGAAAAACAAATTGCTTCAAATAAATATCACTAGATGGCGCGATATGCACCGATTTTTTATTGAATTGTGTGTAAAAATAATATTTTCTGGAATCGAACATAAAAAAAAAAAATGTTTGTTTATTCTTTTTTATTTTAGTTTAGGCTTTTAATTCAACTTTCAGACATTATTTGAACGGATCATTTAAAATTGATGGCAATAGATGGCGCGGTTTACAATTTAATTTTTGATTGACGGGCGACAGTGATGGAGCTGTTAAATCCTCTGATCCTAAGCGTGTGAATAGGGGTGTACCGCAGGGATCGATCCTGGGCCCGCTATTCTTCATTCTTTACAGTGCTGACATCATTAACTGCCTGCTCAACACCAAGTTCCACTTATATGGTAATGATCTGCAGATGTACCATTTCATCCCCAGCAGTCTGCTGACACTGTAAAAAGACTGAATGATGATTTGGATAGGATCTCAGCCTGGTCTATGAGAAACTCCTTAGTTTTGAACCCAGCTAAGTCTTAATTTATATTAATGGGATCTAGAGATTTTTTGAGCAAAATGGCTAGTGGGAGTTTGGACTTCAAGATTGACGGCTGTCTCATTGAAAGGGTCCGGGAAGCCCGTTATCTTGGAGTAGTATTTGACGAGTACTTGCACTTTGAGACCCACATCATGGAGGCTGTGCGCAACTGCTTTTACAGGCTTAAGCTCCTCCTGTACCGTGTGCGTCCCTACATAAGTGTAGATATGCGTATCTTGCTCTGTGAATCACTAGTTCTATCTAAGTTGAACTACGCTGACACTGTGTGGGGCGTGCATTCTGGGCAGGAGCGAAAGGTTGATTCAGCGAGTACAGAATGATTGTGCAAGATTTTGTTTCACCATTCCTCCTAGATCTCATGTAACTACTTTTCTAAATAAGGGTAATTTGAAGCTTCATTTAGCTACCCTGCTCTTTGACATAATTCTCACAAAAAAGCCAGACTATCTATTTAGTAAACGAACCTGGTCTCGAGATGTAAACAAAGTCAGAAGGAGAGCTTCTGCGCACCTTTTGTTGACGTCTCACAAAACTGCTGCATTCCGTGGCAGTTTCAAATTCGCTGCCTCTCGTATCTGGAATGATCTTCCTCCAACGTTTCGCGCTATAAAGACAATTGGAACGTTTAGTACTAATTTCAAGCAGTACTTATTACTCAAGCAAAAGAAAGGCAGCGGCTATACTTACTCGGTGTTTGCACGCAGTTGATGTTTTCTACTGTCATGTTCCTTGTTCTTAGTTTTTAAACTTTCTGGCGAACGCTACACTGAACACTACACCATACACAGTAATATTTACACAACTCTGTTTTATCGAATACTAGCAATCTTTTCACTTTGTTTATTTACAGAAATGTCTTACATAATAGTAATCTTTTCAACATTTTTTATTTTTACCGCCGACGCCGACCACAGATAAAGATTGGCGCGCTCTGTCGTTTGTCTACGATTTCGACAAATGATCATTGAGCCGTCGGGAATTCTGGTCGTATTTTTATTGTGTTTTATTCATATATTTGTCTGCGTTATACACTTACATACTGTGACTCACCTTCTGTGTTTATACTATTTTGTTATTATTTATCTTATTCTATTTTATTGCTTTAAATATTGTATGTTCCGTTTCCGTGAATGTGTCCGTGGCATCAACAGTGGGCCCTATCAGAATGTCAGCGCAGCGTTATTTGCGTAGCGTACAAAGGGATACCATGGGTAAATTATTAGACCCGTGGTATCCCGGCTAGGGTAACACGATAGTTTTGTTCAGAGAGAAAGAATTACTTACTAATACGTTATTCTCCATTACATAATGTAATTAGTTACTTTGTAACCGTACATTAGCAAGAAAGAAGTTCGTTCAAATGGGCCCTCGATCCAGATGATGCACATTCCATTTTCTTCTTCAAACTCTCTCTTAAATTTTTTATATTCTTCCAGAGTCAACATTATTTTTTATTGAAAATCTCATATGAAGTGGGTAAACAATTATTTATTTGTATTTCTTTAGTTTTCAAGCAACACTTCGTTTTTTAAATGTCAAATTTAAATGTTTGAGATGGCAGGTACCATGGACAATAAAAATGTATTTGATAAGAACATTGTTATTCAGGGGGGTCCCACGGACAAATATATTTGCTCGTGGTACCCCAAGGGGAACTAGACTGGGAGAACACGGGCAAGTACCGTAGTTTTATATTACCTGTGCTAAAGCTGATCAGTCAGTCCTTGATTTTTCTCATCATTTCTTATCATAGTGTGTCATAGACGTAACAAAATTATCAACATTTACCGGTCTGTGAGGTGAATCCTAAGATATACCGTGTGGTTGCTGGTAAAAACTCGAAATTAGTGATTATCATAGATCATTTCGGACTTTTACCAGTAAGAGTTGGTTGTGACCATTGATTGTGAGCCCTGCTGCGCGTCGACTTTGTTGCTTAAATAGTAATCGTACCTACCTATTCTATATTTTTTTTGGGGCAATCCCACCGCACTATTAACAAACCACTGCAACTCCTGAAAGCCAGAATCAACAGTGGCGACCACCAGAAAAGCTATTCTGTATTAAAACCAACGTCAACATTAAAATAATTTAAAAAAAAAAAAAAAATATTACCCGGCCCAATAAGTGATTGGCATTATTCAAAAAGGCCTGTCAATTTAATTATTTCAATATTATATATATATATATATATAGTTTTTATCATATTGCCTACTCATATTGGGCATTTCTCAAACTGCTTGGGTATAATGAATAATGCCGTTAATCACTTGGTCCATAACAGATGTATCTTTAATTTCTCTTTTTGTGTTTCAGGCGAAATCGTATGCAAGTGGAACTCCTGACGTCACTGCTATGCGTTATGTTATTAATAATGCAGTTCAAACCTCTTCGTCAATTGGTACGTCAATAATATTATCAAAGGAAACCTACCTTTTTTGAAAACTCAACCATAGATAAAATATAAGTGTATTGCCACTAACCCTCACTTCATAATTAAGTAAGTTGCGTGTTTATCAAACTCTGCTTTTAGCTTGAAAAGCTGTCAACAGTAGAGTTTGAAACCTTCTAAGCTCTAAATACTCCACTGAGAAATCCGTCGTTTTATTGCAAGCAAAATTATGTAAGAAGTTGATAACAGAGTGAAAAATTTACCTAAAGTATATCTGCCGCAAACTCAAACAATCAAAGCAAAAGCAAACCTGATGAATGACAGAGGTAAACGTGATTGATATTGCGTGCCTTTTGAGACATATTCTCTGCAATTATTCAGTTTAAATCAAGAACTTGCACGAAAAGCGCATTTCTTATCAGGGCACTAAAGCTGTAGCACCGCTAAGCTTGGTTTTATTTGAGTTTGTATATGTGTGAAAAAAAATTGTTCTCTCAGCTAGCTGCACCTTCTCAGCTATCAACTTTTCGCCCTTAATATGCTTGCTCAGTAACCCTACCAGTTCTCACTAAAATAATCTGAAAATAAATATTTAGCAGTAATAGTAACGATTGTGTTACAGGTAGTATTGCAATTTTACATTCTTCGTGGGTGACTATTCTCTTTCGGGGATGCTTTCAAGAGTAAGTATTATAAAATTGACATCAATATAAGTTAGTGCACGGCATAGTCACCATCAGGTCACGCGTGTATACGGGGTCGTGGGTCGATCCGTATGACTACGGTATTTTAGATCACATAGCTTTTTAACACAGTATTATAAATATGTTATTGTAAATTTGTAAAATCCCGAACCACGGTATAATACATTATACATTCTAAGATTTTTCAAGTCGTACTGATAAAGGTCTACAGTATTTTAGATCACATAGCTTTTTAACACAGTATTATAAATGTGTTATTGTAATCGTACTGATAAAGGTCCGAACTATTCTATGATATGCTAATCGATAATTTTGAGATTTGTACTCACTCAGGCGCAGTTGCTAGGCAAAGCTGGTTAGGCAATACTGTAACCAGCCCTTTACTTACTTGTTATAAATTTGAGCAATGCGAGTCATAACACAGTATTTGGCATAAGATTGCACCGTAGGGGGAAGTGTAGGTACCTGTGCGACTATCTCAAGTCTATTGAGGCAACCTATGTTCATTACCTTATGCATTTGTATTTGGCATAAGATTGCACCGTAGGGGGAAGTGTAGGTACCTATGCGACCAACTCAGGTCTATTGAGGCAACCTATGTTCATTACCTTATGCATTTTACATGTTGCGCTGCCCTAAAACTAACTGGGTTATGGGCAAAATAAGATTCGGTAAATCCTAGGGTTTACCTTAGGGACACGATATAGTCGTTCTTAGATAACAATATTTCGGACTTTTAGAGACGATATGAACTAAAAAAATACATTATCTGTTCCGAGTATTGAATAACGATATCGGTTACGCAACATTCATTAAAAATATATTTAGTTTGATAATTATTTAAATTTGGTTTGTTATTTGCAGGTTAGCACCCGATAAGTATGAAAACCCCGATATATTTAACTACCTACAATATTCGGTGTTTGCGTTTCCTGTAGCATTCGTTATGTTCATTGTGAACTTAGTCTACCACATGATCCTTATGGGCAAGTAAGTTAAATAATAATCTTAATTTGACATGACCTGGACCAAATCTAGAGGATGGGTAAACCATCATCATCATCATTTTAGCTAAAATATGTCCACTGCTACCCCAGGCGTCACCATAGTAATCGGTCATGTGCGTCTCGCATCCACCGGATTCTTCACCATGAGCCTTAACCAGGTCACCGGTCCGCCTAGATCCCACCTTTCAAAGAGCACACATATCTATCTCTAAATAATTTATTTTCAGGCTGTTTTGTTCCACTGCACGGCAAAGGCCTTCCTTTTTAACTTACAATCCTTCCGGTCGAGGGCAATTGTGGACCAATCTTGTCTATAGGCATCAAGCTTGTCCCGCCATCTCTTCGTCACCGGATATTTTTAGGGACTTACACTGTGGTTGTTTTAACCCATGAACCGTTTGACATGCGGTAGACGTACTCGTATCCGGCTCAGTCCTATTTTTTTATAACTTTGCTGCTTTTCGAGTGACGGTGACGGGTTTACTGACACACCCTGTAAAGCCTAGTAGTAGCTGGGCGTTATGGACCACTCGTAGCCTTTCGCCCTCTGCTTCAGCCGTAAATATATGTACATTAAATATGCGCGGGTTTTACTCACAGGCAGAGTTGTGTGTTGTGCGCCTCTGCCTGCCTCCGTTGATGAAAGTGACTGAACTGTTTATTTTATTATTTTTAACGTTAGTGCATAACAAATTCCTGACAAAAACGTTACCTCGACTAATGTGAGATATAATTATTTTTTATTTTTTCTCGAGTTTGCATCTAGAGGACTAGCATCGCTTGCCAGTCTAGCTTTGTTTCGGGCCTTTCATCTTACAAAACATATTTTCATAGTGCCGAATCAAATGGTATGACGGAAGCGCATAAGACAGAATTAAGGAATCATCTTATGAGGAACAAAGCTGAGGTACCAGAGAAAGTCAGTCTACATGAAATGGTAAGAATAGATTAGAAAAAAATATATATCGCTTCAAAATGAAAATAACTTTGATTCGAAAGTTGACATCTGTGTCTTATATAAATATTTTTTTGTAGAAGTTTTTTTGAAGTTGATTTATTTAATTATTTTTAGTTGTAATACTCACACACGCATAAATAAATGAATGAAACACTAAGTACAAAATGAAGATCATCGACATAATGAACTGGATTAAAAACTAAATTCTGAATTTCAGTTGAACGTAAATTCCGTGACTCATTTTACGCGACTCACAACTCACAAAATTACGTTCGTTAGGCCTCACCCTAAGGATTAAACATTTATATCCGTAAGGATTGAGAAGCCACTTTTCGTATCTTAATGAAATTAATATACTTATTTAGTAGTAAGTAAAAAATTGTAGGTTCAATCCTCGATTTTGTAGTATAGTACTTGCAAAAGTTATACGAACAAAGTGGTGGCTCCGGATTGAGGAGCCACGTCAGAACTAGGAACATCATGGATTAATATTTATCATAATTTGGTATCATTTTGTAACATTTGAGAGTATTTGGTAGACAAAATCTGATCTCGATTGCATTAAAATTAAAAAAGTTACCATAAATTATATGTGGCTCCTCAGACCATACGACCCGTCATTTTTCAAAAAAGCAGTATGTGTATGTAATGTATGCCTTTATGTCCAAATAACTTTTGAAGTATTATACTACAAAATCGAGGATCCAACCTACAAAATTTTTAAACTTACTACTAAATAAGTATATTAATTTCATTAAGATACGAAAAGTGGCTCCGGACATAAACATTTTAGGTACACTTCCTAACTATTCGTTCTTTTTGTATTTTTCTGCCCACAATTTCTTCTCGATGTGCTTTACTTAACCATTACTATAATTCTTGTTGCAGTATTCCGTAATGTTTACAGTACTTTTATTGGCCGTGTTATTTAGCCGCTGGAACAGATTCATAGATGGATGGGCTTTGAAATTTAATAGCGGGAATCCTGAAGTACAAAAGTAAGATTACTCTTCTATTCTAATATTGGTTGGTGCTGAACAATCAAGTATATAGTGTGTGTTTTTTACACATTGGATTTGTATAAAATAATGGCAAGTTTAGCAACAGGCTGAAATATTGTTTTTTTTTTTTAAGTTATAGTACGAGCGCCCACAACCAAAACCATGTCACATCGTTTTAAGGTCAAAACCGTATAAAATTGCTAGATAATATGAATCTGAACCCAGCTAGGTGGACAGTACGGGTAAAACGTCACATAGTAGTTGAGCCCAAAAGGCTAAATAGGAATTTACTCGAGCGTAATGGGGGACCTATTGGATTGTGAAGATTGGATGCTGACACGGAACGCATCCATAACTAAACGCAGCTTTGTCTATGCTGTAATGAGATAAATGCATTCCATTGTAACAGATGTGATACTATCCTTGGCCGGCAAAGTTGCCCGGCCTTTAGAAAAACATGTCTGAAATACAAAGCAAAAACCACCTACATCATTCTTACAGGCCACATGTGACGCAAAAAATGTCTGAAAAATAACTTTTTCATAACAAAATTACAAAACCTATATATAAGCCATTCTCAAGATAACTACCATGTCATTAAATTCTTACAAAATTATTATAATTTTACCTATAAATCCCATCAGATTGTCAGCATTTTCATTTGTAATTGCCATTTGTATGAGAATTCTATACAATCAAATTTACAATTCGTCAAAAAAGAATCAAAAACAAAGATTAGAATCACCAGAGAATATTTAAATTTTTATCACTGCCAACCCTAACGAATTTCAGACTTGACGTCCTTGATGGCAAATAATTGGTCGTATTTGACAACAACTCGAAATTTAGAAGAGCATTAATTCATAGTAATTGAGCATCATTTTAATCTAGTTTTATTATTGAATAGGCTCTAACGTTCCACTTCATGCTGCATGTTGCATATCAGTAATTATAAACTACCGTACGCAAAATACGCGTCCAGCCCGTCTTAATCTAATCTAATAATAAACTAATCACTTATTATAATACTTTTGTCAGAAAATACAATAATTTTGAAATTTTGATCAACATAAAAAATAAACTACTTTTTATTAAATGGGTACACATACGCACGTAATACAACCTTAAATTAACCGTACAACCTTGTTTTCTAATGCTATATTAAATTAAGTATAATAGTACTAATCTACATTTTATTTCATTGTGTAGTCACACTACTCTATCTTCATTCATAGGATTAAAATAATAATATTCAAAAAAGGAAAAAGAAATTGACAAGACGTCAACTACGAAAAAAAAATACTATAAATTTTGTACATAATTAATATTTATTTCATAATTTTCTGTATTATAACTAAATTAATTGTGTAAATATATAAAAACAATTGTACCCAAAACCAAAATTCAACAAGTCGAAAGTGAAACCTCATCAAAAGGCGTGCAGTGTCCTCATTGTCCTAGAACCTTACAAAGACATATGTGTGTAAGTAGAAGATTTATTCACAAATTAGGCGAAGAAATAGAACATCTTATTAAATCAGATCATCCTTCTGAACGCATTTTGATTTACGTTGCCGTCATGTTACAAAGAGATAAGAATATTAAACATGCGAAAGATATAACGAGATTACTTGACCGACACCAAAATCTTTGGGATGAAGATAATTTCGATATACTAATAACCGAAGCTATTAAAGCAGACCTCTCGCTCTCCGTAACTCCTATAGCAGAAAAAATTATAATGAAAATAATGATTGACACAAAAAATTTCACGCGTCTTATACAGCGAATAAAAACACACGCAGCCCTAAATTGGCTATTGAAAAAAGATACAAGCAAAATCCTTAAACCTGAAGACCAAGTTGACGTAACGGGAAAGACTGTCATGGATGTATTGCACGAAAAGCACCCCTCCGGATTGAATCCTGATGCAAGTCTATTTGCACTACCTGACGGCCCCCCCGAATTGACTCCATTACTAGAAGTAGACATAACTAGCATACATGTGAACTCAGTTGCGAGAAAATTACACGGCGGAGGAGGCCCAACAGGCACCACATCAGAAAATTGGAAAGATTACTTGTTATGAGTTGGTGAAGCAAGCCTGCATTTGAGGATTGCAGTAGCACAATTAACAATGCATTTAAATAACAATTTTGTACCATGGAGCCAAATTAAAGCCCTTATGTCAAGTCGATTCATAGCACTAGACAAATGCCCTGGAATGGAATTGGTGAATGCCTACGCAGGATCCTATCCAAATGCATGATTTTAGTCACTGGGTCTGAGGTCACCGAAGCCCGTGCTCAATCACAACTCTATAAGTGGCGTAAGCTGCGGTATCGAAGGTGCTATACACGCTATGAAAGGCCTTTTTCAAAAAGAGTGCAAACCAGGCTCTAACTGGGGAATGCTATTCTTCGATGCAAATAATGCTTTTAATTCTATGAACAGACAGTTAGTTCTTTGGCAAGCAAGAATATATTGGCCACATTGCGCCCGTTTACTATATAACACATACAATGGTCACGCAGAACTTGTAATACGTGATTCGAATATGAGATTATATAGCAAAGAAGGAATAACTCAAGGTGATCCACTTGCCATGCCATTGTATGTCCTTGCAACACTACTAACTACTGTAGCGTTGTGAGGATCTCAACTGAAAATAGTCGAATGATACTAAATATCAAAATTAGTAAGTTAACACGGTTAATAGCCACATCTCTAATAAAAATACGGCACAACCGGAACGCGATTGCTCGGATTTTTGGATTCCGCTGGCTACGCTGAAATAACCATCTTTCAATCCTCACGACTCTGTTGCTCCGAATTAGGGGTTCACCGTACGGCTGAGGGCTGACCCCTTGACCTCGCTTACTGCTGTGCCTGCACGCTACCTACGCACGCTGCCTACGCACGCCTGCCAGGTCTTGGCCTGCCTACCTGCGGCTTACCGCCACGCGAGCTAAATGGTCGGTGAAACAAAAATTGTTTGCCGGTGTACTCTTAGCTCTTGCATGAAAGATCGTAGAAAAAAAATCTATGTCGATGCCTTGTTTTCCTGATTCCGATCTCAATAATTTAATTTAGTCTATAAGTTCAGATGCTCTCTTTGGGCCATCGAAATCCAAACCGATGGTACACTTACCGGCAATAAATGTAGCCCAAGCTTTAAATGCAAACTTGAGAAAACACTAAAGCTATTCTATGTACTCGTTTCATTAGCTATCCAACAAGGTATAACAAGCTAGGGTCTTATCAGAATTCTTAAAAAAAAACTTTGATGAAAGGCTCCCAGGTAGTAGTAAAATTAAATAAAGCATTAGAAAATATTTTTTTAAACAAGCTTCTATCGTATTCTTTTCAAAAAACTCAATTTGATACCCAAATGTGCAGTGCACAAAAATAACTAGTCCGCCATCTTGGGCCGTCCGTCATATTTGATTTAGAATGACGTCACTTAGCTAACCATGCATTGTCATCAAAATCGTGTATGCAAATTGCCATCTTAATCTGTGGAGAATAATTGCTTCAAAATTCAGTTGCATGCAAATGTTACTTAAATACATAAATTGCAAGTTAAGCTTGTAATAACGCTACTTAAGCGTCAAATTTATTACTTGGGTCACAAAATAAAATAAAACAATCCAAATAGGTACTTTCTTCTTCTTCTTCATCACCGTCTTCCAGTCGCTGTAAAATTTCAAATTCTCCTACGACATATGTCTCCAGTTCTTCCAGGATTTCGGGTGCGTGCTTTTCCTTCTATCTCGAAAATGGTTCAAGGTATAAAAAAATGTTTAAACAAAAGTTGTAGAACATTTAATCCTCTACAATATTTATAATAAATACAAATAGCATAAAACCCATAGGAAACGAGATGTTTGCAATAAGTGTGTAAAACATCGATATTCTGACCTTTGACCTCAGAATATATGTAGTAGCGGACACTCTACGATAAGTAGGTTTTGAAACAAGTTTTAGGATGTCAAAATAAAGGTTTAAACAAGTTTATAGCTGACTATCTCTCATTCTGAGTTGAAACCCCTGATATGCCTGGACTATCAGAAATGATGGAAACTAGGAAGGATCTAGGTCGATTAAAATGTAGCTCTGTTTACAGATACGTTTTACTTTGTTTCAGTTGTAAGGATGCGACAGCGGCAGCTATATTTGTCATAATGTTACATATTATACCTAAAAGTTTTAATTTTATTAAGATACTCTCTGTTGATAGTAAGTTAAATTATTTTCTCACCTCACATTTATAAGCTAACACCTTATTAATCGTATAGAACCCCTACTGGTAGCGAAATATTGAAAAAAACCGAAAGCTTTTATGCGGTAACGAAATACTCAAAAAAGAAGCCAGTTAACCCTACCAGTGTGGATCAGTAGGGATATATGGAGCCGAAGGTTCCGTATATCCGTACCGGTAGCAATATATGAAAAAAAAACTCGAAGTATCTCTACCAGTGGAGATAATTATCAGTACATATCTGAAGGAACAGTGCTTTTTTGCTTTATCAAACCGATAAAAATACACGAAAGAGTATTTGTGACCAAAAATACCAGCTTATATTTTTATTAACCTACCTGATAGTCCGGTCAAATCAGACATCAAAGTGCATTAATTCGCATAGAGCTGAAATTTGGTACGAATGTTCGGAAAACCATTATAAATGAAATGTAAAGTCTCAATTTTATTCATGGTAAAAGTTAGCAAATATGGGTATTTTGTGTTTTTTAGCCGAACGGTAACTTTTATGATAAAATAGATCAGACAAAAATTGTAGGTTATGCAATTATCTATAAAAAAAAGGGGTTTCTAAAATTTTTCTCAACGTTACCGTTTGAGATATAGCGGTTGAAAAAGTTTAAAAAGTTGTATTCTTCATAATATGCACACGTTTCCACGCCACCTGGGTGTTACAGTACTTGGCGCGTTTTTTTTAACGTGGTTTTCCCGATTGGCCTATTCCACAATCTATGGTGATCCTTTTTAATTTAATACTATTCAAAATTATGTAAAAACTGGTACTATTGGAAATTATGAAAGCCATAAATTAGGTAAGAGAGGTTGGAGGTGGACAAGCTAATTGCACTCGCTTTTTGTTACGAGTCTTTCTCCAACCTCTGCTTCTGCTCATCTACATCTATTTCAAGGTTATATTGTCAAGTACATGTGTGGCTTGGTAATCAATTGGACCCAAAAGACTGGGGTTGGAATTTAATCAACAATACAGACTTTACATTCACCTGCACCGGAAAAACTCCTTCTTTGCAATTGTAAAAAAGGATGAAATGCGGCTGAAAAAAAGTTGAATTGTTTTGTTCTTTGGCATGCACCAGTTTTCAAGGTCAGTCGTGCTCCGATGTTGAATCGCCATCAGAAGAGGATTCGTACGATATCAGTGAGGAGACATCTGATACATCGCTATTAGAACAATTTACTTATACCCAGCATGAATAATAAGAACAAGGAGAAAAAGAAGTACAAGAAGACGAACAAGAATAAGTAGAAGAGGAAGCAGAGTTAATAGATGATTATGAATGAGACGGATAATTTTACCAATTTTTTTAGAATTCACGCGGCCTTCGTCATTTCCAATAGTACCAGTTTTTACATAATTTTTAATAGTATTATTTTGATTAAACAGGATCACAATAGATTGTGGAATAGGCCAATCGGGGCAATCACGTTAAAGGAAACGCGCCAAGTACACTACCACCCAGGTACCCAGGTGGCGTGGAAACGTGTGCATATTATGAAGAATACAACTTTTTTAACCGTTATATCTCAGAAACGGTGACGTTTAGGAGAAAAATTCTGGTGACCATTTTTATAGATAATTGTATAATCTATAATTTTTGTCTGG
Source organism: Orthosia cruda (assembly GCA_964057195.1). NCBI lineage: Eukaryota > Metazoa > Arthropoda > Insecta > Lepidoptera > Noctuidae > Orthosia > Orthosia cruda. Next base: position 20,588,144 of record OZ059826.1, on the reverse strand, counting down.
TCTATTTTATCATAAAACTTACAGTTCGGCTAAAAAACGCAAAAAAACTCATATTTGCTAACTTTGACCTTGAATAAAAAAAAAACAGGTGCGGGATCGATGGAGACTTTACATTTCATTTATAATGGTGTTCCGAACATTCCTACCAATTTTCAGCTCTATTCGAATTACTGTAAACCTACCCCTATTTTTTGGTCTAATTTGACCGGACTATGACGCTGACTGACAAGAAAACTAGTCATCATCCCTATTATGATCAAAACATTTCAATTTTATATGCAAGTTATTTATTATTCGGTACAGCTGTGAAACTACAACTAACAAATAACATGACTTTTTGTTTCAGAAAAGAAAGATTTGCCACCTTTAAAACCTGAATCAGCAGTTTTGTGGTGGCGGTTTGTTGATAAGAACGTAAACTATGGTTACATATTTACATTTGGTAATTATAAATAACTAGCTACTACCAGCAGCTTGGCCCGCGTCATCATCATCATTTCAGCTGCAAGATGTCCACTGCTGGGCATAGGCCTCCTTACAAGCGTCGCCACACTGATCGGTCCTGTGCGTTTCGCATCAACCGGATTCCTATTAGCCCGTGTGAAAGTCTGATATTATCTCCAGTGACTCCCTGGATGAAAAGTGGTTAGTTCCTGCTTTAGTCCCGTTATGGTCGACTCGAAAAATACCTACTGAAAGGTGCCGCTATGCCCGATTTCAAATTCACGGGCAGTGATGAAGAAAAGTGTTACATTTTAATATTTTATTTAACCATTACATAGTAAATTAAGAAAACCTAGTATGTAAATATGTTATCCTATTCTTAATCATAATTAAATATGTTATCCTATTCTTAATCATAATTAAATATGTTATGCTATTCTTAATCATAATTAAATATCTTAAAACAGGTCAAGCTTTGCGCTTGTTGTGAGATTCATCTATATGTTAATTCGGGATGAAATTTGTAACACACATAATATGTTACAAATTTCATCCCGGTCCGTCCAGCCGTTGAAGCACGATTGCGTAAGAAACATTCAAACATGCGTAACTTCCGCATTTATATGTAATACTAGTAAGACCCTTGTGGGCCCTGTATTGACTTACAGCTCCATTCATAAACATTTCTTAACATAGAATTGCTTCGAAATTGGTTTGTCCTTATGTTATTTTGACTTTATGACTGTCAAAACGAGACAAAACACATTTGATCTTACAGACGCTAACGGACAATAATAATATATGAATAGCGCTATAAAGTTATTTGCTCTTTCTTTCAAACACTTTTCTTTCCAACTGTAGCTTCCATTTCCAAGTAGAGTACCGGCGGCACCATAGCGGCACCTTTCAGTAGGTATTTTTGAGACAACCATAGTTGGACTAGAGTAGCGGAACTAACCGAAAAAAAGTATCCACTGTCAAGACGACACTTCAAGGTCCAATGTATTTCAATATTCATCAAAATTGGTTCAGTGATTTAGGCGTGAGAATGTAACAGATAGTAACTGTAACATGCGACACTATAATTGTTATACTGGTATGTATTTATTCAATTTAATTGCTGATCCTGAGTCGTTTTCTAAACCCCCGTTCATACGAAAATCCCATAGAGACAACCATCTCTTTTTCTATGTTTCTTTTGAAAAGCTGCGTCCAAAAATTGAGCGCGCGAACGTTACGATCTAGCTATCGCGCGCAATCAATGCTCGGTATTGTTTGTCGGTAACCGTTTCTGGACGTGTTTGCGCTTCTCAAAAATGGACAATGAAACATCAATTAGACTGAAATATATGGCTCATTAAACGAGTTGTGGAATACTTGACATAAAGAATATTTTAATAAAAATGCGTATGCGTGAATGCGTATCCTTTTTCTTGATAAACGGCCCAACCAAGCTATGTAAAAGTTCAAATTCTTCCAAAGAATGTTTTATAATGAATTTCGTAATTAATCAAGCATATTCTTGTTTTGATATGTTTTTTTTAATTTCTTTTTCGCATTTTTGGAATAATAAGCAGAACTAAAACACTGATAACCGCCTTCATTGTAGTTTAGATTCAGACTGAATTCAAATGCGCGGCGGCGTGTCTCGCATATTGCCGCGCAAACATTCATCGGATTGTCCTAACATGTTTCCTGGACATGCCGCGTGTTGCTGCCGCGCACTTGCCCCTCAATGTTTGAACGCGCCTTAACGCTTACCAACGAACGGCATTTCATTGTTTATTTATTTACTAGCTTTTGGCCCGCGGCTTGGCTCGCGTTGAATTGGCAGTCAATTCTGGTTGTCGATCTACTGATTTTGTTCTCCTGATAGTAAGTGAGTCTTTACCATACATGATTGCAGCCCCGGAAATACTTTGATTCTTTTCTTCTGATAGTTTTTGAGGTTTTATCACTTCGGATCTTTATTACTTCATAATTCTGGTCTCCTGGTACTTTGTAAAGAAATAAGAAGACAATAAAAAAATCAAAGAAACGGGTTCCCATTTCTCACTCTTCAAGTTTTTTGTAAAAAGAAGTAGTTGCATTTAGCCGTTTCCAGAGTCCTATTAATCTCTATAGGTACCAAAACCCATTAAAATCGGTTCAGTGATATAATGATTAAATGTTTTAATATAAATATTTTCACGGATATTCATCGCAAAACTTTGTCCCATTGTCGCGTCGCACCTTTGTGGTCCCTTTCATTTCATATTTCGCATAGTAATGTTTGATTTCATTTTGTTTTCTTTTTTGTCCCCCAAAACAGTCCCAAAAATTCATTATTTTATTTAATTACGTGTCGCGTTCGTATTTGGGTCACAGAACTCTTCATACTTGTAACAAATCTCAACTCAATAGGTCCATCATCATTATCTCAGCTGAAATACGTCCACTGCTGCATATAGGCCTCATCTAAGCGTCGCGGATTCCCCCAGCCTTAACCAGGTCATCGGTCCACATGCTTTTTTTTTCATTATGGATAATCCTCATTGGATATCCTCCGCCCTGGTGGTGGAGGACGGAGGGGTCTGTCAGACTCGTACTGATTAAAAATCACCCCGATGTTCCATCTCACACCTACGCCGGGGGTTGCGGGAACGTACGATCTTTCCGCAATCCCGGCTGGCCAACTGGCCGGAGTGAGGTGTTTGACTCCCACTGCGAACTCTAAGAGGAGCGCCATGGAACACTACGCACCAGCAACTCTCATGATTTGTAAGTTTTCAAGATTCACCTCTCATGATTTCAAGTTTCTTTCGCATGATTTGTAAGCAGCTAGTCAGCTGATTTTTCTGTGTGTTTTTTATATTATGACATCAATAATTTAGACAGGACATCTTCAGTCGGGTCAACTAGTCGAGTACAAATAAACTGACAAACTGAATTACTTATATCTTATACAGTCTTATGGTATATAGAATTTAAAAAAATAATGTATTTTCCAGGAAGTGCTATTGCCCTTCTTCGGGGCGGCACCGCCATCGGACTCTCCCAAAGTTTGAGCAATACTTTGGGTATCAATATAACAAACCAATCAATGAACATTGGACTACTTATGTGTATTCTTATAGCGGCGGTACTATGCAACATAATAACATCAATGGCAGCGTGTTCAATATGGCTTCCCTACATTCTGCATTTGGTAACGTTTCTTTTTGACAGTAAATAAACTATCATTCTACTCGCTACTTCATCCGCATGAAAATCTAAAATTAGAAAGTCAGAAACAGAAGTGCAGTCATAATCTCAAAAAGTTACAGCGTCACTTTTGGTCGCACGTTCGTCCTTCTTCTATAAACACATCGCACTCATACATTCCGTATAGATGTCATCCATCATAAACCAATCAGAAAGAACGTGGCGAACGATTGTATTATACAATGTGTCCAGGCTGCCAGTAATAAAACTAAGGCCACTATTTACACTTAATTATCAACTTATCAAATTTATCAACAAAACACCCCACATCCATAACCAATTTTAAGAAATGCAGTTAATACGTGTAGGCTTAAGCCCCATGGTTTAAGCCCATATGATTTAACTGCATTAAGAAGGCGCAATAACGTCTTATTGTTCTTATTTATGATTTTATTTAACTTGGCGTGATAGCCCTTCTTCGGCAGTCGGGTAAAAAATAGACCCCCTGTCAATAGAATATGACGCAGAATGTCCGATTCGCAAAATGTGATACATTTACTTGTAGATAATTATACGATATATTTTATTATTATAGATTCGATATTGTATCGTTTTGCAATGTACCTATAGTGTATTTTCATTTAAATCACGATCTGACTATGTTTTTCATGTAAGGGTAGCGATGTAGTGCGAAACACACAACACGTATGCAAGCCTGACTTTGAGAAAAATAAAATTGCTGTTTCGGTATCAAAATTGAGAAATAAAGTTGTTACAAGTGATAAACCAATGCCAAAATTATATAATGAAACATTAAAAAGATTCATTCATAAAGAGGGTAACTCAGCTCGGAACTATCCACATTTAACTAACATAAAACATTATCTTTACGAAACTCGCAATAAGTCTTTATCGGTTACCAAAACTGTTTTTACGAACTTAGAAGATGTGCAAATACCTGAAAAGTTTCATTAAATCGTTCTCGCTGATTACGTATATGAAGGAGACCGTATGCTCCTGTTTTGTATCCCAGAAGCACGACAAATATTACGCTCCATAACTGAACTTTTTGTAGACGCAACCTTTAAAGCATGTCCGCCACCATTTAAAGAACTTGTGAGCATACACGGTGAATACGGAAGTTCAGCAGAAACGACTAGAGTAGTTCCCGTTATATTTGCTCTATTAAGCAACAAGTCACAGTCAACCTACGAAACTATGTACGATATTATAAAGTCGCAGCTACCACAATTCAGACCAAACTTATTTCACTGTGACTTAGAGATTGCGAACATCAACGTTATGATAATAATGTTTGGAGATATCAAAATAGTGGGCTGCTATTATCAATGGCATCGTTGCCTGTGGAGAAAAGCAGAGTCTTTATTGGGAAAATCCAGATGCAGAGCAGAAAATCTCATTGTTTCATTGTGCTCTGCATTACCACTTTTATCGAGAGAAATGCTCGAGGAAGGTTGGGCTTATATAAAAACAGAAATTGAGCATCTTTCTGTTGAAAAATTTATAAAATACGTACAACACACGTGGATTAAAAAGAAATATTTGGATTTGCTCAGTGTTTTCGGTATGAGACACAGAACAAATAATGTTCTTGAGGGCTATCACGCCAAGTTAAATCATAAATAAGAACAATAAGACGTTATTGCGACTTCTTCATGCTATAAGTGATGACAGCCTTGTCAAAATTATTGCTCAGCAATTTAAGAAAAGGAGAAGTCGCGATATTGTAAACGACGACAATATCAGATATATTCAGATGCAGTTGTTAAACGCAGAAATCTCAGAAATTCCTTTTTTATTTTAGAAGTAAATTGTTTTATGTTCAAGATATAAAGAAAAATAAATTAGTTTAGGAATAAAATAAGTTTTTTTAAGTGGGTATTTACGGTAGTAACACGGGCTTTTTAATATTTCCCTTCTTACAACTCAATACTGGAGTAGTAGGAAGGGTAATCGAAAGTAACGGTATTACTACTGGTAGTAAGATTGGTAGTAACACGGGCGACAAAGGAAATTATGAGCTAAGATAGCGGCACCGACGCCGCCACTTAATAACTAATGACATGACGTCACACAAAACCTGCATCGCGCAAGTAAAGTTTTCGGCGTGATTTGAATGTATACAACAGCCCGACATCAACTGTCGGGCAGTTGCCCGGACCAGACGACACCCGTCTGGTCGGAGGATCCTCCCTTTTCTATGGAGGTTTGTGGGACTTTACACCCTGTTCCACTTACCCCCAAATCAGTATGTAGAACAACTCAAATACTAACAAAAAATCCCATAAGACAAGTTGCATACCCTGTAATATTTTAGGAATTCCAATAAGAATGTGTGTAATTATGTTTAAATATTGACCTTTTGTGTGTCAGTTGAATATTTTTTTAGATTCTCTATGCTATGACCGAAAAAATAACTATAAATGTACGCTTTTATGGGACCTAGGTCCACACTTGTGGTTGTTAGACTATATAGATATCGTAATAAGTAAGACAGGTACTAAAATTGGTCTATCTTTTAAGGTGTAGTGATTTCACCCTTTATGAGACGTGTTTTATCTATAACATTAGGTGTATATTAACGCCGTCCGGATATATTGTATATAGGGACAATCGTTTAACCAGGATGTTGCGGCTTGGTAACACTAGTCAACAAAAAAATCAATTTACTTAACTGATTATGTTAATAATATGGTTAAGTATCATAAAATTTACATTTCAATTATCCACTACAACTTTTTCCTAGTCAGTAGTCGTTATGTTAGACGTGATTGTAGTCTATACTTCATAAAAGATAGCTTGATCTCTGCGACAGCTGGCAGTTTCAATACCGTAACAATAACGTATAGTTGTTTGAAATATGTCGCAGAGATCAAGCTATCTTTTATGAAGTATAGTAATATTATGGCAAAACTTGCTTCAGTCTGTACATTAGTTTTGGTGTTGCCAGCGCTTACGTATAATTCTTCTCATTGCAGTCACGCGTAAGCCCCGTGCCTTGGCCAACTGAAGTTTACCTTGCGGCGTTAGGTATTGGTATAGCCAGTAATTTAGGATTCTGCACACCATTTCAGTACACCCCGGCTTACTATTGTCATCATACAGGAAAAGTACCGATAATGGCAATGGTAAATAATGTTTAACTAATATTAAATGTAGAAAGCAAACTTTAAAAGTTCGGCTGTTAATTGAAAGACTATTCAAGCTAGTTTGCTACGATATATATATTATAATATATTACTGTAAAAACCTTAAAACCCGTATTACCGGTAAAACCTAAGATTTACTGGATCTTACCGTTAAAAGCCCGATATAATCTATGATAATACCGAATTTCAGGCAGCAATCAAACGGTAAATTGCAGGCTTCCTCTTAGAAACTGTTAAATTTTGTTTTTTTTTAATATCTATGACACAATCTGATACTAAATGATGAGAACAATGAAGGTCTACTCGATTAGCTTACTAAAGTAGTTATAACATTAGTTACATGATTAAAAAATATATCCATTTACACCATGTCGTGCTGGCCCAGTGGCTAAGATCTCGCCTCTCGTGCTTGAGCAATGTGAATTTTTCAATTCATAAGTACTTATGGAAAAGTCTAAATCGTATAGTCTAAATATATAATAAATCTTAACAAATGCTAGTTTGTTCAACTTTTTCAGCAGTCTCGGAAAAATATGAACAAGATGGCATTCGATTCAGAATAGCATGCAGATGATTTAAGAAAAAAAAATAAAGCTCGCAAATAATGACAAAAGTTATAACAATTTACTAAAAATAAAATGAGTGTTAGTATGTACTTTGAACGTACGCATACTTGCAAGATTGGGCCGACGGTCAATTTTCAGCTATCAGGTGCTAAAGCACAAAATAGAAAGTATACAGAAGGAGCACTCCCACCATCCTCAGCAATTGTCACTAAAACTTGCCGGAATCACTGGGATTGCTACTTTATTGGCATGAGGCGCGATTGGTCCAATTCGCGATTGGTCCAATTCACCTTATTCGCGATTGTCCAATTTGCGGTTGGTCCAATTCGCGTTTGGTCTAATTCGCGATGGTTACAATTCGCGGTTGGTCCAATATTAAAGTATTTTCCAAATTAAACAAAATAACATATTTTAAGTATATATTGTACTATATTTATTCATAACTAATTGTTTTACAAATTATATCTTGTATTACAAGCTCCTACATATAATTAGTAGTAATACTAACTCTAAAAACAAATAAAAAACTACTCCTAAAACAAAGGCTTTTTCACGAAACTTACATTACATTCAAATATTAAATATTTTTTTTATATTCAAATATTACATTTAGTTTTTGTCATGAATGTTTGTTTTTTGTACCAATATAACATACATAAATACACTCACTCCTTTTTAGGGTTCCGTACCCAAAGGGTAAAAACGGGACCCTATTACTAAGACTTAGCGGTCCGTCTGTCTGTCTGTCTGTCACCAGGCTGTATCTCATGAACCGTGATAGCTATATATAGTTGAAATTTTCACAGATTATGTATTTCTGCTACCGCTATAACAACAAATACACATATATATATAAATACACAAATATATATATATAATAACACATACTAAAAACAGAATAAAATTAATATTTAAGGGGGGCTCCCATACAACAAACGTGATTTTTTTTGCCGTTTTCTTGTGATAATGGTACGGAACCCTCCGTGCGCGAGTCCGACTCGCATTCGGCCGGTTTTTCCCATGGGGGTAAGCAGAAACTACAGAACTCCTACTACGATCCTTACATACTTCTTTTGATTCACTCACATTCATACATTTATTTATTTTGGTTCATCCGTCACTTGTATCACTCTAGGAAAAACTTTCGCATCTAATTTGCCGACAACACTCATGCCGCGGTATTTTTTTACACTCCTGCTGTGAGTCTTTTCCTTTATATGTACGATTACAGCTTTGCACCAGTCATCCGGCACGCGGGCGTACCTCCAACACATATTAAAGATCCGGAACAACAGGTTTGCTACCACCCTGTCACCGCCTTTCAGCATTTCAACAGATACTTGGTCATACCCTGCAGCTTTACTAATGTTCATCTCAGTGCTTTTATAATCTCATCCATTTCTCTTCGTCTGAGTTTGGGTCTTGACAACTGGCTTCTATCCAGTTACCCACTCCTTGTACACTGTCCTGACAACTAAATAAACTTTCAAAATATACCCTTCCAGCGTTCCAAGACCTTTTTATTTTTCGCTTCATAAGTACCCATTTTCTGCTGTTATTAAATTTATGCTGGATGTTTTTGTCACTAAACGAGCCAATCTTACCTGTTTCCAGAACAGCTTAACATTGGCCCTGAAGTTATCGGAGAACTTCCTGTTAAATTTTTCTTCCTTTTCATCCTTCTTCATTTTTACCACCTCTTTGACTTTCGCTTCCATTTGTTTGTATGTTACTTTCACTCTTTTTAGTGTGCTTATTCCGAGTATTTTAACGCGCTCGATCTTGAAACTCACACAAAGCCCTCTGATTATCCGTCCGTTTGTTACCTGATTCATTCTATTTTGGGCCTTACAGGCTTACATACTACTAATATAAATTTATTATAATATTATTATTGATAGAATCCTATAACATGTATAGATTGTATAATTTCGGAAACATTATCTATTTTGGACCAACCACGAATTAGATATATTTTAGATCATCGGACCAATCGCGCCTAAAGGCTTTATTGATTCCAAATTTAAAATAATAATAAATATAAGGGCGGCTAGGTGTCGTAATAAAACGATTTCAGTTCATGCCACGATAAGTCTTACTACCTGGGGCTACTCTGACCGTAAGCGTCCACACTGAGCGTTACATCAATAATATAATAATAATAATAAAAATTCTTTATTTATCTTGACATCAAAATACAGTGACTATCTTACTACGTAACCTTATATGGAGAAGGGTGTCTGAAATAAGTAAGGTCCTGTGTTACAGATCACCCATTTTTTACATAAAGGAATAATTAATCATCAAATAATTTGTGTGTAATCTTTACAAAATCGAAATTTTGGTTTAAAGTAGAATACAATTAAATTAAATTAAACTCAATGAAAATTAAAGTTAAAGAGAATTAAAATCAAAGAGAAATGAAATATAAAAGTTCAGCGGAAAATATACAAAAGAACATTATCACTGTAAGTATGAACAAACAAAAAGTACCTATGTAACTATAAAAAATATATTTTTTAAACAAGTGTGAGTGTAAACGTGAGTGACACAGGTTTAACAGCCAATTTCTTAATCTCCTTTTACAAAGCTCTTTTGTGTGTGTGTATATAGATAATTTATTATTAATAGAGTTGTACAGAAAAGTACCAAGAAAGCAGAAAAACCTTTGAGATAAACTTGTGTTGTAACGGATGATTGGACAAATATAGGTTGATCTTCTGTTTTGTGTTAGGAGATCGGGATCTATAGTCAGAATTTTAATACGATTCCAGATTTGACATTAGCTACTGTCATTTTGTGAAATAATGATACCACATATAATAGTGTAGTGATGAACACAAAAATCGATAAACAATCGAAAAACAAAATGAGCTGGAAAAAAGCTGCCATTCAAGATTGGCTTTTAAATAAAAATATTCATTACGAACCAGATATGGTTAAAGCTAAGCTTTTAGAACTGATTCCAAATAACGAGTCTTTTAATAAGTACGCTGTAGACGAAATGGCAGCACAACATGGGATCACGGTTTTAAGAAAGCCCCCTTACCATTGCGAGCTAAACCCTATCGAATTGATATGGGCCCTGTAAAGGAGCATGTAGCTCAAAATAATAAAACTTTCAAATTGACAGACGTGAGAAATTTATTTCAGGAAGGCATTCAAAAAATTACGGCTACCGAATGGTCTAAATGCGTATCCCATGTTGTCAAAGAAGAGGAAAACATGAGTAGGCTAGATATGTTAATTGACAATATCACAGACACATTTATAATAAATGTTACAGAAAGTGACAGCGATAGCGATAGCGATGACGGCGACAATATATAAAATAAATTATTACCATAATACATCTATCTGTTTTATTTGTCATGTTCCTTCATGATCACATTTTTTTATTTATTTCACACACAATTATAAAAGAAAAGTCTCAGATCGTTAATTAATCGTCAAAACTAAATTATCGGTTCAGAAATATTTAATTTCCTGATATACTTAGTTTACGAGAGTAAAATTATAAACGAGAAGAATCGATCCGGAAATATTCCATTTCCTACTTATTACACTATTTAGTACTTGTCATAACGTTGCAACACTGAAATTGTCAAATCTGGAATCGAATTAAAATTCCGAGTATAGAGTGGCAGTTTAGAGTGTTTTTTTTATTCCGTCATGATAATGAATATTTGCTGACTGTAAGTACTTGGCAGTGTTGATAATGTTCAGAGGTTGGGTATAGGATTGGGAAAAACAACTAACTTTTAATACCGCTCTTTGGGCTCTTTTTAGATTGATCATGTATGATTTAGAGGAACCGCCCCATGTGGTAATTAGTCTGTGAATAGTTGCAGCGGCAGCCTTCTAACTCCCATATTTTCAAGCTTTTTATTCAAAATGGGAACAGATACCGTATCGAATGCTTTGGCTAAATCTAGGTAAATGGCTAAGGTCTTCTTTTTATTATCTAACTTATTAATAATGTGATCTGTTAATTCGAGAACGGCTTCAGCTGTTGACTTGCCAGATCGAAATCTGAACTGAGATGGAGATAGAAGAGAGTTTTGTTCAAGATATTTAGTAAGCCTGGTGGTCATTAAACGTCCTAATATTTTTGACAATGTTGGCAGTATGCGGAGTAGTCTATAATTATTGACACAGTATCTGTCTCCTGCTTTGAATACGGGTATAATTCTAGAAGTTTTGAAGGCCTTAAAACCTTTTGGACCAGGTGGACCAATGACCTGTTGAAGTTTGCGATGCAATATTTGGTTCCTGCAGTGTGAAGTAAAATTGACATTTTCACATGCACCTGGTGTACCTACCCTACTGGCTGATTCACCGTCGCCGCGTCGCAATCATATAATGAGTACTCGCTGTCCTATTGGAACTAATGGTATTTAATTAAAAAAATATATTAGTATTAGTTGTCCCATGGGACTAGTGGGACATAATGTTAAAAATATGTAAGTCTCAGTTGTCCAATGGAACAAGTGGAACATATCATCCCACTTGTCCCATCATGGGACTGAGTCAATGGGACTAGTGAGACTAGTGCGATAGACCAAAATTGGCGGAGTAATCGCGTAACAAATATTAAAAAAATATACAAACGCATTGAAAACCTCGTCCTTTTTGAAGTCGCAATCTTTTTTTGATTTTATTAATCTTTTAATTTTTGAGAACCCTTCTTTATTTTTTAGTAAATTGTATATAACTTTTGGGATTTTTTTGCGAGTGGAACTTTAATGTCATCTTGATCATAATTTACCGAGCCTGCTAACAAAAGTTGAAAAAGCATGCATTTTTTAAGATTTGCCGTGTGATTGCTGGTAAAAGCCCCAAATAAGCGATTTTCATAGATCATTTCGGACTTAGTAAGACTTGATCTTAGGTTTTACCGTAGTTCGGGCTTTTACAGTAACATACATAAACATAAATAATATAATGAAATTTATTCATTTTACAGATAAAATATTCCATCCCTGCCGTTTTGATGTGCTCATTAATTTTATATGGTGCTATAATACTATTAGCTAAACCTTTGTGGGATCCTAATAATGTGGGCTTCACGAATGTGCTAGGAGACGCGTTGTATAAAGGACAAGGAAAAGCAGATGAAGGAGATACAGCTGCAGAAGCAGAACCAGCAGCTGTAGAACCAGCAGTTGAAGAACCAGCTTAAGCATGAGAAACAGATCCAGGAGATGGGGGTCCTTAAAGAGGGAACTGCTTAATAAGCGCTAATTACTTATGTATAAGAATATTATGATTAAGAAAGTTATTTTAATTTACGTCACTCAGAATAAGCCTTTGGTTTTAATCTTTAAATATATGTTCGTATTTATTTAAATCTTGTTTTTTTTTCTCCAAATCAAAAAATACAATAATAATAATAATACTCTGTGGCACACAGACAGTTGCCAAAAAATTTCTCTTAGAAATTTCTTCCATAATAAATATTATAACTATCTAAATTATACAAAACAATATGAAATCAAAGAAAAAAAAAACATACAACAGTAATATCACCAAAAGTATGACCGAAATACAAATTCAAGAATAAGAAATGTGAAAAATGTTGGAAAACTAGTAAATAATAATATTTGTTATTTATGTTGTGAAGAATTTTAATGAAGTAAAGTGACAAAACAGCTGATCATTCTTAGTACAATTTTTTTCAAAAATGACATTGATATAATAAAAACTAAAACTACAACACCCACCCCTCAATGGAGATAAAGGAAAATACACTAATACATACATAGAACAATAAAAGAAAAACATAAAAACTAAGTATTGGTTAAACCCATTCCTGTGACACATCTTAGGTGAGCTGTACGCCTTAAGGGCTTAGTTAACACATCAGCTGTCATCTTATCTGTCTGCAAATATTTAACATTGATAACACCATCGCAAATTTTTCCCTTATAAAATGATATTTGTTAACAATGTGCTTGGTCCTGTTGTGGTGGATTGGATTAAGCGCAATTTTCTGTGCACTTTGGCTATCATTAAAAAGTACAACCTTATAGAATAGAATAGAATACTCTTTATTATGTACACCAAATATGTTACAGAAAGTATAGATGAAGAAAAAAAAAATACACTGGGTGACACAATGGGCGGCCTTATCGCTAAAAGCGATCTTTTCATGACAACCTTTGGATGGATTTTAAAAAAGAAAGGAAAGAAAGTACTGTAGGTAGTCTATTGGTGTACTATTTATATATAAAATAAATACATATATATAAATATACTATATATAAAAATATATACAGTAAGTATGGAACTGCTTCGTTTGCATTTTCTGTGAGGTCCGAGAAAGAAAGAGAGTGGAGATAGTTTTTAAACCTAGCTAAATTTTCGAATGAAAGGTCACGTTTCTTAATGCGCCAAGAATTAATTCTACAGGTTCTATTTACCTTTACTTCCAGTACCTGTGCAGTGTGATCGGATAATGCTAGATCTATTATTTCACATTTACATTTAAGTTGACAACTACAAGCAAAATTATCGATGCAACTGTTACTGGATAGTCTAGTTGGTTCTCGAAGTTCCAAATTAAGATTGTGCCCCAATAGAAAGTACTCGAAGTCTTTAGTAACGTTATTTCTTTTCAATATATCTATGTTGAAGTCCCCACATACAATAACCTTCCTATTAGATTTATTACATATTAGTTTTAAGACAATGTCCAAGTTTTCATAAAACACAGTTAAGTTATTTAATTTTGGTGGTCTATAGATACAGACAATAATTAATCTTTGTTTGATTAGTTCTATGCCGCAACATTCGAATATATTTGTTTTTGATTGACGTGAGATATCAGTTAATTCTTTATATTCTAAATTTCCTTTGACAAGGATGCAAGCTCCTCCACGCTTCTTTGATTGTCTTGCATAATACGCAGCCAGTTTATAGTTCGGAATTATCAATACTTTTTCATGGCCAAGCATAATGAAGTGTTCTGTAATGCAGATAACATCTATGTCTTTTTGTTTCCTCGACATTTCCTGAAGGTGAACAGTCAGTAGGTCAGCTTTATTTATAATACCAGCAATATTTTGATGTAGGATATTTATACTGTTAGAGACGAAAAAAATCAGAGCTGCTTGTGATCACATTTGCTTCATCGGTTTTGCCAGGAGGCGCCTCTGAACTTATTACGTTTGTGTCGGTCGAGTCATATGAAATTTCATCTAATAATGTTTTTAAGTTTTGGAAGATATTGAGCATTCCTTTGTTATTTAATCGGCCATTGTACCAGGAGAACATGTCCTCTTTATAAGATAACCTTAAATTAGAGTCAAGCAACCAAGCATAGTAATGGCTTTGATTGTCCATGTAAAGCATATTGTTGAAAGCCTTTAGGCGCATAACGAACACTTCCCAAAACGTCCAATCTCCCAAAACGTCCACATCCTAAAAAGGTAATTCCCTAAATGTCTATTTCCCATTTCGTCCACTTTCTCAAAACGGCCAGTTCCCAAATAGTTCCTTTCTCAAAACGGCAACTCCCAAAACGTCTAGTTCACATGAAAAATAAAAAGAATCACCTTAGTTCTGGTTTCTAAACAGGACCAAAATGAGTAAATAAAAATGCGTTATGGAGATTAAAAAGGTTTACTTGCATACATCTAATAACTCTAAAACAGAAGATAAAAAAAACGACTTTCTTGGGCCATAACACTGAATAAAGGACAACGGGCAAAAATGGCAAAGGCAAACGTGCTCTATTGCATCCAATCCAGCTTCGCCATCTTTGACTACCTACAACATACGAATAAAGCCTTCGCCTGGGATTTTAGGGCTGCGCACGCGCTTGCCTATGGCCCATGCGAAAATAAAAATCAAACATGTCAAAACATGCACCACGCTAAACGTAAAATCGTATTATTTATAGTCAGGTAAACATGATCACAAAAAAAAAAAAAATTTCCGTGTAATTTCTTTTTTGTTAGTTTTTCTCGAAAAGGCAACGTGTTAGTCTGTTGTCCTGATATTTCATTTCTTTCTTAATTTTATACAAAAATAATTGTGAAATTATTTATATATAATAATACTCGAAGACGACGATGCCATCCTTCTACTTGATTTGTTGTTCTATGATTATCTTTATATACACTTATTTTATGGGAATATATTGCCATCCACTGTTTCTCAAAATAAGTTTTAAATATCTTCAAATCTGTAGTAGTGTAAATTATATAAGATAAGTTATAAGAAACGGACGTACGAGTAAGTAGTTTCTTTTTTGTTGGGCAATAAACAATAGAACACCGGTATAATATTGCTACAATTTTTGTTGGAATCATCAACGTCAAGATGTACACTATAAATCTGATAAAATAATGGCGGATAACACCGAAAAGTGCCGTCAACGTAATAAGATCCAAGTTTGTCATTTTTAATGAATTTTCTTGTAATTCGAGAAGCAAATGTTAAAATTTTATCTTCAATTCCATCTTCGCAAACCAGGAGATCGTTATTCAATGTTTTTGGAATTGTATCTTCTTCTAAACTTTTAAAAACTAGTTTCTTGACATCAAGGAACTTTTTTCGTTCACGATACAAAACACTTTTATGTGAAGAAAAAGACGGTATCCAATTTCTGTATTCTTCATCCTCTTCAGACCAAATTGTTTCGCGTATGTTATGTGCATTATTCTCAAAAATTTGCTGGACTGGTTCTTAATTCTCGCACACGTCTTTCTTACATTTGTCAATTAACTTAACCTTAACTTAACTTAACTTAGTACCTCATTTCGGTAACTGTTTGATACGCAGGTGTGATATGTCTTTCTCAAAAAATGTGTACGGTCACTATTCAACGTTATGGTTGCAGAGCACGATACACGGTTATCACATCTCCATAAAGACGTGTCGTTTTTATTACGTTTTGCCAAATAATAGCGATAGCCATCCAACAACAGACAGTCGTTACACTTTTGGGTTTTATTTATAGTTAAGTCCATTTTTAATGCAATTAGATTTTTTCACGCATCTTACAATGATCAAATGAACGTCCAATGCTATTAGTTTTGCATAAAGCCAAACATTATAATTTGTTTTGCAACTATCCACTGTATACAAATATTATCAATGTTGACCTGCATATACAAATATCTTGAATTTAAAATAGGTTTCCGGTTAAACATTGATTATGTAATTAAGATTTTAGAAAATAATTTAATTCATAAATTGACAATTTTATGAAGCAAATAGCAAATATATATTTCAATTGACAATGACTGGGAAGCCACTGTCACCTGCTAAAGAGTTTGTAACTATTGCAGTTTACCATGAAGGAACCAGTAACACTTTGATAAAAAATAAACCTTTTTGGAAAGTGGACGTTTTGAGAGTTGACGTTATGAGAAGTGTACTTTTTGGGCATTGTAGATTTGTGGTCGTTTTGAGAAAGTGGACGAAATGGGAAATAGACATTTAGGGAATTACCATTTTGGGAAGTGAACGTTTTGGGAGAGCGGACGTTTTGGGAAGTGTTCGTTTTGAACCTAAAGGGTTGAAAGTTTCGATTCTGCAATTGTACATCATAGAATATTCATTGCATTTATATGTGGGTAGGCACAAGATAATATTTGTGTTTTTTATTTTGGTCAAAACCTCCCTTATGTGCACAACCAATTCACAGTAGTTGTTTGTTTGAAGAAAGTCATCCTCTCCTATAAATATAATACAGCAATCTTCTATGGCATAATTTAACAGTTTGGAGTGTAAGTTGTCAATTAGTTTCTTAATGCCGCAATTAGGTGTTAGATAGTGGCATATTTGATAGTTATCAAATGTATGTTCTGTTGTTGATAATAAGTTGTTAGTTTTGTTGCTGCTTATGATACACAGTTTCTTTTTTTCGGAGAGAGACTGAGAATTAGGCTGCCGTACGTCAGTAAATATCAACGGTCTAGTGATCCGCACATTCAAGTATTGTTTGTAAAAACTTTTTATCAAAAAAAATAAACCGACTTCCAAAACAAAACACTATAAAGCAAAAATAACTTCCCTTTCGGAACTCGGTGTCGTTGGTACCAATTTGCTTCGTTATTGACCGAAATTAAAAAGAGAAAAATTTAAACTAACATAGTTTTTTTTTTGTTTTCAATCATTTTCATTTTTCCTTTTTAATTTTGGTACGTTATTGTGTCGGCGCGGCAGCGCAATAATAGCACTGAGGCACGCCAAAGCACGTAGCGGTTTGCGCTGGGGTTCAAAGATAGGCTAGACCTTGGGAATCTGACGGGTCGGTATGCTGAGAGAGATGCTGCATTAAACAAACTACGACTAACCTCAGAGGCGGGTGTGCTCGTGCTTAATCCTGGCAGCGCTCCTTCTCTGTTCCACTGGACGTCTTGATTCGAAGTTCCCTGGGTACTGGCACTATTTGCTGACGCGAGAGTGGACTGTATGCGGTGCGGTATAACGGCGAGCCACGTGACGCTGGCTCAAGGTGATGATCAGAGGTGACCACCACGAATCCGGCGGCGACGATAGTCGATCGCAGACGGTGCGGTTTTATAAAGCGGTAATATAGCGGTAGGATCTCACAGCGGGTGAGGAATCCAGGGTGAATAGCCAGGCGGTTGACTTATCACGAGCGGTGAGGCTACCCTCGACGAGGGCCGAACGTAGACTGTTCGAGAGTCGAACGTGTAGTTTAATGCAGCGAAAATTGACAAGAAGGGTAGATAAAGTATTAAGAGAAATGTGGGTAACTAAACAATGAGCGCACCTACAAGTGGCGCGAACAGTACCTAAAACACTCGGGAATTAATTTTTACCTTATTTGGAGAACGGAAACCCGTGCCGACTTGCATCGAATCATGTTCATACAAGTTACGCGGAAATAGCGGCGCGTACTTGCCGTATTTGTCATTTGTTATTAGTTAATCTCGTGATGAACACATATTGTTTTACGTTAAAAAATGGCAGTGGAATTAAGAAGCAATAAAAAAAGTATTTTCTTAGTAGGTGACTTGAACTATCAAATAACTGTGGCAAAGTTACCGTCTAACCGTCAAGTTCTTACAGTCCTCTTTTTTAACATTCGTGAAGTTAAATTGAGTGTTAGTGAAACCGCAAATCTCGTCGTTCGAGAGTGTATTATATTCTGGGAAAAAGCTAGAATCCCTACCAGAGCTATTCCTAACTGCGTAAAGAAACTTGTGGATCTTCACCATGCTTGGAGAGAGTTGCAAAAAGATTCCAAAAAAACACAAGATATTTACAAGCACCGTGAGAAGGACTTTCAAAACAATTTAGATAATTTATTCGACATAGCACACGCTAATGCTTTGGAATGGATGAAAATAGAAGAAGATAAAATCTTTTTACAAAAGCAAAGAGAACCAGGGCGTCCAGGATGTTTAGCTGGTGTAGATAAAAAGTTAGCTGAGAAAGAAGAAAGATCCAGACAGAGAAAATTAAAAGAAGAGAAAAAAAGACATGATCAAATCTGTTCCGAGAGTTTATCTTTATCTTTAACTACACAAGATCTTATTGAGACACCAGGATATCACGATCAACCTACCAGCTCTGATGAAAGCATCGACGAACCCTTATCGTCGATATCTCAAACGGTAAGTTCTGGAAGTATTACAAAAAGGGGAAGGAAAGATTTCATCACTCCTAAATTAGTTGCAGCTTTGGATAGATGTCAATTAAGCATAAGAGATTCCGTATATATACTTCAGGCTGTAGTGGAAGCCCTAGATCTTAGTAATGATGATTTCCCGATAAACAAGTCGTCTGTTCAACGCATTCGTACAAAGACTAGAAAAGATAGAGCGGAATCTATAAAATCAGTTTTTCTGAATAATTTACCTGAAAGTGTGACCGTTCATTGGGATGGAAAATTATTACCTGGACTGGACGTAAGAAGTTCTAAAGAAGAACGCCTGCCAATCCTTATATAATTTGAAGAAAAGGAACAACTTTTGGCTGTGCCTAAGCTGGAGAGCTCTTCTGGTCAAGATCAAGCTAAAGCTGTGTTAAACGCACTTTATGACTGGAACCTCGAGGACAAAGTACAAATAATGTGCTGTGATACAACTGCATCTAATACAGGGCGATTGAAAGGAGCTTGTGTACTTTTGGAACAAAAGCTAGACAGGGAATTATTACTCTTTGCTTGCCGCCATCACGTTTACGAACTGGTTTTAAAGTGTGTATTTGAAACAAAAATCTACCAAATAACAAATAGCCCTGATATCCCGATGTTTAAAAATTTAGAGACAGCTGGAATACTATTAATTCTGCTGCTATTGAAACACACAGCCACATCGTCACACAACATTTTTGTAATACAAAAATTAAAGAACTGTTGACATTTTATAATGAAGAACTGCAAAAATATATTGTACGTGACGATTATCGAGAACTAATTGAACTGTCTATTATTTTCTTAGGAGGCGATAGTGAGAAAAAAATTAAAATAAGACCTCCTGGAGCAATGCATCAAGCAAGGTGGATGGCAAGAGCTATTTACTGTTTGAAAATATGTTTGCTGCAATCTCAATTCAAAATTAGCGCCAAAGATAAACGAGCACTCCAAGACATTTGTTTATTCATTGCAGTTGTATATGTGAAATCATGGCTGGGATGTAGTCTGGCGGTGAAGGCACCAAATCAAGATTTGTCCTTTTTAAAAAGGCTTAAGGAATACGAAACTATTAACAAAGAGATCTCCCAAGCAGCTTTGAAAAAGTTTAGTCAACATCTTTGGTACTTGTCAGAAGAAATTACTGTTTTGTCACTCTTTGATGATGAAGTTGATGAAGCAACCAAGAGAAGTATCGTAGAGAACTTACAAAGAGAGAGTTTGTATGATTATGGGAAGAGATACATTCCATCGAAGGAAGATATGTCTGATTATTTGCATGGTAAGTGGGAATACTTAATTTTATGTTAAAGTTAGCTATTAATCATTAATTTAAAAAAAACATGTAAAAGGATCTAACGCTAAGCTTACTTTACTATGTCTTAAATTGTTTTAATAAACTGATAATAATACTGTCTTGTCTATTGTTACAGGAAAATCATTGAGTGATTTTGTGTCTATCAAGAGCAGAAAATTATTTTCTCGTTTAAAAATTGATGATAACTTCTTGGAGAAACCTGTTTCTACGTGGGAAGAAGATGTTGCCTATTTACAGGCAAAAAGAAAGGTTTTTTCTTTAAGGGTAGTGAATGATACAGCTGAAAGAGCTGTAAAACTTATGCAAGATTTTCATGGTTTAATTACTGCAAAGGAAGAACAGAAACAATTTTTACTACGCTGTGTACAAGAGCACAGAAATCTTTATCCAGACTGTAACAAAGAGACCCTAAGAAAATATCCTTGCTAATCTGTAATTTTATGTTCTTTTAATAAATAAATACCTATTTTCTTTTTACTTTTTACTCTATTTTTTTTTTAGTTGAATATCGAAAAGGGTCAAAGGCAGCTATTTACAAAATCTTTACGGCCTTGTCGGCACGGGTTAATGTTGACATAGGAAGATAACATTTTGTATTTAAGTAGATCTGGGTAGTTTAAAAAGAATTACGGGGTATGCATTTCGATATCCGAAAAAAAAAAAATTCACGTATATAAGGGACACCATATTGGGCGCCCAAAAAAAAAAAGTAAAGTACTAGTAGTAGTATCAAAATCAATCAAAATCAAATAGTTTATTTCAAATAAACCTTAGAGGTACTTTTGAATTGTGAAACAAAAAAATTACGACTCTTGTTGCAAATTCGCAAGCGTCAGTAGGTCTCAATGGAGAAGAATTTGCAAGAATTTCCACGGACACTCTTTTCCATCAGTTTTAGTTCCAGTTTTTTTGGTTACATCATTATTGTTGAAAAAAATACATATTTATGTGAGAACAATGAAAAAAGACGTGCACGTAAAGCTTCTAGAGTAACAACGATAAAAAAAAAAGTACAATAACAGGCCGAGGCAGCAAACTTATGCCCAATCCCAACTGATGGCGCCCGTTCACGAACATGACGCATGGATCGGCACCACTCAGCTCAACCATCATGAAGGGAACCGAATGATCCAACACATGTGCCACTATCAGAGAGAAATTAGAGAGAGCATGACACACTCAACTGCCAGGGCACAAATAAATCAACGAACCAACACATATGTGCAGTGAATGGTAGATTTACAGTCGGAACATAGTACTGTAGTACACACATGTGCTGTGCAGTTATATAATACTAAAAGAAGTTGAGTTTATACAATACAAATATATTAATACAGTCTTCAGCAGGTCCAACAATACTTCTAAACTTTTCTGCCCATCACTTGTTCACCCAAATGGCTGCGGAGCAGGACCAGCATTGAGCCAAGCATTTTTTCAGCGATGTAATCCCCCAACTTATAATATGCTTGCCCGCATAGTGTGAGTTTTATACATTTCATCTCATTCAGTTCTAAAATGTGGGGCGGTATTTTACTGTAACATGTTATACAGTTACTTACGTCGTCAAAGTTACTCGTACGTCTAGAAACAAGAAACGAAATCTTAAAAATCAAAGAAGTGTCATCAGCAAATAACACCATGTTTAAATTGTTTTTCAAAAGATGGGGTAAATCGTTAATGTTGACTAAAAACAAGAAAGGCCCTTAAATTGAACCCCAGTATCCCTGTTCGCATAAGGACAGATTCGCTTTAAGACAGATTCGCTTTACGACAGATTCAAATTAAAACAGATTCTCTTTACGGCAGAAATTGTACAGTCGTGTTGAAATAGTCTCCACGTAGTTTTCCTTTATATACCAGGTGGACAAAAATCGTGGATCAAACGAAACAGGGCGATAGTTGTTGAGGTTATTTGCAGTAGGTCCTAAAGTACCAATTATTTTTTTACTTCAAATAACGCCAACTATCGCCCTGTTTCGTTTGAACGATTTTTTGTCCAATCTTTTTAGGTATGTTGTCGAGCATAGAAACTCCTTTAGTTTTCATGTCAGTATCATCATGTTAATGGCCAATCATATTCATTATAACTTATTATATGAGTTTGTCATAAGTACTACGATTAGGCAGTAAAGTATTAATAATTTAAAAATAAATGTAGACAAATGGCAGTACAAATTGGAGATGTTTTAATAAAATGGACTGTAGTACTTCTGTTACTTTGGATGATCAAAAAAAAAAAAAAAAGTAAAAAAAATTGATGGTTCTAAAAATATAAAAGTTGGCTTAATCGATGAATGTAAGAAAAATGTATGTACAGACCTCGAGCCAATTCCAAAGATATTTGAGGATTTTATTGAGAGTGCCGAATGTGAGCTACCAGAAGACGATATACCGACATTTAAAGAGAAAAGAAAAAGGTTTACTTAAATTTGGATAAAACAACTTGTAAAGATCTCAAGTTACCTCATAGTCTTGTGGATATTTTTTTCTAGATTGACGACGGGACAAAGGAGAAAATTTTTCTTTTAAGCACGCCACTAGCGAAGACTAAATTTCAAATCTATAAATGCTATTACGGTGACGGTACCTTCAAAGTTGTTTCCAGGATCTTCTATCAATTATACACGTTACATATTAATGCTTCACAAAACGATGATGCCGTAAATTTTGTACCATTAATTTATATACTCTTACCTAACAAAACACAAGTTATTTATGACAAACTATTTACTATATATATCGGGATTTCTTTCCAGTAAATATAGAGCAGTATAGATATGATTACGAGTTAGCAGTAATTCAAGCAGTTAAAGCCGTATATCCAAATGCCGTATGCCAAAGTTACTGGTTGCTTCTACCGCTATTGGGAAGCGCTCTCAAAAAAGTCAAAATCTAGTAGTAATAATAAAGTAGTAATAATTAAGTTATTATTAAATAGAATCTCTTTGAAACGGGCGTTGTATTGTTTCATACAATTAATTAAAAAGGAAGCCAAATATCAAGACACTAATTTAAAAAGGGTAGAAACCTATTGTAAAGGAAAACGGCGTAGTCTAAAGTTAAAGGCGACAGATATAAAAAATCACATGATTATTACTAGTGTACTGCGAAACGAAATTTGTGCAGGCTGAATAGAGAATAAATAGGTATATAAATCATAAGAAAATTAATAAATATTATTTTTGTTACAACTTGTTTAATGTTTTATTAATAAGTTTTACAGATATAGATATATCGAGTTCACTGTACTTCTGCCGTAAGGCGAATCTGCCTTAAAGCGAATCTGTCCTAATTCAAACAAGGGCCCAGTACCCCCATTTTCACGGTTAACACCGACGAATTGACACCGTTTATTTGTGTGCATCAGAATGGCGGGTGTATGACTACAAATGGTCATGTATATGTGTGAGAGCAATGTACGAGCAATGTACCGAATGTAGGTAAATTTTGAAGCAATGTACTATTTTAAAACCACAGTTTTTAGAAAAAGTATTTGAGTCGCCAACCTTATATCAGAATGGCGGGTGTATTATAAATCTGAACAATTTACTAACTATCTGATTGTGAAATGCCTACCATAGCAATGTACGAGCAATGTACGTTATCATATTACAAGCATAACCAGATGCTATTAACGGTTAAAAAGTTATTATAAAAATAAAATTTCTCCACATTTAGAGCCTGTTCAATTTTATTAGCAACTAGTTATGCTTACGTTATACGTTGCTTTGTCTAAACTAAAAGGATTTCTTTTGTGAACAAATGGCCAAATAGGTCATGAGATATGCGTGAGAGCAATGTACGGGCAATGTACTGAATGTACGTAAAATTTGAAGCAATGTACTATTTTAAAACCACGGTTTTTAGAAAAAGTATGTGAGCCGCCAACCTGATGTCTGAATAACGGGGGTGTATTCAATCTGAACAAATTGCCAACTACCTGAATGTGAAATGCCTACCGTAGGAATGTACGAGCAATGTACGATATCATATTAAAAGCATAACCAGATGCTACTAACGATTAAAGAGAAATTTATAAAATAAAAATTCTGCACATTTAGAGCCTGTCCAATTTTATTAGCAACTAGTTATGTCTACGTTATACGTTGCTATGTTTAAATTACTCTCCGTCTAACCTATCATTTTACACTTTGATAGCTCAAAAACATATCATTTAGTGATGAACTAATGTGGTAACTGATTCGATTTCATTTATCAATTGAAATTAACCATGAAAAAAATTTAATCGATTAAACACATAGTTATTTTATTTTTGCTTTTATTTTCTCTTTTATTTTTACCCTACTGCTGATGGAGGGTAATGTGTTTATCAATCTATGTATGTATGTTTATACCTAGTGGCGTTCTAGAGATCAAACGCATTAGCCGATTGTGATGATTCTTACGTCAATCGATTTATTTTAACATTTGCGAGTGTCACTGGCTACATTAAAATTGGAAAATAGTAAAATGGATGATTTTTGGCGACATATTGTTGAGTCCGCGCATGCGTCAAAATCGTTATTACTCTCGATCCGATGACATCTTGATTCATTTTATGGCGGCGAAAAATTCAGTTCTAAATGAAAGTAAGATGTTTGTGCGGTTTTACACTAAAATGGATGCTTGTGATGTTGATCCTTGAGAAGACGAATGGTAGAAGTCAATTTTAAAGCCCGTAGACCAGCACGCGGTCCAGAACTTAAATATTTATGCAACTCCAAATTATGGCAAAACTAATTATACCAAATAACAGTTATGCTAACCTTTGCAGTATGCCAAAGTATTATTATGCCGCAGTATAATTTAAAGTTATGCAAAAGCGTTATGCCAAAAAACATAATGCCGAAAAAAAATATGCCAAGAGGGTGATACCCGCGACCGCGTACTGGAAGACGCAGCGTTGGAAGCGTTGAATTTGGTTTTAAATATTAAAAAGACTAAGCTCGTAAAATTTGCCTTGCCGAATGTCAAATGCTGATTGTGACATTATATTAAACAGGGAGAATAATAGAATTCGTCGATAAAACGGGTTTCCTGGGGATCACGCTAGACTCAAGGTTACAATGAGGTCCTCATTTAATATCACTTGCAGAGCCGCCCTGCTTAAGTTCGGCAGCTTATGCTGTTAGAAAATTCGTCAGTTTGCTGATGTAGGTACCGCGAGTATAATGACTTACGGTAACTTAGTATGGGGAAGGGCTGCAGACATTGAGTCGATTTTTATTCTGCAAAAACGAGCCATCAGAGCGATATAAATTCTTGCCGGCGCGATTCTATAAGGCAACTGTTTAAGGACATTAACATCATGAGGGTACCTTGTCAATATATTTATGAAAACATCATGTACGTTAGAAAAAACTTAAATATTTTAGTAAAAACGGAAACAGACATAATTATGTTACTAGAAATAGGGACCAATTATTTCAACCAGGTTTCAGGCTGGCTAAAGTAGCAACATCTTTTATGGGGTACTGTATAAAATGTTACAATAAAATACCGCCCCACTTTTTACATTGTTCTCACATACATGTATTTTTTCAAGAAGAATGATGTAACCAAAAAATTGAAATTAAAACTGATGGAAAAGAGTGTCCGTAGAGTTTCTTGCAAATTCTTCTCCATTGAGACCTACTGACGCTTGCGAATTTGCAACAAGAGACATCTTTTTTTTTTTGTTTGACTATTCAAAAGTACCTCTAAGGTTTATTTGAAATAAACTAATTAATTTTGATTGATTTTGATACTACTAATACTTTACATTTCCTTTTTTTTCTTTTGGCGCCCTATATCCGCCATTTTCTATTTTCCGATTTTAATGTAGCTAGTGACACTCGCAAGGTTAAGACAAATCGATGGACTTAAGAATCATTAAAATACGGCCAACGCGTTTGGTTTCTAGAACGCCATTAGAAACAAACATACATACATACGTACATAGACTGATAAACACATTATCCTCCATCGGCAGTGGGGTAAAAAGTAAAAATAAAGTAACTATGTGTTTAATCGATTAAATTTTTTTCATTGATAAATTCAATTGTTATATGAAATCGATTCGGTTACCGCGTTAGTTCATCACTAAATGATTAGTTTTTGGGCTGTCAAAATGTAAAATGACAGGCTGGACGTCGAGCAGTGCTGCCAACTTAGTGCTTTCAACGCCAGATCTAGCGCTTTTTTTGTTCAAAAGCGCGTTCTAGTGCCTAGCGCTAAATCTAGCGCTTTTTGAAGCTTTGGAATGCCTTTAAAAAAAAGTTACTGCTAACTATCAACTTCTAAACGACGTGTTCAGGAAATTTCATCCACAGATAAATATAATTTCAAGTCCAAAACTGATCAAGACCATCCTTAATTCGGCGGCAGAAGCAATGTAGTAGAAGATGAATTAATTAATTAAATTTATTTTATTTTATTAAATAATTATAATAACACGTTATTACTTAAAAAACAAGTAATATAATGTGTGTAACTCTTTTATGTAACATACTTTATTTCAATAAAAGAAATACGTTTGTAGTAGTCTCAAATTATTGGCCGTTTTTTTTTATGTGGCGCCGAATCAGTGTTTTTTTTACCAGCTACCAATTAGCGCTTTTTTAAAGAGCTAACAGCGCGTTTTTGCTTAGACGAGTTGGCAGCACTGACGGCGAGTAATTTAGACATAGCAACGAATAACGTACGCACACCTAGTTGCTAATTAAATTGGACAGGCTCTAAATGGGGATTTTTTTAATTAAAATTACTCTTTAACCGTTAATAGCATCTGTTTATGCTCTTAATATGATAACGTACATTGCTCGTAAATTGCTACGGTAGGCATTTCACAGTCAGATAGTTGGAAATTTGTTCAGATTATGAATACACCCCCACCATTCCGACATCAGGTTGGAGATTACATACTTTCTAAAACTGTGGTTTTAAAATAGTACATTGCTTCAAATTTTACGTACATTTGGTACATTGCTCTCACGCATATCAAATGGCCAATATTGCCATTTTATCACACAAGACATCCCTTGCGTTTAGACATAGCAACGTATAACGTAAGCATAACTAGTTGCTAATAAAATTAAACAGGCTCTAAATGTGGAGAATTTTTATTTTTATAATAACTTTTTAACCGTTGATAGCATCTGGTTATGCTTTTAATATGATAACGTACATTGCTCGTACATTGCTATGGTAGGCATTTCACAGTCAGATAGTTAGCGATTTGTTCAGATTTGTAATACACCCGCCATTCTGATATCAGGTTGGCGACTCAAATACTTTTTCTAAAAACTGTGGTTTTAAAATAGTACGTTGCTTCAAATTTTACGTACATTCGGTACATTGCTCGTACATTGCTCTCACGCATATAGCATGCCCATTTGTAGTCATACACCCGCCATCCTGATGCACACGAAATAGAAGGAAAATTGGCATGTCCGTAAGGATTGAGGAGCCACTTTTCGTATCTTAATGAAATTAATATACTTATTTAGTAGTAAGTTTAAAAGAATTGTAGGTTCGGTCTTCGATTTTGTAGTATAATACTTCAAAAGTTATATGAACATATAGGTGGCTCCTCAATCTAAATGTTTGAGTGAGGAGCCACGTCATAACGAGGAACATCATGGATAAATATTTATCATAATTACGTATGATTTTGTAGTATTTGAGAGTATTTAGTAGACAAAATCTGAGCTCGGTTGCATTAAAACTAAAAAAAGTTACCATAAATTATATGTGGCTCCTCAGACCATACATACGACTCGTCATTTTTCAAAGAAGCAGTAGTTCAATTAATGCGCAATTTCTTCGTCATTTAGTAGTAAGTGTATTAGGTTTGTAGGACAAGAATCAGTAATTAAAAATTAATGCATTGGGAGATATGGCACATTTTAACTGGCTCCTCACTCCTGACGTTAGTGTACCTACCTGAGATCACAACGTTACTGTACCTACCTGAGATTACAACGGAATCAAAAACCAGAGACACCAACATTTATTATGAATGTCTACTAAATACTTAAGTAGAGATCAACATTGTATATATTCGGTATCTGAAAAAGAGATTACTTTTCGATATTCCTTAAGAATTCGCTATTAAGGGTGACCATGTTTTTATGAATGAAACCAGGATGGCAAGTTTTTGAAATTAAATTTTCAACAAATCGACAATACAGAAATATAGGTAGGTGTACAGATATTCTTTATATGTTTTAGGTATTTAAATCAATTTCTACATAAGTTAAAGAATGAATTAATATAAGTTGGTCGGTGCTTTTACGATATTTACGGTGAGAATCATAGTCATCGTAACAAAACATCTTATCCTTCATTGGGTAGTGACATTTATAGTGGCCCATGCCTGTGTCCAATTCCAGGTATAAATTCTATAACGCTTATTAATGTATATGATATACTTGTAACATTATAGATTCTGGTACCTTGTTTACTCGAAACTTCGTACAAACATTTAGTTCAAATGAAACTGTGTTTGATAGAGTATATTTGCACATTGTCGTTTGGTGGGTTACAAGCCGTACAAACGTTTTTTTCTTCTGCAATACAAATTGCATCTTCTAAACTTTGGATGCCGAAAACAGACATTATATTTAGGTTTAAAGGCAAAAATGCGATCTGCCTAGATATTGGGGTAAATTGGCATGAATCATTATTACACTTTTTACTGAAAATTGCACTAAAACAATACTTCAAAGCATGAAGGACACGAAAATTTTAAAATTACAATATACTATGCCGATGATAGGTACATATAAGAGACGCCGAAACCATTTTAAAGGGTTCGTTGCATATTAATACAACAACAAATGAAGGAGAGTTTGTTAATTTCGTGCCATTAATTTACTGTTTTCTACCAAACAAGTCTCAACAAACATACAGTCAAGGGTCAAAATTGCAGTCACCCCTCAATGTTCATAATCGCCCGCACGCGAATGGCGTACGCGAGCCTGATCAAACGTAGTCCTAAAATACTTGTCGTAGCTGAGTTGTGAGGCTGTGCTACTTTAAAGCTGGTGGCATGGGTTCAAATCACGGCCGCCCAAACTACTTTATGTTATTTTTTGTGTATCCTACACTGATTGTTTGTAAGAAACAATGCAAAAAGGTTGCGCGATAATGATGCAACCTATAGATAGATTTGAAATAAAAAAAGAAGTTTTTAAGTATCGTTTATTAATACCTAATAATATTATTTATACCTTTGTTTTAAATACTAGGATAAATTGATTTTTACATAAAATATGTCTGTCATGACAGTTATATTTTTTATAATAAATTTATTTTTCACTAGAGGACGCCTCGCGGTTTCACCCGCGTAGTTCCCGTTCCCGTAGGAATACAGGGATAAAAAGTAGCCTATGTCACCCGGGGATAGAGTAGCTTCCCAACGGTGAAAGAATTTTTGAAATCGGTCCAGTAGTTTTGGAGCCTATTTGGTACAAACAAACAAAAAAATCTTTCCTCTTTATAATATTGGTATAGATGGTATAGATGTATGTATTAATGTATCTATTATTTAGCATATGTATGTATTTGTGTTTGTACTTTCTAGTAAGTATTAATGTATCTATAATTTGTTCATTGTTGGTATTGTCGCACCACTGACAACACCATGTCATGTCCAGGTAATCTTTGTCCATTCCAGGTTGTTTGGAAGAGACTGCGGCATGCGATAAGGCCGCCCATTGTATGTTTTAGTATAAAGTTTATTTTTTGTCTTGTTTATTATGGTGTTAAATATGTACGTCGCTGTCAGAGGACCCAAAAAAAAACCAAAATGATTTTAAACTATCTTTAATTAAAGTAAAATTACAATGTAAATTATAACTAAAAATAGAATTCCTATTCCGATCGATATTAGATACAGAATGAATCGCTAAAGTTTTACTTATTTCTAGAAAAACACCTGCATCCGGTAAACAGGGGCATCGTATGACCTGCGTCACTGTGCGGCGTCATCGCTTTAGGCTACGTGTAAGGCTGTTTCCATGCACTGTTTCTAGGTCGCTGCAATCTTGCCGTTTAGGTATTGGCTCATACTATAACACCTCCACCGTCAGATCAGCAATTATTTTTGAAGTTTTAACTGAGAAAATATTGCTGAAGTTTTCTTCGGTACTCGAGATGCTCCAGGCTCCGCATAAGTCTCATCTCCTGTAGGTTGTTTCTTGATTTCAGATTTTGATTTCATACGGTGTCTTAGAATGATGAATGTGCTAAGTGCAAGTGTACTGGATATTACGACGTAAAACGGGATCGTTGTATGATATAAGTATTCCGTTGGTAACTGTTGCACCCGCAGGGGAGGCTGTGACATTGCTTTATATTGGGCATCGTGTAGTTTAGTAAGATCAATCGAGTTGAGGTTGATCTGTACTGGTTCTGGGTGGTCTTCTGCATTGTAAGTTAGTTTCGTAATTTTGATTGGTTGTCCTTCCACATGATCGTTGAGATTAGTGATGGTGAATTCTGGGGTATACAGGAAGCAGTTCACGGGTATGGTAGCCAAGTAACTACCATTCAATATGGTACATTCTTCTCGTCCGCATAAGGTGTGTATTTGTGTTGTGTTGGGGAATGATATGACGTAATGCTTCTCATCCAATTCTTCCATAGCTATTCTTGATAATAATGTAGTTACAATTTCGCAGCTTCCATCGAGAGACTGGTCCATAATAAGTTTCTGTATGCAATCTGGGTCTTTCCGCAGATGGTGACTCATCTTTTCTCCGCAAAGATACCAGTTGTCGTACTTCGGGCATTCAGCCTCTATGTACACGTAATCTTTCCTGCTTGTTGCAATCAAAGGATAAGGGGGAATAAGGGATTGCCTAAATTTATTCGGGGCTATTGACAATTTATAGAGATCGTATATTTCTGTAGCAAATATCGGGAATTTAAATATAATTACTATTTGACTGCCTGAATAATAATAGCCTGGTTTGATAACGTCATAGTATTCTCTGAGTTCTAAATCTATTACCTTATCTCTACCGTAGATTTTAACTAATCTATCAATCATATGGCGTAAAACATCTATGCTGATCATGGAATGATGTGTACTAGAACTATGAATAAATGCTAGTATGTTCTCAATTCTTACCAACTCGTTTAGTACCTCATCTAGATTTTCAGTTAATATAGTTAGACACTGTCCGAATTTTTCAAATCTTATAAGACTATAATCTTTGTAAGCATTTCTGTCTAGTAATAATTTTAGTGTTTCATTAATTTTAATTTGGTTAGCTACTAACTGCTCGATAACATCGGAATGCTGGGCCATCCATTCCTTACTGAAACTGATGTGGTTATTTAGTTCTTCAGTGGTTCTATAGTCATTTTCCTGAAGGATTTTGATAGTATTATCATATCTGACCGCGTCTGAGTAGTCTAAATTTCCTGTGATGCTTTTTATTATAGAGCCTAGTCCATCTAAGAGACCTCGCTTTACACGCCCTGGTTTTATGGTTTCTAATTGGTATACGACGCTTTGTAGCTTTTTTGAAAGATATTCTAATTGAATCTCATACAACGCATGCGTATTACTATCTAACTCTTGCCTAAAGTTATCTATCTGATCCTGTAACATTTTAATATTTAGGTCGATGTCACTAATTTGAACGTATTGCAAGAAGGTATGATAATGAGTTATAAGTTTAGTTGCACCAAGCCGAAAGAGGAGTATTCCTGGACCTTCGTCCAAACTTTCAAGTGTTATCTTTTGGTATGTTTCCTGGGCTGCTATCAAAGGAGCAGTCAGGACCAGTAGCACCCTGTAACAATAGAGCGCTTTTAGATACTCTTTTTAACCGACTTTTAGCGACGGGACCTCGCTTTTTGGATGTATAAATATGTATAGGTATATCGGCTAATACGGTATCGTGGGTGTACCTAGCGGCCAATTTTTGACGACTCGCTGAAGGGTTAAGTAGCATTCATTTATTCCACGGTGGTTTGTTTTCCCATCGTGGTAATGCTTAATGATCTCTTGCTGCCTTAAATATTCCTTAACGTTTTCGACCTCTCTCTTGGCTAAAACAAGGTTCATTGCCGAGCTTTTAAATTTATTTTGAATAATAGGTATGATTTCGTACATTGCCAGAGGTGGATTTATAAGTAACGCAGTCTGAACTTTTGGGTTTACATATTCTTTGATAATGTTGATAATATCTGATTCTAAATTAGATTGAGATACTTGGACGGCTGTTCTGGTATCTGTATCAAAGGGTTTGGATGCTGTAGGGCGTTTTTTTATATCGCCAACTACGGTTATGCATATCTGTCTATGAAACTTGTTTAACGGTTGGTCAACAATCGGAACCTCGAGAATGGGATTTTCCTGACTGGTGTGGGCTGATACCGTGGACGATTTACCTATTGAAGCTGGGCGTTTAGAAGTATTTACTGCTAAAGAGCAAGTCTCCTCGTTATATATTTGAATACGGGAAAGAGCGTCCGCGTTTGTGTTACTTGAACCCTTCTTATAGATTACAGCAAAGTCATACTCGGATAGCTTAAGCTTCCACCTAGTAAGCCTGGAACTGGGCTCTTTCAGATTCATTACCCACTGAAGTGGTTTATGATCTGTAATGCTCTTAAATTTTCTCCCGAACAAATACGGTCTAAAGTATTTTGCGGCCCAAACTATAGCGAGAAATTCTTTTTCGATCGTGCTATAGTTTGTTTCACTTTCGTTGAGTGTGTGGGACGCGTAGCAAACAGGTTTATCAGCGCCAACTGTTCCCTGTGATAGGATAGCACCTAACGCGACGTTAGAGGCGTCAGTAGTTAAAATGAATTCTTTATGGAAGTCAGGGTATTGTAGAATCGGATCGTTGGTTATTAGGGTTTTACATTTTTCGAAGCTGGCGGTGTATTCGGAGTTAATTATTACTTTTCTACCTTTCTTTAAGCATTGTGTTAGCGGTTTTGTTACGCGGGAGAAGTCCGGGATGAATTTTCTGTAGTACCCAACTAGACCAAGGAATTGTTTAATTTCTTTGGGAGTAGTTGGAATGGGGTAGTTTTGTATCGCGATAATTTTATCTGGATTTGGCTTGATGCCTTCTCTTGTGATAACGTGTCCTAAATAAGATGTTTCTAGCTTAAGAAACTCTGACTTGTCTAATTGTATTTTAAAATTTGACTCTCGTAATTTTTTGAATACTTTTTCAAGGTTAATTATGTGTTTTTGTAGGGATGTACTAAAGACCACGATATCGTCTAAATAAACTAAGCAGACCGTGTTCTGGAGATCCTTGAGGACATTGTCCATAACACGTTGAAATGTCGATGGTGCGTTTTTTAACCCTATGGGCATTCGTAAAAACTCGTAATGGCCATTTTCCACATTAAATGCGGTCTTGGGGATGTCGGTGGCATCCATCTCCACCTGATAAAATCCATTTGCAAGGTCAAGAGTTGTAAAGTATTGACAGTTCCCAAGTTTATCCAGGACGTCATTGATATTCGGAATGGGATACTTGTCATCATGGGTTTTCTCATTCAACTTCCTGAAGTCGACTACTAAGCGCCACTTTGCCTTCCCAGAAGCGTCTGTCTTCTTTGGAACGACCCAAATAGGCGAGCTCCAGGCAGACTCTGATGGTCTTATAATGCCCTGATCTAACATTTTGTTTATCTGATCTCTGACCTCATCCCTATGTATATACGGATATCGATAGCTTTTTGTGTGAATTGGGACTTCATCGGTGGTTCGAATACGATGTTTTATTTTATAAGTGAATGTTAAAGCGTCTCCGTCTATGTAAAATATATCGGAATAATTTCCGCATAAAGTTTCTAAGTTAATACGTTCTTCGTCATTAAGATGGTCCGTCCGCAAACGCGATATGACATCTTTTGCTCTTGCTGACATTTGTTCGATGTGCGTTTGATGAATATCATAAGATTGTTGTTCGGTACGTTCGCACTGAATATTATAAGTCTCCGCCTGCACGGCACGATCCATTGAAAATATCAAATCATGTGAAGTGGGGTTAAAGACTTCCAAAAAGCCGCGGTTATTTGTTACCGTAGTTATACAATCTCTAATAATGCAATTCGCTATAGTCTGTTCGGAAATTAACGCGTCGCCGTCATGTAAATTAATTGGTACTCGCAGTATTTTTGATGAGTTGGCTGGTATGACATCCTCATATAGGTTTACATTACGCGAGTTGTACATACTAATTGAGTTAGTAGAATTACGCGTTATTAACAATTTATCTTTAAGATCGATTTTAGCTTCCCATTTTTCCAGTAGTTCCAACCCTATAAGCCCGTCAAAGAAATCATGAAATTTGTAAATAAATAATTTAATATCATCGTGTTCCTAAAATTCAGTAAATGCGGGAATGTTTTTAGAATAATTATTTCTTGTTGTAGCATGTACATTTGTGACCTCAAAGGGGTCAAAATTTAAAGGAAAGTTGCTGAAAAATGTTTGTGCAGCTTCCGGGCGAATGAAAGACTGATTTTCCCCCGTATCGATTAGTAATCTTAAGGGCGGTTGTGAAATTTGAATGAATGGAAGCTGTCTTTGTGTCTGTAAATTTTGTTCTATTTTGACTTGTCTAATTTCGTCCGCCTCTGAAAATCCTCATCGTTAGCAGATTTAGATGTGGATGTTTCGGTTTCGTTAGTTGAAGCGACTGGATAATCTACAACGACATTGTCATGACTCAAATCGGTGCCTACGCAATATTCTGGTACCATGTTATAATATTCAGGATCTTCCGGGTAACAATCATAACCGGGTTCAATAGAGTATTCTGGGTAGTAATAAAGTTGACTTCCGTCATCTACGCATACGTTCATATTCATCTCTTTAGTTTTAAAGTAATTAGAAGGCGGTGGGTTTCCGTTCATACGCCAGTCACGATTTGCTGGTTGGCCAAACGTTGGCTTTTCTCTAGTAATATAATGGCTAACGCCACTCATAGGCTTATGGCCAGAACTTTGAGGGGCAACTCGCGGTTGCATTTGGAAATTATTGTTGAAACGATTATAATTCGGCGGAACCGCGCGGAACATTTGCTGCGTATGTGACATCGGCGCGCGATACATTTGCTGTGAATGCGAAGGCATTCCGGAAACATTCCCAAACGGGATAGGCTGATTAACCCGATAATTCGGTCTCCATGTCTGAGGCGGCTGAAAGATTGCAATAGGCTCCGCTCGTGCATTAAAATTGAACGTTTTAGGTATAGAGTTAACATGTGTCGATAAAACCATCGGCAACGTCTTGTTTAACTGTAAATTTGATTTTTTATCAGTTACTGGTTCATGACGGTTTTGCAAATAAAGAACGTTCAATTCTTCTTGCACAAATTCAAGCGCCTTTTCTACACTATCAGGACGCATGCATCGTACACGTGAACCCAGCGGTTCTTTTAAACCACGAACAAATGCCTGCATGGTTAACTTCCGATACAGGGTATGTTTAGCCTCTATGGTTGTTTGAATATTCTCGTGTAAAGTAACATACGTCATAATGGTGCTGAATAAATTAAGGCATATATCATAAAACTCTTGAGGTGAATTGTTTCCCTGAGTTGCCAGCATAAGGTCATTGTAAAGAGCGGTCTCATCTCTCTGATCAGAAAAATTATTTATAAGACACGTTTTAATACTATCCCAATCTTCAGATATGCCGTTTGAATTTATGATACGCGCAGCTGGTCCAGTTATTTTATTTAAAATGCCGTTTATTAGACATAGCTTAGCCAACGCATTTTCGGGGTTAGCTCCTAGATACTCAGCAGCAATTTGATCGCAAAGATGTATAAATCTTGGTAAGATGTGTGGATTACCGTCGAAAACCGGAACTAACCGTAAGGTCTTAAAAATTAGATCGGGGTCGGACATTATGACAGGTTCAAAACTCTCTAACCTTAATGAATTCTCTAACGTATCAACTGTAGTATCCAAATCTAAACTGATATCTCTATTTAGGTCTATATCTATCCTACGTGCTAATCTAGAGCGCGATGGCCCTTCTGGCGTAGACTGCTTAGGGTGAAAAATGATTGCTATTAAAATTAACCACTATAGATAAGGGGGAAGGGAATTGAAAGCAACTCACAGAAACGATTGTCAGTGTACTTACATAAGCTGCATTTTGGTACCTCTGGGATCGATGTCTGGATTTCTCCTCCGCGCAGAACGTCAGGTTCTTGTTCAGGATACTCGGTGATCGCGATCGCTCACGACGGCGGTAGCGAATTAGCGGGACGGTATTCGATATAAGAATAGCTCTATCTAGCTTAACTCGAGACGCCTCGAGTATCCTACCGACTGCGCCAAATATGTACGTCGCTGTCGGAGGACCCAAAAAAAACCAAAATGATTTTAAACTATCTTTAATTAAAGTTAAATTACAATGTTAATTATAACTAAAAATAGAATTCCTATTCCGATCGATACTAGATACAGAATGAATCGCTAAAGTTCACATAATTACTTATTTCTAGAAAAACACCTGCATCCGGTAAACAGGGGCATCGTATGACCTGCGTCACTGTGCGGCGTCAGCGCTTTAGGCTACACGTGTAAGGCTGTTTCCATGCACTGTTTCTAGGTCGCTGCAATCTTGCCGTTTAGGTATTGGCTCATACTATAACATGTTCAATAAAGTGTATATAAATAAATAAATAAAGATAGTGTATAAGATACATGATGGCTTGTTTTTATTGTTTAATTTAATGTGACATTAATGACTACCAGTGGTACTTGGACTTTGTAATCACGAAGATTGGGTGCTTTTAGGCACCAAATCGATGGTTAAGTAGCAATTCTCTTTAAATTAGAATTAGAATTACTCGTTCCTTGCAAGAGTGTACAGAGAGATATAAATGATCGTGATTGTTTCTTTCAAAAAATTTCCTCACTCATCTAGAGTATGAGTCAGGATTGGAGGAGCGAATACTGTTTGGGAATTTTATATTTTACAGAAAAACATTTCTTGTATGGTGGGAGATTGGCAGGATGGAGTTAGACTAAGAGGACGTGTGGCGAAACATGACATGAGGTGGCATGGAGCAAGGACAAGAAGATGATGCCTGCGGGTGATAGATTTGGGGAGTCTGTCACCTGAGAGAGGCCCGAGAAAGCGACGTGTTGTGTTCCACGCTGGCCTCTCAAGGGGACCTAAGGCCTATAGAACACCATGTGGTTTAAGTCAGTAGGAGTCTGACAGACTCTTCAGCTTTCTCCGAGTGCTGAGGAAATCTATGAGGAATTCCACATGATTCGATACACTGTTAAACCTGACAATGAGGAACAGACGAGGACGCCTGTCTCGCAGGATGGCCGTGTTGGGTTAAGTCAATAGTACGGACGTCAAAACAAATCACAAGCACGCCCCTGGAGACAATCAAGAGCAACTACGCATGGGCGCGCTTTTTGTAACAACTTGCGTGGTGGGGACAGCAGAATAGGTCAGTTGAGTACCGACCGCCTTAGAGCTAAGACGTTGTAAAATAACTGTCGATCCGTAATATTAGTAAGCAAGATTGAAACTGATTTGTGACTCTTTCAATAAACCCAGTGTATCGAATAATTTGTGACATTTCATTTTTACGATTGTACCCACCGACCGCCCACACACGATGTCTTAACCTAAGGGAATACATCCTGACTACCCGATGGTTTGCATCTATCGGCGACCCTTGATGCGACATATATATACTTTAAGTTAACATGATTTAAACCTTTATATTTGATCCGGCCTACCTGCACTCCTCCCGAGTAATAGGCATTCCGTTTTGTTTTTTGTTCTTCAACCTTAATTTAAATAAATATAATTTGTCCAGCATACTTGCTCTCCTTCCGAGTGACGGGCATTCCGTTTTGGATTTCAACGTTTCTATTGAAACCAAAATCAGACTAGCCAACCGATACCAACAACCCTACCTATATATCTTTATTTTTTAACGTAGTTCGAACCAATTATCAACTGTGAACTTTATTTACCCCGAACCTAAATCAATGTTACAGAATGACTGATTGCTTCAAGCTCACTTTTCATAAATTTTCATGGTGAAGTTTTTACAAAAAACAAAAGCAGTTCAATATCGCGCTGCAATTTTGAAGCAAAACCAAAATGGCTTACTATGGCAGTTTGGTTTGGGTTATTTATAAATTGCACCTCATTTCATATGCACACATAAAACACATTGCCTACCTCGTGTTATTCATAATTTAATTATTAAAAAATAAAAAACTTTTTGCAAAAAAATACTACCGACTTCCAAATACAAAACTACAAAGTGAAAAATAACTTAATTTTTTGAAGTCGGTGTCTTTCGTAGGTACCATTTTTTTTGCGTTATGGACACCGACTTCAAAAAATTAAGTTATTTTTCACTTTGTAGTTTTGTATTTGGAAGTCGGTAGTATTTTTTTGCAAAAAGTTTTTTATTTTTCACTTTTTAGTTGTACGTACCTAATAGGCAAGTTAGTAAGGGAACTATTTCGTCAGATTAGATTTCATGAAACTTGAACATAATCGGTGAAATGAGAGATCTGCTTACCCCTTAAAAGCGAACTGGCGTGATGTTATGTTATGAAATGTTATAAACAATAAACAGACATGCGATTGCAGCAATCCCGAGAGATTTGCCGTTATTTATTGACGAGATCTGTTGTATATCTCCGAAGTTCTTCATCAGATCTTCACCAGATAAAATGGGACCAATTCCGGAACATACTTTTTCAAAAAAAAAAGGATTTTCAAAATCGGTCCACAATCGGTGAATATCCAAAAAAGAAAAAAATAAAAAAAAAACATGAAGTTGAACATAGAACCTCCTCCTTTTTGGGAAGTCGGTTAATAAAATAGAGAAGTTCATTCATGTTTTTAATCAATCTGACAACCGAAGCAATTCAATTAATTCCTTTGATTGCTTATTCAAGTCAGGCCATATAACCGGCGCCCAGAAATAAATGATTATCAAAGATATTAATACTGTTGTAACTGTAGGACCAACACCCGCTTTAACCTGTAACAAGCAAATTAAAACTATTAAACAAACGATTTAAGTGCTATTTGCAATGGTGCATAACTAATTAGAGATGTCGTCAATCTTAAAGGCGGAAATATAATTACGGGTCGTGCCGTGTCGTGGCGTGTCATGACGTACCAAAAGCATACCAGATTCATACTCACCGATTGCACCAGAGCGGTGATGGAGGTTATGATTATGACGCAACATGACACGACAGGCAAATGTGTTTCTATACCGCGTGGCTCGTGGCGCATCATTAAACGTCGCGAACAACTATCAGACGCCTGTCGATCGGGCGATCGTCGATTTTTTTGTTATACTTTATTAAAAAGAACAAAATTCTGAATAATTAATTACGATCTAGCCTAAAAGACTAATAAGCAATTTAACTCTAACTTAATATGTTACGTTTTAGATTATGTTAAAACTAAGAATAGTGTCCATTTGAACTTTTACACAAGTCCGTAGCACTTTCTTAGAGTCTGATATATTTGTAAAAACACTATGTTCATGTGTTATATATAAAGCAAAGCATTGTCACTATTATTCATTCACTTTGTACACTACACTAATTCAAAAGGTTTAGTTCTTTTTAGCCTACGCACTAAGTCTGTATTGTCTAGCAGCTGGACAGCCTCAACATTCACGTGTTGATGAAGTCTGTGTTCGTGGGCTTCAGCAAATTTTTGGATGATGGTGGTGACGAATTCCTTTTTAAGGTCACGGTGAAGATCGTCATTTCTTATGTACCAGGGTGCATTCACAGCATCCCTGAGCACTTTATTTTGGAATTGTTGGATTAATTTGACATTGCTTTGTTTAGTGCAGCCCCAAAGTTGGATACCAGACGTCCAAATTGCCATCAGTATATGCTTGTATATGGTTAGTTTATTATGTATTGATAGACAGGATTTCCTTCCGAGTAACCAATACATACTTTTATAACGTATGTCGAGTTCCTGTCTTTTCTTTTTGACATGAGCTTTCCAACGCAACTTGGCGTCAAGAGTTATGCCAAGGTATTTGGCTGTACTAGCTTATGGCACTTGCATGCCATTTAGGTAGATTGGGTGATAGTCCAAGTGTTTATTTGTGAAGTCAATGTGAATTGATTTTGACTCATTCA
Organism: Orthosia cruda; assembly: GCA_964057195.1. Taxonomy (NCBI): domain Eukaryota; kingdom Metazoa; phylum Arthropoda; class Insecta; order Lepidoptera; family Noctuidae; genus Orthosia; species Orthosia cruda. The sequence goes on along the minus strand of OZ059826.1, from coordinate 20,547,698 downwards.
GTTTGATCTTCCATTTTTGTGTCCAGTCATAAACTTTGTTCACAGCTAGTTGAACTTTTTCTACTGCTTCTCTGTGGCTTAATCCGGTAGCCATAATTGCAGTATCATCTGCAAAGGTCGCAATGGTGTTATTTTCAAGTTCTAGGATGTCACATGTGTATAACAAGTACAGAATTGGGCCTTGCACACTTTCTTGAGGTACCCCAGCTTTAATAGCTTTTAGCTCGGAATATTAGTCTTCTTGTCGTATTTTTAACATTATATTAGTTATATACGACTCTAGAATATCTGCAAATTCTGGTAGCATACGTCTGAGCTTGAATATTAGTCCCTTATGCCAAACTTTGTCAAATGGCGATCGTCGTGAACGTAAAGTTTTATATGAAGCAAAGTTTAGTTCTGTAACAAGAATATGAATGTGACGATTGTGGCACGCCCAGCGCTGGGTTGCGACAGTCGCTCTCTCCATTTCACCATGAGATCCTGCAGAAACTCTGTCCGCCGAGCCGCGATTTATCGCGTCACCGGAGTTTCACCCCGGCGTTTCCCTCCTCACGCCACTCCTATTTGCCCTCGAGGGCTTTTGACTCCAGATCCCGGCAAGCAGGCTCACCGCCTTACCGGAGACCGTGCGATATCCCCGGACCAGCCGGATGACCATGACCTTTGGGACGCGTTAAACCGGCGGGCTGGTAGCTGCCTTAGGGAACGCGCTCACACCGGTGCCCCGTAAAGGGCCGAGGACCGCACGACATCACATAGAGCCTCGAGCAGAAGGTGTTTGAACCCCCTAGATTGGGCATGAGCCGCTTGTAGGCAGCCCCGGCCCACTCACACATGCTCCACGAAATTGCACTGGCTGTCGAGGACGAGTCACAGGTACTTTATTGTTGACCCGACGCCGATGTGAAAACCTCCTACCGTTATTTGAGAGCCGCGGCGTGTTCCGAGGATCATGCAACAAATGGCCTCGGACTTGTGCAGGGCCCGAGTCCCTATTGCCGGAACCTTTTGACGATTATCGCAATCCCGCGTGTCACTTTTTCGGCCGCCGCCAGCTTATCGTTAGCGTAGCAAACCACGCTGACGCTGCTAGGGAGGTCGGCGCGCATTCACCCATTCGTACCCAAAGTCCTACAGACACGATAGTTACGACCGATCCCTGTGGGACACCGCACGACATCTCTCGCCGGTTCCACTCTCCCTGACGACCAGGCTAGATGACGGTCCTGTCCATCAAATAGGCCGCGACCACTCGACAGAGGTAGGTGATACCGGAGTACCTTCCTGCTGCAACTCCAGGGCAGGGTTATAAAAACATTGGTGATGTCTAGAGACACCACCAAGACCACCCCACATAAGGCTACTGCATCCGCCGTCATGAGGGCTCGCACGCGCATTATGGCATCAACCGTAGAGCCCCTTGCGGTAACCGTAACCAAACTGGCTCTCCACCAGATCCGGCCCCACCCGCACCTCGCACCACGCACCCCAATCTCGCACCTTGCACCTCGTCGAGCAGAACAATGGGCCAGTAAGCGGACGGAGAGTCCGCAGGGTGGGGCACCCTGGCTTCTTAATGAGGACAAGTTTCCCCTCCCACATGGTTGCCCAAATGGCAGCGGATGCATCTCAGAGGTCTGGGTTCCAGCAGTATCACCTGCGTGAAAACCCAGCGCACTAAGAGCATTCAGCACTCCCAAGCGATTTTTTGGACTGCCGAGACGGGGCAGTTCACCGTAACGGCTTGCATCCTCGTGACGGCTGGGGCCCTCGCCGGCTGTGCAGCCGCTCCGCCCTTTTTGGGTATTGATGGGGCCGACCACGCGGGTTCAAGCATAGCCCCGCGATTGGCCTGTCCCGACGAGCCCGGTTTGGCTGCTGCAGCCACTGCGTTGGCAAACGAGGCTGCCAAGGCCGCTTGGGTCGCCGCTAACGGGGGGCGCAGGACGTTGGTCTCCAGAGCAGAAAACCGACTCTGGAAGGCAGCCAGCACCTGCCACACCAGGTTCAGAACCCGGTTCTCTGCAGGCACGAGCTGGCCTTGCCCATGCTGTGCGTCCTCCTGCGGGATCTTCACCCGGGAGCCGACTCCTCGTAGCCCGGCCAGGTCCACTCAGAGCTTCTCGGTTTTCTTTCGGAGAAGCATCATTTCGACTTTCAAGTGTGTGACCTCCGCCCGCAACTTGGACATTTCATTTGACAGAGGCTCAGCATGATTGGCCTCCACTGCCGCCATAATTCTAAAGCTTGTCTTTAGAGGACTGATTCCTCTTCAAGGCCATAACCTGGATTGCGGTTCTGACGAACTTTGCGAAAGTAGCCACTCGCTCCGAATTGGAGCCACCAGCGGCATCCATCTCACCGTAAGAAGTCACCTCAGGGTGAGAGGACAACACTGCGGCTGGTCGATCCGGGGTGGCTCTCCTCCGCAGCAGGGCTCTCAGCTCGCTGGGTAGCTTCGTGGGTGGTGAGCCCCCTCTCCACTCTGTTGGCCCCCACGCCGCCTACTGGTGGGGATCATCGGATTTGGAACGCTTCCAAAAGAGCCTAAGGTTCCTCGCAGCAGCCCAAATGCGGCGCCACTCTTCAACCCCGCATCACACCTCACCTCATAGTCGGTTACCTTAAAAAAATCGGTGTCCGTGTAACGCGCTTGTAGTTGTCGTTTTTGTCTAAAAAGACAGACGGCAGACGTTTGTTGTCCAACTCAGAGTAAGGAAGGCAGCTCGCCGAAGCGGAGTAGGACTCCCCGACCAAAGAGCTGTCGGGACCCATCTGGAGACGTTTTTCACAAAAGTCGTGGTCCATTGTTGTGTCTCCCTTTAAAGGGTCAGGTCTCTGTATTTTCCTCCTTCTTTCCTACTCTACACCCACTCGTAAGTAGAGCAGAGTAGGCGTTAGTAGGAAGAAGATATAATAAAAATTAAAATTAAAAGATATAATAAAAACATAATAATATATACTATTATTATATAAAAAAAACATTTGCTTATAAGGCGGTCTTTAAAAATAAAGTAGTTTCACTTATATACGTAGTATTATTTATTGTTCTTGTGGTATTAATTAATATATTATTAATAAATTACCCAATTTAGATAAACAAATATTGTTTTACCGAAATAACGGATAATATAGTTTTGAAGATTTTAAAGAGAACCAACATGTTACTTACGTTTGAAACAAACATAACAACCATTTAAATCTCTTGATATTTTTCAAAACTGTTTACAAAAAACATTTCACTATAAAAAACTTAACCTTGTAGGGTCAAACCTATACTTATAACGGAGAGGGTAACCTTTATTTTCTATAACTTCTAATCTTGATCTCATTCCATTTACCATATTATTAAAACAATTTGCAATGGTTGCAAATCTTATCCTAGCTTGACGATGAGCTTCGGTTAGTTCATTTTTTTTGGAAGGTTTATAATTATAGATCCCAGTTGCATGTAAATATCTTCGGACAATTGTAAGTGAAATGCCATGTGTTATATCACCGGATCGTTTGGTTGTAAAAGAATCTGTGGTTTGGCTTTTCACAATATCACGATGACGGCTGGATTGATTTGTGTAATCAATCGGACGTGGCCCTTGGCTATTAAACTTTACTTCACTAGTCCATTCAGTAATACCGTTGCACCCATAAACGAACTGTGTTACTCTATAAAGAACTAAATTAAAAAGTTAGATTTGTAATGGCAAAAAAATTAAATAAAGTTAATTATAGTTTAGGTTAAACTAACGCCGACTTTGATTTAGTTCCAAAGGATTTAGTTACAAAACTTTACTCAATCGAGACATCATTTTATTGTAATTATAAGTCGTTATTCGAACAACACAAGACGAGTAATTATGCTATGATGCGATGCCATGTTTTACTTAACAAAATTATAAGCTTACCCTCAATCTTCTTCATAATTTATTTTTATAATATTATATAAACGTCAGGGCCAACATGAATGATGTGATGGTTGATTCATAAACATATCGATGAATTTCACAACTATGATAAGTGTCAGAATGGCGCAGCAGTATAACAGCTTGACGCGTGAGTTATAGGGTCTAGGTTTGAATCTTATTTCGACCTAACGATTTTATAAAAATTAAATTCTGTTGTGAGTTTTTTAAAATCTGTAATAAGTATAATGTTTGTTAAACTTCAAGGGCATAGACCTGGATGCACTGTTGCGTGATGCTGGTGGCATTGACTGGACAGATGTTTTGGAGAGCTCCAGTATCAACGATATGGTATGTATTTTCAACTCTAAGATACTCAGCCTCTACGATAGTCATGCTCCTATTCGTCGTGTCAGAGTGAAGTATGTTCCGGCTCCCTGGCTCACGCCTGACATTAAGGATGCGATGGTAAATAGAGATCGAGCCAAAAGAAGGTTAAAGCGCCGTCATTCCGAGCGCAACCTGAGATCATACCGTGAGATGCGTAAACAATTCTCTGGACAACCGGAACTCTTCTGAAGTCTGGAAGTTTCTGAAGACTGTCGGCATTGTTAAGTCCCCTGTCGTTGCTAGTAATGATACTGACATGTGTGCTCTAAACAAGCATTTCTCACTTCCACCCGTTACATTGGATCCACACGTCAAATCAGCTACATTAAATAAGCTTTCCGCCTTGCCGATGCCGCGGTGTTCGTCTTTCGAATTCAGTCCTGTGAGTGAAAATGATGTCAAGAAATCTATCTATGCTATCTCCTCCTCCGCAGTTGGTAATGACAATCTAAGCTGAAGAATGATTACTCCTATCCTCTCCACATTACTTCCCGTTTTAACCCATATTTTTAACTACTCCTTGTTTTCTTGCTCTGTTCCTGATGCTTGGAAGCTAGCTCCTATTATTCCTTTACCTAAAAAACCTAAACCTGTCACCCTAACCGATTTCAGACCCATTTCCATCCTCCCTTATCTTTCGAAAGTTCTTGAGCACGTTGTTCATCAGCAACTGTCTCTGTTTCTATCTAGTAATGATCTTCTTAGTCCTTTTCAATCTGGTTTCCGTCCTGGTCACAGTACTGTCACAGCTCTTTTAAAGGTGACTGATGACATCCGCTGGGCCATTGACCACAAATCTCTCACGTTACTTGTGCTTCTTGACTTCAGCAGTGCCTTCAACTCTGTTGACTTCGATATCCTTCTTGGGATCCTTAAATCTTTTAATTTCTCCTCTGCCACTATTGATTGGTTCAACTCATATCTCAGGGGCCGCTCCCAGCGGGTACGCCTTAACGAGTCTTCCTCGGATTGGTGCTCTCTTACTGCGGGTGTGCCCCAGGGTGGCGTTCTCTCTCCTCTTCTCTTTTCTATTTTCATTAACTCTGTTTCTAGAGTTATCTCTTGTAACTTCCATCTCTACGCTGACGACCTGCAGCTTTACCATCATTTTTTGAGCCTAGACGCGGAAGCCGCTGTGGCCGCCGTAAACAGTGACCTGGAGTTGATTGGGGAGTGGTCGCGGTCTTTTGGGCTGCAAATCAACCCTAAGAAGTCTCGGGCCATGGTTATCGGCGGCAGGCACATGCGGAACAGGCTTGATGTTGCGTCGCTGTCTCCACTCTGGTTGAATGGAGTTCAGATCGAATACTTGGGGACTGCTTCAAACCTGGGAGTAATCTTGGACTCCTATTTTTCGTGGACTGCCCATGTCGCTGAAGTCAGTCGCAAAGTGCACTACACGTTTCACTCGCTGAAATGCCTCCAGAGCTTTTTTCCCTTGAACACCAAAATTTCCCTAGCTCAAACTCTCATTCAGCCCACCATCGACTATGCCGATGCCTGTTATTTGGATGCCACCGAGGAGCTTTTAAATAAACTTGAGCGTTTGCAAAATATATGTATTCGATTTGTTTTCAATCTTAAAAAGTATGACCATGTTTCTGGCTTTCACAAGATACTCAAGTGGCTCCCAATTCGACTTCGCAGGAACTCTCGGCTTTTGTGTCTGCTATTTAACATCCTTCATAATCCTAAAACGCCATCCTACCTCCGTGAACGCTTCTCCTACTCCCGTCCTGCGGATGCACCTCGCAGGTCGCATCTTAAAAATCTCCTTGATACCACTTCCCACACAACCGACTTCTACTCCTACTCCTTTACTGTGCACGCGGTGCGTTTGTGGAACTTGCTGCCGCCTGACATTAGGGACTGCCAAACCCTTGCAGTTTTCAAAAGTAGAGTGAAAGAACACTATCTTTCCATTCCGTCATAGTTATATGTATGTTTAGGTATGTCAGTATATTTTATTTGTTATATTGTAAATTACATAACTATGAATTGTTTTATGTCTTTATTTTTCCCCTCCACACACAATGTCTACATCTATTTTTTATCATATTCCTTTCGCAGGTATGCTGGAAGAGATTTCTTTAGAAATAAGCATCACCTCTGTACCTTTTTTCTTTTCCTTCTTCTTGTCCTTGTATTATGTGTGTGTACAAAAATTGTTAAATAAAAAAAAAACACATTTGGAAGTTTAAAAATATCAATAGGTAGGATGCGATGGACATTACCTAGCGGTCGCTTGCATGAGCGCCGTCTGTTTTTTTTATTTCTAGTTAGAATATCTTAGCAGTTTCATTGATGGCACAGAGATGGCGCGCACGCGGTGCACGTATACATCGTAGTATATCCTCCTGTCCATACATGTCGCTTTTTATACATTTCTAGGGGGTGAGGTTTCTCTGCTGTTGTATGTACAAGGCCTTAGCTGCATTACATGTATGTAAAAAAAATCTGAAGTAAGTAGCAACATACTTATTAAACGTTAATACAAGGCTTAAAACCATATAGCTCGTAAAGTCTTTCCCTACTTTTTAGGGTTCCGTAACCAAAGGGTAAAAACGGGACCCTATAACTAAGACTCCGCGATCCGTCTGTTTGTCTGTCTGTATGTCACCAGGCTGTATCATGCTATATATCATGAACCGTGATAGCAAGATAGTTTAAATTTTCACAGATGATGTATTTCTGTTGCCGCTATAACAACAAATACTAAAACAGAATAACATAAATATTTACTTATCGGGGCTCCTATACAACAAACGTGTTTATTTTGCCGTTTTTTGCGATAATGGTACGGAATCCTTCGTGCGCGAGTCCGAATCGCACTTGGCCGGTTTTTTTTCTAAGTCACCCATTCACTGAATAAAAACTTAGGGCATATAGTTTTAGTTTTCTTCTTATACGTGTTATTGAACGTTTTTTGAACCACTGAATAAACTTCATCATATAAAATATTACCATCATCCACTATGAGGTCCAGGGGAGTGACCATCCCCCCCGGTGGATTCCCGCATTGTCGAGGCGGGGGCTCAGTAGCTCTGGCTTGGTCACCCATGGTGAAGCTAAGAGGAACCCGAGGAGGGGCCGCTTGTCAGGGATTTTGCCGATTAAGACGACGACGTAGCGGACAACTAGTAGGTTGCGGTGCCACTTGGTAAAAGGCGACATCGCAACTGAGGTGGGCCGCGATGTCTTATGGAGCGTTCCAGGTCCCATACGATGTAGCGGCTGAGGATCGGAGGCCGCGGCGGGAGATGAGTGTTTATTATTATAGAGAGTTATTATTTTTTCATTTAGCTTATTGGTTGTATAATTTTCGGCAAAGGGTGGACAGCTCTATCTAGACACACGTCAGTGAGCGTTGTAGCCAATGTAAGGAAGCCTTAAATTACATAAAGATGCTTACTGTAGTTTTTCTACACTACTAATAATATTATAATTAGCAAAGATTTGTTTGTAAGTTTGTTTGTAATGGATAAACTCAAAAACAACTGAACCGGTTTTGAAAATTCTTTCACCAGTAGAAAGCTACATTATTCCTGAGTGACACAGGCTATTTTTTTAATCGTGAAGACGGTTCTGTGGAGTGGGCCAAAAGAGTGAAGGCACGGGGAACAGCTAGTATGTAGTTATAAAGATCAAAAAAAAAACAAGATGGCAATTTAAAAATTCTATATCTAAGAAAACAATAAATTATTTTAAGTCCATAGAAGAAAAGCTGTATATTATAGCTATGTTTAAGAAAAAGCTATGAAACTTGTCACCTTTCTAGTTCTTAACACTTTTCGTCGAACTTGGCGATTTTTTCATGTTTATGTTTTTGTCGAGTTTGGTGCCTTTTCACAATTTAATGTTTTTGGTGGGCTCATTATTACACCATTATTACGTCTTGTTACCATCCAATCTTCGTCGTATTTGGAGTCGTGATCTTTGATGGATATTTGATGCTCTGTCTACCCTCTAAGGCATGTAAGCATGATATGATGTATGTTAGACGAATCATTGTATTTGTGTTTGTAACATATATTACGTATTTTTTTTATATTCGGTATCAATTGTAGCAACCCTAGTGAATCTGTCAAGTTAAGGTGTAAATTTTCGAAAACGGCGGGAGCGGCGCTTCTGTATACTTTCTATTTTGTGGTACTAATTAGGACAGATTTTCATTTCAGGCGATCCAATTGTACGGTGGTACGCCAGCCGGCCCATGGCCCGCGCCCTGTTCTTTGCTTTCAACGGGATGATCGTAGCTAGGCTGTTAGCGGGAGGAACAAGTTCTCTTATGAAACATCTTACGACCTGTTGGGAACTACGGGCATTTGATTCCAAAAGAAGTTCACTTATGAGATTTTTTACAAGCTCTTTAGTTTTACTTGTTGATGTCTGTAATCAATACTTGCAATTTAAATTGGAACCACTGCCCGATGTTCGATTATTTTCTTTTGCACACACCTTTATTTATCGTGACAATACAATTATATATTACTGAAAAGCTTATTTAAAAAAATGTAAAAGCTTGTTTGTGTTGTTTACTCGCAATCATAAGATTTTTCTTCTTTTCTTAGCTTGGAGAAATGCTCATGCGTACTGCACTACGCCGAGGAGATTGCGCTGTTATGTGGGACTCTAACCCACTAACACTCGGTTTCCCAACTCTCAATTATCAGGCTGCTAACGTAATCGACGAATAATGGCCGGTTAATTCTACTTTCAGTTTCTCAACACCAATTGTGACAAGCGGTTGACAATTTTTCACATTTGAGAAAATCTCGAATTAACCACATATCATAGCAGTTTTGGGTTTCTGAGAACCTTTTTCAATGTTAATCTCTTGTCAACGAGCCTAATTTATAATTGTTGGAAATTGGTCGATTATTCGCAGATTAAAATTAATTTTAAGATTTTAAAGGCTTATAAATTACGAAAAAAAGATAATAGGGGTCAAAATATGTTAATTTAGATCAATTATTTCATTAAAAAGATTTGATAAAATTAGGATATTACAAACTTTTTAAATTAATTACATTATAAAAACTTGACACAATTATCAAAAATAGTTTTTGTATTTACGTAAATAAAAAAAATTTGCAAACTGTTACTGACCTGGGAATAGAACCTTCCTCACACGTATTAATGTTAAAAGAAAAACGTGGTTACCCATCCAAAAATCGTCCTTGGTAAGGTTTAACTTGGCGGCCACATCAACCCAGCCCCTCAAGAAAAAAAACTATTTAAAGTTACTGATTACGTTATAGTAGTGAATGAAGAGAATGAATAACAGCTAGGGTAGCCAACCGAAATAAATTATTAAATGTAACAAGCGATTACGTAATTTCTCGATGATGAAGTGTTGAGAAGCTCACTGGCAACTGAGGGCTGGTTAATTTGTGACAAATTGTTAGCGGATTTGAGATGTGACGTCTACTTTAGAAACCGGCCCTAATACTCCACGGTGTCCGCCTGTGCCGCTTATGGCGGGAACACGAGCACGCGTTAGCACTCACCACGAACCCGCCGCGAAACATAAGATATAGTTACTCACCATTTTCATTGTAGGTATATGAGCAGCGCTCTGAATGACTAAATTTCCTGGAGTGCCTACAGGCAAGCAGAAACAAAATGAAGCCGATATACCAGAGGCAATATTATACCACAGCGGGTGTATGTAAATTTCTTTAGCCTGTAAAAAAACAATACACAAGATTTTCTGCTTAAAATAAATATATTTCTGACTTTTTATACTATATACATATATTATTTTTAGTACTAATATATAAAATAATATTCCGTCATAAACGGTGGTCTAGTGTAGACTGCCGAACAAAGCGACGACGGCGTCACTGATGCCGCGACGCTGCCGCCACCGTGTAGGGGAATTTCGCACAAAATGACATGGACAACCAAAATTACACTTAACGTATTTTATTTTTAAACTGACTAAGTTTATCGCTTATTTTGCCTAAGCATCTCGGCCTAGGTGTCTATGGGCTAACTATCAAAACACTACCATTACCAGTGCAAAAAGCATTGTGTGAGCAGATATACACTCAGCGTCATAGAAATCGCACTTTTTTTCCCAATCTCCTTAAAAATAATTTAAACCATATTAAATCAGTGGTAGGAGTGATGTTGGTTTCATTAACACAAATTGTGTTCACTTTAAAGCCTAGATGGCGAAGGATACTCATTTGACATTGATCAGCCGTTCTTTACCCTTCTAGGGTGTTCCAATAAAGTGACACCTGTAATGCGTATTTTAACAACAGTTATTTAACAGTTTTTTCAAGCTCTGAAGAAATGTGTCATTTATGAAATCTAACTGTTGTTATTCTAAAAGTAATTGAACATACTTTTAGCAGATATCATTATTAACTGGGTTTAATTCATGCGTTTTTGGCAGGACAGGCTTGCATTCTGTCTTAGGAGTGGTGCGATTTTTTTGATGCTGAATGTAGATCACCATCAAATATTGCTACTTCAGGTACACGCTGTACTCTACTTTACTTTACTCGACACTAATCGATTTTGCTCTATTCTATTTTATTATTGCTTATATCATAGAGGAACAAACACAGAAGCACATAGAAGGAATTTACGGGGCACTAAGAAAAAAAGTTATTTTAACCAAAAACCAGCGCCTAATCCAGCCTTCGAGACCCGGTAGGGTGTGAGAGTAGTAGGGTGGGGGACACCATGGGACACCTTAAGGTCATCGAAAGGGACCTTAGGGTCCTTAACCTTGGGATCAAGATTCAGATAGTCGAGATCCTCGATTCACCTTTGGTCATTGACCTTAACCTCAGGGTCATTGACATTGAGGTCAAGTTCAAAATACCGAAAGTCAAGATCCACGATTCTCAGGCGAAGTAACAGGTCAATATGCATGGTATCCTTGAGTTCAAGATCAAGTGACATTACGGTCTAAGAGAAGTGATTTTGAGGTCAAGGTCGAGTGACATTGGAAGTCATTGCTTCTGCATCGTCTCCGGCGCTGTAGGAAGTGCAACTCCTTCACCCTCACTTAACAAACGATAGCCATCCATACTCACCTCCGCAGCTTGGGCTTGCTGGTCACCTAGGGTGACTAGCCTCAACCACTACGGCTCGCACGGGTGCCTATGCTATGTTACAGCGGGCGGGGATTGCTCTCCCGATGCAACTCCTGTTTTTATATACAATCTAGGGATAGCACCCAAAAGACTACGTAAAGTCGGGGTGCCCCGATTCGGTTTGTTCGAAAGACAAAACAAAAATCGTCAAAAAGTCCCAATTGACATCATTTTTACAACAAACAGCTGGTCAAGACAAAAAACACCAAGACACTTTTAGCCTTATATTTGGGTGTATATACGTATGTTTATTCAGTAAAAAAAAATCGGGAATGGATGATTTGTTTATGGATCCAAAAAATTTTTTTTTTTGTTGTTGTCAGATTGGCACAACTGTTTTCCATTTTGGCGCGGAGTTTGAGTTACATCTGTTATTTAGATTAAATGCAGTGCTGTTTTTAGTGATATCATATCTAGTGTGTATTGCGAATTTCATAATGGACAAAAATATCGAACAAAGAGTTTGTCTTAAATCTTGCATCGTCAATGGAATTTCGTGTTCGGAGTCACCGAAAATGTTACAGTAGGCTTACGGTGAATCGACTTTATCAAAAACACGTGCTTATGAGTGGTACAAAGCGTTCAAAAGCGGTCGAGTTGCGATGGAAGGTTTGCCTCGCTCTGGTAGACCATCAAAGTCTGTAACTGAAGTTAACATCGCAAAAGTCAAGGAACTAGTGACTGAAAATCCTCATTCATGTTTGAAAGAGATACCCGCCGAACTTTCTGTGTCTCACGAGTCAGTCCCACCATTTTAAATAAGTACTTGGGTATAAAACATGTTGCTGCTCGGCAAGTCCCAAAAGACCTGAATTTTCTCCATAAACTCAATCGCATAAGAGTCGCTGAGTACATGCTAGAACGAGTCAATTCCGACCCAACATTCATGAAACGCATTGTTACTGGTGATGGGACGTGGGTTTAAGAGTTTGACAAGCAAACTTGTCAACAAGCTTCGGAGGGTGCCTTCCAACTGAACCGAAACCGAAAAAAGCCACGCCAAAGTCGATCAAAAGTTAAAGTCATGTTGACTGTTTTCTTTGATTATCGGGGTGTTGTGCACTCGGTATTCTTGCCGGAAAGTCAAACGGTAAATAATGAATATAATTTAAGCGTTATGCGGCGTTTAAAGGCGGATACAGACATTGCGAGGCATGCGGCGCTCATCAGATGTATTCCCGTTGTCCCCGTAATCTGTGTCCCCGTTACGGGGACAACGGAACGTCATAAAATTTCCTTCCCGTTGTCCCCGTTACGCACATACATAACGGGAATAACGGGAAGGATATTTTATGACGTTCGGTTGTCCCATTTTTTTTTTTTCTTTTTTAAACGTTATTAATTTAGCACAGCAAGCCTAAAACTAAAATGAAAGATATTTTTTGGCTATTTACCAAGACTTACTGGTAAAAGTCCGAAATGGCTTTCACAGTAACAATATGTAATATATTTTAATTTAAAATATAGAAACAAATTAGAACAGTTTTTCGAATCAGCGTGTTCGCGACTACTTCATTCGATATAGCGGTTTTCGGATGTATTCCCGTTGTCCCCGTAATCTGTGTCCCCGTTACGGGTACAACGGAACGTCATACAATTTCATTCCCGTTGTCCCCGTTATGTATGTGCATAACGGGGACAACGGGAAGGAAATTTTATGACGTTCCGTTGTCCCCTCAATTTTTTTTTCTTTTTTAAACGTTAGTAATTTAGCACAGCGAGCCTAATACTAAAATGAAAGATATTTTTATATGTTACTGTATAAACCCGAACTACGGTCAATTCTAGGATTTACCGGCTTTTTACCAAGACTTACCGGTAAAAGTCTGAAATGGCTTTCACAGTAACAATATATAATATATTTTAATTTAAAATATAGAAACAAAGTAGAAATGTTTACACACAAAACAATTTATAGTTCACTTGAACTATATAGTAACTACCCATACAGTAGATACTAATAATGGGAAAAAAGGAATTGAACTCAAAGAATAAAAAAAAAAATACAATTACAATTATATCAACAAAAATACTAGCAGATTTTTTCAAGAAAATACCCTGTAGTTATTTGCGAGTAAACAAGTTGCATTCCCACTCTGTAATAAATTCTTCAATGTTTATTGCATTCAGCGTGCGGCTTAATGGTGCATCCGCGTTTTTTTTTATTTTTTTTTATGATATATTTTTTAATTGTTTATGTAAGCATTTGTAAAGGCATACCTTATCTTATAATATTCTCTCTATTATGGCACTCTCACTTATATAATTTTAACGCAACGGGGACAACGGGCATAATTTTAAAAGTATATATTATAATAAATTAACGGGGACAGCGTTCGGGGACAACGGGAAGTAATTTTAATTATTTTATTAAATTCCCGTTGTCCCCGTTAACGGGGACACAGATAACGGGGACAACGGGAATACATCGGTTTTCGACACAATGTGTTTTCAAACTGGCGTACCACTCGTAAAGTTTTTCGAAATAGCGTGCGTCGTCATAACGTCATTCGAAAATTCATATCACTCCCAACAAAATACCTTGTGAGATATTAAAACTAAATCAAAGAAAATTTTAAACAATAGTTAAAAGCACACTTTGTAAACTAGCATATTACAAATTAGATGATTATATTCAATATAATAATGCTTGGAAACATGATGGTCCTGCTCCATATGACAATCTTTAGTGTAGACTAAAACAAACTGGTTAATTTGTATTATATTCATAATTATAGTAGCGCTTTATTTTTATACTTTCTTCTCTTTTTGTTTAAAACAAAATGACTTACACACTGTTCCGTTGTTGTTGAATTAGGTAATTTACCTATGTTTACAATATTTGTAAATTAAGTGTGAACCATGTTCCTATTTATCAAGTGAAGGCATTTACCTGTTAGTGCTTGTATACCTATGTGTGCTCACATATATAAATTTATTAATGTATAAATAAAGTATGTACTTTAGTATTGTAAAACACTTATTTTTTTAAAAGAGTAAGTATGGAGCTTCTTTTCCGTTCTTCTCCATAACAAGCTACTTTTCCGAATGCACGGTAGAATACATTTTTATTACTTGTCAATGTCAATTGTTAACGTTCAAAAGTTCCGCCTATTGGCCTAGTTGAAATAAATATATTTGACTTTTGACTTTGGTAGAATAAATAAAGGAGAATTCGAGGTGAGAACTGAACTCTCTGATTCCGGAAAAGCGTTTACAAAATTATTTGATGATTGCATTATTCGTTGGCGTAAGTGTGACGTTTCTGAAGGAGCATACTTTGAAGGTGATAAAATAAATTTGGATGAATAACTAACATTTTTTGTTTTAATCATCTTTTCCCGGTACTTTCTTGACAGAATACTAAACGATAGAAATGAGAAAATAAACGATTTGCAAAAACAAAATATTTTTTCCTCAGTGCCCCGTTACGTTCACTCTAACCTAAAATTTACTTACTAGGCGCATCACGATCGGTGTGATAACGTTGCACACTGCCACATTTGAGGCAAAGTTTGTTACAAAAACTGTGAATATAATTATTAACAAGATAATGAAGTAATTTGGAAAGATATTGAGGTTTTTCAGTACAGCTCCAATTTGCCCATTTAGATCTGAATGTTCCTTCTTAGCTGCCTCTGAGAGAGCGAATCCTCCTCCTAAAATAATAATACTCAATCGGTATGAGAACAATATTACAATAAAATACCTTCTCACATTCTAGAACTGAATGAGGCGAAGTTTAAAACTTGTACAAAACGTACACTATGCAGACAGGCATATTATAAGTTGGGGGATTACATCGCTGATAAAAATGCTTGGCTCAACGCTAGTCCTGCTCCACAACCACTAGGGCGCAAAAACAAGTGATAAGCAGAAGATAAATTTTGATTTAAGACACATGTGATATCTCTAATTAAAGCAGCTTATATGTAAGTTACTTGTTAATATTCATCAGCCAGTTTTAGTCGTTAATGGAAATCTGATGCCAGCAAATCTGTCACTAGTCTTGCCAAGGGATATCGTGTTTCCCAGTGATTGGTGGCGTTCAGATAGACAGTAAAATACTGGTTACGCTAGTACCGACCCCGACAGTATTGGGAAAAAAAAGGCTAGGCAGATTGCTTGATTGCGTGTCGTTCATCATCGGCCTTATAATGTTCCCACTGCTGGGATACAGGCATCCTCTCTGTGAGAGAGGTAATGGGCCTTAATCCACCACGCGGGCACAGTGCGGGTTGGTGAATGTCACATATCTTCGAATTTTTGGTTCTAGGACAAACCGGTTTCCTCACAATGTTTTGCTTCACCGTTTTAAGAGGAGTGGTATTGAAATAATTTACACAAAGGAAAGCGCCTGCCTGGGTTCAAATCACGACCTACGATATGTAAGTCGGGGGCGTTGCCACTAGGCCACCACTGCTCAACAGTTTAACCATGTATAACAGTTTATGTTACCTAAGAGGAACATAAAACTGTATGGCATCATTTCATCCATCAATGCCCAATTTAATACTGATGGAACTCGCTTATCTGGTAGTTCGTCAACTGAAAAATGTAAAACGGAATTATTTTACTTTTTGTGATGTTTAAGCGAATAATTTAACTAACAAATACTTCGGAAGAACCCTAAACAAAGTAAGAACGTCTATCCATGTAGACTGCGTTCCACGGAAGCCGTTATCCGACAGCGATTGGGCGACCTGGGTAGATTTTGGAAAACCCATGAATAGACTGATATTAACAAACAATAATAAATACAGATAACAGAATAAAAAATATACACGACTACTGATACTGATCTGGCCCAAATTTTTATCTCAATTTGTTTTGCCGTTGAAGTGCAATTGATTAACAAACACCTAAACATCATCAGTCATCATCTTCACATTTCAGCCGAAAGACGTCTACTGCTGGACATAGGACTAAATACACAGATATATATTTTTTGCAGTACCGGGAACTTCTTTCGGTTTTAAAACTATCATAATTTCAGTCGAATTTTGGAACCTCTAGCAGTGAAGCTTCCAACAATGTTATTTTGGTAGTCTGTTTATGGGCCATTAAGTACCAATTATAAATTTAAAAAATAATTCTATTCTAAACTGTCATGGTCACTATCACTAATATTAACAGTAAACATGGTATATATCCCGCTTATAATGTTAATGTTAATTCTATTCTACTTAATTAAACGTGTATTTGCTTAACTCTTTGCGGAGCAGTTTAAGAAAATATCCAAAGTAGATGGCAAAAGAAGCATTAAAAAACAAACGAGTAAAGCCGCTGCGGAGTCTCGTACGCTGCAAAAATAAGTTTCACTGTTTGTTTTTGTATATAGGAGCTCAAAATCTGAACAGCAAAATGCTAGGGCTGTTTTATTTGTAAAACTTGCAATATATTCATCTATAGGTAAGCTCTCCTTCGTGAGAACCCCGTACATTGGTGGTGGTTTTATGTTTCGATTTGGGGGCGCTTGGCATCCGTCAAATATTGATACTTGCATAGACATTGTTGAAAATACACAACATCACAACTTTTTTTCGCTTTGCAACAGAAAATAAGGAGAATTTTCTTTCTTTCAATTTCATTACACATCCCAAAATACCGACTTCAAAAAAGGAGAAGGTTATGCATTTGGCAATTTTTTTCAATCACTTAACCCTACTATGTTATGCTGCATCGACTGTTAAGTTTTAGACATAATTATGATGAAATATGTTATTTGTAACGTAACTTACTATTTATAGTCTTCCAAATTGTAGTAATCGGAAATATATTCACCCCATCCGTAAAATATTTGTGGAGATCGAGAGAAGAACAGCATCATAGCGCCACTAAACAATATTATAACCATCTGTAAAATGATAAATATTTCGACTATAATGAAACTTTATGTAAATAAACCCGGTTTCCGGAAATAAATATCAACGCGTCTAAATTAAACGGCATTCAAGTGAGTTGATTGGCTGTAAATTATTTTTCAACACACTTGCTCATAAAGTGGCTCTAATTTCACCGCAATTAGGCACATAATGACACCTGTTATCAAACTGTGACTTTTACTTTCCTATTATTCACAAGTGAGTTATAGTTTTTTTATTTTTATTTATTGGTTGAGTTGCTTCGTTCCTAAAAAAGATTCGATACAAGAAAGATCGTGCTCAATAGTACACTTGCAACACATTTCATGCAACTTCGTATTTAAAAAGATAATTTCAATTTGTACGTGTTTAATAATACATAGGGGCAGACAGCGTAAAGCGACTTTGTTTTATACTATACTAGAGGACGCCTCGCGGTTTCACCCGCGTAGTTCCCGTTCCCGTGGGAATACATTGATAAAAAGTAGCCTATGTCACGCGGGGATAGAGTAGCTTGCCAACGGTGAAAGATTTTTTGAAATCGGTCCAGTAGTTTTGGAGCCTATTCGGTACAAACAAACAAACAAACAAAAAAATCTTTCCTCTTTATAATATTGGTATAGATAAGGATAAGGAAGCTGGTAATTATTCCTAAGATATTCTATCCAGTCAGCTGAGAGTGGTGGAGAGATAACATGGCAGGTGCAAAGACCTTGTAACTTCGTTAGCCAGTTTAAATAAAATTGAGTGCTATGAAAATGAGTATTTCAAATGCCAAGTGAGTAAGTGTGTTCTGGAAGTTATTCAAAAATAACTTCGAGTTGTAAAAAAATGTTCCGGAAAGCAAGAATACCTTTTCTTAAAAAAAGTGCAGGGGCATGCACATCATGCAAATATAAGCTTATTATTCACTCTTTTTAAAATTCTTATAATGATTTATGTAATCTACTCTGTTATTGGTTATGTAAGTGACATTTTTACACAGGACCTTTTATAAACGTAACTTTAAGTATTATTAATTTGTAAATAATTATTGTGTCTTTGGAGTGTATATTTGAAATAAATCATCTTTTATCTACTAAGTTCAACTGTACAGTAAATTTGTTAACAAATAATTTTAAAATTGGTAGGTACTACAGGTAGTAGGATCGTGTGTCTGGAGATCTTAATATGGCAACATAAACCAAGATAAGCATGAAATCTTACGATTTCCCAAAAAGTGATCTTTCCTAATTGATCCCACTTTTCTTCAACAGCATTCTTAGCGGCTAAAACTCCTGCTTCAGATATCTTCGCACTTTGAGCAGCGGGACTCCTAGGCCTGAAATGATCCACCATACTCTCAAACAATGTGACCTGAAAGACTCAGTTTAGATAACACTTCAAAAAAGTTAATTCAAAAAATCAAAAAAAACCCGCCTGCTTGAAAAGCGAACTATAAAGACGTAAACAAGAAGAAAATCATGCTGTGCAGTCGGAGAAAACATATTCGCGAGCTAGCTGACCAAAACCAGATGTAAATCCAAAATTTTATACACAAAATGGGGACAAAAGCCGCCATTTTTCTATTTTCTAATTTTAATGTACCAGTGACACTCGCATGGCTAAGACGAATCGATTGACACAAGAATCATCAAAATCTGCCAACGCGTTTGGTCTCTGGAACGCCACATAGAAACAAACATACATACATACATACAAAGACTGATAAACACTTTACCCTCCTTCGGCAGTCGGGTAAAAACATAGCTTTAACCACCATGTCTCATTGGTTTCTTATATTTCTACCTCTTTACTTCTAAAATGTACCCCTAGTTTAACTATAAACACATTAAGATGCATTATTTACTACAACTACAAGAGAATTATCCATGTCAAATTGGAATTTGACCAACAGGGCCAATAGTGAATAGTGAAATTTTGGCACCAGACATTGGCATGCCAGACATTGCCTTCTGAGATAGAGCAGAAATAATATACGTTACACATACCTTAGAAATCCTAAATATACAACTATCATGTATAAATATATTCCCGCTTCAAGCAATATCATGAAAGGAATTGTAAATGCAGAGAATTTCGGAAATGACAAATATTCCGGTGCAAACGGATATATTCTGAAAGAATACAATAAATGTATATATATTAAATAAGTACCTAACAGTATGTTAAATAACAGTTATAAATTACGGACCAGCAAATGTATTGCTAAAAGAGTGTATTATTATATTCTGTTCTTAGAAATGAATGAGGAGTGTTGTGAAGAATGGTTGCGAAAATAAATGCGGATGGATGGAGTGGGAGAGAGAGAGAGTTGATTCGCCAATTTTTCTTGGGTACCCCCAAGAAAAATTGGCGAATCAACTAAAAATGTAATCATGACGATTGATTGGTGATAATGGTATAAGAAAACAAGGAAGGTAAAGCAAGTGGAGTTGATGATGCTATGAAATCCAATCGTCACCTTTGGAAAAGTCCTTTGAAGACTAAATTAGTAGCAGTCCCCACTAAAGTACCGATCCCACCTAAAATCACAAGATTATTTTTTTCGGAAGTCATTACATATGGACCGAATAAGAATTCATTGAAAAAACTACGCACAGAATCGAAGACAAAACCAACTCACCAACAGTTGCTGAAAAGGACGCAGCACAAAAATAACAAGTGGTTATATCGGAAGCAATAATTTCACCGTTGCTATCTTTTTCGTATATGACTAGCAGGTTTTGCTGCAAATATATAAAAACTTGAATGACTAATATTTCGGTAAGCACCTATATACCTAAGTTCCGTCCAGCCATTAATTATACATTTGTCATAAGCACGCCTATAAAATTCCATAATTATTAACAGGCAACCATATACAATAAAATGCAATACTTCATAGACGCTTAGATTTGTGAAGCGACTTGCTCTTTAGCCCTGATATTCCGTTGAATTAAAATTTACAATTGAATCCAATTATGTATCAGTATATAAAGCAATACAAATTAAATATATTTTTTTATTATCATAATACGTAATAATCTAATTATCAATAAGATAATTATTTAAGTAAGGTTATATTTTGAAAAAAAAGTAAAATTGGATATAGAATTTACATCTAGATAGATACAAGTAATATAAAATATATTAGTTCATTTATTAAATAAAACAGTCATTTAAACGCTTGAGTACGTTTATAAAACAATACAAAATATTTAGCCAAAATAAAATACAATTGTGTTACTTCCATTAAAATTTATTCTTAAATTAATTCGATTGTTGTAAGAAATCGAATCGGTAACGCATTAAGACATGACTAGTGATAAGTTTCTGTGCTGTCAAATGAAAAATGTATGACCGGGAGGAATTCTGTCGGAATGCCACCAGGGTGAAAAAATCAGCAAAAATAGGCTAAACTCGAACAAAAGAATAATTAAAAATTCATAAAGGCAATTTTTATAATTATCGTGCAAAGTGAGACACACCTGATTGGAATGCGATAACAATATGATTAGACTAAAAAATGGTATTCTGCCAATCTTTACATTCTGTTCAGCTAAGTTCA
This sequence comes from Orthosia cruda, assembly GCA_964057195.1. NCBI lineage: Eukaryota > Metazoa > Arthropoda > Insecta > Lepidoptera > Noctuidae > Orthosia > Orthosia cruda. The sequence goes on along the minus strand of OZ059826.1, from coordinate 20,526,877 downwards.
GTACTCACGTTTTCAAAAATCTGTAACAGGGCAAAAATTATAGGAACCATCATAGTTGTTGCTGCGGTGTTGGTTATCCACATCGAGATGAACATAGTTGTGGCTGACATGGCGAACAGCAATCTGTAGGTATTTTTATTTTTAACTAAACAAACACCGGTTTTATAAGCAAAATTTTTCATGGGACCCCAGTCAGGAACGAAGTACCACACGACACGCTAGAAAGAGAAAAAAAGAGGGAGCATGCGGTGTGAGTTTATAGAAATATGCACTGAGAGAAAAAGAAAGGCGTATGAAGGGGGTATAACGCAAAAATCTTACGTGACGACTTTGTCCATCCCGAATCACATCCTGCCGCAAACGCTAACGTTAAGGAACTTCTTAAAAATAAATACATTTTATTGTATTCTTAGCTTAAAATCGGTGAAAAGAGATAAAACCTGTAGTGAGAATAACCAATCATCCGGATAGCACATAAAGCCACCCTTCGGTGTAATCCTGACTGCTCCACGGCACATGCAAGAACCATGCTTCCGTAGAACATTATAACGGTATCCTGAAACATGAAACATGTAGTCATTAATCTTTTAGAACATACATATGCGAATCTTAGTAAAAAAATGGCTTAACAGACGTTATTAAAATAAGAGCGACTATTCGTAATAGTTGTACACAATAATTCTGCCTAGGCATTACCAGTTGTTAACTATATTAATAACTCCACAACCTGTACTCCACAACCCAGTTATTGGGTAATACAATACTTCTTGTTTGGCAAAATTGTCGGGCTTCTGACTATCCGTTTTAACTGACAATGATTTAAAAATGGGAATCCACTTGTTGGCATAAAATTTTTCGGCTTAATATTGTTTGGCATAACGTTTTCACAAGAATTTTATTAGCATAATAATACTCTGACATTATAATAATTTAGCATTATGCTAAGGTTAGCATAACTGCCATTTGGTATAATTTGTTTTGGAATAATTTGGCGTTGCATAAATAATTAAGGCATAATATTTACTCGCCATAATAATTTTATGGGTACATATTTGAACGACGAAAATTTAATTTAAATATTTAAATTTTCGATGTCATTGAAACATCGAAAATTTAAATATATATTGTATCGAAATATCGAAAATTTATATACCTAAGCTTAAAATGTATAATATTGAAATGCCGAGCGATTTAAAAATCGAATGATTAAAACTGTCGATTGTCATTATACCTAAGTTCAAAATGTCAACATTTAATACACTTAAGTTCATTATATTTAAGTTTAAGATACAAATGAAACTCATTAAATAGTAAATCAGTTAAAATTGGTCGAAAATTTTCCAAAACCGAATTGGGGCACCCCGACTGCACGTAGTCTTTTGGCTACTACCCCTATAGTATATATAAAAAAGCGGAGGCACGAAGAGAGGGCAGCCCCCGCCAGCTATAACAAAGCAGAGGCACACGTGGGTGCCATAGCGGCTGAGGCCGAAGCGGAGGTGAGGTTACGTCTACGTAAGGGCGACGGGGTTGCACTTTGCGCAGCGCTGTACAAGTTGCAGAAGCAACTTTAAAGTGTCAGAAGTACTCAGAAGCAACTTAAAAGTTTTTTAATATCGATACTTTGATAACACATAATACTTTATATACGTTTTTTTTTTAATTTAGTTAAATTAAATCTATTTGATATCAGGACTCAATTGAATTAGGTTAAGTTGCGCCGAGTGTGGCCCTTGTGTTTCTACGTAAGAAAAAAAAAAAAATTGAAATGAATCAATATATATGTTACCTACACCTACACCATACACTATAACAACGAGTATCATTCGCAAGCATCTAGTTTAATTATTATTAAGTATTTTTATAGCTACCAAAATGGCCCTTTTGTTTTTTGACAACTTTAGGACTTGCGCTTAGGACGTAAATATTTAATATTGTAATTAGCAGAGAGTTTATATATTACCTAGCCTAGAGGTAACGTATTTACGACGAAAAAGAAACTGGCAATTCTTTCGATCTTGCTAATAGAAAAACTCTATGAAAGAAAAAGAGACAAACATAGACAAACGGTATCATCCTGAACGTCAAATAGATATATTTTAGTCACTGTTGTAACCCATCGGTTAGCAGCTGTAATTAAAGATTTTCACTTCTTCACGCCTTTGTTTCGAGTAGATCAGGCAGAATTTTATTGTTTAATTATCTGCATGAATCATATCGTGTGTGGCTATCGGTTGCAAGAGTAGAATTAGCGTATTAACAGAAAATAATCAAAGGATATCTTGCCACGGGTGAGTTATCGACTAGCATACTTTTTCCTTTTTTTTTTTTTTACTATCGTTTTGCTCTTGACTCTAGTCTAGGTCAGAGGTGACAGAGACAAAGTCAACGATGGAGTGAGCTTACCCAGAAGATGCCTGTTCACTCTAACTTTGAAGAGATACTTTGAAATTATTGTGCAGGGAATACATTTCATAGGCTGTCCCTAATAAAGGAATCTTAGTTCTAAGTACGTCAAGTCTAAGTATCATTTAAACCATTCTATTTAGTGAAATAATAAACTTTTATGCGTTCGCTGATAGAGCTTATTAATCTAATATTAATTGTGCACAGGTTTCCTAAGAGTACTTATGTAAGAAAAAAGTGGATCAAGAATATAAAAAGAGCTAACTGGACCACATGCTCGCTTGTGTGTTCACTGCATTTGAATGAATCATGCTATCGCTATCCCTTGACCCATCTATGGATACAGTACAGGTTGATGAAATATGATTATTTTCACATTTTACTTTTTTAAATTAAATTATTATATTTAAACCATTTTGTTATTATTTATGCTAACGGGTTTCATACGACGTTTTCCAACACATTTGCGAGGAAAAAAAGAACATGTATTGCTTATATCGTTTAATTATTAAAACAATTGGTGAACGTACAATTTTTCAAAGTGATATCGGATTGATTTGGATGGCAATTTCACAGTTTGTGTTACATTGGTGCTTGCTACTTCTTTAGTAAATACTTTCGTTTTCTTCGTATGTAATGTTGGCAACAAAGGCAAATCATAAAACAGTATACTTCCGTTTTCTTCGTATGTTAATGTCGGCGACAAAGGCAAATCATAGAACATGTACATGATTTTGGTTCGGGGCAAAACTTTTTTGTCTTTGGCTCCAAATTAATGGCTTGCGTTATTTTGTCACTGATTTTCGCCTTGTTGTGAATAGAGTCTGCTTTCGGGTTACTACATCCTTTGTTGTAATATCACAAAGCTCTTGTCGTCTACACGCACCAATAACACTGAATATAAGGGCAACCTGCAACTAAATCAATTAATTAGTTCTAAGAAGTTATGCTAAGGTTACGCAATCATTTAGAATCGTTTAGATTAATAATATTCAACGTACCTTTGTTGCTAGGTACTGAATATCAGGTGCCTCTTTAAAAAACTTTTCAATTTTATTCCGACCAATATATCCGACCGTGCCGTCTCTTCTTAAATTTCATCAGGTTACAGTACGTTTTAATATCAACACCATGTTTGAGCACCACCAGGAATAGATGCACCACAGTGAGCTGGGCTTTAATGTATTGTCGAGTTCAGAGAAATACCATCAGGTTACAGTACGCTTTGATATCAACTCCATGTTTGAGCACCACCAGGAATAGATGCACCATAGTGAGCTGGGCTTTAACGTATTTTCGAGTTCAGAGAAATACCATCAGGTTACAGTACGCTTTGATATCAACTCCATGTTTGAGCTCCACCAAGAATAGATGCACAACAGGGAGCTGGTATTTTATGTATAGGCGAGTTCAAAGAAATACGCCAGAACACATTTTCAGAAAAAGACTGAGTATTATTCTTACTCTTCCATTTTAGGAAACTAGCGTAGGCAGCTAAGCACTTTTCTCTAGATTTTGCGGGGATTAGGCTAGTGCTTGCATTTTGTGCTTCATTTTTATTTCTGATGGCGGGGTTATTAACTCTATCAATTGTTCATCTTCTCACGAAAACTTAACATTTCTAAAATAATTTACCATACAGCTACAAATACGATAAAAACAAAATATGTAAATTATGGGCAACGAATTTTTTCACGTGCCAAATGCAAGGTGAGTGAACATACAGCCTACTTCAAAATTATAATTTTATGTGTTAAAATGCAAATATTTTATAACAAATTATTGTGTTTATATGAATAATTTGATAATAATAACAGAAACGTAGATCGCTCCAAAACTAAATAATATCGATATGATCAGAGAGTTTGTATATTATAGAGGGAACGTATTTCACATCGAACATATCAACGTCGGTATTCACTTTCGCACTAACGGAAAACTTCATAAGCAAAAAGAGATAGATATACTTTTGTCTATGCCATATTTAGTGCCAGTGTGACCGAGGATGCTATATATACTTATTTATAGACATATATCAGTACTAGATCTGTGCCACTGTCATATCGATAATATCGAGTTTAGGTTTGGAGCGATCTACAAATTTGGTCAAATGTCTGTAAGAATCTTCCCTGACTGCGGCTAAGTTTTTCTACGTTTTTTAGGAATTCTTTATAATTATCTATAGAGTGAATGTGTACTCGTACAAAGAGTGAACTTATCAATCTATGTAAGAGTATAAATCCACTCTTTCGTAACTTTTCTGTGCATTGTACTCGTTGGATAGTAACGTTTATTCATACCTTGCGCAAAAACGAGGTACTTCATAAGATCAAAGTGAGAGTTTTTGGTACGCTCGTACGACTGTACAAACAGCTACTGATCAATATCCTGATAAACAGTATGCTAGTTCTTGTGCAAGACTGAAAATAAAGTTTACAGACGAGTATGTATATAAAACGGGCGTAAGGTTGGCGCAGTGGTTGAACGATTGACTGCTGCGCTGCGTGTCGCGGGTTCCATTCCCGCACGGAACAAATATTTGTATGACCTACAGATAGTTGTTCCGGCTCTGGGTGTTGTGTATGTGAGTTTATATGTTTGTAAACGCACCCACGATACAGGAATAAATTCCTAGTGTGGGGCAATGAGGTAATAAAATAAATAATAACAAAATGGTTTAAATATATTAATTTCATTTTAAAAAGTAAAATGTGAAAATAACCATGATTCATCAACCTGTATCCATAGATGGGCCGAGGGATAGCGATACATGATTCATTAAAATGCAGTGAACACAAGCAAGAATTTGGTGAAGGTGTCCAGTTAGCTCGTTTTATATTCTTGATCCACTTATTTCTTAAATAAGTACTCGTAGGAAACCTGTGCGCAATCAATATTAGATTAATATTAACAAATATCGAATAAACTTTATGAAATATATTAAAGTAAGTAAAATAAAAATACAGTATCGATAATCTTTCTTGTGACTTTTGTCACATCTCTAACAACAGAACGTAAGTACGTAAATTGTCAAAGCTCTATCAGCGAACGCATAAAAGTTAAATATTTCACTAAGTAGAATGGTTTAAATGATAATATACGTCCTCGACGTATTTAGAACTAAGATTCATTTATTCCGGACAGCCTATGAAATGTATTCCCTGCACAATAATTTCAGTATGCTAGTCGATAACTAACCCGTGGAAAGATATCCTTTTATTATGTTCTGTTAATACTTTAATTCTACTCTTGCAACCGATAGCCACACACGACACGGTTCATGCAGATAATTAAACAACAAAATTCTTCCTGATATAAACGAAACAAAGGCGTGAAAACAGTGAAAAACTTTAATTACAGCTGCTAACTGATGGGTTACAACAGTGACTAAAAAGTTATCTCTTTGACGTGCAGGATGGTAGCATTTGTCTATGTTTGTCTCTTTTGTTTTCACAGAGTTTTTCCATAAGCAAGAACGAAAGAATTGACAGTTTCTTTTTGTCGTAAATACGTTATCTATCTATCTCTAGTAATTACAAACTCTCTGGACATGACAGTGGCACAGATCTAGTACTGATATACACACATCAACACGGTCTAGGGATATTTCATACTCAATTAAATAACTCGAAAGGTACTGGCCGCATTGGAATCTTTTATTACACCGATTTGTTTGTAATTTATCTCAGACTAATTCCAAATTCAAATTTTTGATAATTCTTTTGTTGCGGTGGCATAAAAATGTCTTGATGTGTAGGAGAGGGAATTTTTATTTGTGCGAAATTTAGAAAACAATACGAATTACGTTTAGTTACAGTTTATTTTCATTTTTAAACGAAAGATAAAGTTAAAATTGGGGTATTGTAGCCATGCAACGCCAACATTTGACGAGGGCGGAGATGTTACGAGCTGTGGGAATGCTGGAAGCTGGGTCTGTTCAGCGTAATGTTGCTGAGGCCATAGGGACCCACCAAAATGTAATTTCAAGATTGTGGACACGCTATCGTGCCACAGGTGAAGTAGCGGAGAGGCACTGGGGGCCAAGTCCCATCACTACCTCTACTCGTCCACTAACTCTCGTACGGGAGTTAGTCTCTTATAATAAGATAGCTTTATAGTCTAGGAGTTTCGTTGTTGTTATAGTATAGGATCTAGGTATTTTTTATCATGCTTTATAACCAAAATTTCATAGACAAAATTGAGTTTTACTATATTTTGCCTAGACGTAGCCAAAGAAATAAACAATGAAATGGCAAATGTCAGCTTCCTTGTTGAGTTATTTCGCGACCTTTTAGGGGTCTTAGCAAAGTGGGATGGGATCCCATAATAGTCATGTAGTTTTGCATCATGCACTGCCCGTTTCAACTGCTCGTACGGAAGCATGGGCCTTGCTCCTATGATGTTGCACACCCAGAAGACCGCAACAAACCGTTGCGTATTTATAAAAGTGTAGAATATTATTGGTTTGGTATAACTACATTTTGCTCACTGCTTTGTTTGCATTTACTCAATAAATTGCGTTTAATTTTACTCGACTATGGCGTAGTTTAAAGCTGTACTTATATAAATAAATACGTATATATGTTTAAAAACTAAAACCCGAGACCAAAATCGAGATCTGTAAAATATGAAACGAGATAATATTTCTTACGGGATAGCCGTGGTCTTATGCCACCTGCAGTTGTTTGCACAACAATATATTCTAACAGTAGATAGACAGTAATTTTTATGGCAAGGAAGAGCACATTTACAGATCACTTTTGAACGAAGAATAATAATAATTTATTTACAAAAAGTAATGATATCCCATCAAAAACATAAATGTGAAAATGGGAGCATAGTTCAAAATTAAGAATTTGCGTGGTTGTTGACTACGCCGACAAAAGAATTAAGATCTAAATGGGTGCCAAGTTCTGTAGATAATCCTGAAATTTATTAAGAACATACAACATTCTAAAATAAATTAAAACAGAATTTCTTGCTTTTTCTGCTTTAACATTGTTTCCTATTTAAAAATAAAACTTCTTAAATTTGAACAGGCGAATTATTTACACAAATCAGATAACTTAGGATACATTACATCTCAATATTGTAGTACGTGTTGGGAATAAGTTTACAGGCAGAGTTGTACCTGGGTGTTTAATGTATGGTGCAAAAGCAGATACTATAATATCACTTGAAATAACGTTCACATTATATAATTTTCATATGCTTTAAAAACAATTATCCTATATTTGTGATCTAATGTTATATTTCATATAACCTTCATTTGCTCTTATAACATTTGGTATAACGTTCATTTCATATAATTAAATTTGTATAATGCTCTTTTTATATAACGTTCATTTGATCTAATTTTCATATTATCTAATTTTATAAGCTAACCTAACCTAACCTAACCTAACGTCAAAACACTAAAGTTGCTTCTGCATCGTCTCCGGCGCTGCGGGAAGTGCAACCTCTTCGCCCTTACGTAACAAAGAATAGGCAGCCAAGCTCACCTCCCCAGCCTCAGCCGCTACGGCTCGCACGGGATGCTATGCTTTGTTACAGCGCGCAGGGGTTAATCTCCCTTCGCGCATCCGGTTTTTATATACACTCTAAGGATACCAGCCAAAAGGCGAACTGGTTTGTTTGAAAGACAAAACGAAAATTGACAAAATAAACCCAAACGCACTAGTTAAAGGATATCTTTGACATCATTAACCGACTTCAAAAAAAGGAGGAGGTATGTTCCCCGATTACTCAAAGACGCCTGGACCGATTTCAAAAAAAATTCTTATTGGAATCGCCATGAGATGTACTTTGACTATAAATGATAATCATGTTAATTGGAGGTACCTACCAAAACTAAAAACAGAAAAATAAAAACTTTTTAACAAAAAATCAAACCGACTTCCAGAACAAAAAACTACAAAGCAAAAAATAAATTTCTTTTCCGAAGTCGGTGTCGAAAAACGGGAAAGAATGAGTAGGCACAAAAGACACCGACTTCGGAAAAGAAATTTATTTTTTGCTTTGTAGTTTTTTGTTCTGGAAGTCGGTTTGATTTTTTTTTTACGACAGGTCGTGAAGTCTCGGGGTGCACCGTTTCGGTTTTGGAATAGATTCGTCGAGAGAAAATTAAATAAAAATTCCGTCTACCCGCATAAAAGCAATATTTATGTGGTGCTTGTTTTTGCTAGCAAAAAAATATTCAAAACAAAGTAGAAGTTTCTAAATTATATTAAACGCTACTTATAGATTTTGAATATTATAGTAACTAAATATTATATATTATACTAATTGAATATTATTTCAAATGTGCATTATATTATATAAAATGCTCATTATACCATATACAATTAGGTAAAATGAAATTATATCAATAGTGCATTATATTAATTGATCGTTATATTAAAAAAAGTATATTTAGCTAATATACTAGATAGATAGTATAAATAGTATATTAGAACGTTTGGTATTATTTCAAACGTTACACACCCGTTTCTTCATTACTCTGGTAGAAGGTAATTTAAGAAGTGAAACCTAATATAGTACATTACTGCAGAATCCAGTAAGTAAGCCTTCCTGGCCAAGTATGAGTTAACCGGACCGAACCGCAGGTGAGGTCCGGTTATATACGAGGCCAGGATGGCTTTCTTACTGGTTGAGGCTTGTATAATGTTTTTCTCAAAAATGTAAGAAAGTTTAACAACAAATTCGTTTAATTATTATTGAAGGTTACACTCATATTAGGGCAATTACTGATATATATTGTGATCGATTTACCGGGGGCATTTATATTTGTTTTGCTAATTCGGCCTCAACTTTTAAATCAGGAGGAGTGCTATCTATTGCCGAATCAGATTCGCTTGAACAATTTTTTTGGGATTATCTATGTTCACGCGGTAAATTAAAACACAATTAAAATCCCGCCAGACGTCAAAATTGTTTTTTTTTTTTATTAAAAAGTTTGCGTTTAGTTTTGAACATTGTTCTATTTTTACATGACATGAACGTACCAGTAAAAAAAAAAGTTTTTGAAACTCCATGTTAATATTAGAATGGAAAGTTTTAATCCAACATTATTTATAAACTTAAATTACTAAATACAAACATAAAATCCCACACTATACTTCTACAACATTACTAAGTACAAAACGCAATGTGCGTACTTTTTCTGCGTCGCGGTAAGTGTCACAGAGTATAAAATGGATGGCTCCAAAAATATATCTATCTCATAAAATGACAAACCAAAAAGAGAGATAAATATATATTTGGAGCCTACCCCCTATAACCATGTTATAATGGCTAAACTCTAATCTGTGTCTGGTACTATGTTTTTTTTTCTAAGGAGATCTAAAGAGAATGACCAACTGTCCAGTAAGTAAATTACATACTTACTTACTGGACAGTTGTGAATAAGTGTCCGGTAAAGTTCACTTTCTGGATACTTTTTAGAGATGTTACGGCAACATTACATACCATTTTTGAGAAAAATACTTTCCCGACCTGGAAATTAAGCCTAAGACAGCTCACGCTCAGCAGTAGCGTTAGCAACAACTGCACCCGTACCCTGACGTGTCAAAACTATCATAGTTCGACTGTGAAAAAGGGACAGATGTGCACAAGTCATATACATCTGTCCCTTACGCACACTCGAAATAACCATGCTCTAAGAGCTTATGGTCACCCGCCTAGACTAACGAGGTAGTCAATCTGGTAATGTATCAATTGCTAGACAGATATGTGGACGCAGATAATACATCAACTGCTTAGCCCTTTCCCAACTTTGTTGAGGTCGGCTTCCAGCCAAACCAGTTGTAGCTGAACATCAGAATTTGACATGTACAGACTGTCTATCTGACCTCCGCAACTCAGTTAATACTTACTGGGTAACACGGTTGTCGGTACGCCTTCGTATGTTTCATGATCAGTCTTTCGACTTCTCACGTTCCGTAACTCTCAAATAGCCACAATTGAGAGCCTGATACCAACGCCTTAACGTTCTTTTCCAAAAAAGATGAGAGTTCTTCTGTTGTAAATATGGTAACATAACCATGGACTTGAAAGATTTGCAACCTTTACCTAGTACCCAAAGAATATGTACTATAAGGGTCAAAATTGCAGTCACACTCTACCAAAACAGAAAAGGCAATTTTTTTGTACGCAGCAGAATTTCAACTTTTTGCGGATGGTAGGAATAACCTATACTTTAATTTCTATACAAAATATTAAATCAGTTGTGGATAATTTAACTTCGTCTACAAAAACTAGCCATTTGAGTTTTGGGGGAGTATGACTACACTTTTGACCCTTGACTGTACTTATTTTTTTAAGTTAGAATTTATTTTTACTTCGATTGTCTAATTTTTTTTAATCGTCGGATTTTTAGATAACATTAACACAATCCTGTTTCGTTTAAGTGAGCGAAGCCGCGGGCACAGCTACTTTATTATAAACTATTCTTAAATTTACTCACATTCATATAACAACTACACGTAGTACTTGTGTCCATGACATCAACAAGGGGGAAAATAACTATAGGCAGAAAAGAAGTGATTGGCAAAGGAATACATTCCGTAACCCAGTATACAGCCATTAGCAGAAGAGTGTAGGCACACCACTGATATTTCTGAAAAACAATGACATATTATGTTGAAATTTTCAGCCTCAATTACTAACGGGGATATATATTTATCGTAACGTTTAGTTGTATTATTAACTTTGACACAGTTACAGCAGAGAGATGAGGGATTAGCGCTTGTATACTAAGTATCTTCTGGGTAGTCTCCATTGTGAATGGTAGCTACAACCGATGCGGTTGAGGGGATTATTATTAAAATCTTAAGAATGTGTGATAAAATCTAACCTTTGGAGGGAAAGGTGAGAGCACGCAAATTAATATTAGAGGAGCGATCAGGCAGATCAGGCCACGCCAGCAGTTGGTTACGATCAATATAACTCTTCTCCACCATGGTATTTTCAGATCTTCAGGCTTAAGTCTAAATGAAAATGGTAGGTAGAGTGTGAATGGAGAATATATGTTATGCATTCAGAGGTGAATCAAAATGCAAACTTTAAAGGTAAAGCACGGCACATCAAATTAAATCAGTATGGATGCTAGGATATTCCAGATTTAATTTCTTTAGTGCCATGTACTGGGAATATAAAAGCCGGTAACCTAATGGACCAAGATGCCAGATGCCCCAGACATTGCACATAGCTATCTAGACAAAAACTGTGGGATTGAGTAGTGTTAGTGAAATGTACTTTGAACGTAAGCATACTGTCAAGATTGGGCCGATGGCCAGATGCAAAGTTTCGAAAAAATAAAATGAATCTTTTGCAATTTTCAACGCTACTTGCAAGTACGCATACGTTCAAAATACATACTAACACTACTCAATGCCACAGTTTTTGTGTAGAAAGCTATGAGGAATGTTTGGGGCGCTTGGGATCTCCATCTATTATGCTCGAAATTTTGTGGACGTCGTGGCCTTCCATGTGGATAGGAAAAGTAGCTTGAACCGAAGCTCGGTTATCCATATACACATTTTATTGTACTTATTATTTGTATCTTATAAGGTTTTTCTAGCGTTAGTAATAAAAGCAACAGAAAGTGTAGTTTGATACGATATAATCTCGTAACGTAGACTTTTCTCTACATTAAATAAATAACTAGCTTCTGCCGAGTGTTTTGTCGTCCCAAGGGAACAGACTACCGAGGTAAACACTATCCTCTGTCCTTACCAAGGACTCACACTATCTCTTTACCAAATTTTATGTAAATCTGTTCAGCGGTTTAAACGTGAAAAGGTAACAGAGAGACAGAGTTACTTTACTTTAGCATTTCTAATACTATACTAGTATGGATACATGTGATTACAATAATTTTTAGTGTATAAAAAAATACTTTATTTTATACTATTTACTGACTCGTGATGTTCAAAATATGCTCTAGTAATTATTTGGACGAATATAGAAGGCATTTCAGAAATCTTGTAATATTAATGCGAATTCATATCGAGGGTATACGGGCTATTTGTATTAAGCGACATCTTAGCCAATATTAAGTATATGTTATGGACCAAGTGACTATATTATTCATAATACGGTATTATTCATAATGCCCGAGCAAATTGAAAAATGCCCAAAATTCCGCAATCTTATATACAACTATTGAAATAATTAAATTGGGCCTTTCTGAATAACGCCCATCACATATTGGGCCGGGAAATAAAATATATGTATTTTTTTAATGTTGACATTGATTTTAATAGAGAATAGGTAAGTAAGATTACTATTTAAGCAACAAAGTCGACGTAGCCCTGCTGCGCAGGCGGCAGGACAGCCGTTTCAGTCTGCAGGGTCTAAAGTAACCTAACACGCAGGAGACGACCTAACATATGCGGACAAACCTAACCTATCCATGTCGGGGTGCACTAAGCTTTTTTTTTTTTTTTTTTTTTCGCGGTGGAAAATCCTCAATGGATGTCCACCGCCCTGGGGGGGGCGGTGGGGTCTGTCAGACTCCTACTGACTAAAAACCACCCCGGTGTTCCATCTCACACCTACACCGGGGATCGCGGGAACAACGATACTTCCGCAACCCCCGGCTAGTGCCGGCCCGCCCATGCGGGCCACAACCTCGGATTGGGGGGGGGATTGAGGTGTTGGACTCCCCCCGCGACGTCTAAGAGGGGCGCGCGTGGAACACTACGCGCCACCACCTCGGGTCCTGATATCTGGGGGGCCACGGACTTCCCCGAGTCCGTCGCCCCTGGACCCATTTAGGGGGGCTGGAAGAGAGCGTTGTCCGCCCTCCGCCGACGCCCGGCGCGTCTGCTGCGGATCGGGTTAGTGGATGAAATCTCCCTCACCCTCTCCGCAGCCTCCTTCTGCGAGACGACTGTTTCGCAGAAGGATACCACCGCGTCCCAGGACTCCTCGCTGCCGACCATAGACTCGACTACAGCCGGCAGCGACAGGTCACTGCCTACTTCAGAGATGAGGGCACGGCGTGGCTCCTCCCAAGCGGCACACTCTGCCAGCGTATGCCGCGCCGTGTCCTCCCGGCAGTCGACGCAGTGGTGACACCGAGCGTCCGGCTCCCTGTTTATGCGACACAGGTACTTCCCGAAGCAACCATGCCCCGAGAGCACCTGCGTCACCCGAAACGACAGGGAGCCGTGCCTCCTCCCGAGCCAGCGCTCGAGCACTGGCCGGACCGCCTCGATGGTAATGAGGCCGGCGGTAGGGCGTGAAAGCCTGTCCCGCCATTCCGCCACCAGGACCTCGCGAAGCTGAGACTGACGCAACTCCATATGTCGCTGCATCAGCCCCTCGCCCCGCGCCCGCGCTTCCTCGCGCCACCGATACAGTGACGCGAGTACTTTCGCCTCCAGGTCCCAGGGTGGGGATCCGGCCAGTACACTAAGCTCCCCCGACTAATTCAATGATCATAATTATTGAATTGCTCAACCGTTTCGTAGCAATATTCATAATGACCAGTAGTGTGCTAAATATAGAAGTTTAAATCAGTATCCATTACATTGCCCGATTTGAATTTAATAGATTCATAGTGCCCTGATTAATCACTTGGTCCTTGACATAAACATATTCGGAATCGCCAGATATTTTTGCGTCATTCGAATCCGGTTTCATGGGAATCTGCTAGACGGTTCTGTAAAAAAAAAACATCGTCAAACTTTTGATGAAGTAAGCTGTCAGCAGGTTGTCAGTGATACAAGGGGTTGTAAATTTACAATTATACCGACAATCGGGTTTATCGAATATGATTAAAACTTTTTGATATTTGAATATGATTAAATTTTTTTTAAAGCTACTAAGTTAGAAAGAAGCTCGTATTTATGAGTCTAAACAACTACTATTTAAGAATTAAAAAAACAAGACTTTTGAGTATTTCATTTTGGTACCTTCTTTATATTTTATAGTAGATACCTAACTTTACTTACCTAGTCCTGGCCAATCATAAAATAACAGCCGCAGAAAAAAAAGGGATGCTCAGGGCGCGGCGGCGCGCTTTTATCCGCCATTTATATTATTTTGTTTGCCGCGCAGTGCGGCCAACTCGTTTAAGCAAAAACGCGCTGTTAGCTCTTTAAAAAAGCACTAGAATGCGCTAAATGATCGCTGTCAAAAAATCGCTCCAAAAATTGGTCAATTCGGCGCCAAATTCAAACGAAATGTCCATTAATTTGAGAATGCAAATATATGAACGCATTTTTTTGGATTTAATCAAAATATGTCATTTATAAGAGTTACATACATTCAAGTACTTGTTTAGTAATAATAAAATAAAGTAGTAACGAAGTAAATAAACTAGAAGGCGCTAATGAAAAAAAAAGCGCTAGATCTGGCGCTGAAAGCGCTAAGTTGGCAGCACTGCTGCCGCGCGCAGTCATTGCTCAGTAGTCAGTATCTTTCGTCGGTAAACGTGTCTGGACGTGTTTGCGCTTCTCAAAAAGGGACAATGAAACATCAATTAGACTGATTGAAATATATGAATAAAATAAATGATTGAAATAAATAAATATATCATTTAACGAGTTGTGGAATCCTCGACATAAAGAAAATTTTAATAAAAATGCGTATGCGCCAATGCGAATCCTTTTTCTTGATAAACGGCCCAACCAAGCTATGAATCATATTCTTCCAAGGGCACTCTTAAAAACTGTGGAGTTTTATAATGAATTTCGTAATTAATCCAGAATATTCTTGTATTGATAGGTTTTTTTTTCATTTCATCTTCGCCATTCGGCGTAGTTGGGATATGATTGTCTAGGCACTAGGCGACTTATCACCTAGTCGCCCAATTCACATGTATTGAATCGGGTGAACGTTCACTTCGATCGTCGCTCGGTTCCATTCGGCGTAGTTTAGATACTCGTCCAATCGGCGCCGCCGCCGGCTGCTATGCTTCTAGGTACTTTCATTGTTATTTAAATTAAATGTGACTTTTATCCATACCAATAAATATTAGTTAAGCAAGTGTTGGGTGAGATTGGGATATGAATAGGTTGGTTGGTTTGAAGCAGTTGTTGACAAGGATGCAAAATAGATGGGTGGGGTTAATCAGCTGTTGACAGGGTTGAGAAATCCTAATCATTTCTAAATAAGACAAACATTAAGTAAATATTTTACTGGACTAGTCGTTCCATGGACGCTCGACGCGATTCTGCTCCTTATTTATATTAAGTTACGGATCAATGTTCTATGCAAGCATTTTTCTTCACAAAATATTCTTGGTAAATTTAAAAAAAATGTGTACACGCGAAACAATTTCCTATGCAAGTATTTGATACTTTTCGTTTTGAAAGTATTTTTTTTGTTAACGCGATTATGTTTTTTCTTTATAATAATATTTTATGTAAAGTTACGGATCAATGATCTATGCAAGTAGGTTTTTTGGTGTCTATGGAGATATTTCAATTATTTTAGTCCTAAATGAAAGGCAAGGCGTAAAGCCAATATTTCCATTTAATAGGTAAACCCGATTGTCGATATGATTGTAAATTAAATACATTTGGCAATCCCTAGCATCATTGGCAGCTCACTCCACTTCGAGCTCACTTCACCTAAGCCGTCACGGTGAGATGTCTACAGAATAGCACTGCTGAGCATTTTTTTTCACTTGAAACATCATTAAATTTTGGTCTAGTTTGAATCTGATTTGATTGATGCGAGTACATAAATTTTATACAATTTTACGAAAGACGAACTACATACAGACAAAATATTTTGTGATTTTAACCGATTTCAAAGAGGAGGTTATCAATTCGGCTGTATTTTTTTAAATGTGTACTAACTAGCTTAGAACTTTTCTTATTTGCAAGCTGGTGCTTGTCATATTTTCATCAAGATCTGATGGAGAAATTCGGATATCAATTTCGGAAGTCGGTGTCAAAAAAAGAAGAAATGAAAACAGGAACACCGACTTCCGAAATTGAAGTTATTTTCAATTTGTATTGTTTTTTCTTGGAAGTCCGTTGTATTTTTTTGTTAAAGTTCTTGTTTGTTGTTGTAAGTTGTAGGTAAGCTGTTTGTCCTGACATGGATTCCGTAAGATATGGCATTTGAATCGTTTTGCATGATTAAAAATAAAAAGTGATTTGAGGTAATTTTGTATCAAGTGACATTTATTTCTGGTAAAAGCCTTAAAAAAAGTAAACTGCACTAAATTGTGCGGTTTTTGTAAAGGAAAACAACATAAACCACTTTTTCGTAAAAATATTAATAGGCACTTTTTTATAATGTTTTTATTCTTGAAAATAAAATTTTGAAATAATCTCCAGTAAAGTTACATAAATGTCGCTTAATTCAAATAGTCCGTGAACCTCTCTCTCGTCTCGTCTCGTCTTATGAACCTTATTTCTGAGGAGTGGTTCTTATCCCTACAGTCGAGCAGTGGTAGCCCAGTGGTAACGGCCGTGACTTACAAATTGTAGGTTGTGGGTTCGAACCCAGGCAGGCGCTTTAATTTGTGTAATTATTTTATCACCACTGCTCTCAAAACAGTAAAGGAAAACATCTTGAGGAAAACGGAATGTGTTAGAAGCAAAAATGCGAAGACGTGTGACATCCACCAACCCGCACTGGGCCCGCGTGGTGGATTACGGCCCATTCCCTCTCACAGAGATGAGGCCTGTACGCACAACGGACCAAATGGGAGACTAAGTGCAGCAAAAGGGGTCCAGCTATCCTATCCTAATATGTCACATTGGTACACTGGAAATAGCGGAAATGCAAAAAAAATCTTACTCGTTAAGAGGTTGATCTTCAATTTGTGTCGCAGCAAAATCTCCTAAATCTTCAGCCATAATCAGACCGGAGTAAATCTTATATGATTTTTTTTTAATAACGATTGTGATAACTAGGCAACTAATCGCGTTGGCCATGCATTAATCATTATATTTATGATTATTATTTATTTTCAGCCTATTTTGTCCCACTGCGGGCAAAAGCCACCCCTTCTTCCTTCCAATCCTCTCGGTTTAGGTCAATTATGGACCAACCTGTCGATAGACATCAAGTTCATCCCGCAATCTTCGTCTGGGTCTGCCACGGTGTCGCCTAACATTTTCCTGGACCCACATTGTGTTTGATTTAGCCAATGAACCGTTTGACATGCGGCAGACGTGTCCGGCCCAGTCCCATTTTAACTTGGCTGCTTTCCGGGTGACGTCGGTGATTTGTGTTTTGGAGCGCAGCATTGTGTTTCTGATGCCGTCCGTTAATCTGACTCCCAGTATGCTGCGCTCCATTGCTCGCTGGCTAACCTCAAACTTGAACCTCTGCTGTGCCGTCAAAGACCATGTTTGAGCTCCATATGTAAGGATAGGGAAAAAGCACATGTCCATTAAGTTGCGTTTATAGCAAATTGGGAGGTCTCCCTTCATGAGCGCCTTCATCGACCAAAAGCTCTATCAGGCGTTTTCGATGCGTCGAGCAATTTATTTTTCAATCATAAGCAGATACAAAAAAAACTTTCTAACAAAAAAAACGACTTTCAAAGCAAAAAATATTTTCAAACAGAAAAAAATCGTTTTGGATGTCGATGTCTTAGGTACTTGTCTTGTGTGTCTTTCGGCAAACAGACTTCCGAAACGATTTATATTTAAAAACCGGAAGTGATCACCGTATGGTAAGAGGCACATTGAACTTAAATATCAAGCTGAACTAGACTGGAATGATGAAGTCTACGCTCCGTCCACCAGATCCAAAACCCCGAAAGCTTTCAGCTCGAACTCCAGAATCGTTTCGAGTGCCGCTCCGTGGACGATTACAACGATTACAACTGTCTATACGTAAATTTCTGAAGACCCGTCGTGCTAATGAGGACAAGAAACTATCCGATCCTACTCTCAAGCTCATGAAGGACAGGCGTGAAATGATCCTGCAGTCTTCAGACGATGCATGGAACTACCGGCATCTCAATAGACAGATCTCGAAATCCTTGAAAAGCGACCTCCGTCGATTGAGCAGAATAAGGTCTCAAAGGTGTTTGCAAGAGTTCTGACCATTGGGCAGATCTAGCTTACGAAACTGAAGACCCACGATGGCAATCCAAACCGGAATTCTGAGGTTCTGAGGGAGATTGAAGGGTTCTATGGGCAGTTGTACACGTCAATCAGCAAACCCGTTGCGACTCTAGCAAAAGGCCCAAGAGCTAGATTGACCCGACACTATACCGAAGACATCCCGGATGTCAGCCTCAACGGCGTAGGATGGCTCTGAAACAATTTAATAACAACAAGATGCCGGTGATGACGGAACTAAGGCCAAACTCCTAATGGTGGGTGGAAAACCGGTACTTAAGTGCCTTCAGAAGCTGTTTTATTCCGTCATACTGTGGTGGTACTCATCTTCAAGAAGAGCGACATTGCCCTATAGAAGAATTTCACTTCTTAGCCAGGTCTATGGTCTATACACGTAGACACACGCTGCGGCAGGTTATACAGAAGACCGAAGAGTACAACCAGCCTCTCTGTTTAGCGTTTTGGGACTACGAGAATGCCTTCGATTCGCTCGAGACTTAAGCTGTACTGCAGTCTCTCCAACGGTGCCAAATAGACTGGGAAGCAAACGACCCAAGAGCTAGACTGACCCGACACTATACCAAAGACATCCCGGATGTTAGCCTCAATATTTTAGGATGGCTCTGAAACAACTTAAGAACAACAAGGCGCCGGTGATGACGGAATTACGGCCGAACTCCTAAAGGCGGTTGGACAACCGGTAATTAAGGCCCTACAGAAGCTTTTGGATTCCGTCTTACTGTGGTGGTACTCTTCTTTAAAAAGAGCGACCATGCCCCATTGAAGAATTTCACTTCTTAGCCATGTCTACAAGTTGTTTTCAAGAGTCATCACGAATCGTCTCGCGCGCAGGTTTGACTATTTCAGCCGGTTTCCGAATATGCTTTAGTACCGTAGATCACATACACACGCTGCGTCAGGTTACACAGAAGATCGAAGAGTACAACCTGCCTCTCTGTTTACCGTTTGTGGACTACGAGGAAGCCTTCGATTTGATCGAGACTTGGGCTGTACTGCAGTCTCTCCAACGGCGCCAAATTGACTACTGGTACATCGAAGTGTTGAGAGGTTTGTACAAAAACGCCACCATGTCGGTTCGACTTCAGGATCAGGACCTCGGCATTCGTCCTTCTGCAGCGAGGTTGAGACAGGAAGATGTCATATCTCCGAAACTGTTCACCGCTATCGCTCTGTCCAAATGACCGTTGCGGATAAAGACAATGGTAATTTCTATTCTGTCTGCTAATTAGCGGTTGACAAGGACGTCATATTGCAACGTCACACGACATCACAAACATACTCGTACATCATATTGGCAACGGATTGTACTGCAAATTAGTGAACAGTGCAAGTTTCATAAATATCGGTTCATTAGTTTTTGAGATAGAGAGGACTCAATAATCCTCAAATCTCAAGTCTCTTCAAGTTTCATTTTTCAAGACCATCATATAGATTGGAACAAAAAAAAGCTCTCTGATCCTACTCTCAAGCTCATGAAGGAGAGGCGTTAGATGACCCTACAGTCTTCTGACGGTGCTTTGAAATACCGGCAGCTAAATATACCTCAAAGGATCTCTATGATTTCACATATTGTCCAGTTGCGTAGACAGTTGAGAAATAAAACTACACCAATTGTATTTCACTTGGCATCAATTTGCAAATAATATTAACATCCGCTGAATTTCACTCGAACAAAGTCCGCCAAAAAATCCGCAAACCACCATCCTACATTTAGTATTACCAAGCCCAAACATTTAAAAGTACTACTCTTACTCAGTATTAATGTTTTTTTTTAAATACAACGAATTGATTAAATATAGGAACTGTAGAAATATTTATATACTTTTCTAGAAATAATTAAAAACGTGTCAAAGTCCATGAATTGTTCGTTTTTGTTTAACATAAAAGAAAAATATAAAATTTTCTACCAATTCTACCAAACCCAATGATTAGTTAAGCTAGCAAGAGGTCAGACAAGGACACACTACCAGCGGAAACCCTCTCGCCAGGACCGCTTTTGGTTAGCTACCGCTTATAAGGAAATAGCTAACCTAGGTGTATGATGATAGATTTCATTTTAGCTTAACAAAAAAATTTGGTACACAGTCTAGTAGTAAGAAGTATAAGGTCTTTGGTCTCATCACTAATAATGACATTATCATATTATGTTGGCAATATGTGTTACGCCGTGGTTCTGTTAGGTTGGTATTAGTCTGGAGAGTACGTTTCATGTCGTTTTTAGGGTTCCGTACCCAAAGGGTAAAAACGGGACCCTATTACTGAGACTCCGCGGTCCGTCTGTCTGTCTGTCTGTCTATCTGTCTGTCTGTCTGTCTGTCACCAGGCTGTATCTCATGAACTGTGATAGCTAGACAGTTGAAATTTTCACAGATGATGTTTTTCTGTTGCCGCTATAACAACAAATACTAAAAACAGAATAAAATAAATATTTTAGGGGGGCTCCCATACAAAACACGTGATTTTTATGCCGTTTTTTGCTATAATGGTACGGAACCCTTCGTGCGCGAGTCTGACTCGCACTTAGCCAGTTTTTTCTATAGCAGTCCCAACGACTACTTAGAGATACTACGAGCAGTCCCGTCTTTGTTCACCTAAGCTGTTGACAGACCATTTCTACTGCATCAAAAATATTTCTGACTCTATTATTGAAGCGATTTTCTTTGAAAGATAATCTTTAGCTGCCGCAATCTTTCTATATATATATAATATATAGAATGATTAATTTTTGATTGATTTTTGTTTATTTATTCTATATATTTGGCCACATTGCATCTGCCACAATGTGGTAACGGCATAATAATCTTTGGTGCTAGGCCAAACGAATGTGGTCGTTTTTAGGGTTCCTTACCTAAAGGGTAAAAACGGGACCCTATTACTAAGACTGCACTGTCCGTCTGTCTGTCTGTCTGTCACCAGGCTGTATCTCGTACACAGTTGAAATTTTCACAGATGATGTATTTTAGTGTCGCTATAACAACAAATACTAAAAACAGAATAAAATAAATATTTAAGTGGGGCTCTCGTATAACAAACGTGATTTTTTTCCGTTTTTTGCTATAATGGTACGGAACCCTTCGTGCGCGAGTCCGATTCACACTTGGGCGGGTTTTTATTGAGTTTCGTAATTTAATCTGCATTTCTTGTCATATAAAAGTCCTATTTTTGCCACACGCCTTATTATTAACATTTTATAAACACAAAATTTGTTTGGTTGGCCTCAACCTACATCACATTAATAAATATTACTGGCAATAATAAAATGCCAAATTTAAAATTTTAAGAATATTTTATTCTACTTTTTAATCGAACCGCAAAGTCATATAGGATCACAGAATATTAGAAAATTTTCATCGTTTGACGTTTTATCTGGCAGCATCTTAAAAAACAACGTAAAAGAGAGCTGAAGAGTTACGAACAATAAGTAAAAGCTTTGAAAATGGGTCCCAAGTAAGTAATAATACAAAAATAAATGTACCCAACTTCTTGCAATCAATTTACATAGGTTGAAATGTGTCCTCCATATTTGTTTTGTTGTGTATGAATTTCATTTTCGAAATCAATACAATCTGCTGATTCAAATAAAATTCACAATCGAGAATCTTAACAAGGCCTCATCCAGGGTAAATTGCTAGTACGGTGGCGACGCGACGGCGGATGCGAAATATCACAACGTAAATTACGTATTGCACAATTCTTAAGATTTACAAAAACGCGCCCGATTTTCGCGTTTATTTCCTTATATCTGCTACGTAGAGTAAGACCCGCCGATAATCTGACCTTTGTTATTTTATAAAAGTTTCTCTATTAATGTACCCAATACAGGTAAGAACGATCCCCGAATATGAAGTTTGGTTCTGGGTGGCATTGAGAGATATTAGGTACCAAAGGTGCATACAATTTGCCATCACTTTTGTTAAAGATTTTATACATTTTATTACCCGACTGCCAAAGGAATACATATGTATGTATGTGTGTTTGTTATGTGGTGTTTTAAGAGACCAAACGGCTTATTAGCAAGTCACCAAATTCTCAACTAACCAGATTATCAATTAAACAAATTCGCATGTCCGTAAGGATTGCGGAGCCACTTTTCGTATCTCAATGAAATTAATATACTTATTTAGTAGCAAGTTTAAAAATTTTGTAGGTTAGATCCTCGATTTTGTAGTATAATACTTCAAAAGTTATATGAACATAAAGGTGGCTCCTCAATCTAAATGTTTGGATTGAGGAGCCACGTCAGAACTAGGAACATCATGATAGGAATAGTATGAAAATCTGAGCTCGGTTGCATTAAAATTAAAAAAGTTGCTATAAATTATATGTGGCTCCTCAGACCATATATACGACTCGTCATTTTTCAAAGAAGCAGTAGTTCAATTAATGCGAAATTGCTTCATTTAGTAGTAAGTATAATATATTTGTAGGGCAAGAATCAGTAATTAAAAATGAATGAATTGGGTGATATGGCACATTTTAACTGGCTCCTCAATAGCGTACTTTCGGTAGTGAAAAATAAATTATGAAGTGATAAAATTTATGTAGAAACATACTTAAATGAGTCCGGGGCAGTGGTCCAACTGCTCTGTACAACTAGTTGGACCATGGGTCTTTACTAGGGGCAGTTGTCCAACTTTAAAAATAGTTGGTCCACAGCACCTTTTGAGTTCCGTGGTCCAATTCATTTAAAAAATAACTTGCCAACTCTAAAAACCACAACTTCATCTTTATGTGTGTATGGTACCTACTGGTTTACAGCAAAATTAAAGTCGGGTGACAAATTTTTATAAACTTTATTTTTTTACAATATTTTACAACATTCAACGAAATTTATCTAAAGCATGACCTACAGTAATATCACCAGAAATCAGTTGTAGCTGAATTTCTCGTATATAATCATCATTCTCAATTTGGACCTTACGTCTTTTGTGTGCGATTTCGCTTGATAAAGTTGCAAAATTTTTTAAAACAATAGACGTAACATTGTAACATTTTTGAATTAATGTCTAATAACATTTCAGAAAGCTCATATGCGACTTAGTTTTGCATATGAGCTTTCTGAAATGTTATTAGACCTATGCCTCTGGCTAAATACGCTTATAAGCTGAGAGAAAATTCATCAAAAATTTATTTAATCCAATAACGCTCTATATATTGAATCATAGAGGCCTAATGCATTGTACTATAATTTACAACAAGCAGCCAGTACCTACCTATTTACTGCAAAGAGGTTCAATATAACCGTAAACTAGTAGGTACCATACACACATAAATATGCAGTTGACGTTTTTAGAGTTGGCAAGTTATTTTTTAAATGAATTGGACCACGGAACTCCCAAAAGGTGCTGTGAACCAACTATTATTAAAGTTGGATAACTGCCCCTAGTTAAGACCCATGGTCCAACTAGTTGGACAGAACGGTTGGACCACTGCCCCGGACTCACTTAAATAACCTGATTTTGAATCATAAAACCACATTATTATTTTAATAAATTAAAATTAAAAATCGATATGTTTAATCTATATATCACGTGACCTAAAATACGAGAAGCCATGGTGTGTCGTCATAAAGGCAAAACTGTTAGTTGTCATCTGTCAGTTTAGTATAAACAGCTATCAACAATCAAAAATGATGTCCGTGTCTAGCACGGGACCACCAACGCCAATAGCTTCCATATTTGGTAGATACTACTCAATTTGTACTAATAGTACTTGAACAACAAAATTTGTACCTTAGTTTCCAAGAAAATCGAGTTTGTGTTACTAGAAAAAAAAAGGAACCATAATAGACAAGATAAAATGAGTAATCTTTTTTTATCTACTTACGCTATTAGCAACATATTGTTACTCCAGTAAATTAAGTTTTTAATACTTAGGTACTGCTTGCAATAACGGTAAATTAATAGTAAAGAAATATATAAAAAGTACCTATCGATCTTTAATTATATTCATATAACAACACAGAAAGTAGGTACTTACAATACAGAAAAATCATTATTCGGGTACCCACCTACCCTACCCACGTCAGACGTCTTTACAAAGCTATCACAGGCAATTGGTGATAGGTTATTTCTTGAAACAGTTTGTATTAAAATTATCGATATTGAACTGTTGTTATTCCGACACCCATTTTAGATGTATTCCCGTTGTACCCGTTATCTGTCTCCCCGTTAACGGGGACAACGGGCATATAAAAAAATAATTATAATTTCTTACCGTTGTACCCGTTAATTTATTGTAATATATACTTTTAAAATTACGCCCGTTGTCCCCGTTGCGTTAAAATTATATAAGTGAGAGTGCCATAATAGAGAGAATATTATACCTTTACAAATGCTTACATAAACAATTAAAAAATATATAATAAAAACAAAAAAAAACGCGATTGCACCAAAACGCCGCACGCTGAATGCAATTGACGTAGAAGAATTTATTACAGAGTCCCAAATGCAACTTGTTAACTCGCAAATAACTACAGGGTATTCTCTTGAAAAACACAGCTAGTATTTTTGGTTGATATAATTGAAATTGTATTTTTTTATACTTCTTTCCCATATCCTTTTTCCCATTATTAGTATTATACCTACTGTATGGGTAGTTACTAAATTGGTCAAGTGAACTAAAAAAATATATATACATTTTATTGATTTATATATTTTTTAGATTAAAAAATCTAGTTGTTTTGTGTGCGAACATTTCTAATTTGTTTCTATATTTTGAATTAAAATATATTATATATTGTTACTGTGAAAGCCATTTCGGACTTACACAGTAAGACTTGGTAAAAAGCCGGTAAATCCTAGGATTTACCGTAGTTCGGGTTTTTACAGTAAAATATAAATAATATCTTTAATTTTAGTTTTAGACTTGCAGCGCTAAATTAAACAATTAAAAAAAAAGGGGATAACTGAACGTCATAAAATTTGCTTCCCGTTGTCCCCGTTATGTATGTGCATAACGGGGACAACGGGAAGGAAATCTTATGACGTTCCGTTGTCCCCGTTACGGGGACACAGATTACGGGGACAACGGGAATACATCCCATTTTATGTGCACGAGTGTACATCTCCTAAACAGCTCCTCTCCAATACCATTGACAACTTAATTTGGTCGGTTTATACGCTTCGATTTAGTATGGAAAATAATAAAAGCTAATTTCACTTTAAATACAACACTTAGGAATCACAATTTCGGATCACTATAACTTCTTTAGGATTACTAATTTTTGTATAAATATGGGAAGAAATCAGTTGCTGAAAAAGTTTAGATACAAAAAAGATCGTGCTCAATAGTACAAATGCAACACATTTCATGCAACTTCGTATTTAAATAGATGAATCAACTTGTTCGTGTTTAATAAATAAAACTCTCACTTAAATATAACTTTTGTTTTTGTCTGTCATAAACAAAACCTGAAATTCCCCATTTTGTACGTGACTAAAACGCTATCCGCGAAAAGCCAAAAAAAAGAAAACTCATTATTTTTAGTCTATGGCAGAACGCCATTGTTAGATACGCGCGCATAGGGAAACTGATTAATTTTGCCCGCCATTGCGAAAAAATTTACACAACTCGTTTTTACTGTTGGAAATGATTTTTTAGTATTATTTTGTTCACAAGTGTGTTGAAAAACGTCGTATGATACACGTGTGTATTGATGATTACCGTCCTCGGCTCTCTTAAGACCCTCACCTAACGGCTCGGGTCTTAATGGCACCTCAGCGGTAATCACCAACATTACACACTTGTACCACAATTGACTATTCTTGTGTTATATGATTAGTTTTAATAGAATTATATTATAAAATATTAATAGAATAGTTATTTAAATTATATTAATTTTTATTTTTGGCGTTCTCGGGACTCAGGATCCTGAAACTTTGGAAAAGCGTACGTTTGTAACTGCGAGTTGGTTTTAGCCCCTGCCAAAATCAACTCGCAGAGGCCTTGTTAGACATGTAGGATGCAATGTGACAACAACCGTTGATTATCCCTGTATGCACCAGTCACACGCGTTTTGGATATTTGGCCATTCAAGCCCCCTTGAAAACTCACCTATCATATCAGTTACCTAGCCTTCACGGTTTCCTTCGATATACCGTATTATATACATATAGTAGGAAGTAGGACAGGATCATGTGGTGAACTATTATACCGACGGCAGCAAAAGGCTATCCTTGAAATCACTAGTATCCAAGAGAGCGTTTTTAACACGAAAATATAATATATATTTTAGTGTTAAAAACAAATTTTTATAATATAACTTTTACAAGAAGAATGCTAGCTTCTTAAAATTTGCACTACTTTAATTACTTTGCACTACTGTAATTTTGGAATATGGCAGTCTTTATCTATATATCCCCTACTTCCAACTAATATTAAAAATGCAAAAGTTGGAATGGATCTCAATTTATCATACTTTGAGGTCTGACAGGGGGTTTCCACCGTACTAATGGTCTGACATCGGACGACGTGATTTCTAATGTTATTCCAAATAAAATATATGAAATCTTACCTTTATTAATACATTAACGGAAGTTAGATGCAATTTTGTTTATTCAAGCCACCCTGATACAAACTGCATACCTATTCGAGGATCGTTCTTACCTGTGTTGGGTACATACACAGAGAAACTTCCAGCTTCAATAAAAGTACCTGGGCGACCAAGCTCTGCTCGGTTGAAAATTCAGAAAACGAAGTTTTCTAAAAATTAAACCTAGCTAGATCCGCCTCCGAAAGCCCCTGCATACTAAATTTCATGAAAATCGTTGGAGCAGTTTCCGAGATTCAGATTATATATATTTATACAAACACATACATGAATTGCTCATTTATAGCTATTAGATTATATAACGTAGGTCAAAACGTTGTCGGGGGCTCTTGGGATTATTTTATTATAATTGGGAAACAAACAGATGCAATAACAAACATAAGCATACAAATTAGTTCAACACAATCCAGAAACAGTTTCCACAGATTAATATACAAGTAAATTAACTTAACACAATAACAAACACAATGGGATAACAGAATGTTGAGCTTCGGCTAAAAGAAGTGGAGAGAGAGGTCAGTCTCTTGGATAACAGAATTTGACGCGTCGCGACGCTTCGACTTAAAGTATCTAGTGAAGAGAGAGGTCAATATGCTATGTTCATCTCGAGGCTTTGCTTTGACTGCACCTCGATGTGCATTGACCCTTACAGGATGTGTGGTAGTGTGACTCTTAGACATGCCTGTGTACCTTTTATTCCCATCTGTCACCTTCGAGCTTGCCACCGGAGCGGGGTGGTGGATGGCACTAACTAGTGGCGGTTGCCACCCCGTTGGTCAATGGCACTTATTTAGTGTCTTCTGCCCCCTTCATAAGTATAGTATATTTAGTATAAGTATAGTCGGGTGGTCGATTCTCATGACCGTAAAACGGGGTATATAGAAATTGCTGGGTGAATAGAAAAAATATCAATTCAAGGTTCATATTTGACTATTTTTCGTTGAAGGATTTTGGTACAATTTTAAATTTACACATCAACATTTTTCTTTGTGTTGACAACAATTTCATGTCATTTTTTTCTGCGTGCTTCCAATAATCTCCTCTTGCTCTGTCCTTCTCATACTACTGATTTTGTTTATTCTTCCTTCCATATTAACTCGTCTATTTTTCTCTGGAACGTGCTTCCTTTCGAGATCAGGACGGCGGATTTATTTTCACAACTAAGGCGCTTGTCACACCGCCGATGATCAGCGAGCACCGAGAAGAGCTAGAACCTAGACGAGTTGGCCAGAAGCGAGTTTGTAGTTCCGTTAATTTGAACGCTTGACTATGAGCGAGTGTTTTTGTTCGACGGGCGATTACTCTCACCACTCTCTCGGGGCGGTCAGTCGTGCACCCGTTGGTTGGTTGGACTCTCTGACCACCAAGCGAGCATCGCCGAGCAACTATCGGTGAGTGAGTGTTATCTTTGATAGCTCTTGTCGTTGCGACAAACTTGTGGTAAGAGAGTAATCGCCGGCAATGTGAACAGCCAGCGATCAACTATTAATATCTATTATGTCTCTTTTATTGACACGGGTTCTTTTATATTTTGTTTGTTGCTTTATCGAGAAAATTGTTGCAAGCTAATCTAGGTAATCGAAAGCATCTAAGCTAAGGAGTGTCATCTCACTTTCTTTTTATCTGTTACTTTATAAATGTATCTATTTTTGTGAATTTTGACAATAATTCAGGGTTATCAATACTGTTATTGACGATTTTAACAATAATAAACAGTTAGCAATTTTACGTCAGCCTACCAGTGATAGCAGATACGTCTTACAGAAGCCAAGACAATTTGACTGATATGGAATCTTTAAATGAAAACAAAGATATTTTATGAAACGTCTTCGAATGTTTTCAATGATGATAGTATTGCACCGTGGCAAGATCTGGCCCACCAAATTATAAGTATTGGCTAGGACTGCACGTTTTCTGGTGTAAATGATCACTGTACACTTGGATGGGATGATTTGGAAAACAAAATTGAAACAGATAAGGCAAAACTAGGCGCGCATTTAATTAGAAATCTAGATATGTTATCAGGGATAGTTGGATCTACGTAACCAAGTAAACCGCTCACAGCATAAACATTCACTGACAAATTTTATGAGAATCAACCACCAGACTATACTCATGAAGGGGCAGACAACCCTAAAAAGTGCCACTGACCATCGGTGTGGCAAACGCCCACTGGTTAGCGCCAGCCTCGAAGGGGCAGATGGGAATAAACCCCTGTGTAAGGGTACACTATTGTGGCATTCATCAATGAGTAGTTAGAAAGAGCGAGCATATTTATGCCTGTAACTTGCAAGTGTGCTGCTTGGTATTGTGACATTCACCAATCAGAATTATAAGCGACAATACACATGCATGCTAATTGCGCACTTTTATACAAGTTATAGGGATGTTTATTTTCAGCCTTATTATGGAACAATAGTATACTAGCTACTTGCATACTTCTATGCAAGTTACAGGCATAATTGTTATTATATATTATCGCCACAACTACATAAATGTTGCGTTTTGTAGAAAGGGGGACGAGCCGGTGGGGATGGCGGAAAGACTGAAATATTTTTTGGCTTGTCATTGGCGAGGAGTATTAATAGTATTAGCACCGATTGCCTTGTTATTTATATTGACTCCGTTTCCCGCAAAGGTAAGCATTTATAAATATGTGTTGCATTTTATAGACAGATTTTGCGCGCGGTGCTATGTCACAGTATAAACATGGACGAACAGTGCGGAAACTACCTACAAACGCTCAAAACGGCACACTTACGCAAACATGCGCATCGACGAGACCTGCTGCGGTCTCGTTGATGCACCTGTTTGCGTAAGTACACGCACTACTGACAGCATCGCGACAAAGACAACCGATTTTTTTTTTTTTTTTAAATACCTATAAACTTTAAATACCCGTTAATCGAATGTAATAGCAATTTATAATTATGTAACTCAAATGTCTAAGTCAATTGAACAAACTGTGGGATCTTACAACCTTTGCTGTGAAGAAACTTAACATCTGAGCAAGGTAACCGCTCTTCGCCTCCTCGGGGAAAATAGACCGGCTAATTATTTTTTGAACCTTTTGCTCAATCTTTATCGCAGCTTGTTCCATGAGTGGTATTTGAACCACAAATCATGAATGTGCAACGGGGCGCCCGTCCTAAAAGTGACCTTAGTAGTTCAGAACCCAATCTGTTGAGTGGCGAAACAGTATCAGGTTTTCAGAACAGCCCAAATCAAGTTACGTGCCGCAATAAGTGAAAGTTTACCGACGAAATTAAGGAACAACTAAGCGAATTTTGAGAACACATATTGCAAATGATGGCCATAATCACAATTAACCAAAAATATTCACGGAAAAAGTGCGTGAAGATATTTCACCAATAAAGAAAACATTGAAACATTGATTTAAATAATTTCGTTATAGAACAAAACATTTTTTAATCGGACATTTCAGAAGTAGGGGAATGAGGGGTGAAATCGGACAGGGGGTGAAACCAGATAGTTGCTATTTCATTACTCCGCGTACAGCTGTCTCGCTCTAGCTTGCAGTGAAATACGCGCGAATGCTTACTCAGTGCAGTTGCAAATGGCGGCGACGGTAACATCTCAGCGCGTGCGTCTATAAACAAAAATTGTAAACTAAGGTAAGTTAACTAATATTTTGACTTTTTTAAAGTGTTATCATTAAGTTTAGCTATGTGCTATCTTATACAGTTGTATTTTTTATGAAGTAATATATATTTAACCTTTTAAAACGGTATTTGTTGTTGCTATGAGTGTTAACATAATCACTGTTAGTACTGCAATTTCAAACATGGTACCTGTGGGGTACAAGCGGACGGGGTGATTTCGACTATCCGGTTTCACCCCGATTGATTTTATATGTAGGTATTGCTGGCGTTTGTTTTATTCGTCTGTTTAATTACTATTTTTTTTTACTTTTTACAGAGGCAAAGGTAAAGGTATCGGTAAAAAGATGCATAAAGAAAACTATCAGGAGGATTCGGAGTGTTTGGTTTGTGGCGAAAAGTACAGTCAAACTAAGTCCACAGATGAATGGTACCAATGCACTGCTTGTCTTAAATGGGCTCACGAAAGTTGCATCAGTTGTTCTGAGCAAGAATTATTATTTTTTGTATGCAAAAACTGCGAATAATTTGATTATTTACATTTATTGTTAGTATTATAATATTCACATTTATTGTAATATTCACCCCTTGAATAAAAAATGCCTATCCGGTTTGACCCATAGGTATGGGGTGAATTCGGATTAATATTTTTTATTAAAACAATTTTATTTTGTAATTACTAAGATTGATCTCAAACATTTTTATGCCAAAGTTATACCTAAGGTATACTTAAACATTTATGACATTAATTACCTCAATAAATAACATAGTTTTTTTTTTATTGTGTCTTATTCTTAACTATCCGGTGTCCCCCCACCTTCCCCTACAATTAAAAGCCGTTGTCACGGATAAAAAGCTCGAAAATTTACAATCTGAGATTGACACATAATATCATCACATCACAACATCAGCCTATTAATGTTCCCACTGCTGGGACACAGGCCTCCTCTCTGTGAGAGGGGATGGGCCATAATCCACCACGAGGGCCCAATGCGGGTTGGTGAATGTCACATGTCTTCGAATTTTTGGTTCTAAGACATGCCGGTTTCCTCACGATGTTTTCCTTCACCGTTTTTGAGATTGACACGATTAAGGAGGATTAAATTTAAATTCAAAATCTAACCTGCCATTGCTCGTAACACCGGATGCATAGGAGTCTGTTATGACAGAAGTTAAAGAACGTGAACTAAGGAGCAAAAATATCATAATCATTGTTATAAAAGAGCCAGTCACAGCATTTAAAAACGAAAGAACAGGTATGGGCATGGACCAAGCTATAAAATTTATAAGGATGACTCTTGACTTGCTTACCTGAGAAACTTTTCCGCCTCGGGAAGTACAAACCCAACAAAAATCGTCCTCTAAAAGTATGCTTTAAAGCATCAGAAACAACAATAATCTATCTTACGTGGCAAAAATGTTAACTGTGACAATATCAAAATCTCAGGTCAGACAACAAGAATTTCTGAAAAGTCTTAAGGATGAAATTAAGTGTCGATCTGAAAATGGGGAGAATAACTTGAAAACCGGCCAAATGCGAGTCGGACTCGCGCACTAACGGTTCCGTACCGTTATCGCAAAAAAGCGGCAGAAATAGTATAAAATGCAACTAGTGAATAAAGGACGACTTTAAAGCGAGGGCCTGAGATGAATCACGAGCAAGTAAACGACTAACGACTACACTGAAAATTCATGATGATTGAATCACGAGCAAGTGTTAGAATCCTGAGCGACGCGAGTGATTCAAGCCC
Source organism: Orthosia cruda (assembly GCA_964057195.1). Taxonomy (NCBI): domain Eukaryota; kingdom Metazoa; phylum Arthropoda; class Insecta; order Lepidoptera; family Noctuidae; genus Orthosia; species Orthosia cruda. The sequence goes on along the minus strand of OZ059826.1, from coordinate 20,494,485 downwards.
CTCGTTTTATTCAAGAGTTACATACTATATTTTATACCTTGACTACAAGAAAAAGAAAGATTTAAGCGAAAAACACAAGGGATATTATTAAAAAAATGGATTATTAGCTTCAAAATTTACAAAATATGTGAAACCCTGACCCCTGAGCTAGGGTTACAGCACTTGTGTTTCAGGGGCCAGTGACCACCTCCATTACGTTACATAATCATAATAAATGAAACACCAATGCAAATAATATTAGAATTGCAATCCAAATAAGTATTCAATAAATATCCTAGACTAAAATCAAAATAATAATTAAAATCCTAAATATAAAGAAACTCAAAATTAAAATCGAAGAAGGAGTTTGAAAGTCGAGTATTCTTTGCACAAGAAGTTTGTATCGGGTATTTTTTGCGCAAGAAGGTTATTATAACATTGAGATGGAGGTCGAATATATTGGTGTGTTCTAAATTCAAACACCAGAAAAGTGATTAGAAGTGCTTTTTATTCACTGTTTTCAGTGTAAGGCTTACAATTATAAAGTACTAGCTTTTGCCCGCGACTTCGTTCGCGTGGAATAGTGACTTCCGGCAGATTTTTGGTTTTACCCACATAGTTCCCGATCTCGCGGGATCTCTTCAAAAATGAAATGTGGAAGATATTCTAGGGAACTCTTCAAAAATCAACTAAATAATTTAAAAGGAACGATCTAATTAATTTAAAAATTAAAACGAATTTAGACATACAATTTTAGTATCTACTAATAATCGAGATCAAACTAAACTTACATTACAACCAGACAACCCAACAAATAAACCTTTTAATCGATAAATACAACGGGACCAATTTTGAAAACAACCACCAGACAACCCAACAAATAAACCTTTTAATCTACTAATACAACGGAGCCAATTTTAAATTTACGAAACGATCAATCCACAATTCCACGACAGTACCGAAGCGCTCGGCCGATACCCAACCAAAAGCGTGTAACGAAACCATAGCGCGATCTATTTCGATCCCAACGCCATCTATCGAGCATAGTGACAACTCGGATTATTTATCTATACTCCGTTCGGGCAATTTCTTTGTACTAAAAGTTTTATTATATTGATATTATTTTTTCATACCTTTTTACTATTTATTTACTTTTTTCCGATGAATTAAAACAATAACATGAACCGAACTCGTGTAACGATCGACACCATTGCGCGATCACCAACTCGACATATAGTACTAATAGAATTATCTATACTCCGTTAGAGCATTTTCTTTATACTAAAAGTTGTATAATATTATATTTTCATACCTTTTTACTATTTATTTACATTTTTCCGATGAATTTTCAGTACTGAATTGATGCCGACTCTTAACCAATAGATGGCGCTGTATGTCCGGAATAAATTTTATTTTATATTTTATTTTTTGTAATAAAAACTATCCTATGTCCATTCTCAAGTTCCAAACTATGTCTGTACCAAATTTCACACAAACCGGTTCAGTAGTTTAGGCGTGAAGCAAAGACAGACAGACAGACAGAAAGACAGACAGACAGACAGACAGAGTTACTTTCGCATTTATAATATTAGTTTGGATTATTTTACATAGTAGATAGGTACCTATGTGCATACTGTCGCTACTGGCACCCCTACAGTTTGTTTGTATTCAGTCTCCTAAATAATATTCAGACTCGAATCATCCTCAGGCATATATATCTACCCAGTCCTGTCAACACAAATTTAAATTATTAACATATGAGTCCTAGACTAGTTCTATTAATATTATTATTGTACTGTTTATATCTTGGGCAACCTAAACTCCGAGCTCCCATAGGTTTGGTAGGATTGTAATACTTGAAACAGGAACATTCCTCACGTTTTAAGGTCTCTATTTATCTTTTTGCATGCAGTTTATTCGTTTCGATTATTTGGTTAAAAATAAATGACAACATCTCATATAATTGAATTCTTATTTTCCAGCACTCGCAATGGGTTGGATACACGCTTATATTAATGGCCGTTTTTTGGGTATCAGAATGTATCCCATTAGCGGTTACAGCATTCCTACCATTGGCGATATTCCCACTTGTTGGGGTGATGGATACTCGGCATTGCTGCTCCAATTACATGAACGTAAGAAACAAATTTCATTATATTATTAATTCTGTAGCAACGCCTTTGGTTGGAAGTAGCTGTAAGTTGACGCTTCTTAAAACGTTAAGTTAAGTTTAAATTAAACAAAAGTTTTTTTAATTTTTCAGTCTTATGAATAACTTTTGCTTTTGATACCTACCTAAAAAAATATTTACTGTTAAATTAAATAGCAGTTTTTCTTTCTTTCTTTTTTTTAAAAAACATTGCCCCACACTAGGAATTTCTTCCTGTATCGTGGGTGCTTTTACAAACATATAAACTCACTTACACAAACACCCAGAGCCGGAACAACTATCTGTAGGTCATACAAATATTTGTTCCGTGCGGGAATCGAACCCGCGACACGCAGCGCAGCAGTCAATCGTTCAACCACTGCATTTTAATTATTAAAAACAATAGTTTGCGAATGCGCAACCCCCACTTCTTGCCATTTAGCCTCTAACTAAAATTTTCAATCACTCGCAGGAGTATCCTCAAAAAAATAAGGGCCAATAATTCATTGACAGCCATAATAGCCCAGATTTGACGCTTGCTGATATTTTCCTATGAGGCTACTTAAAAAGTAAAGTTTACCCATAGCTATCCAACCTGAATGTTTTAAAGCAAGCAGAATGGATGGGTGCGCATCCTACAATTTTTTTTTTTCACATGATACTAAAACGATTTTGAACTAATTCTATTTTTTTAAGTATCAAAAAACTTTATACAAAAATAAACAACCAACTTCCAAATAAAAACACCACATATTGAAAAATAACTTCAATTTCGGAAGTCGTGTTCCTGTTTTTGTTCCTTCGTTTTTTGACACTGACTTCCGAAATTGTAAAAAAAAATTACTATTCATTTTAATTCCGTATTATAAAATATTATTTTTTACTAAAAAGTTTTTATTAGGAAGTCGGTTATATTTTTTTTGTAAAATAGTTTTTATTTTTGACTTTTTAGTTGTGGTAAATAATAAGCAAGTTCAATAGTAAGGTACCTATAATGGTTATGCCTAAATAGATTATCCGAATAACATAAAACTAACATAACCAGTGAAATGAGAGTGTACCAGGGTGTACTGTAGGTACATATCTGCTTACCCCTTCAGAGCGTACCGGGTGGCGTAATGTTATGTTATGAAATGGCGTAAACAATAAACAAACATGCGATTGCTATAATCTCTAGACATTTGCCGTTGTTTGTGTTCTGTTGTATTATCTGAGATGATCAAATTTAAATGGTACCACACAAAAACACCAGCTTTCAAATAAAACAAGAATCTTCAAAATCGGTTACCATAAAGTCGTCACAATCTAAGAAGTCCGTTGAAGTTTCTCATTTTACATGCCGCGATAAAAATCAAATTCATAAAATAAAAAAAATCGAATTCATAATCCTAATTAATTACTATGTTACCCATACACTATAACAACGAGTATCATTCGCAAACATCAAGTTTAATTATTATTAAGTATTTTTATAGCTGTCAAAACGGGTCTTTTATTTCTTGACAACTTTAGTAAGTTTTAAGGTTGACAGAAAACTAAAAAAAAAAAATGTAGTCGAATTGAGAACCTCTTCCTTTTTGAAGTCAGTTAAAACACCCTATACTTCATAAAATATAGCTTGATCTCTGCGACAGCTATCAGTATCAATACAGTAACAATAGCGCTTGACAGGCTAACAATAACGTATACGTCAGTTTGATATATGTCGCAGAGATTAAATGATCTTTTATGAAGTATGCATAACTTAAACTGTAATTTTTAATTTCGTAGACTAAACTGACAGCTGCGATCAACGTTTTTTTCTTAAAATGTTGTAAGCGTGAAACATAAGTGTTGTAGTATGTGATTCTAAAATGATTTATCGATTCGTTGTGACACGACTCCAAACTTTAATTTTACTTAAGCTGTTTTCTATCACACATTAATTAAGTTTAACATTAATATACATAAACTGTTCTTGTAATAAATAAGAAATTGGCAAAAAAAAATACTACAACTAACCGCAATAATTTTACGGAGACAGATGCGGGGTAGCGCCTCCGCTTGCACGCCGCACGGCATCGGCAAAATTCCGTTACACAACATAAGTTACTCTTTTAACTCTTTTAATTGAATCACAATATTTAAAACTGATTCATTAAGGATACAACACTAAGACGTACGAAAGACATCCCTAATTTTTTTTTTGTTATTTTCCATTAAAGGTCTATCCACACATATCAGGGCCGTGCCCGAGACGTGACAGAGCCGGGCCCAATCATTGAAGCTTCGTCAATGGCCCGTGCTCGGCCCTTCCACGGACGTGTGTGAACGAATGCATATAAAATGTACACAACGATATTTTTTTAAGCCCCTGACGGGGCACGGTCCGTCCACGTCCCAGGCACGGCCCTGATATGTGTGGATAGACCTTTACTCTTTTAACTGATGTTACGATTTGCAACTTTTTATAAACATAATTGAATCACAATATTTAAAACTGATTCATTCAGGATACAACACTATTGAAGTTACGATAAGTTGACATCTCCCCAAATGTCATTTTAGTCTACGAAATTAAAAATTACAGTATGATTATATTCCGTGAAGCCTATTATTTTACTTTTGACAGATACACGCCTATGAAATTTCATCATTAGTAACAGGCAACACTTGCCCCGTTATTCCGATTATTTAAAATTCACAGTTAAATAGAATTTACGTAGCAATAAATATCGCATTTGTGCGGGACGGACGTGATCGATCAAGGCCCCAGGCTGACTGAAGGTTGTAAGGCTTCAGCTTGAACGCGTTGACGCCCCTTGCACCTATTGTTCAGATGTCTTCGAGCAAGTATTGACCCTGCAGTGGTTGGAAGGCTGCCAAGGATGTTGAGGGGAAGGCGTGATGTCCAGTTCAGAAAAAAGTCAGGTTTTCATGTCCAAAAGCGACGTCTCTTCATGGTCCCCGTTACGCAAAGTGACGTGGATTTAATGTTTCGGAAATAATGGCTACGATTAGGACGGTGTCTCAGCGCACTATCCTACTACCACACTTGACCGTAACGAGGACCTCGAAACAACGACCGCGCATAAACTTTAATTATAAAATTAATATCTTATGGCTAGTCGCTGAAAACCGACAGAAACCCCCCTTCTACTGAACCGATTTTGATGAGACTTGTGTCTCTGGATAGGTCTCGAGAAGACCTTCCCTCCGGACCTGGGTCCAGGTTCCTATCTGCTACCTTCACGGAGCCCTTGCGTTGAGAACGCCTAATAAGGGGAATTTCAGTCAGTTTGTAGCTTTATATGCTACCTTACAATACAATGGTGCACTTTAGTGCCAGGGTACCAGCGAGGGACTTGTAGCCCTACTCCTGGACCGTCGATCTGTGACAGTTCCACAGCTTCATCTGTCACCTTCACGGGCACAGCCACGTGAAAGTGCGAAAACATAGCTTCAGTGCCTGTTTTCGGCATATTTCGTGAGTTTGTACTCGAGCTGGTGGGCGGATCCGCATTCACCAACCGTCATCGGATAGCCCTCGCGATGGGCTACCCCATGGTGGAAGTCCGGTGGATACAGTTCCAACCCTCGATCCAGTATTCACTCTGATGTGGTCGATGATGCGAGAAAACCATGGAACCTCTTACTATATTAAGTCGGTTAGTTCCCTAACCACCAGAGCTAGGCTCCTTCCAAAAATGTGGTTGGGAAGCTGGAGAATTGGGCTATCGAATGGTAGTACCCTGATGGGTGTACCACCAGCCCTTCTGGGACTTCTGATGCCGGGAAGCGGCCGAAATAGCAAATATCGTGTTGTTCCACGGCTTTAACGCCTCTGTGTGTGTATGTGTAGCTATATATTAGCTATGTGTTGTGACTGAGTCCAGGCGTGTGCCCGAGGGTCCCCAAAGGTAATGCTTCAGATAGCATATCAATAATCCTTCAGGCACCAAGTGTGTCTGAAGGTAGTGGGCCCTCTGGCAGACGCGTAGAAACGTCCATGCTGGCACATACAGACACATTATTTCAAGTAAGTAATATCTATGTACTAGAACTACATAGATGCCATCTATATATAGGGCCTGGACACAGTTCCAGGTCACCTAGAAGCGCTAAAACGCTTATAACCAAAAATCTATTTACTTACTTGAGCAAAAATGCATGTATTTACCATCTCAGAGTGAAACTGTTTTAAACCTGGCTATGTACTGTTATTATGTACAGTTTTTCAGTCATAGCACCAAGGTATACTATCTAGAACACCTAGGTGGTGTTTCCTAACAAAATAAATGTGTAAGGTAAATAATACGATTGGTAGGTGGGCAGAGCGCACCTATCGATACTTGCGACCCGGCCATTTTCGGGGGGTCCAAAAAACGTAAACAAATATTTTTTATTTGCTTAAAATACTACTTACACATTTTATCTATAGTATATTAATTCTAATTATACTAGATAACTATATTTTAGGTACTATAGGCTATTATAAAGCCCTCAAAACGCTATTCTAAAATACCAAATTTGTCTGCTTACGCGCCAGACTATATATATCGTGTACCGCCATCTGACTGCTCATTTTGAACTAAAACGTCATGGCGGTAGGTCGTGTTTACGGAATTTGACTTGTTTTGATTTTGCTTTCTTTCCGTAACTACCGCATTTAGTATGTATGTAACGATTCTAATTTACTCTTTAGACCCCATATTTACTTAATACATACTCATATACACTAAAACATAATGTTTAGTGCCTCAAAAAGTGGTCGAAATTTTATGTTTGAAAAAACTATAAAAGAAAAATTCTCGTCTAAAACTTTTTAGTACGAGCTCGCGCGCTGGGGTAAGCAGACGTATGTTTTGTTTGTACTATTTATATCTACAAAACTATTCTAACATTTTTGTGACGCCTCGTCGCGAACATCTCTCCCGCCGTGCAGTGTTGTGTCGACCCGATGTGTTGACGCGGCGCTGCATCACGCATAGTGAGCGACGCACGTCGGCAGCGCGCGTGCCACGACGCTCAGCGACACGTCGCTCAGCTCTCGCCGCGGGAACTCTGCTACGCTCATTTCGGTAGTGGAATGAGCTTCTTCACCGGACGCTTTAGAGTGCCGCCAGTGGTGCGCACCTCAGCGGTCCGGACTTCTCCATCAGGCCCAGGGTATATGGCCTGGATGCGGCCTCGCGGCCACGTGTTGCGTGGCAGCTGGCCGTCAGCGATAAGGACGGGGTCGCCCACCAGCAGGTCAGGCCCGCGGCTGTGGGGCTCCCGCCGATTTTGGAGCTCAGGCAGGTACTCTCGCACCCACCGGCGCCAGAACATGTCGGCCAGGATTTGTGACCGACGCCACATCTTCTTGCTGTCGATGTCTTGCTCGGTGAACACGCCGGGGGTTGGTAGTCTTGCCGACCCACCAAGTAGGAAGTGGTTCGGCGTGATAGACTCGTCATCATCGCCGTCAACTGAAACATGTGTCAACGGGCGACTATTTACCGTGTACTCTGCCTCACAAATCAGTGTGGACAACACCTCTTCATGTGGGTGTTTCTCTGTGAGCACGGTATACAATGCGTTTTTCACGCAACGAACTAGGCGCTCCCATGCGCCTCCCATGAAGGGCGCTGATGGGGTGATGAAGCGCCAAGTGATGCCTCGGCGACTGGCCTCCTCACGGAAGGCCTCTCGTAGCTCTCGATCGGCACCATGCATGTTGGTGCCGTTGTCCGAGTGTATCTCGGTTGGACATCCTCTGCGGGCGGCGAATCGGCGCAGCGCTAGTATAGCACTGTCTGCGCTGAGGCTGGCCGCTATCTCGAGGTGGACAGCTCGCGTGGTGAGACATGTGAACAAGGCTACATATCTCTTGTGATGTTGGCGACCGACGGTTACTGATAGTGGGCCGAAATAATCTAGCCCCGTATACGTGAACGGCCTCTGATGATGAGCGAGGCGCGTTCGCGGGTGATCGCCGGTCGCTGGCACTGGAGCTTGTGCCTTACGTATTCGACACTGAAGACATTGCGACAGTACTTTCTTCGTCGTGGGACGCATCCTTACGACCCAATAGTGCTGTCGCACCTCATTTATTGTAAGTTCCGTCCCGCTGTGCAGTAGGCTGCGGTGTGTCCAGTCTATATAGAGCTGTGTTATGTGATGGTCGCCGTGTAATATTGGGGGTCGCCTCACATCTTCTGTAATCTTGTCCGTGGCGGCTATACGGCTTCTTATGCGTAGTAGGCCATCTACTAGCTCTATTTGCAGCGAATGTAGTGGGCTATTCTTGTCCACTACTTCGTGCTCGTGCAATCGGGCTATCTCCTGAGCGAACGATTGCTGCTGTGCGACTTGTATGAGTATTTTCTCAGCTTCTTGGAGAAAACTCGCTTCAATATACTGCTTTCGGACTTGTGGCGCTATATATGACGGCTTTGTTGCTGCAGTCGCTGTCTTCTTTTTCTTCCGCCAGTCCGTGTCCTCTTCTGCGTTCTTCTGTGTTCTCTTATAGAACGTTTTCTCTGTTTTCTGTTTACAGAGAAAAATAAAACGTAGGACAGTCGCAGTCGCACGTAATAGCCGCTCCCATCTTGAAAAATTGACGGGATTAGGTATAGCTTCTATGAGCTTCGAAGTGTATGCATGTTTGGGGGTTCTGTCCTCCGAAACATCTTTTTCATACTCGTTGCTTGTGACAGTGAGAGTTCTTTCTTCTCCTGTCTCTTCAACCATTGGAGGCTTTTCTGCTGGCCATGAAGTGGGGTCTTCATATAAAAAACTAGGGCCACAGAACCACTCGTGATTCGAATCGAACTTGTGTGGCACGTCACGAGTTGCAATGTCGGCGATGTTCAATTTTGTTGAAATCCATCGCCAATCCTCCACTTTGCTGCCTTCCTCTATGGCAGCTATACGATGAGCTACGAAGGCTTTATAGGTTCGTGCTCCTTTTCGTATCCATGACAGAACCGTTTTGCTGTCTGTCCAATACGTGACCGACGATCGTTCATTGTCGTGCTCACGTTTCACAGCTGCAGCCAGACGGGTTCCCATCACCGCTGCCTGCAGCTCGAGGCGCGGTATCGATTGTAGCTTCAATGGTGCTACTCTCGCCTTGGCCATGACTAGGCTCACCTTCTGTGAGCCTTCTGCTGTGGTGGCTCGCCAGTACACAGCTGCTGCGTACGCCATCTCGCTTGCGTCGGTAAATACATGTATTTGTATTTCATTGGCATCACTATACCCAGGATAGCATCTTGGTATGCTGATGCCCTTGAGCTGCCGCAGGTTTTCGATCCAGCTTCTCCACTGAGCTGCTTGATCGTCTTCTAAAAGCTGGTCCCAATCGATGCCTCGCCTCCATGCCTCTTGCAGTATTTGCTTGGCTCGAATCGTTACGGGTGAGGCGAGTCCCAGCGGGTCGTACAATGACATGACGATCTTGAGGGCCTCTCTTTTTGTAGGGGCCTCCTTTTCTAGGATTCCTGGCGGCAGTCTCGCAAGCGTTAGGTTGAAACCTAGCGTGTCTTCACTAGGTCTCCAAATCAGGCCGAGAATTTTCTCCGTGCCTGTCGCCTCTCCGATGGTCACAACCTCAGCGCAGGTTTGTGTCGGATCTAGGTTCTCTAGTAGGCGCGAACTGTTCGATACCCATTTTGATAGGTCGAATTTCGCCTCTTGGTGAATTTCCTTCACCCTGGTCGCGACTTCTGTCGCTTCTTCGACCGTTCTATAGCTGTCCAGATAATCGTCCATATAATGGTTCTCAATGATAGCTTTTACTGCTACTGGATGCTGTTCGATGTGCCTTCTTGCGTTCCAATCTTTCGCAAAGATGGCGGTGCACGGCGAACTTGCCGCGCCGAAAATGATGGACGTCATGCGGTACTCTTCTGGGGCTCCCTCTCTCCTGTTGCCTCTCCATAGGTAACGAAGTGAGTCTCGGTCTTCACTCCGCACCTTCACTTGCATGAACATCTCGGCTATGTCTCCAGAGATGGCCACGCAGTGTCTACGAAATCGCATCATGACGCCGGGCAGCGACTGCAGCAAGTCCGGTCCAGTTAGCAGGAAGTCATTGAGTGACTTTCCTCTCGATTTGGCAGCGGCATCATGTACTATACGAATTTTCTCTGGCTTCATTGGGTTGAAGACATCGAAATGAGGCAGGTACCAGGTCCTTCCTGGCGTGCTTGATTTGGGGGCCCTTTCAGCATATCCCTTCTCTATTAGGGAGTCCATCTGTTGTGAATATTTCACACGAAGAGCTGGGTTTCTATCCAGCTTCTTTTCTATAGAGACCAGCCTTGTAAGGGCTGTCCCATAACTGTCGGGCATTTCTATGGCTTCTTCCCGCCATAGCATAGAGGTTTCTATGTGCCCGCTGTCGAGCCGCCTTATGTCGCGGTTCAAAATATCTTCTGCCCTCTTCTGAGGGTCAGAAGCTGGCTTTCTTGGATTAATAGCCAGTGACTCGATGGCGAAGAATTCACGGAGCTGCTCGTTCAGTTCCGCATCTTGCCTTGACCGTCTTCTGTCGCGGTCCGATGCGTCTTCTGCCCTCTTCTGAGGGCCAGAAGTTTCGCTGGCGAAGAATTCACGGGGCTGTTCGTTCAGCTCCGCATCTTGCCTTGCGTCAACGGTCTGAGTGCCGTTGACTTGGTTTAACCGCCTTTTGTCGCGGTTCGAAGCGTCTTCTGCCCTCTTCTGAGGGCCAGAAGTCTCGCTGGCGAAGAATTCACGGGGCTGTGTGTTCAGCTCCGCATCTTGCCTTGCAACGGACTGAGTGCCGTTGACGTAATGCACCCGCTGGCCCAGTGTTCTGGTGTGTGCACCATGCAATGTCCAGCCCATCATGGTCCTTGACGCGATGGGTTGGTCTCTTGGTCCCCTCCGGACCTCATTGGCCAGCAGCAAATGCCAGTTGTCCTGTCCGACGAGTATCTTCGGTACTCCCGCCGGATATGTAAGCTCAGACGTCAAGTCTTGAAGGTGCCTGCATCGTGCCAGGTCCTTATGATTGACTGCCTGTGGAGACAGGTTGAGCTTCGAAATGGTGCGCGCCTTGAAGGGCACCCGATTCTTCAACTGGCTTGTGAGAACGACCGTTATTCGTCTCGATAGTGGAGTATCGATCCTAGTGTGTCCTATGGCATCGATCTTCAGTGGCTCAATTGGGCCCACTGCTCCTACTCGCTGAGCGATTGCTTCGTCGATCAGCGAGACGGTAGACCCATCGTCAAGGAGTGCGTATGTGTCTGCCTCTCCCGCCGGTCCAATAACCCGGACCGGTATCATCTTCAGGAAGGCTTTACTTGAGGCAGTTCGCGAACTGGCTACCGTCTCCTGAGACTCCTTCTTCGCTTCTGGAACAGCAGGCTTCCTTGTCCTGTCTGTCTGAGGCTTCCTTGCCCTATGAAGAAGTCGGTGATGAGTAGCTATGCACCCCTTGAAGCCACACTGCTTCTTTCCGCAGGTGTGGCCCTTACGGTGGTTCCTTAGGCAGCGAAAGCACAAGCCATATTGCTTGGCTAGCTCCCATTTCTTGTCACATGCTGCGTCTGTAAACTTTATGCAATCAGACGAGTAGTGACCCTCTTTGTCGCAAATTCGACAGTGGCCTACCGGCTTCGCGGTAGCTACGTGCGTCCTCTGTGTGACGCGTTTTCCCGCCACCGAGTCCGTTTCTTTAATGTTCTCGGGCGGTGCGAATGCACTGCAGAAGTGAGCTTGCTCTGTTATAAAGTCGCTGAAGAGTGACAGGTCTGGCAGCGACTGATACTTTTCCGTGTACGTCCTGTACCATAGTACACGTAGAGAATTGGGCAGCTTCTCAGTTAGCTGGCGCATCAGCTCAGCGTTGAGTAAGTAGTGTCCCTTCTTGAGGGCCCTCAAGGTGACGACTCCGCTCCTGATCCGACTTGCAAAGGTGCATATATCTTTGGGCTGTTCGCTGCAGCGTGGCAGCCCTCTGAGTCGGTCGGTTTCAGCCTGAGCTATTGAGTCGGGACGTCCAAATTGTAGCTCCAATTCTCTCATGATCTCATCCGGTTTCGCGTTCCCGATGAGTTCTGAGCTCACTGTCTCCAGTGCGCGACCACGCAAGCTCCTTCTGAGTCTTGCTGTGTTTTCAATGTCGCTGAAGTAGGCAACAGTTGCCTCGTAAATGGCTCGAAAAGTCAGCCATTCTGTGTGAGCTCCACCGAAGTTCGGCAGAGTCAACATAACCTGCGACGCCGTTCGGTTAGGCGTCCATGGTTCGATTTTTCTGTCGGCTAGCGACGCTATAGCGGTTGTCAACTCCGTTAGAAACGGACGGAGTGACTCTTTCGCTTCTATTTGCCCTGGTGGCTCCGTCTTGGACGGCTCTGTCCTAGACGGTTCTAGGTTAGCCCTCGGCTGTGGTTGGTCTATATGGGTCTGGGAGTCCGCTACAGCGTCGCCGCTCGCAGGTGGAGGCCTATCTTGCTTCCCATTGGCGACGTCGTCCTCCCTCAACGGTGTGGGCTCTGGCGCCTCTTCGAGCCAGGAACGCACGTACTCTTCATTCGAGTCTCTGTCATCCATATATTCCGCTTCAGAAGGTTCTTCTTCTGCTCTCTGAAGGGCTAACTGTGCAAGCTCCAACTTAATCTTTAGTAAGTCTTCGCGTGCCTTAGAGATTTTTCTCTGTGACCGGGTCGTCTTGCTTGTAGACGGCGGTCTCCTATGTTCATTACGGGCGTCACCCCGGGTAGCCATTATTTCCTTATGTACAAAGGTCTTGTCTTGGATCCTTTGTTTTTCATCAGAAGGCTTCAGTGTTCCTTCTGAAGATCCTTCTTCTCTCGATGCCTTCCTGCATGTGCTCGGTTCCTGTGGTTCCTCCTCTTGGTGTGTGGGCGTATTGTCACCTATCTGTGACACGGTTGGGCTCCTGTTCGGTACGGACTGTTCAGTCCCATCAGTCGTTGTCGGCGAGCGTGGGGGCAATTGATGGTGTATACCTGCACCCGGTCGCTCCATGGCGACTGTCCACGCCTCAGGTCTCTTGTCCTGCGATCTGGTTATCGGCATTCCGACTGGTCCAAAATGTCAGCTCGAAACGGTTAAGTCCAACTCTAGACTTCAGTTCAAAACGTCAACTCGTACGGGTTAAGTCCAACTCCAGACTTCAGTACGATTGGGTTAAGTCTATTTTCGAGCTTCCAAACGGCTATGTCCAAGTCCAGTCTTTGCTTCAAGACGTCGTCGACTCGAAACAGCTAAGTCCAAACTTCAAGTTTTTTCTCGAAAAACCTAAGTCGTAACTCCGGGTTAAGTCCAATTTAAATCGTTGACTCGAAGAGGGTTCGCTTCCTTTTTCAAAATTGAAAAAATATTTTTAAACTCCGGGTTAACTTTTAACTCCGGGTTAACTCTGGCCCTCTTGACTCCGGGTTATCCTTCAGACTATAAGTTTTTATTCAGTCTTCAAACTATAAGTCCCAAATCAGCTTCAAAACTGCTATGTTGACACGACACAGGTTCACTATATTACTATCGACCCACAAGGGGTAAGCACTTGAGTAAGTTTTCACTGTACTTACTGTTTTATACGTGTCAACCTGTCCAGCAGCCTTCAAGGATGACCAGCTGGTCTGATACCACTCGCAGAAACTTCTGTCTAACACTTGACGTTAGTAGTCAGTCCAGACTCCAGCTATCGAAGGTCCAAGCTTCGATTGAGAACTTCTATCTCTTATATGACTATTTGTTTCCAAACAAATTCTAAGTCAATAATAAGTCTTCAGCTATAACGCTTCAGGAAATTTACAGGAACTATTTTTCGTTCTATTTTTTATAGAACAAGTCGCCCACACGACTATACAATATGCCTCTGTGTGTAAGCCTCCTCTAGGATAGCGCTTCAGCGATAATCCTTCAGCCGTAATCCTTCAGGAATTCTATGAACGTTTGTATGTTCGTTCTATCTCCTAAACAAGCTTTCGACACGCTATATATGAAATTTCCGATTCTGAAATTTCAGCGATAACTCTTCAGGCAATCTACTTGTTCCTTCAGGATACAGTTTCTATGTATTCTCAGATACTACTGTTTCTCAGTATGCAGGTTACACAACAGAGACAACTCAAAATTCCGTCTTTTTGCGACGGTAATCTAATCGGAACGAAATGCTTCTCTGGAAGCAGCTAGGCACCACAGGAAACGGCTCAGGAAAGGCAGTTGCGTCCCAGCAAAATGGTTATGTTCTAGAGCTAGTCCACGCGTGGGTCCCAAACCACACGTGCACTTTTCACTCCGGTAGTCGCTCTAGAAGCTTCTACTAACCAAGGTCAAACGTACGCGCGCCTTTTGACGACGCTAATCTCCCAGTTACTGGGTTTCTACACTGTTTTTGACTGTTAAAGAAATATGATCTTAACCTCGACACTTGTAAGGTTTACGAGGGGGACGTCAGGTTTCTTTATTCACTGGAACTTTTCTCACGAACGTAACGTTACGTACCCCGGTCGGTACTTTGTGTAGGTGTGTACTCTTACCAGATTTATATTGAGGGTACATACGTTCTCAGCAATGGTCGTCAGGCTTCTTTGTTCTCAGGAATTTTCACTGGCTTGGGCCTCGGTTTTCTTTGTTCTCAGGCACAAGCTTCACAGGAACGATACGTTTGACTTTCGATAAAGAAATAGGAATGTAACCCCACTTAACAAGGTTACGGGACGTCTATCTTCTTTGTTCTCAGGAACGGGACAACGGTTTTCTTTGTTCTCAGGAACTAGGCTCTTCAATATTGGCCTGTATTTTCACTGGAACCCAGGACGCCAGGCTTCTCTGTTCTCAGGAACGGGACAACGGTTTTCTTTGTTCTCAGGAACTAGGCTCTTCAATGTTGGCCTGTATTTTCGCTGGAACCCAGGACGCCAGGCTTCTTTGTTCACTGGAACTAGGCTCTTCCTATTGGCCTGTATCTTCACTGGAACGCTGCGTAGGTCATTTGCTCAAAAATCCGGCTCGACAGGACCAGCAAATGTGCGGGACGGACGTGATCGATCAAGGCCCCAGGCTGACTGAAGGTTGTAAGGCTTCAGCTTGAACGCGTTGACGCCCCTTGCACCTATTGTTCAGATGTCTTCGAGCAAGTATTGACCCTGCAGTGGTTGGAAGGCTGCCAAGGATGTTGAGGGGAAGGCGTGATGTCCAGTTCAGAAAAAAGTCAGGTTTTCATGTCCAAAAGCGACGTCTCTTCATGGTCCCCGTTACGCAAAGTGACGTGGATTTAATGTTTCGGAAATAATGGCTACGATTAGGACGGTGTCTCAGCGCACTATCCTACTACCACACTTGACCGTAACGAGGACCTCGAAACAACGACCGCGCATAAACTTTAATTATAAAATTAATATCTTATGGCTAGTCGCTGAAAACCGACAGAAACCCCCCTTCTACTGAACCGATTTTGATGAGACTTGTGTCTCTGGATAGGTCTCGAGAAGACCTTCCCTCCGGACCTGGGTCCAGGTTCCTATCTGCTACCTTCACGGAGCCCTTGCGTTGAGAACGCCTAATAAGGGGAATTTCAGTCAGTTTGTAGCTTTATATGCTACCTTACAATACAATGGTGCACTTTAGTGCCAGGGTACCAGCGAGGGACTTGTAGCCCTACTCCTGGACCGTCGATCTGTGACAGTTCCACAGCTTCATCTGTCACCTTCACGGGCACAGCCACGTGAAAGTGCGAAAACATAGCTTCAGTGCCTGTTTTCGGCATATTTCGTGAGTTTGTACTCGAGCTGGTGGGCGGATCCGCATTCACCAACCGTCATCGGATAGCCCTCGCGATGGGCTACCCCATGGTGGAAGTCCGGTGGATACAGTTCCAACCCTCGATCCAGTATTCACTCTGATGTGGTCGATGATGCGAGAAAACCATGGAACCTCTTACTATATTAAGTCGGTTAGTTCCCTAACCACCAGAGCTAGGCTCCTTCCAAAAATGTGGTTGGGAAGCTGGAGAATTGGGCTATCGAATGGTAGTACCCTGATGGGTGTACCACCAGCCCTTCTGGGACTTCTGATGCCGGGAAGCGGCCGAAATAGCAAATATCGTGTTGTTCCACGGCTTTAACGCCTCTGTGTGTGTATGTGTAGCTATATATTAGCTATGTGTTGTGACTGAGTCCAGGCGTGTGCCCGAGGGTCCCCAAAGGTAATGCTTCAGATAGCATATCAATAATCCTTCAGGCACCAAGTGTGTCTGAAGGTAGTGGGCCCTCTGGCAGACGCGTAGAAACGTCCATGCTGGCACATACAGACACATTATTTCAAGTAAGTAATATCTATGTACTAGAACTACATAGATGCCATCTATATATAGGGCCTGGACACAGTTCCAGGTCACCTAGAAGCGCTAAAACGCTTATAACCAAAAATCTATTTACTTACTTGAGCAAAAATGCATGTATTTACCATCTCAGAGTGAAACTGTTTTAAACCTGGCTATGTACTGTTATTATGTACAGTTTTTCAGTCATAGCACCAAGGTATACTATCTAGAACACCTAGGTGGTGTTTCCTAACAAAATAAATGTGTAAGGTAAATAATACGATTGGTAGGTGGGCAGAGCGCACCTATCGATACTTGCGACCCGGCCATTTTCGGGGGGTCCAAAAAACGTAAACAAATATTTTTTATTTGCTTAAAATACTACTTACACATTTTATCTATAGTATATTAATTCTAATTATACTAGATAACTATATTTTAGGTACTATAGGCTATTATAAAGCCCTCAAAACGCTATTCTAAAATACCAAATTTGTCTGCTTACGCGCCAGACTATATATATCGTGTACCGCCATCTGACTGCTCATTTTGAACTAAAACGTCATGGCGGTAGGTCGTGTTTACGGAATTTGACTTGTTTTGATTTTGCTTTCTTTCCGTAACTACCGCATTTAGTATGTATGTAACGATTCTAATTTACTCTTTAGACCCCATATTTACTTAATACATACTCATATACACTAAAACATAATGTTTAGTGCCTCAAAAAGTGGTCGAAATTTTATGTTTGAAAAAACTATAAAAGAAAAATTCTCGTCTAAAACTTTTTAGTACGAGCTCGCGCGCTGGGGTAAGCAGACGTATGTTTTGTTTGTACTATTTATATCTACAAAACTATTCTAACATTTTTGTGACGCCTCGTCGCGAACATCTCTCCCGCCGTGCAGTGTTGTGTCGACCCGATGTGTTGACGCGGCGCTGCATCACGCATAGTGAGCGACGCACGTCGGCAGCGCGCGTGCCACGACGCTCAGCGACACGTCGCTCAGCTCTCGCCGCGGGAACTCTGCTACGCTCATTTCGGTAGTGGAATGAGCTTCTTCACCGGACGCTTTAGAGTGCCGCCAGTGGTGCGCACCTCAGCGGTCCGGACTTCTCCATCAGGCCCAGGGTATATGGCCTGGATGCGGCCTCGCGGCCACGTGTTGCGTGGCAGCTGGCCGTCAGCGATAAGGACGGGGTCGCCCACCAGCAGGTCAGGCCCGCGGCTGTGGGGCTCCCGCCGATTTTGGAGCTCAGGCAGGTACTCTCGCACCCACCGGCGCCAGAACATGTCGGCCAGGATTTGTGACCGACGCCACATCTTCTTGCTGTCGATGTCTTGCTCGGTGAACACGCCGGGGGTTGGTAGTCTT
This sequence comes from Orthosia cruda, assembly GCA_964057195.1. NCBI lineage: Eukaryota > Metazoa > Arthropoda > Insecta > Lepidoptera > Noctuidae > Orthosia > Orthosia cruda. The sequence continues at coordinate 20,476,694 of OZ059826.1, read as the reverse complement.
GCCGACCCACCAAGTAGGAAGTGGTTCGGCGTGATAGACTCGTCATCATCGCCGTCAACTGAAACATGTGTCAACGGGCGACTATTTACCGTGTACTCTGCCTCACAAATCAGTGTGGACAACACCTCTTCATGTGGGTGTTTCTCTGTGAGCACGGTATACAATGCGTTTTTCACGCAACGAACTAGGCGCTCCCATGCGCCTCCCATGAAGGGCGCTGATGGGGTGATGAAGCGCCAAGTGATGCCTCGGCGACTGGCCTCCTCACGGAAGGCCTCTCGTAGCTCTCGATCGGCACCATGCATGTTGGTGCCGTTGTCCGAGTGTATCTCGGTTGGACATCCTCTGCGGGCGGCGAATCGGCGCAGCGCTAGTATAGCACTGTCTGCGCTGAGGCTGGCCGCTATCTCGAGGTGGACAGCTCGCGTGGTGAGACATGTGAACAAGGCTACATATCTCTTGTGATGTTGGCGACCGACGGTTACTGATAGTGGGCCGAAATAATCTAGCCCCGTATACGTGAACGGCCTCTGATGATGAGCGAGGCGCGTTCGCGGGTGATCGCCGGTCGCTGGCACTGGAGCTTGTGCCTTACGTATTCGACACTGAAGACATTGCGACAGTACTTTCTTCGTCGTGGGACGCATCCTTACGACCCAATAGTGCTGTCGCACCTCATTTATTGTAAGTTCCGTCCCGCTGTGCAGTAGGCTGCGGTGTGTCCAGTCTATATAGAGCTGTGTTATGTGATGGTCGCCGTGTAATATTGGGGGTCGCCTCACATCTTCTGTAATCTTGTCCGTGGCGGCTATACGGCTTCTTATGCGTAGTAGGCCATCTACTAGCTCTATTTGCAGCGAATGTAGTGGGCTATTCTTGTCCACTACTTCGTGCTCGTGCAATCGGGCTATCTCCTGAGCGAACGATTGCTGCTGTGCGACTTGTATGAGTATTTTCTCAGCTTCTTGGAGAAAACTCGCTTCAATATACTGCTTTCGGACTTGTGGCGCTATATATGACGGCTTTGTTGCTGCAGTCGCTGTCTTCTTTTTCTTCCGCCAGTCCGTGTCCTCTTCTGCGTTCTTCTGTGTTCTCTTATAGAACGTTTTCTCTGTTTTCTGTTTACAGAGAAAAATAAAACGTAGGACAGTCGCAGTCGCACGTAATAGCCGCTCCCATCTTGAAAAATTGACGGGATTAGGTATAGCTTCTATGAGCTTCGAAGTGTATGCATGTTTGGGGGTTCTGTCCTCCGAAACATCTTTTTCATACTCGTTGCTTGTGACAGTGAGAGTTCTTTCTTCTCCTGTCTCTTCAACCATTGGAGGCTTTTCTGCTGGCCATGAAGTGGGGTCTTCATATAAAAAACTAGGGCCACAGAACCACTCGTGATTCGAATCGAACTTGTGTGGCACGTCACGAGTTGCAATGTCGGCGATGTTCAATTTTGTTGAAATCCATCGCCAATCCTCCACTTTGCTGCCTTCCTCTATGGCAGCTATACGATGAGCTACGAAGGCTTTATAGGTTCGTGCTCCTTTTCGTATCCATGACAGAACCGTTTTGCTGTCTGTCCAATACGTGACCGACGATCGTTCATTGTCGTGCTCACGTTTCACAGCTGCAGCCAGACGGGTTCCCATCACCGCTGCCTGCAGCTCGAGGCGCGGTATCGATTGTAGCTTCAATGGTGCTACTCTCGCCTTGGCCATGACTAGGCTCACCTTCTGTGAGCCTTCTGCTGTGGTGGCTCGCCAGTACACAGCTGCTGCGTACGCCATCTCGCTTGCGTCGGTAAATACATGTATTTGTATTTCATTGGCATCACTATACCCAGGATAGCATCTTGGTATGCTGATGCCCTTGAGCTGCCGCAGGTTTTCGATCCAGCTTCTCCACTGAGCTGCTTGATCGTCTTCTAAAAGCTGGTCCCAATCGATGCCTCGCCTCCATGCCTCTTGCAGTATTTGCTTGGCTCGAATCGTTACGGGTGAGGCGAGTCCCAGCGGGTCGTACAATGACATGACGATCTTGAGGGCCTCTCTTTTTGTAGGGGCCTCCTTTTCTAGGATTCCTGGCGGCAGTCTCGCAAGCGTTAGGTTGAAACCTAGCGTGTCTTCACTAGGTCTCCAAATCAGGCCGAGAATTTTCTCCGTGCCTGTCGCCTCTCCGATGGTCACAACCTCAGCGCAGGTTTGTGTCGGATCTAGGTTCTCTAGTAGGCGCGAACTGTTCGATACCCATTTTGATAGGTCGAATTTCGCCTCTTGGTGAATTTCCTTCACCCTGGTCGCGACTTCTGTCGCTTCTTCGACCGTTCTATAGCTGTCCAGATAATCGTCCATATAATGGTTCTCAATGATAGCTTTTACTGCTACTGGATGCTGTTCGATGTGCCTTCTTGCGTTCCAATCTTTCGCAAAGATGGCGGTGCACGGCGAACTTGCCGCGCCGAAAATGATGGACGTCATGCGGTACTCTTCTGGGGCTCCCTCTCTCCTGTTGCCTCTCCATAGGTAACGAAGTGAGTCTCGGTCTTCACTCCGCACCTTCACTTGCATGAACATCTCGGCTATGTCTCCAGAGATGGCCACGCAGTGTCTACGAAATCGCATCATGACGCCGGGCAGCGACTGCAGCAAGTCCGGTCCAGTTAGCAGGAAGTCATTGAGTGACTTTCCTCTCGATTTGGCAGCGGCATCATGTACTATACGAATTTTCTCTGGCTTCATTGGGTTGAAGACATCGAAATGAGGCAGGTACCAGGTCCTTCCTGGCGTGCTTGATTTGGGGGCCCTTTCAGCATATCCCTTCTCTATTAGGGAGTCCATCTGTTGTGAATATTTCACACGAAGAGCTGGGTTTCTATCCAGCTTCTTTTCTATAGAGACCAGCCTTGTAAGGGCTGTCCCATAACTGTCGGGCATTTCTATGGCTTCTTCCCGCCATAGCATAGAGGTTTCTATGTGCCCGCTGTCGAGCCGCCTTATGTCGCGGTTCAAAATATCTTCTGCCCTCTTCTGAGGGTCAGAAGCTGGCTTTCTTGGATTAATAGCCAGTGACTCGATGGCGAAGAATTCACGGAGCTGCTCGTTCAGTTCCGCATCTTGCCTTGACCGTCTTCTGTCGCGGTCCGATGCGTCTTCTGCCCTCTTCTGAGGGCCAGAAGTTTCGCTGGCGAAGAATTCACGGGGCTGTTCGTTCAGCTCCGCATCTTGCCTTGCGTCAACGGTCTGAGTGCCGTTGACTTGGTTTAACCGCCTTTTGTCGCGGTTCGAAGCGTCTTCTGCCCTCTTCTGAGGGCCAGAAGTCTCGCTGGCGAAGAATTCACGGGGCTGTGTGTTCAGCTCCGCATCTTGCCTTGCAACGGACTGAGTGCCGTTGACGTAATGCACCCGCTGGCCCAGTGTTCTGGTGTGTGCACCATGCAATGTCCAGCCCATCATGGTCCTTGACGCGATGGGTTGGTCTCTTGGTCCCCTCCGGACCTCATTGGCCAGCAGCAAATGCCAGTTGTCCTGTCCGACGAGTATCTTCGGTACTCCCGCCGGATATGTAAGCTCAGACGTCAAGTCTTGAAGGTGCCTGCATCGTGCCAGGTCCTTATGATTGACTGCCTGTGGAGACAGGTTGAGCTTCGAAATGGTGCGCGCCTTGAAGGGCACCCGATTCTTCAACTGGCTTGTGAGAACGACCGTTATTCGTCTCGATAGTGGAGTATCGATCCTAGTGTGTCCTATGGCATCGATCTTCAGTGGCTCAATTGGGCCCACTGCTCCTACTCGCTGAGCGATTGCTTCGTCGATCAGCGAGACGGTAGACCCATCGTCAAGGAGTGCGTATGTGTCTGCCTCTCCCGCCGGTCCAATAACCCGGACCGGTATCATCTTCAGGAAGGCTTTACTTGAGGCAGTTCGCGAACTGGCTACCGTCTCCTGAGACTCCTTCTTCGCTTCTGGAACAGCAGGCTTCCTTGTCCTGTCTGTCTGAGGCTTCCTTGCCCTATGAAGAAGTCGGTGATGAGTAGCTATGCACCCCTTGAAGCCACACTGCTTCTTTCCGCAGGTGTGGCCCTTACGGTGGTTCCTTAGGCAGCGAAAGCACAAGCCATATTGCTTGGCTAGCTCCCATTTCTTGTCACATGCTGCGTCTGTAAACTTTATGCAATCAGACGAGTAGTGACCCTCTTTGTCGCAAATTCGACAGTGGCCTACCGGCTTCGCGGTAGCTACGTGCGTCCTCTGTGTGACGCGTTTTCCCGCCACCGAGTCCGTTTCTTTAATGTTCTCGGGCGGTGCGAATGCACTGCAGAAGTGAGCTTGCTCTGTTATAAAGTCGCTGAAGAGTGACAGGTCTGGCAGCGACTGATACTTTTCCGTGTACGTCCTGTACCATAGTACACGTAGAGAATTGGGCAGCTTCTCAGTTAGCTGGCGCATCAGCTCAGCGTTGAGTAAGTAGTGTCCCTTCTTGAGGGCCCTCAAGGTGACGACTCCGCTCCTGATCCGACTTGCAAAGGTGCATATATCTTTGGGCTGTTCGCTGCAGCGTGGCAGCCCTCTGAGTCGGTCGGTTTCAGCCTGAGCTATTGAGTCGGGACGTCCAAATTGTAGCTCCAATTCTCTCATGATCTCATCCGGTTTCGCGTTCCCGATGAGTTCTGAGCTCACTGTCTCCAGTGCGCGACCACGCAAGCTCCTTCTGAGTCTTGCTGTGTTTTCAATGTCGCTGAAGTAGGCAACAGTTGCCTCGTAAATGGCTCGAAAAGTCAGCCATTCTGTGTGAGCTCCACCGAAGTTCGGCAGAGTCAACATAACCTGCGACGCCGTTCGGTTAGGCGTCCATGGTTCGATTTTTCTGTCGGCTAGCGACGCTATAGCGGTTGTCAACTCCGTTAGAAACGGACGGAGTGACTCTTTCGCTTCTATTTGCCCTGGTGGCTCCGTCTTGGACGGCTCTGTCCTAGACGGTTCTAGGTTAGCCCTCGGCTGTGGTTGGTCTATATGGGTCTGGGAGTCCGCTACAGCGTCGCCGCTCGCAGGTGGAGGCCTATCTTGCTTCCCATTGGCGACGTCGTCCTCCCTCAACGGTGTGGGCTCTGGCGCCTCTTCGAGCCAGGAACGCACGTACTCTTCATTCGAGTCTCTGTCATCCATATATTCCGCTTCAGAAGGTTCTTCTTCTGCTCTCTGAAGGGCTAACTGTGCAAGCTCCAACTTAATCTTTAGTAAGTCTTCGCGTGCCTTAGAGATTTTTCTCTGTGACCGGGTCGTCTTGCTTGTAGACGGCGGTCTCCTATGTTCATTACGGGCGTCACCCCGGGTAGCCATTATTTCCTTATGTACAAAGGTCTTGTCTTGGATCCTTTGTTTTTCATCAGAAGGCTTCAGTGTTCCTTCTGAAGATCCTTCTTCTCTCGATGCCTTCCTGCATGTGCTCGGTTCCTGTGGTTCCTCCTCTTGGTGTGTGGGCGTATTGTCACCTATCTGTGACACGGTTGGGCTCCTGTTCGGTACGGACTGTTCAGTCCCATCAGTCGTTGTCGGCGAGCGTGGGGGCAATTGATGGTGTATACCTGCACCCGGTCGCTCCATGGCGACTGTCCACGCCTCAGGTCTCTTGTCCTGCGATCTGGTTATCGGCATTCCGACTGGTCCAAAATGTCAGCTCGAAACGGTTAAGTCCAACTCTAGACTTCAGTTCAAAACGTCAACTCGTACGGGTTAAGTCCAACTCCAGACTTCAGTACGATTGGGTTAAGTCTATTTTCGAGCTTCCAAACGGCTATGTCCAAGTCCAGTCTTTGCTTCAAGACGTCGTCGACTCGAAACAGCTAAGTCCAAACTTCAAGTTTTTTCTCGAAAAACCTAAGTCGTAACTCCGGGTTAAGTCCAATTTAAATCGTTGACTCGAAGAGGGTTCGCTTCCTTTTTCAAAATTGAAAAAATATTTTTAAACTCCGGGTTAACTTTTAACTCCGGGTTAACTCTGGCCCTCTTGACTCCGGGTTATCCTTCAGACTATAAGTTTTTATTCAGTCTTCAAACTATAAGTCCCAAATCAGCTTCAAAACTGCTATGTTGACACGACACAGGTTCACTATATTACTATCGACCCACAAGGGGTAAGCACTTGAGTAAGTTTTCACTGTACTTACTGTTTTATACGTGTCAACCTGTCCAGCAGCCTTCAAGGATGACCAGCTGGTCTGATACCACTCGCAGAAACTTCTGTCTAACACTTGACGTTAGTAGTCAGTCCAGACTCCAGCTATCGAAGGTCCAAGCTTCGATTGAGAACTTCTATCTCTTATATGACTATTTGTTTCCAAACAAATTCTAAGTCAATAATAAGTCTTCAGCTATAACGCTTCAGGAAATTTACAGGAACTATTTTTCGTTCTATTTTTTATAGAACAAGTCGCCCACACGACTATACAATATGCCTCTGTGTGTAAGCCTCCTCTAGGATAGCGCTTCAGCGATAATCCTTCAGCCGTAATCCTTCAGGAATTCTATGAACGTTTGTATGTTCGTTCTATCTCCTAAACAAGCTTTCGACACGCTATATATGAAATTTCCGATTCTGAAATTTCAGCGATAACTCTTCAGGCAATCTACTTGTTCCTTCAGGATACAGTTTCTATGTATTCTCAGATACTACTGTTTCTCAGTATGCAGGTTACACAACAGAGACAACTCAAAATTCCGTCTTTTTGCGACGGTAATCTAATCGGAACGAAATGCTTCTCTGGAAGCAGCTAGGCACCACAGGAAACGGCTCAGGAAAGGCAGTTGCGTCCCAGCAAAATGGTTATGTTCTAGAGCTAGTCCACGCGTGGGTCCCAAACCACACGTGCACTTTTCACTCCGGTAGTCGCTCTAGAAGCTTCTACTAACCAAGGTCAAACGTACGCGCGCCTTTTGACGACGCTAATCTCCCAGTTACTGGGTTTCTACACTGTTTTTGACTGTTAAAGAAATATGATCTTAACCTCGACACTTGTAAGGTTTACGAGGGGGACGTCAGGTTTCTTTATTCACTGGAACTTTTCTCACGAACGTAACGTTACGTACCCCGGTCGGTACTTTGTGTAGGTGTGTACTCTTACCAGATTTATATTGAGGGTACATACGTTCTCAGCAATGGTCGTCAGGCTTCTTTGTTCTCAGGAATTTTCACTGGCTTGGGCCTCGGTTTTCTTTGTTCTCAGGCACAAGCTTCACAGGAACGATACGTTTGACTTTCGATAAAGAAATAGGAATGTAACCCCACTTAACAAGGTTACGGGACGTCTATCTTCTTTGTTCTCAGGAACGGGACAACGGTTTTCTTTGTTCTCAGGAACTAGGCTCTTCAATATTGGCCTGTATTTTCACTGGAACCCAGGACGCCAGGCTTCTCTGTTCTCAGGAACGGGACAACGGTTTTCTTTGTTCTCAGGAACTAGGCTCTTCAATGTTGGCCTGTATTTTCGCTGGAACCCAGGACGCCAGGCTTCTTTGTTCACTGGAACTAGGCTCTTCCTATTGGCCTGTATCTTCACTGGAACGCTGCGTAGGTCATTTGCTCAAAAATCCGGCTCGACAGGACCAGCAAATGTGCGGGACGGACGTGATCGATCAAGGCCCCAGGCTGACTGAAGGTTGTAAGGCTTCAGCTTGAACGCGTTGACGCCCCTTGCACCTATTGTTCAGATGTCTTCGAGCAAGTATTGACCCTGCAGTGGTTGGAAGGCTGCCAAGGATGTTGAGGGGAAGGCGTGATGTCCAGTTCAGAAAAAAGTCAGGTTTTCATGTCCAAAAGCGACGTCTCTTCATGGTCCCCGTTACGCAAAGTGACGTGGATTTAATGTTTCGGAAATAATGGCTACGATTAGGACGGTGTCTCAGCGCACTATCCTACTACCACACTTGACCGTAACGAGGACCTCGAAACAACGACCGCGCATAAACTTTAATTATAAAATTAATATCTTATGGCTAGTCGCTGAAAACCGACAGAAACCCCCCTTCTACTGAACCGATTTTGATGAGACTTGTGTCTCTGGATAGGTCTCGAGAAGACCTTCCCTCCGGACCTGGGTCCAGGTTCCTATCTGCTACCTTCACGGAGCCCTTGCGTTGAGAACGCCTAATAAGGGGAATTTCAGTCAGTTTGTAGCTTTATATGCTACCTTACAATACAATGGTGCACTTTAGTGCCAGGGTACCAGCGAGGGACTTGTAGCCCTACTCCTGGACCGTCGATCTGTGACAGTTCCACAGCTTCATCTGTCACCTTCACGGGCACAGCCACGTGAAAGTGCGAAAACATAGCTTCAGTGCCTGTTTTCGGCATATTTCGTGAGTTTGTACTCGAGCTGGTGGGCGGATCCGCATTCACCAACCGTCATCGGATAGCCCTCGCGATGGGCTACCCCATGGTGGAAGTCCGGTGGATACAGTTCCAACCCTCGATCCAGTATTCACTCTGATGTGGTCGATGATGCGAGAAAACCATGGAACCTCTTACTATATTAAGTCGGTTAGTTCCCTAACCACCAGAGCTAGGCTCCTTCCAAAAATGTGGTTGGGAAGCTGGAGAATTGGGCTATCGAATGGTAGTACCCTGATGGGTGTACCACCAGCCCTTCTGGGACTTCTGATGCCGGGAAGCGGCCGAAATAGCAAATATCGTGTTGTTCCACGGCTTTAACGCCTCTGTGTGTGTATGTGTAGCTATATATTAGCTATGTGTTGTGACTGAGTCCAGGCGTGTGCCCGAGGGTCCCCAAAGGTAATGCTTCAGATAGCATATCAATAATCCTTCAGGCACCAAGTGTGTCTGAAGGTAGTGGGCCCTCTGGCAGACGCGTAGAAACGTCCATGCTGGCACATACAGACACATTATTTCAAGTAAGTAATATCTATGTACTAGAACTACATAGATGCCATCTATATATAGGGCCTGGACACAGTTCCAGGTCACCTAGAAGCGCTAAAACGCTTATAACCAAAAATCTATTTACTTACTTGAGCAAAAATGCATGTATTTACCATCTCAGAGTGAAACTGTTTTAAACCTGGCTATGTACTGTTATTATGTACAGTTTTTCAGTCATAGCACCAAGGTATACTATCTAGAACACCTAGGTGGTGTTTCCTAACAAAATAAATGTGTAAGGTAAATAATACGATTGGTAGGTGGGCAGAGCGCACCTATCGATACTTGCGACCCGGCCATTTTCGGGGGGTCCAAAAAACGTAAACAAATATTTTTTATTTGCTTAAAATACTACTTACACATTTTATCTATAGTATATTAATTCTAATTATACTAGATAACTATATTTTAGGTACTATAGGCTATTATAAAGCCCTCAAAACGCTATTCTAAAATACCAAATTTGTCTGCTTACGCGCCAGACTATATATATCGTGTACCGCCATCTGACTGCTCATTTTGAACTAAAACGTCATGGCGGTAGGTCGTGTTTACGGAATTTGACTTGTTTTGATTTTGCTTTCTTTCCGTAACTACCGCATTTAGTATGTATGTAACGATTCTAATTTACTCTTTAGACCCCATATTTACTTAATACATACTCATATACACTAAAACATAATGTTTAGTGCCTCAAAAAGTGGTCGAAATTTTATGTTTGAAAAAACTATAAAAGAAAAATTCTCGTCTAAAACTTTTTAGTACGAGCTCGCGCGCTGGGGTAAGCAGACGTATGTTTTGTTTGTACTATTTATATCTACAAAACTATTCTAACATTTTTGTGACGCCTCGTCGCGAACAGCATTGTAAATTGAATATTTGTTTATAATAATGTCATTATAAAAATTATGAAAAGATTATAAACCAGTCATTAACATTTTCAGGATACTGTCATGATGTTTTTAGGAAGTTTGATCATATCCTATTCAGTGGAACAGTCTGGACTTCATAAACGATTGGCATATTTTTCAATACAAACGATCGGTTATTCTCACTTAAGGTAAGGTTTATTTTTATATTGGCCTCTACTGTCACTCTTCTGGACAATCCTTTCAAGTATTCTGTTCTTGAGTCACCTTGAACCAGCCCCTGCAGTAGGCATCTAGGCCATCACGCTGGGTACCCCCTTTCAAGGTAAGAATGTATTTAATTATTATTTTTAAAAAAAATTGCCAATTCCCGGTTCCTAGATCCGAGCCTTCCCGTAACCATCGAAGTTGTAAATGACCAGTGTAATATTGCGTATCTATTTCGGCAGCATTTTAGAGTACAATCACCCCTAAACAAGTGAGTCGCAGCTGCCTGCGCCCGATTCTGGGACCGTCTGCGCCGCGCGAAGCGTTATGTTTACTGCGAAACGGATTGCTGCTACAATTAAAAACATTATTAGAGGAAAATCGCCCGGGCATGACGGTCTCAGCATCGAGTATCTGCAGCATGCTGGGATTCACTTACTAAGAGTCTTATGTATGTTTTTAAATTTATGTCTAGGTCATTCTTATTTACCTGAAAAATTAATGCGTACAAATGTTTTACCGATCAACAAAAATAAAACGGGTGTTTCGTCTGTGCTATCAAATTATAGACCTACCTATTTCTTTAGCGACTGCTGGTCAGTCTTCTTGTATGTAACATGTAAAAATAAACGACGCTCAGTTCGGGTTTTGGCCCGGTTTATCTTCATAAAGTGCTACTGCTGAAGCAGACTGAGCAGTACTAAACAGCAAGAAAGACACCAGTATTTGCTTGTTACCTAGATTTGTCAAAAGCATTTGACCTTGTATCATATAATATGCTATGGGGCAAACTGCAGCATGAGACAGTTATGCCCCGGGAAATAATATAGTCAACAGAACCGTGTCAGACGGGGAAACTCATTTTCAGCTGAGTACAAGCTTGAGTGGTGAGGCAGAGGGGCTGTCCTCACCCGCGTTGTGAATAATCTGATCGATGAGCTTAGCAGAACCAAATTAGCTGACATATCGATGGTGTATGCATTAATAATATAAGTTATGCAGACGATATGGTTCTGTTGAGCCTGTCGATAAGGGCATTAAGGAAACTGATTGACGTGTGTGAATCGTACGCTGGGACCCATACGGGGTCAAATATAATGAGTGAATTCATAATATTTAAGGAAGGCAGTAAATGCTACAGCACAATTCCACCAGTTATGCTATATCCTATATCTGTGCAGCAGACCTCTAAAAAGAGCTGCATTTTTTTAATATCTGGGTTATTGGGTCTCAGACGACTTGAAAGATAACATTGATGCAGAATAGGTGCGCAGGTCGCTGGCTGTTCAATATGGGATTTTGACTCGCAGGTTTGCACGTTGTACGGTTCAGGTTAAGATGACGCTTTTCAAAGCCTACTGCCAATCCTTTTGCACGTGCAGCCTTCGGGTTAACTCGACGCAAAGGGCATATGGTGGCCTGCGCACACAATATAACCACACGTTCCGGGTGTTGATGGGGCTGCCGCGTTTTTGTAGTGCGTCCGGCATCTTTGCTGACGCAGACTTTGATAGTTTTTCGGCCACCATGCGCAAGATTTCCGACCTACTACGCCGTCTTCGCACCAGCCCCAACACCATTCCTAGACCGTTAGCTAATGGGGTGGGACTCTCCGATCTTGGGGCGGTGGATACGACTGCACGCAGTAAAATAGACATTCTCCAGGATCGGCGTGCCTCACACAGCTTAGAATAAATGTTACTTACACTATTTTATAAGTTAACATTGTTACTAATAAAAATATGGAAGTGATTCTAAAATAAATGTTTATTTAATTTAATTGGAATACGATCGTACTTGCCTACATTGCAAAATTGACTCGAAATGGATGACTGTTCACTATTTTATTGCAATGTATGGCTACTATTTATTATTTCATTTTCACACATTAAACTTAACAATGGAGAAAAACCTGTAATAAAAATATTTTTAGTATGAGTTGTTAGTACAAGTTTAAAAAGACTTAGGGAAAGCCCACAATGTATTTGTACGATTTGCTTATTTAGCATTTTATGGCAATCCGCACCTGATCAAATGAAAATGTATATCACTTTAAAAAGTGTCCTTTTTGGAAATCTGAAAGTGGACCCTTGACCATAAGGCTCCTATCTGAAACCTTTATATTCTCTGTGTACTCTTAGCAAGCTACACCTACTCAGTTCTAACCTTTTTGCCAAGGATATGCTTGTTCAAAAACCTGTCGAAGTCCCTCTCTGTAAGTCAGTTGTTCTTAGACAAAGCCCATTGAGACAGTTATTAAAATAGGGTAAAGAAACTCATCTTCAAAATATGAAATGTTGCCAATACTCGTTTTTCAGATTACTTCTTGCTATGTGCTGCGTAACTTGTTTTGCATCCATGTGGATTACAAATACTGCAGCTACAACCATGATGACTCCGATAAACTTCGCTCTACTAAGAGTATTTGAAGACGTAAGTATTATTAATCATGCTTACAGCATACGTAATTGATAAATCTTAGGATACAGTTTTATTTAGAAAATATACAGCCACATCGCTAACCAGTAGTGGTCAAACGCAAAATAATAAATATAATAATAAATAAAAAAGGAAATCGAATATCCTATTTGTAAATATACTTAACCCCTATGCCTCATCATCATCATCCGTAGCCCAGCTTTGCCCAAAGCTGAGCAATGGTTTGTCTTTTCTTGTGCCAATCCACAATGGAACGCTTCATGGCTCTCTGAGCACTCAGCCTGTACACAGACTCTTGCGTGATTCGGCCCTTTAGGCGCGATTGGTCCAATTCGCGATTGGTCCAATGTTAAAAAATATTTCTAATTCGCAGTTGGTCCAATTCGCTGTTGGTCTAAAATGGATAATGTTGCCGAAATTATACAATATATACGTGTTAAATATAATGAATCAGGCAACAAACGTGACGGCTTTGTGTGAGTTAATACTCACGCTCATTCGAGTTAACGTAAACGTCAATTTGTATTGAAACTGGATAAGCGCCGTCTGGTGACAGTAAGGAGAAACTACTTTTTTTGTATATAAATTGACATAAGAGAACTTTTATGTTATCACGATCGAGCGCGTTAATAAATTCGGCATAAGCACACTGGAAAGAGTGAAAGTAACGTACAGACATATTAAAGCGAAAGTCAGAGGTGGTAAAAATGAAGGACGAAAAGGAAGAAAATATAAAGCAACGTCCTCAATGAGAGCATTCACAAAGCATGTTGGGAGTAGTTTTTTTTTGTATTTTTGTTTTTTTTTTTGTGTAATGAGCGTTGGACGTTGAATATTCGAGTGGTTTGGACGTTGAGCCGAGCGTTACAAAGCTTACACGCAAGCGCGAACTTCGGCCGGTGTGGACGTCGTCGCAACGATTTTCGCGGCAACGGCTCGCATTCGAATGTTCACGCAAATAAAACGCTCGAAAGCGAGTACTCAGATAATGAAATAAATGAGTATGTATGTAGGAATATTACTGGCCTCATGTAAAGCATGGAACAGTTCCTTGGTTTTATCGAAAGAATGACATTTAACGAGATCGTATTCGAATGCTCCAAGCTCGCAAGGGAATGTTCGACTCGAACGTTCATAGTTTTGCTCGAAAATGAGTGCTGGGCTTGCTGGGAAGGATTTTTTTGCTCGCCTGCGATTGCTTGTTGACAAATGCTCAAGAAAGAATGCTCTCAGTGAGGACGCTCCTTTATTGGTACAAAAAAACAACATTCATGATAAAAATTAAATGTAATATTTTATTGTAATGTAAGTTCCGTGAAAAAGCATGTTGCTTTAGGAGTAGTTTTTTTTTGTTTTCAGAAGTTATTACTTTATTTAAGTTAGTATTTACTACTAATTATTGGTAGGAGCTTGTAACACAAGATATCATTAGTAAAATGATTAGTTATGAATAAACATAGTACAATATGTACTTAAAATGTGTTATTTTGTTTTATATTGGATTAACCGCGAACCTTTAGGCGCGATGGTCCAATTCGCGATTGGTCCAATTCACCTTATTCGCGAATGGTCCAATTCACGGTTGGTCCAATTCGCGTTTGGTCTAATTCTCGATTGATCCAATTCGCGGTTGTTCCAATTCGCGGTTGGTCCAATTTGCGTTTAGTCCAATTCGCGTTTAGTCCAATTCGCGGTTAGTCCAATATTAAACAAAATAACATATTTTTAAATACATATTGTACTATATTTATTCATAACTAATCATTTTACTAATCATATCTCATAATATTATCAATAAAGTACTAACTTCTAAAAACAAAAAAAAAACTACTCCTAAAACAAATGCTTTTTCACTAAACTTATATTACATACAAATATTACATTTAAGTTCAACATTCAAATATTACATTTAATTTTATCATGAATGTTGATTTTATGTACCATATACAAAAACTAAACTCTTTTTCCCATGGGGGTAGGCAGAAACTACAGAACACCACCTGCTACGATCCTTACTTACTTCTTCTGATTCACTCACATTCATACAATTATTTATTTTTCTTCTATCGCTCTCCAAAGATTAATGCCGCATGAGGATGTCAGCAGGAGTGTAAGGTTTTTACACTCCTGCTGTGAGCCTTTTCCGTTTTATAGTGGTACGATTACAGCCTTGCACCAGTCATCCGCCACGCAGCCATATCTCCAACTCATATTAAAGATCCGGCACAACAGGCTTGCTACCACCCCGTCACCGCCCTTCAGCATTTCAACAGATAGTTGGTCATACCCTGCAGCTTTACCAATCTTCATCCCACTCAGTGCTTTTATAATCTCATCCATTTCTATTTAATTTTGTAGCTCTTTGTCTGAGTTTGGGTCTTAAAAACTGGCTTCTACCTAGTTACCCACTCCTTGCACACTATCCTGACAACTAAATAAACTTTCAAAATATACCCTTCCAGCGTTACATTCACGCTGAATGCTTTTGCCACTCCACGAGCCAATCTTACCTGTTTCCAGAAAAGCTTAACATTGGCCCTGAAGTTATCGGAAAACTTCCTGTTATATTTTTCTTACTTTTCATCCTTCTTAATTTTTACCACCTCTTCGAATTTCATTTTCATTTGTTTGTACGTAACTTTCACTATTTTCAGTGTGCTTATTCCGAGTATTTTAACGCGCTCGATCTTGATAACGTAAACGATCACTTATGTCAATTTGTATACAAAAAAAGTGGTTTCTCCTTACTGTCACCAGACAGCGCTTATCCAGTTTCAATACAAATTGACGTTTACATTAACTCGAATGAGCGTGAGTAAAAACTCACACAAAGCCCTCTGATCATCCGTCACGTTTGTTGTCTGATTTATTATATTTTGGGCCTTACAGGCTAACACATACTACTAATATAAATTTATTACAATATTATTATTGATATAATCCTATAACACGTAAACATTGTATAAATTCGGGAACATTATCCATTTTGGACCAACCACGAATTAGACCAATTGCGAATTGCACTAATTGCGAATTGGATCAACCGCAAATTGGACATATTTTTGAACATTGGACTAAACGCGAATTGGACCAACCTCGAATTAGACCAACCGCGAATTGGATCAACCGCGATTTGGACATATTCTTTTAACATTGGACTAAACGCGAATTGGACCAAACGCGTCCTGGACCAATCGCGAATAAGGTGAATTGGGCCAATCGCGAATTGAACCAATCGCGCCTAAAGGGTTTCGGTACCGTAAGTCACAGTAGTCAAAACAATCTGGTTATAGAGGGTCTTCAGACATTATGG
Organism: Orthosia cruda; assembly: GCA_964057195.1. Classification (NCBI taxonomy): domain Eukaryota; kingdom Metazoa; phylum Arthropoda; class Insecta; order Lepidoptera; family Noctuidae; genus Orthosia; species Orthosia cruda. The sequence goes on along the minus strand of OZ059826.1, from coordinate 20,460,941 downwards.
CATTTGGGCTGATTTTAGTATCTTCTATGGGGATTATACCTTTATTCGATATTTTAATAATGCAATATTGACAACTAAACACTTTTCATTAATTACAGCAAGGTGTTATTGTTGTATACGAAAAGACAGTAACAGGTGACCTTGTTGCAAGTGATACAACATCGGTTTATTTTTGTGCGGTAACGTTTTCAGCAACTGTCGGTACGTATTCTATTTAAATTTGTTTTATCGGTCTTATTTTTTCAATTGCCTCGAAGGTCTCGCATTTCTCTGTAGCAGTCCAGTGTTAGGAAGTTGGCGGTGATGCCCCCCGTGCCTCGAAAAACACCTTAAGCCGTCAGTCCTACTCCAGCGGATCGGTTTTGTAGACATATCACCGTAATAACTTAGATGAATTGAGTTCTAAGTAAGCTGTCATTGCAACCGAATTTTCCTTCCTATGCTAAGGAGTCACAGCTCATTTCAAGTTCACTTCACCTAACACGGTGTGATTGATGACCCGACAGTAACAGATTAACGATACAGAAACAGTAAAAACTTGTTCGCAAAAAAAATACCGGCTTCATATAAAAACTCTATCGTTTTGCGACACCGACTTTAGAAACGCAGGTTTTTTGCACTTTCACAGTAAGGTACTTAGAGGATTGACAAAATACCCATAATAACTCATATTCATATTCTTTATTGTACACAAAATATACATTTAAAATACAAAAGGAAATCTCATGTACACAGACGAGCAATAACACAACACATACAACTCAATAACAAATAATAAACACAACATACAACAACATAACTCAATTTACACATTTGTGCTGTTTGTTGCTAAAGAGTTCTTCAGTTACCATCGTCCTATGTGGGCCCGTTTTTAGATGTTGTGAGCCGCTGAAACCGTTTTAATGTTCATGTAACAAAAAAAACCCTCTTCTTAGTCCGCATTATTATGCAACTACGGAACCCTATTACCTCGCGTGGCCCGACACGCACTTGGCTGGTTTTTATATTTTACGTGTTGATATTTACACCTATGTTTTTACAATCGGTGTTGCATTTGGCATTGTGCATTTAGCCCATGAAATTATAAATGTATGCAACAACTTACTAATTATATTATATATTTTGCAGGTGGCATTGGCACCCTTGTAGGCACTGGTACAAATCTAGTATTTAAAGGATTTTTCGTTGGGTAAGTATAAGGGAAATTTGGTTAAGTATTCTACTTGCCGCCGATTTCTGAATTGATTTGAAATTAAGTTTGTCAATTACTTTTATTTTGAAAACTTACAAACTTTGTTATCAGATTTTGACACATTTTTAACTCCATATTGCCAACACATTTTTGCTTGAAACTCAGAAACCGGTCCTTTACAGACGTTTTTCTATTTTTCACCCAATTTGTACTTTTCCACTTCACTCCCATTCTGGCCAAATAAATTACTTATGTTATTCAGATATATACTATAAAGTTTTATAAAACATCGATCAGCAGTTTCTGCGTGAAACACGTATATACCCTCAACAACTTTCACGTTTATAGTAGTAGGAGGAACGGATACAAAAAATATTGACTTCAGTAAGACACGGTGCTAAAGTTATCTTGCAGATGCCGTGTGGGTACCGAAGTGTGTGTGTGTGTGTGTGGTCACCGCGTTTCATGACATGTTAATGGCAAATGTAGATTGCATACTAAGTGAACACGTTCAAATTTCTTAGACTCTTGTAACCTCGTGGAGGCCGCATGGCTGCCATGCAGCAGGGCGCGGTTGCCGCAAGATAATCTGAGGTCTGAGATAGATGCGCGACGTGCGTTTGTCGGGCCATGCGACGTAAATTACTTCAAAGTCAGCAAAGCAAAACGCTTTGATATTCTTATGCAAAGCGTACAAGATGGTTTGTACTGAGGCCTTACCGGTACTTGCTGGCGTACTTTCAGTCGATCTTGAAGTGCAGCGACGTGCTGCAATATAACTCAGCAAGAGAGACCATCGACGCAGACTTTCTAACGCAGAATGACCGTGTAAAAATCCGTAGATTTTTTAAACCACAGACTGACGTCTGGTAGGAACTTTTTTCCGAATGGCAATGTAGGTGGGATAATTCAATCAAGGACCGACACTTCCACCAATTCTTTCCATCCATTCGTGAGCGGGGATAGCCAGGACGTGGCTGCAGGTGTATCACTGTCGCCAATTTCTCACAGGGCATAGTAACTTAAATTATTTTCTTTTAAGCTTGTTGCCTGGCCTTTATGTCAATGTTCTACATCTGTCTGCGAATATGTACAATCTTCACATCATATCTTATGGGAGTTTATTCTTTGGCAGAATGAACGCAATATTATGTTGGATAATGTACAGGCTGCATCCGGAGTTATTTATTACCTCGTGTAAACCAGCACAAATTTCCGTGCGTTTAAGCGTTTTTTCCATTCCTATTATTGGAATCAAATATAAAAGCTCACAATATTAGGACCCATTAATATTAATAATGATTTTTATCCTTGGTGCTAGGTAGGTAACTTTATTATATTATCCCAGTTGTAAACAACCCTTTGTGCCTATTAGCCTTGTTTTTTCTGTCTCCTGCTTGATATGGAGGGAAGTGGAAATTATATTTTTGTTTTCCTACTCCTCCTTTATTCTTTTCTGATCAATTTCGTTGTGGGATCTAAGATAGTCAAATTCATTCTCCGGGACTTCGAGCTCCTCGGCAATTTTCTGGTGGTCGCCACTGTTGATTCTGGCCACTTTGATCCCTCAACATTTTGAGATGTGTATAATCACGTAGTTTTAAAATATTAAAGTTAGTCAATTTTTTTTTCAGTGCATACCCTTCAGCTCCAGAATTTTTATCCTTCCCAAAGTTTTGGAAATTATATTTTTTTTTTCCTACTCCTCCTTTATTCTTTTCTGATCAATTTCGTTGTGGGATCTAAGATAGTCAAATTCATTCTCCGGGACTTCGAGCTCCTCGGCAATTTTCTGGTGGTCGCCACTGTTGATTCTGGCCACTTTGATCCCTCGACATTTTGAGATGTGTATAATCACGTAGTTTTAAAATATTAAAGTTAGTCAATTTTTTTTTCAGTGCATACCCTTCAGCTCCAGAATTTTTATCCTTCCCAAAGTTTTCCGGCTTTGCCGTTCCGTACATGATTTTATTAGAAATCCCACTTTACCTTTATTTGGCGGTTTTAAATTTTGGATTATTTAGGTAAGTGATGATGAATGTATATAACTAAATTTCTATAAAGAAACAAAAATATTTTTTATTACTTACACTGTATACAATAGCAAACAAGGATTACATATGATAATGACTTATACCAGATGTCACTGTAGCAAAAGAAGCGAGTGTTGCCTAATTTAGTTGAGCAGTGTGCAGCATAGCCATAACGTTGGTGAACGTTGATTTACAGCCCACCCCCTTTCTCTCAACACTTAGCATAATAATTCCCAGTAATGTCTGGGAGCACTGGTATCTTGGACCATAACAATACTAATCATATTTTTAGTTTTCGCGGTGTCTGCCAAACTATCACAATCAGTCGTAGAGGGTAGAGAAAAAATAAGAAAAGATAAGTATATATAAATTCAACAATTTTCCAGACCCGGCAGTGAAACAGCAAAAAAATCGATAATGCCAGTATCCGTACAGAAAGCCGCTGCAGCTGTTATTGCCGAAGATGTGAGGAAAAAAGGAGCAATATCATACTGGGAAGTCGTAAGTTATTATTTAATTGAACGGTAGATAATGATTACTAAAGTACCTATTACATAAACAAAAACATCATGAGCCAGGCTGGTTTTAGAGCCACGCTGACCGTCGCGTCGGGGCTGACGGTCGGACGTATGCTCTAAACGGGCGCTTATCAGCCGGCGTGATTCAAAAACGCTTTATAAGAATACATAAATATTGACCTATCAGTGCCGAAGATCAGCGTGACTCTAAAACTAGACTATAAAAAAACTGAAAATTGTATATTCAACTCTCAAAGAAGACCGGAATAAGTGGCGTCGATGATACAGACCGATTTTTATGAAAACAATGTTAAAAATGAATCATTTCCTTAAGACCGTAAAGCCCACTTGTATGAAAAATTCAGAAATTCATACTCCAGACTTAGTTGCTAACAAGCGGTTTAATTAACAAAATTGTATGACAAAATGCCAATTTAACCTCGTATAGCAACTAAAGGATGAATTATGCTAGACCATAGCGGGCGCAGGCCGACTCCCGTGCGAGATACAAAACATCACGAAAATTTTATATGATGCGGCACGTGCTACACAGTGCGGTGGCGGCGGCGGCAGCGTCCGCGTCCCGGAGGGGCTCAGATGTGCCCCGACGACGCACGGTTCCGCCCCGTGACCTTCTCAACTCGTAGCATAAAAATGTAGCAAGTACGGGTATAGGGCAGGGCTCCCGCCACGGTCTGAAAAAGGATGAATTATTCCTTATGTTGGTGACGCAGCCTGCGAAACCTCAACACCGTGTGATTTGTGATGGTGTCTATAGACTATAGACTCATGATTGATAGTGAATATGGAATTTTTAGGCCAGTTTAGTAATATGTTTTTGATTTATATGTAATCCACATTGTTTTGTTAATTTATTGAAGCGAGTCTCCTAACTAAAAGAGAAATTAATACGAAATAGCCAAACGGGCCTCGTTACAGTAACGTTTTGACATTTAATAGAGCCGCGCCCGAATTTTGACTACTTTGCGCGGATTGATAAAGTAACTGCTTCCCTATGATTGGTCGACGCTCGATCGAAGTGAAGTTTTGCTCGACACGGCGTAATTTGTAGAGGGGCGTGGTGTTAGGAACAATTGCATAAATAAGGGGCCATTGTTGGCTAAATCCATTTTTCCCTGCGAGCAGTGACGCAAGCAACACGTGTACACAGATCGAGATAAAGAAGAATTATTTCCTCGGTAGTTGACCTGGTTTTATTGGTTGAATCCTCACCTCCAAGTTTTTCTTGCAAGTGGGCCTAAGTTATTATTTCACAGAATTTACACTATCGATTGGTGTAATAATACATCATTAAAAAGTACAGTACAGTATTTTCAAAATCAGATAAAGAAGAATTATTTCCTCGGTAGTTGACCTGGTTTTATTGGTTGAATCCTCACCTCCAAGTTTTTCTTGCAAGTGGGCCTAAGTTATTATTTTTACAGAATTTACACTATTGGTGTAATAATACAGTATTCAAAAGTACAGTACAGTATTTTCAAAATCAACGGTTTCGATACCTGTCTAGGAATATAAATTTTTCAAAAATCGTTTTATTTTTCAAAAAAGATTTTAGTTTTTATCAAAATCGGCTTCTTGACTTCTTTGGGTGTTTATTTCTATTTCTCATAGTTTTGAGATTTGGCCATCCCCGCCCACTTGAAAAACTCACCTTTATATATACACTAGAGGACGCCTCGCGGTTTCACCCGCGTATTTCCCGTTCCCGTGGGGGAATACAGGGATAAAAAGTAGTCTATGTCACCCGGGGATAGAGTAGCTTCCCAACGGTGAAAGAATTTTTGAAATCGGTCCAGTAGTTTTGGAGCCTATTCGGTACAAACAAACAAACAAACAAAAAAATCTTTCCTCTTTATAATATTGGTATAAATATAGGCGTTTAAAGCTCAACGTGTTTTATTTTCAGATGGTCGTCATTTTGTTTGGTGGTGCCATGCTTTCATTCTTCTGTCGATCTCCACAAATTTTCCCCGGTTGGGGTGACAGAATCGTAGATTTTTACGAAATAAAGGACAAGAAATTGTACGTACATACCTACTTCATCTGTTAATATTATTTGAAATCCATAAAGCAATCTGTAGTTTGAGACCAAACTTTTAAGCTATTGCATAGCTTCTATCGCGGGCCTTGAGCTTGGAGACCGAATCCAGGAAATTCCGTAACGAAACGTGACAATGGTGATCAATGTGGACCTTATACTAATGAGAATAAGGGTCACTTTTGCTTGTCAAAGAATAGCGACCTTATTTCAATGTGAATAATGGTTACTTTATTTTTTTTTTGCGGAGGAAGGTAAACGGTTAAGGGGAGGGGGGGGGGGTTAATCCTATATTGTTCTCCTGGATGAAGTAGCGCAAATTTTTTGTCAGAAATGCGCTAACTCCAACCGTTTCTGAGATATGAGGGTTTTAAAATTTTTGTTGGTGGTATTTTTTTTTCTTTTATTGGTCTCTCTGAGCTGTTTCTGTGACAATGGTGATCAATGTGGACCTTATGCTAATGAGAATAAGAATCACTTTTGCTTGTCAAAGAAAAGCGACCTTATTTGAAATATATAAATTATAGTGAAAGAAAATTACTTACATTCTCAAAAATTTTATGCTATGCAATAGCTTTACCGCGGCAGTCCCCCAGTGCCACACGTCTTTTTTTTTTGGGGAACTATAGTCAATTCATCTACATCATAAAAGAGAAACAATTAAATATGAAACAGATGTAAATCAAACTCAAACGAAATAAAGGTTACTTGAAACAATTACATTAAGCAATAACGAAAATACGTTGACAAAACACAAAACAAACATTATACAGCGGAACATGACGTCACATTAGCTTTATAAGATTATAATAATATATATTTATCAACCTACCTAACCTAAATATGAACCTACGAATTGTACAAATGATATTAATAGTGTCTTAAATTCTATTGGATATTTTAAACATGCCTAAAAAACAATTCCAAACCTAGTAAGTTCTGGATATTTGCTAATTTAAGGTGTTTTTACAATTTGATGCGAATTTCCTATTGTAAAGAATTGATTAATGAAAGCACCAAATCTCAATTCAAATTTAACGTTTCCAGGTTAACATTACACAGTCCATTTCAGTAAAGTAAAACTCATTAAAATAATAAAAATAAAATTATCTGGCTGTAAAACCATTTAAAAAAAATTGTCACCTGTCATTGTATCTACTTTCTAAAGTAGACACTCGAATTATTTGCAAACTTTTTATATGGCAATGCTATACTAATGTCAATATAAATTTTTGGTGATTTGTTGTGATAATAGCATTTATTTAAGTGAAAAATGAATAAAACAATTAAAAGTGGATTACGGGAGATGTTGTTTCGCATGATGTCTAAATATCAAGAAAAACAACAGGAGAAAGACGTCGAATTCAACCAATATCAAGATTGTTTACGTGTGGTGTTAGATTTCATAAGTTAGTATGACGCTAATAAGTTGATACTTTGTTTTAATTCGTAATCACTATTTATCTTTGATACGTTATAACTAAAGTATTACCTACCTAAAGTACCTATGGTATTTTTATTCAGACGAAGTAAAATAAATAATTCTAAAGTATTAAATTAGTTTATTCCAGGTATTTCATACTAGTTTTCGGGGTTGCTATGCTGATATTTTTTAAATTTGCCGCGCTTTTTCAGTCTCTACTTTCGTTTGCCAGACTATTCAATTTGCACGGCAAAGTCACATATGATACTAGCCAGATTACCTATTTTAGCGATCTTTACACTCCTACCAACTTATCTGCAAAATGGCGAAAATTGGAACTACGGCCGTCATGTTGAAATGTCATTCGATTGTCATTGTCTACTACATTCGCGTTCTCTGGTTGTTTTGTCGTGATATTGCTGAATTTATAAAGTTAAATATGCCGAAAGCTATTAAAAGTGATGCTCGAAACATTATTCTAACCTTTTTGAAGAAGAAGCTCGGGCCGGGTCTCCGATTATTCCATTTAATCAAATATACAAACGAATTTCGGCAGCGACAGGTTAGTGTTGTCAACTTTCTTGGTATAAATTACCCGATACTTAACTAATTATTTAAGTCCACGAAATATTCGTTTCTATTCTTGCTGCAGGTTAGCGTAACGGTAACGTACATCTATTAGGTAACCTGCTAAGTGAGTGAGCAAACTAACCTGCCAGATTTCAAATTTTTACTAACATTAATTTTATTATCTTATATTGCAGGTGTGAGTCAAGGACTAATTTCAAAAATAGTTAAGGAAGGGCACGCAGCAGAAGAAACTGGTACAAAAATTCAGACACCAGGCAAACCACCAAACAGGCAACCAGCAACAACCAGGCAACCAGGTTTTCGGAGAGAAAACGTAAAAGTGGATTTGTGCATGTTGATGATTTTGACATGGGAGTTATACGGAGGAAAGTACATGCATTTTATTCTGCTAAAAAAGAGGTCCCTTCTAGAGGTCTTAAAAACAGAAATAAATTACACAAAACAGCGAGAGAGTCTGCGAAAGCTGCTTCACAAGCAGGGATTTCGTTTTAAAAAATCTCAATCCAATCGAAAGGTTCTTAGGGAGCGTAATTAAATATCACCTTGGAGAGCTAAGTACTTGCATGCAGTGGATAAAAATAATAAATCTCCCCAGCCCCGGCCCATAATTTATTTAGATGAAACCTATAGTACTATAGAGTGAAACTCTCTGCATACATCAGGTAAATGTTGGCAAGGAGAGGGTGAAGACGGATTATTGGAGCTTGTACCAAAAGGGCAAAGATATATTATTGTTCATGCGGGAGAAAACACTGGATTTGTTACAAATGCACTACTTGTGTTTAAATCAAACACAAAAAGTGGTGATTATCATGACGAGATGAATAGAAGCAACTTTAAAAAGTGGGTAAAAACAAAAAACTTGTGCCTAATTTATAAGAGCCATCCATAATAGTGATGAATAATGCTCCTTATCACCGTATTTGTGTGAATAAAGTCCCAAATACGAATTCCTTAAAAAAATATATGCAATTTTGGTTGACCCAAAATAAAATTGACTACGGAGAGAATTTGACCAAACCTCAGCTTTTAGAAATAATTAAGAGAAACAAGCCTGAACCTGTATATGAGATTGAAATAAAATTTAGAAGACAATAGTCAAAAATGCTTATATTTACCACCTTATCACTGTGTATCTCAATCCCATTGAACTCATATGGAGCACAATGAAAAGAAAAGTTACTGATGTAAATATTAAGCACAAAACAGCTGAAATTCTCCGCTTAGTTAGAAGCTTTTGACGCTATTACAGTTCATGAGTGGGCACAGCATTGTAAACACGTTCGCAGGTTAGAAGAAGAATACTTAAAACATGATTTGTATTTAGATAAGCCTTTTATTACAGAAGTGGTAAGTGACACTGAAACCGAAAGCGATAGTGATAATGATGATAGTGGTACAAAAATAAGCGGAGTATGGCCTCACAACCAGTATGAAGTTGTGTATGCAGGTTAATCTAAAGATCACAATTACTGTAAACCTGGTTTTCAATAAATCATTGTAAAGCTATTTTTTTTTTTTTTATTAAACTACACTACCACTAGGTACCACTGCTAATTATAATTAGTCAAATCTGGTGTTAGTGTTTAGGTACGGTCATAAATAAATACTAGACATCCAGGTACCTCTTGCAGGTTACCTACTTAACTGCGCATTAAATGACAGTTGTATCCACAGGGGGACATTTTATCTGCTGATTTTCCACTTAATTGGATTAGTTTTTAGATAAAGCCATTTGACAATGACAAGTATTGTTTCAATTTATTTTTAATAGTACTCCATGAAATGCCTATACTAATGCCACTTTTAGATACGATTGTACGTCATATCGATAATAACAGTACGAGTAATAACAGGACAAAATAATAACAGGACATAATTTTGATAACAGGACGTATGCATATATAGTCAAACAGCTAATTAGTTTTACAGCGATCTTGTCATATCGAGATTAAGTCCTATAGCGAACTAGTCATATCTGCTATTTAGTCTTATCGAGAGGTAGTCATAACGCTTCTAACTCAATAATTTTATAATTCCACGAGGTATGTATTATTAAATGGATAGATACTGAATTATTGAAAGAAATATTAATTATAACGTAATAGTTCATAAAAAATGCAAATTATTTAGAATACTATATTATAATTTAATTATTAATTAATATATTATTAATGATGAAACTTTATACCCTTTGTTAGCATAAGGACAGATTCGCTTTACGCCAGATTCGCGTTAGGTCAGATTCACTTTAAGACAGAATATGTACAGACCGCAACATAAAGTTCTTTCCTTGAAAACTACTTTTCGAAATGTCAAAGATGTGCGGTTGTGGTTGAAAATTTAGTTTTATTTGATGAAGATGAAGAGGAAAAAAAAACTTGATTTCGCCTTTAGCCAAAAAATAATTTAAAATTCATACTATAAAGTTCATACTATGGCGACGCGACATATAAGCGACGCCGAAACCTTTTAACCAAATTTATTCATTGCATGTTAATACAACATCAAATGAACGAGTATTTGTTAATTTCGTGCCATCAATTTACTGTTTGCTACCAAATAAGTCTCGACAAACATACAAAAGAATGTTTAGAATCTTAAAAAACAATTTATCGTTTGACATTGTTGAATATAAGTGTGATTTTGAAATGGCAACATGCCGTTAAGATTATACATAAAAATGTAAAAATGAAGGGCTGTTTTTACCATTACTTAAATGCAATATATAAAATGAGTAAGAAAATTGGCCTGGATAACACAAACGTGGGCAAAAATATAACAATGGGATGTTTAGGTACTCAACTAGCACTCTTACCTGCAAATTTAATCCCTAAGGCTTACTTATCTTTATTAGAAGCTGGCCCTGCAAACAGGAGAATTTGTTAAGTTTCAAATCTCTTTTTCGCCCAGTGGCTAAAGAAAGTCTTCTGAACAATTTTCATGTTACGGAGAAAATATCAAGTCAACAAATGGGGTGAAGGTTTACCATCGTAGACTGAATTCAAAAATACCGCCCAAACTAGCCTCATTTTATTTTCTTCAGTTGCTAAAAAAAGAAAAATAAATACAAGAAAGAAAATTAATGTCTTTACAGTCAAGGGAAAAGACTAAGGCTAGAAGACTAACAAACACTCTGAAGTTGTATTTTTTCCTTGTAAGGCAAAGACAAATTACAACTTTAGAGCGTTTAAAACATTTAGGAAATTTGGTTAATATAGAAAAAAATAGGATTAAACATTTGTACCGGGAATTTATTTTTGGTTAGTAATGATCGTTGCTGACTCGTAGTCACACCAGATTATCACACCAGTGTGACAAACAGGATTTTTTTTTCTCGTTTGTCACACTACTGATTTGTCCACAGCATGTATAAGATAATTGCTAGTGCAGTAGGTACCTATATATTCTAATAAAGTCGATCTGCTGAACGGCGTTTGCCGACTTTTATACTTTATAGTTTTAAATTCCGTTTTTAACGCAATGTTTCAAGGAAATGGTCGACCCTTCTTTTGTTTTATATCAATTTTCTTTTGATTGAATAATACTGTTAAAAATGTATTATTCAGTTACTTATGCCAAATCACCATGGCAAGTTACACGATTGAACAGCACGTTCAAATGATAAAAAATCTGCATGAGCGATTTGAGCGTATGGTGATAACCAATTTAATCTCGCAGGGGTGATGTAAATTGGCCACCAAGGTAATGCGATTTGACACCGCTAGAACTTTTCTTGTAGGGTTTTTTGAAGCCGCATGCATACAATCACAATCAACCAATGCCCTAAAGGTGAACACACACAGGCCATTGATCAAATTCAGCCGGAGCAGAAGTCATTGAAAATTGCACCACTCTGATCCGTGCCACTGTAATAGCCGAGGCGGGCATCACATACTACTTAGAGATACTACGTATGGTCATTTGAACGATGTCATATCATATTCCACACTTAATGGCACAAGTGGGCCTTTCAAATAAAAAAAGAATTTTGTTAATACCTTACACACAGCTTCTTTTATTAACCGACTTCCCAAAAAGGAGGAGGTTCTATGTTCGACATTATGTTAGTTTTTCTTTTTTGTTTATGTTCACCGATATCTCCGTCAATTGTCGACCGATTTAGAAAATTCTTTTTTTGTTTGAAAAAGTATGTTTCGAAATTGGTCCCATTTTAATTTGGTGAAGATCTGATGAATAACTTCGGATATATACAACAGAACTCTTCAATATAATAATGGTAAATTTCTCGGGATTGCTGCAATCGCATGTCTGTTTATTGTTTATACCATTTCATAACATAACATCACGCCAGTAGGGCGTACTGGCGTGATGTTATGTTAAAAGGATGACATAACCGGTGTAATGAGAGATCTGCGTACGATCTCTCATTACACCGGTTATGTTCAAGTTTCATGAAACCTATTTTGGCGTTAAAGTAACCTTACTAAATTGCCAATAAGTGAAAAATAAAAACTTCTTTGCAAAAAAATACTACCGACTTCCAAATACAAAACATTTGTTAGCTTAAGGACAGATTCGCTTTACGCCAGATTCGCGTTAGGTCAGATTCGCGTTAAGACAGATTCGCTATAAGACAGAAGTATAGTCAGATAAAAAGTTATTTTATTCATTAATACGATACATCAAAGAATATAAAAAAAATACCTTGCAGAGATCGATAGTAACCAAAAATAAATTCCCTGTACTAATATTTAATCCTAATTTCATTCTATATCAACTAAATTCGCTAAATGTTTTAAACATTCTAAAGTTGAAATTCGTCCTTGTAAAGCGTTGTTAACAATTTAAATTATTTCAATCTTTTTATCCTTTTTTAAGTCTTCTAGCCTTCGACTGTAACGACATAAACTTAATTTTCTCTCTTGTATTTCAGTTTCTTTTTTTAGCAACTGAAGAAAATAATATAAGGCTGGATTGGGCGGTATTTTTGAATTTAGTCTACGATGATATCCCTCAACCCCATTTGTTGTTCTGATCTTTTCACCGTAACAAGAAATTTTTTAAGAAGTGACTTTCTTTAGCCACTGGCTCGAAAAATAGTTTTGAAACTTAACGAATTACTCTGTAACAGGGCCAGCTTCTAATAAAGATAAGTAAGCCTCAGGGATTAAATTTGTAGGTAATAGTGCTAATTGAGTAAACATACTTGTTATATTCATGCCCTCATTTGTTTTATCTAGGCCAATTTTCTTACTCTTTTTCCATATTGCTTTTAAATAATGGTAAAAACAGCCCTTTATTTGGACATTTGGATAAATTGTCTTAACGGCATTAATTGTTGCCATTTCATAATCGCACTTATATTCGACAATGTCCAATGAAAAATAGATTTTTAGGATTCTAAACATTCTTTCGTACGTTTGTTGAGAATTGTTTGGTAACAAGCAGTAAATTATTGGCACAAAATTAACAAACTCTTCTTCATTTGTTGAAACATGTAATGAATAAATTTGGTAAACTGGTTTCGGCGTCGCTTTAAATATACCATCACCATAGTATTCGGTATGCATTTTTAAATTTTGTTTGGCTAATGGGGTTCCCAATAATATAATCTTTTCTTCTTCGCCATCATCAAATAAAAAGAAATTTTCCACAAATTTTTCAGGCAACCGCACATCTTTAACATTTTGAAAATTAGTTTTCGCCATACCAAGAAATTTACGGCGAGCTCTGTACAACGTATCTTTTTTATAGGAAAATGCAATTTCACAATCGTTTAACTCTTTAGAATGATTATATACATAGTCCTCAAATAGTTTTGGAACGGCTTCAAGTTTAGTACAAACTTCTTCTTTTAAACCATCCATAATTCCGTCAATTAAATTACGGGCCATATTAGGACAACATGCATGGTTGGCCTCCTTTACTATTTTGTTACAGGTGTCTATTGTTATCGACGTGGTACAAATTTTCCTATTATAACATCGCCAATTCGAAGTCCCCGATTGATTATTCTGCACAAAATTGTATCTGTGCCCACCATGAAGTGACACTTTACCTCCTTTTTTACTTGTTATAAATTTCACGTCCGACTCTTCGCTGCTTGTTCCAGCTCTCTCCATGGTTTTAGAAAAACTTATATCTCATCTAAAATAACTTTGAAAATACAAACAAAACCGCATGTCACAAAACTATGACAGTTAGGATTTTACATTTGTCATTGGGTAGTGAGCAGCCAGTAATATGTTGAACGTTGCAGTTTGTATATCAATTTACAAGAAATTATTGAAACGTGATAGATAACTTTATAACAGGCAATATTATACCTAACGCTTAGTTTGTAATCCATATTGAAATTATAAATAAATATGTTAAACACTCACACCACCATCATCTAGTCTCAAATTAGGCAGAGCCTATATTATGAGAACTAGAATTTACTAGATAACAAATAAAAATAAACGACCATGACTCGGGTATAACTTTATGTTGCGGTCTGTACATATTCTGTCTTTAAGCGAATCCGACCTAATGAGAATCTGACCTAACGCGAATCTGGCGTAAAGCGAATCTGTCCTTACGCTAACAAAGGATACAAAACTACAAAGAGTAAAATAACTTTATTTTTTAAAGTCGGTGTCCATAACGCAAAAAATGGCACCTACGGAAGACACCGACTTCAAAAAATAAAGTTATTTTACTCTTTGTAGTTTTGTATTTGGAAGTCGGTAGTATTTTTTTGCAAAAAGTTTTTATCATTTCAACATCTACCCGCCCGTATTTAAAAAAAAATATCCTGTTTGTCATACTGGTGTGATAATCTATTGTAACTACGAATCGGCAAGGTTGAAAAATCCTTTAGTCTAACTAGGACAGCACTAGTTAGGAATAAATGGAAAAATCTGTGGTGTGACAAACGAGAAAAAGAATCCTGTTTGTCACACTGGTGTGTGACTACGAGTCAGCAACGGTAATGATGCCTGCAAGGTCTTTTTAATTTCTCTGATGTTTCGTATTAATGAATAAAATTACTTTTTATCCGACTATACTTCTGTCTTTAAACGAATCTGTCTTAACGCGAATCTGACGTAACGCGAATCTGTCCTTACGCTAACAAATGCTTTATACGGCGTGTTTTTAATCGGGACTACAGGTTGACCTCGAATGATACTCTAAATAGTTAAACACAGCGCGCGCTCTGCCCTCTATCTCGAAAATGGTTAAAGATATAAAAAATGTTTTAACAAAAGTTGTAGAGAATTTAATCCTTTACAATATTTAAAATACGTAAAACCAAATACAAATAGCATAAAACCCCTAGGAAACGAGATATTTGCATTAAATGTGTTTAAAAATCGTTTTTTTGTGTTGTAGAGATGAATTCTAATTGTCTTTGATTTTAGTCTATGTTTAAAAGCAAGTTAATTTTCAAACGTTGAGTTTTTTGTGGTTGACTTATGTCGTGAAGAAAATTTTATGTCACTCGTTTTTGAGAATTGTTTAGAGCAAGCTGTAATTTTGAGTCATTATATTTGTAGTGAAGATGTAGTGTTTTTATCAAGGTTATACTGAATAAAATGTATGTGTGAAATGGAAAGAAGTCGTCGTTTATTTTCCTACTGGATCCCAATGTTTGTCTTCTCCTGGAGGGCAGATATTTATAAGAGGTTATGGGCCCAGCACGCTTCCACTGCGCCAACAACAAGATATCCATATTGCCATCGGTAAAGAGCTTGACTCAGCAGAAGCATGAGCTCGACAAGCGTGGCCAGCGAAGAACTGCCATGCTCAACAAAATGTTTATGAAACAGATCACCGACTTGATGTCTACTGGTACAGTTGCTATGGATATAGTAGGAAGAGGCATTGAAATCTCATAAGTTAAATGTGACTCCAGACTTGAACACAGTGAATGTGTTCTGGGTGTGCAAAGGCGATGCTTCCGATGATGAGACTGAGAAGATACTGAACAAGATAGCTGGTGGCCTGAGGCATGAGCTGTACACTCTGAGGGTCATGGGAGAAATACCTTACATTGTGTTTGTTAAAGATAAACAAGAAGTTGTATAAGAGGTTATGGGCCCAGCACGCTTCCACTGCGCCAACAACAAGAAGCCAATCTTGTAGATATAATGTTTTTGAATTTATTTGAAATTAAGGTATTAGTTATAGTATTAAGGTTGTTTTGATTGTTAATTTGAAATTTATATTTAGGGGGGAGGTTTAATATAGTAAATGAAAGGAATGATAGGTAGGGAATACTAGTATGGTTTTTTATTTTTGTATTAATTATGTGTTCAGTGTTGAAGTTGATTAGGAGGTTTGTGTTGATGAAGTTAAGTAAGAGTTTTGTATTGATGAAGTTGAGTAGGAGGTTTGTGTTGATGAAGTTGAGTAGGAGTTTTGTAATGATGAAGTTGATTAGGAGGTTTGTGTTGATGAAGTTAAGTAGGAGTTTTGTAATGATGAAGTTGAATAGGAGTTTTGTATTGATGAAGTTGAGTAGGAGGTTTGTGTTGATGAAGTTGAGTAGGAGTTTTGTAATGATGAAGTTGATTAGGAGGTTTGTGTTGATGAAGTTAAGTAGGAGTTTTGTAATGATGAAGTTGAGTAGGAGTTTTGTATTGATGAAGTTGAGTAGGAGGTTTGTGTTGATGTAGTTGAGTAGGAGTTTTGTATTGATGAAGTTGTGTAGGAGTTTTGTGTTGATGAAGTTGAGTAGGAGTTTTGTAATGATGAAGTTGAGTAGGAGTTTTGTAATGATGAAGTTGTATATGGGGTGTTCTAGGAAAATATGTCAAGGTTAAATACAGCTTTGTTTTAATTTTATTTGAGACAATATAAAATTCAGAGGGGATGTTGTAGAGATGAATTCTAATTGTCTTTGATTTTAGTCTATGTTTAAAAGCAAGTTAATTTTCAAACGTTGAGTTTTTTGTGGTTGACTTATGTCGTGAAGAAAATTTTATGTCACTCGTTTTTGAGAATTGTTTAGAGCAAGCTGTAATTTTGAGTCATTATATTTGTAGTGAAGATGTAGTGTTTTTATCAAGGTTATACTGAATAAAATGTATGTGTGAAATGGAAAGAAGTCGTCGTTTATTTTCCTACTGGATCCCAATGTTTGTCTTCTCCTGGAGGGCAGATATTTATAAGATTTTGACCTTTGACCTTGGAATATCTGTAGTCGCGGACACCCTACGATAAGTAGGTTTTGAGACAAGTTTTAAAAAATAAAGGTTTATAGCCGACTATCTCTCATTCCGAGGTGAAACCCCTAATTTGCCTGGACTAGCACTCTGGTGCCATTCAAGACTGACTCATGTCAGCAATTTGTTAAACACTTCTATGTCAAAATAATTTTATAACTGACAGTGACACTTTGAAGCCTTCAAAATGACATAAACATAACTCTACTATAACAAGCATATCCATGGATTGTTTACTATATAATCTTACTAATATAAATCTACCCTCACATAGATAAGTCTTGTTACACTATGATACTCCATCAATCAATCAGCTCAATTCTTTCTCGATTTCGGTGATCTTCTCGTCAGTTGAGTGTACGCGTGTTTAACGAATTAATTTCTAAAACTACACAAAGAAAGGATTTTTTAATTCAAACACCACGTAAACAAAGTGACAGAAAATATAAATAATAAAAAAATATAGTGTATTGTTGTTTTTTTTTTGTTATTGTGTGTTGCTGAAGACCTAAAAAAAATATATTTTTTTCAGTGTTAAAGACTCTGCACTCGCTATGGTGGTTGCATTCATGATGTTTCTATTCCCACGAGACAAGACTTTTTGGTATAACTTTACAGCCAAGTGTGAGTACTTTTAAATTCACTTACATTATAATGTCGGTACGAGTAGATGTCGTAGTCTTTGAGATGGTGAAAATTTCATAAAAAAATGCTTAGTGGTTTTTGTGCAATTGTTGTTTTTTTGTCCGCGTTAGACATAACTTCACAAATTAATTTCACTATGTAATTCATTTTGACGTCATTTTATGTTAATTTTAAAATCTGCTTCTTAAAAACGCGCGAACGCAAGTGAATGCGCGCGAAGATAACATAATAAGACGCATCGCTTACGTTCTGCATTTATATGGTTTCATTATAATATCCATTAACATCGAGATTCACTTTCAGGTTGATTATCTTTATTCATATTTTTTATGTTTTGGACTTTTTCAGTCAAAGAAGACCTACCAAAGGGAAAAACCAATGGCGTTTTGGACTGGAAGATACTAAATGACAAATGCCCTTATGCTTTCAGTTTTCTATTAGGTTGGTTGCTATCATTACTCTTCTGAACCAAACGTTTCGTTCACTATTTGATATTTATAATTGCAACACCATGTCGGTAGGCTGTCAACGATTTGACAGCTGACACTTGACAGAGTCCAAAAAGGAAATTCGTATTGAGCACACGGTGAATTCGGGTTCTTGTCGAAACATATCGAATCGAGATGTGTTTCGCCCATTTGTAATTGCTAATTGCGCCCGCCGTTCGCAATCGGTTTATGGGGCGCCCGCGAAGTCGGTTTTGAATATATTTCATGCACAACGAAGTGCTTTTGCGGGAAACGTGTTCTGTCTGGTGGATGCCGGAGCCTTCGGATTCGTTTATTGTGTATACCATGATGAAATCAAGCCAGTATGCTCTAAAGTGGACGTACGCAGATTTCTACAGCTCACCTATGTACACTCTCATTTCACCGGCTATGTTCAAGTTGCCTGATGTTAGTGTAACCTATTAAACTAAAAAGTGAAAAATATATAAACTTTTTTACAAATCAATATAACCGGCTTCCAAATTTTTATTTTTCACTCTTTAGTTGTACTTAATAGGCAAGTTCTATAGTTCTATTTTTTTTTTGTAAAAATGTATGTTTTATATCTAACGTAACAAAACATTATTGTTTAAGGTGGTGGTTTTGCACTATCGAATGGGGCAAATACCTCCGGTTTGAACACAATACTTGGCAATTTTATGAAAGAGGTCTTAATGGACTTACCAAAAATTTTTATAATGTTAATCATTATCGTCGTTGTTATTTTTGTTACCAACTTTGCATCTAACGTCGCTGTGTGTACGGTATTTACACCAATAGCAATGCAACTGGTGAGTATTTTTGTTTTTTTATTTTTATTTTTAGGACACGCTTGGCCACTATCTCACCTGTTGGTAAGCGATGATGTGGTCGAAGGTGAGACACGCTTGCCTAGAAATAACCTATTCACTCTTGACTTAAGACTCCTAGATTGTAGCTGCCGGGAAACAGACGTGATTTTACCTAAGCTGAGGCACCATTAATGCGTTGCGTTGCGTCTTCGCAACGGATCAACGCATTGTTTGCGAACCTGCGTCACGAGTGTTTTAAGAAGACCATTTTTCGGACATTGCTTTTTTATTCCAATAACTGATAGTTCAAATCATTTTAAAGCAAGATTTCTTATCCCCATGTAACTAGCATGTTTAGTTTTAGGGATATATTTTTTTTGAAATTCGTCTATTTTTCAACGGGAGATTTAGACGCGCAATAGATAGATACGCAAATTTAGTCTTGAAACCAATTATGGCTTCTCTAATGCTGCATATTTTAGATAACAAATATACCTCGTAACTTTGTTAGATCCAGACATATTAGTTTTTCAATTTTCAGTTTTTATTTTTTTCCCTCGATAATTCCGCCGTATTGGGAAAAGTTATTTATACTAAAATGATGTTCTGCATTCCCCCTACACACCACAAAAATTACACATCCTAATTCCATGGAAACTAGAAGTTATTCTAAATTTAATATTTTTGCAAGGGCTGTCACATGCTTATCCGGATAAGATTTTTTTTTTATTAAATAGTAATTGTATTTATAATATACCGTTTTATAGACGTGGTCACTCATATCACATTAATACGAAAGCGAAAGTACAGCGTAAGTTTGTGTGTGTGTTTGTACGTACGTTTGTTAGTTCTTCACGCTCAAACGGCTGGACGGATTCGAATGTAATTTGGTATCCCGGGAATACCGGGAACATCCCTCGGGATAATTTTTAACTTTCACGCGAGCAAAGAGCAGAAGCTAGTATTTTATATTTCTTTCAGCAAAAAAGCGCGATCGCTTCGCCCTCTTTGAAAGTCCAAAACAATTTGGTCACGGAAAGTTTTCCTCCAGCATTGTACTGAAATTACATGTGTGGTCGCTAGAAGTTTAAATTTTTGCAGATAGTCTATGAAGGCGAAACACGTGATGCTCTGCAATCTCCGATCGCAGTGGTTCCAAATGATCGGTCACCAAACGTTCCAATTCATCAAATGTCTTCGTCTCTAATCTGCGATCCTTGCTAAGACAAAAGGATTCGGCGCTCAACACCACATTAAAAAAAATACTGGAAATAATGGAATTTCGCAAAATTTCATATTCTAAAAACACCACATTATTAAAATGCCATTTTCCCAAAATGCCTTTTGCCCAAAATGCCTTTTACCCAAAATGCCTTTTCGCAAAATGGCATTTTCGCATGACATCAAGTTCTCGAAATGTCACTTTGGACAATTAATTAAAAAATAATGTCAATTATCAATATTATTATTAATATTATTATTTGTCAATTATTTTTTAATTTGGGCGTTAATATGTTTTATGAATCATTCTCAGCGGCATTTATTACTTCACGGCAATTTTATGTTAAAAATAGCTTCTGCCCTCGGCTTCGCCCGCGTAAAGTGTTTTATCATCCCAAGGGTATACAAAGTATCCTATGTCCTTCCCAGGGTCTCGAAACTAACTCCATGCCAAATTTCATCTAAATTGGTTCAGTAGATCAAGATTACCCCCTACAACCTCAAAAAATTTACCTATTTGCTAGATCATTTATCATAATAATGTGATGTAACACTGAAATAATGAATTTAATATTATTTTTATTCATAAATCATCGTACTACTGCTAGAAGTCACTAAGGATCCTATCAGACAGAGAGCGGTGTCCAAGAGGTCAGTTTTGCGTTCGTTGTTGTATTACGTTACATAGGTATATTTTATAAGTACCCAAAAAATCAGGCATTCTGACCGCGTCGCGGCGTCGGTCTTCAGAACGCACGCGTTCGCCAGTTCACTGCTGTTTCAGTGACGAAATTATAAAAAGATTGATTCTGAAAAGCTAATTACGTTAGTACCTGAAAGGCGTTTTTTATACGATGCAAATGATAACGATTATAAAAATCGAGGAAAAGTAGCAGAAGTATGGTTGGAAATTGTTATTAGAATTTCTTCATTTTTAACCAATTTAGAAAAAGTTCATGATTGTTCTCTATCCTTACTTACTGGGCCCACCCAGTATTCCCTTATCCGTTTTGATGCTGATGATGGTCACAAAACACACACATGGCCACACTCTTCTTCCGATGAAGAAACATCTTCAAAAAACGTGGTGACAATAGTGGTACCGCGTAGGTAGACCGTCCAACAGCTGTTCTGACCTCTTGAACGCTTGACCGCATGACCGCTGTCTGTTAGAACCCTAAGTGACTTTAATAATATTTAATTGTCATTAAAGTAAATCGCACATTATGTGATGACGATGATTTGAGAATGTGTAATTTTGATAGTGTGGCATTTTGAGAAAAGACAACTTGCTAGTGTGGCATGTTGCATCAATATGTAATTTTGCGAATGTTGCATTGTGCGCCGAATTGGCACAAAGATCGCACATCAACGAATATGTCGTTTCAATTACCACTACCGGAATCGCTATTCAGCAACGGCATACGCAAATCGTCTTTAAGTAAAAAGTATTGGTTTACACGACGAATATACACCGCGCGACGGCCACCGTTAGGAATTTGCCTGGTTTTAGTTGGCATAGGCAATAGCAATAGGCAATAGGCATTTCGAATAATAAATATCATCATCAGCCATTGAAATGCGGGTTGGTGGATGTCACAACTTGTTTTTGAATGATTTAATAATAAATTAACAATATCTTATCACGCAATTGAAATTCGAAAAATTCTGTGCGCGCTGAGCGTGCGATGAGCTGGTACTATGTACTATCTATAATATATTTACCTTTTTAGAACTGACGTTTGACTTACATTTGAAATTTTATTTCAGGCGCAAAATATAAAAGTAAATCCGTTGTGGTATAACGTTGCTTCCGGATATGCCGCATCCTTCTGTTTTATGATACCCGTCGGAACACCTGGAAATCTTATTGTACAAAGTGCTGCAAAAATTCCTACGGGTAAAATGGTAGGTACCCTTTTAACATCAATCTATGTGTGTACCTTTTCGGCATCTTTTTTGGCGCTCTGTGATTAGTTGGTCATTTATTTTCCCTTCAAATCACTTTTATGCTGAATTCTTATGTTTTCTTTGATATAAAATACTTCATGGTAAGTTTAGCAGCTTATGAGCTTTAGCAAATTACACAATAATAAAACAGATGACTCCTGGATTAGTGGCGTCCTTCAAAGATCGGCCAGGTACTTTAATATAAATTGTTTTTTTTAAGGCTTATATGTCAACATGGCGCATATGCTTGTGGAGTTCTCAGCCGAAGTTGAATTGCGGTGACTTAAAATTGTTGATCTGAGACATAGGTGGACTCGGGGTATGTTGTGGTATGCACCATTTCCATCGGCACTAGATGAGGATATCCTAGATACACTATTATAGTCTATCTGGAATCTAAATCAGTTACCAGGAAAAATCCTAGTATACAATCACTGTATATATGTTTATAACAGGGATTCGTCTAAGTAAGATTTTCTTCACTAAAGAACTCTCTCGTTTCTGTTGCCGATTCCATTCTTCTCGTTCCCCGTCAAAGATGTTTATCGCTATCTGTTATATCGGTTTTGGCGTTAAAATTACCTCAAACTACCGCTACCTCCCTTTGAAAAGTGCCAAAGTACTGTAAAAGTTCTGAATTTTCTCCTCGCTCTCGCAAATTTCATGGACCAAATGATGGACCAGCAAGCCCACAATGGTCTAAATTTGTATTATAATTTATGGAAGCAATACATATATTGAGTATTGAGATATATTTCTCTATAGTAAGTGGTACCACGAAAGCAACATCTTTAGAACTCTCCTTTTCAGGTCCTCAAATATTGTTTTGTTCGACTCGTTAGACAAAAAGTATTCAGAATTACGCCGGTGTGTTTCGCTGCGTCCAAAGATTGTTACTCCCTGTCTTTTCGTTTACCATCTGAAGTTAGCCAGGTTGGTTTAGGCCGCGTGCATACCTGGTGCCAAGATGGCGAAGCTAACTGGTTTCGATTTATCAGGAATTCAGTTTACATGGCCGGTAGCACATTTCACACCACCATCCCCTGTTTGGTGGTGCCGAGCGCTGGATTGCTCAATATGTCTATATCGCAATGTGACTCTCGTGGGAGTGCAGTGGTTTCCCGTTACCGGCTGTACCATACAAGCCCTCTTCCAAACATGGAAGCCTCATTTGCTCTTAATTGATGTAATTTAGAAAGAAAAATGTTTATTCGTCAAAAAACGACATATATTTTATTGTAAAAGCCCGAACTACGGTAAAACCTAGGATTTACCGGTTAAACCTAAGATTTATCAAGTCATCTGGTTTTGCTGAACCAGCACGCGAGCATGTATCCTCCAACTGCACAACATGATTTTCTTTTTACGTATTTTTATGTCGCTTTTTAAGCAGTCGGGTTCTTTGATTTTTTTAATAAACTTTTTTTGAGAGCGCTTTCCAATAGTGGTAGACGAACTGGAAACTTTGGCATTGGGATATACCTACGGCTTTAACTCTTGAATTACTGCTAACACCTAATCATATCTATACTGCTCTATATTTAATCCCGCAATGTAGTAAACAGCCTTTCGTAAGTAGCCTGTGTTTTGTTAGGTAAGTGTATATAAATAAAGGGTACAAAATTTACGGTATCATCATTTTGTGAAGCATTAATATGTAACGTGTATTATTTGATAAAAAGATCCTGGGAACAACTTTGAAGGTACCATCACCGTAATAGCATTTCTAGTTTTGAAATTAGGTCTTTACTAATCGTGTTCTAAAAACAATATTTTCTCCTTTGTCCCGTACAACAAAAAATTATCCACAAGACTATGAGGTAACTTCAGATCTTTTAGATCTTGTTGTTGTTTTTATTAAAGAAATTAAAACTGTTTTTTTTTTTTAAATTATTTATGTCAAGTCAAGAAAATAACAAACCTAAAACTATATCAACGTAACACATGTATGGAAGTGTATCCTAACATTCCCTCCCTTTTTTCAATCCAAACTCGAGTTTCACCAATCTTGGTTTGTAAACCGGCTTGGTAAAGATGTCTGGCAGTTGTTCTGGATGATAGCGAAACCATGGATTGCTTTAAACTGCGCCAGGATATTGCCGAGCCAGCATATAAACATATGATCCCGCTCGTGGAGCATCCATCGTCGCTTCTTTGCCACCGTGGTCGGCGTCGCTGTAACAGACGTAACGCTTTTCACCCTTCTTGTACTCGAGTCCTGTATTGATAGTTCCTTTCAGGTACCTAAATATCCTCTTCACCTGCTGTACATTACTTTTGGTCGGTTTATCCAGGTTTCGAGACATTACCCCAACTGCATACGCAATGTCGGGTCTAGTGCCAACCATTAGATACGACTAGGACCCAACAACTTGCCGATAAGGAAATTCTTGAAATTCGTCAGGACTTTCTTGTTCCTCCGTTCCTTTTACAGATTTTATTATGGGTGTCCCAACTTCTTTACAATTGCTCATTCCGTACTTTTCAAGCAATTTCTTAGTGTACGCAGTTCGGTGGACTTTAATAGTACAATCTTTGTGTTGTTCTATTTGCAGGCCAAGAAAATAGGACGGTACTTTCGTTGTGATTTTAAAACGCCCATTCAATTCGTTTTCAATGAAGTCATCAGCCTTTTGTTGGTCTGGCGCGGCCAATAATCTGTCATCCGTCTTTCCGAGTGCGAGCAGCATTTTCTTTTGTCCCCTTTCTCTGATGAAGACGCAGGGATAACTCCGTATGAAACCTGATTCCATAAGAAAATCGTATACACTCATTTGTTTCAATACGTATATGCTTCTTTTCAGTTTGCATACACGACCTGTCTCGTCATCGTATCCTTCCGGCTGTCGCATAAATATGTATTCTTTCACTGTACCGTATAGAAAGGCTATATAGACATCAAACTGTCTTGAGTACTAAACCCTCATTTGCAGCAATACTCAACAGAATTCGGATTTTGCTTATCTTGGCTACTGGGCTAAATGTCTCATCATAGTCGATTCCCTTCTTTTCTGAATATCCAACAGCAACTAATCGTGCTTTGTACTTATCAACAGCACAATCCGGGTTCTTTTTAATCTTAAATACCTATTTGCATCGTGCTTTTCTATGCTTTGATAGGTGCGTCAGTTCCCAAGTCTGATTATCTCGTAGAGATTTAAACATCATTATTCATCGCTTCGATCCACTTATCTTTTTCAGAGCTTCACATGTCCTCTCGATATGAAGTCGGTTCAGGATTAGATATAGCCTCATTAACATACTTTTCAAAGCTAAACCGTTGTGGAGGTCTAATCTGGATTCGATCACGCAGTTCTCGTGTTGTAGGCTCTGTATGAGCTGTCTCTTCTTCTTCTAGCAACTCAAAATCCTCTTCGATGCTGTCATTTGCTTCTGAAGGTGGACTGAAGTGACTCTCCTCGCGAATAATTTCAGAGTCTGCAAGAGGCAATGGGAGCTCGTACGTATTTGTTTCAGGTTCAGGTGATTGCGAAGTTATGTCAATCTTGTTTTTTTCTCTAGTAAAGGCATTTCATCAAACACAACATATCGAGATCTGATGAGTTTTAGGTCCTTATCATCAAAAACTCGATATCCTTGGTAATACCTGATAAGTATTCCTTTTTGATCTTTCCTCGATATCATACTTAATTTCTTCTGTTTTGGGACATGCACATAGCAATCGCATCCAATGACTTTCAGATGATTGATCCTAGGCTTTCTGCCGTAGCAGAGCTCATGCGGGACACCTTCTTTCTACAGGAGTAGGTCCCGTTCTGTTCAATATATAAATAGAAGCTTTGGATATCTCAGCCCATAAACCTTCTGATTCTTCACAAACGTACGATTTTCTCTTTAAGAAGAACCGTTTCTTTGCGCTGTATATGGTATTGTAAACCTTTGTTTAGTGCTGTGTTGTCACAAAGTATTGCGTACTTGTTCATTATCGAACTCGCCCCCATTATCGCTCAATAACTCCTGTACGAAGTGGCCAGTAGTTTTTGCTTCAGCTAGAAAGTCCTTCAAGCGTGCGTGAACTTCAGACTCAGAAAGTGAAAGAAAGAAAGAAGATCCATCGATATTTTGAATAGGTGTCTTTGAACAAAACATAGTATCTGGACTTTGAGATCAAGTAAGGGAATGGTGGAACACGTACGCTATTCGCGTGGAGGCCATTATGAACATTGAGGCGTGACTGCAATTTTGACCCTCGACTGTAAATATTATAAAAAGTTTTGATTCCAAGTTTTACTTGTCTGTGGCAACGCCCGCTTTAGCGCATGCGCGGTTAATGCGGTGATGTGCTAGGTTTTGGCGCCATTCATACTTTTGCTGTACTGATTTTTTCTTACTCTTTATTCGTGTGATACTATTTAAAACCTTGCCTACGGCTCGGTTTTTAAACACACACACACACACACACATGTTTTAATAACCCTTTTTATGCAACAGTTTCATAAACTACTATTTTAGTCTTCATCGTCAGTGAGATTATTTCCACGCTAGTGGAATCATATTCACTCTAGAAGATAATATGTAGGAATCAGATATTTATTTCCTCCTTTAAAATATGTTATTGCCAAAACCAAAAAAAACTTGTACAAACTTGATTTTGTTACACAATTTTAAATTTTAAGAGCTAAGCTCCCCGTTTTTGGCAATAAATCGTTTTTTATGCAAAAATCCTTCTAAGGTTTTTGTGGTTTTCTTTTCTTCTGGAAGGTTATCATGAGATTCATTAGAACTGTTTTTTTTATTATTACATTTAAACGTTGATATCATCAAATAATGGTTGATTTATGGACTGTGGCGATAGAACGGCAGACTAGGGCCGAAAGCGGTAGAAATACCGAAAAGTTCGTAAATATGGCAGCACTGATCATGGCAACGCGATGGAACTTACTATGGGGACGTTGCGAGAAAGTGACACATACAGAAAAAATTAGAAGGGGTAGAGAGGCGCAAAGTGGAAATACATAGTTCTCAGCGGCTGGCTGACACTTTATTGAGGATTTTAGCTACTTCGGCTTGTGAAAATCGGCAGATTATGTTATGCCCGTGATCCTTGAATGACTTCCTTTAGGCGCGATTGAAAAAAATACAGAGCTCGAGAATGTCCAAATGACGTTTTTTTTTTGCAACTTTGTGACTCTCCCATTTCCTTATGCCACGCTCAAATAGTCAGATTATTGAAATGCACACTTTTCTGCATGTAATTAATTCACCTTGTCCTAATCTGACGCGCCCGGGGTTTTCTAAAGATCGATTTTGTTTTTACTAATCTGATTGGCTGCCCTAGATGCACAAACCTATGTAAAGGGTTGATGTATGGTGGGAGTACTCTATACGTTCAACCTTATGTTATTCTGATGCGCTTGTGTAAATCCCAAAATCCCCACTAGGGCTGCCCTACCATATACTTAAACTAAACTCTTAACGATAGTATTAGTAGTTCTGTTTGATCTGATTACGTGTTAACTTATAGGTTTTTGTTTCAGATGGTTTGCGGGTTTGGACCGACAATTAGCACCATTTTTATATCATGGTTGTGCATGCTCTTCTGGGCGCCCATTGTTTGGCCGACATTAAAGGACGGTGAGCCAGATTGGATGAAAACGGAAAAAATTGTCAGTTCATAATAGCATGATTATATTTTTGACAAGACGTTCTTATTTCAAGCTATACGTTTGTAGTATGGCCTTGGCAGTAGCATTTCAGATACTTCAAGGTACATAGGTATCTTAGAAAAATAATTTATGTTCTATTTCTTGTACTCATGCTTAACAATACCGGTTTTTTATGATAAATTACTTGTACTTGCTAAAAGGGTCCATATAAAGCCATTGACCAAAACTTGTTCTATTTTTTTCTGTGTCCATTAATGAAACTTTATACATTTAAGTATAAGAATAAGGGCCATGCACCTTAATTGCGTTACTTCAAAAAACGCGCGCGTGTTTGCATTCATTATTTCATATTAAGTTTAAAAATCAGTCTACTCGTATCACACACTATGACGCATCATGCATGAAAGAATCTTCTGAACTTATTTTCATAAACTTAATTTTAGTTCGTTTTTAATTAATTTACATAGCGTAGTTAATTGTAGTTTAAAATTACATTTTTCTTGAAAAAGTAAGTGTAATTTCTACTAACTGTAAATTATGTTATTTATCGGATTGTTTTAACAAAAATGCAACCGGTTCCCTGGATCAGCCTCAATTTTCTTGAGACTAGCAGATTGAGTAAACAAGTAAATTAACCACAGCTTTTTAGCTCAAGATTTATTATTTATGAAGTGAAAACGTCATTGTGATTTGAAACTCGATGAAACGAAAAAGCGACATTGAAAAGAGAAAAACACAATCAGAATGATTTAGGCGCCTTTCTCACCAGGTCGGTGTGTTTTCGTTTCTTTATTAATCTGTACAGATGTGTTGCAAGGAATCTGTACTGAAACGACTCTGCCTTTCTAACTGAAATGTAAACGATCCAACTCGGTGAGAATAGTGCCTTAACGTGCGAGTGGGATATACAATATAATTTGAAGGTTCAGCTTCTACCTCGTGTGAACGGCAATTATTTTTTTCTTAGTTCATATCGTGTTTTACAAGTCTCTACGAAAACCAATCTATGTTAAGTAGGGATTTACTTATTTTTATTTAAGATAATTCAATTGTCATTCACGGTAAAACTATTACTTGTAGCATAAAGGTCTATCTATCCACACATATCAAGGGCGTGCCCGGGACGTGACAGGACCGTGCCCAGGCATTGAAGCTTTGTGAACGAATTCATATAAAATGTACACACTGATATTTTTTTAAGCCGGGCACGGTCCGTTCACGTCCCGGGCACGCCCTTGATATGTGTAGATAGACCTTCAGTTGTGTCATGTCCGTAAGGATTGAGGAGCCACTTTTCAAATATTAATGAAATTAATATACTTATTTAGAAGTAAGTTTTAAAATTTTGTAGGCTTGATCGTCGATTTTGTTGTATGATAAGTTCAAAAGTTAAATGAATATAGAGGTGGCTCCTCAATCTAAATGTTTGGATTGAGGAGCCAAGTCAGAACTAGGAACATCATGGATAAATATTTATCATAATTAGGTATGATTTTATAGCATTTGAGAGTATTTAGTAGACAAAATCTGAGCTCGGTTGCATTAAAATTAAAATAGTTATCATATATTATATGTGGCCCCTCAGACCATACATAGGACTCGTTACTTTTCAAAGAAGCAGTAGTTCAATTAATGAGAAATTTCTTCGTCATTTAGTAGTGTGTTCGAATTTGAAGCATATGGAAAAGTAGTAAAACTTAATGAATTTAGTAAATAAACGCATTTTATTTGGCTCCGCAATCCTGACGTTACTATACCTACCTGAGATTACAATGGAATCAAAAACCATAGATACTAACATTTAGTATGAATGTCTACTAAATACTTAAGTTGAGATCAACATTGTATACAAATTACTTTTCGATATTCCTTGAGAATTCGCTATTAAGGGTGACCATGTTATATGAATGAAACCAGGATGACTAGTTTTTGAAATTTAATATTTAACAAATTGACAATATCCAAATATATACCAGGTATGTAAACTGATTCTTCATAATGTTTTAGGTATTTAGTCTTAATTCCGACATAAGTTAAAGAATGAAATTTTAATTTAAATCCTGTGGGATTCCCAGAGGTGGCTTAATTAACTCTGATACCATAGGTGGCTACATCTTCACACGAAAATAAGTGAGAATCATAGTACAAAGAAACAAAAGTCAACAATTATGACGAGATTAATATTCAGGGCTCGATCTAGCAGTTTCGTCGCTATGGGCATAGACTATATTTGCTGCCCTTGGCGCCCTTTAAAATGACGCCTTAGAAGGGTGTCATGCTCTGCCGCAGAGCCACCATTTTATAAAACGGTCAATTATATCTTAAAATGATGTACGCCAAACGTACATAATGTACGTATACCCGTTATCGCTGTACGTGCTTCAGGTAATGATAAAATAGACATTGATTGTGGCTCTGCTGCAGAGCATACTCTCTAGCAGAGCCACACATAGCATGTACTCAGACAAGATAAACGCTACTGTTTTTGATGAAAACTGTTGTACGAATAGTGTTTATTGCGTACGTGTTGGAAAATATAATTTTTAGAGTAGTTTTATTTATTTTAACTTTATTAAAATTTTCATAGTAAGCGCCGGGTTATTTTGAGTCAGCTAAATGTTTTGTAGCCATTGCTATATTTACTCCTATTTAATATACTACTAGCTTCTGCCCGATGGCAATTAATATATAAATAATTTTCTACATTCACGTGGGCGAAGCCACTGCTTCGCCCACGTGAATGTCAAAAATTACCCCGAGGGAACATTTTCCGGGTATAAAATTATTGTATATGCTATTCCTGACTCTAATCTATCTTTGTGCCAAATTTCATCTAGATTTGATGAGCCTTTCTGGCGTGATTGAGTAACAAACTTTTTACAAATTAGGTCATACCAACAAACGTTTGAACGCGACTGTACGGACAACAGCTTATGTTTAATACGTCCAATTAAGAAAGTCATCGATATGTATGAATCCTTCGCTTTTTTGTAGTCATTCGAATTTGGTCGGATAACCAGCCTTTGTTTACATGTTTAGTTTTTTGTTTTAATCTACTTAATGCGAAACATTCCAAGCTGAATATTTTTACTATATATTTTTGAGTAAACGCACATTTTTACCCGGCTGCAAGAAAAGGGTTATGTTTTTCGCGCGTATCTTGTATGTAAGTATGTATGTAATATTCTTTATTACCTCGTATCTTTCAAACCACTTGACGGATTTTTATAATTAAGACATCGTTAGATAGGTCTTGGCCACCCAAATATACTTAGATAAGGGCCATTAAAAAAAATCGCGGATTTTGGGCTCCATATTGTAGAGGTTGCAATTTTTTTTCTTCGTAACCCGTCGGGTGGGGTATCAAAATGAAGGGCTTTTAGTGGTGATTACAAAAATACATACCACGTATATGTTTAAAAAAAAAATATAAAAAAAAAATACTTAAAAGTTGTAAATAAAAAAAGCTAATTTAAAAATCAAAAAGGAAGCGAACTAAAAAGCTACAGTAAACAAGTAAAAATCGTGCTGTGCCGTCGGAGGATCAGGCAGTTTGCGAATATGTATCCTCCGACTGCACAGCTAGTTATTTTCTTGTTTACAGCTTTTTAGTTCGCTTTTTAAGCAGTCGGGTGTTTGATTTTTAAATTAGCTTTTTTATTTTAGGTTGGTACTTAGATATTTAAAGAACAAGATGTTTTTATAAAAATGATTACTTTTAATACTTTAGTTAGGTACGCAGCATGGCAGTACCTACCCTACCCCTCACCCCCGCAGTCACATGAAATTGCTAGCGCGTAGTGGCTCACGAAGTGTTTCGAGCAACGGCATAGCATAGCATTTCGGTAGGTACATAACGATGTACCTACTACGCGACGCGTAAACTCGGACGGCAAGCGGCACTCGCGTCGCGTTATCTCTTATTTTAGTACCCGTGCGATTTGAGTAGGCCCTAGCGCGATACGAGTCCTGTTCCAGCGAGATATCTAGTTAATTCGACGTGTAAACAAGCTTCACAAAAAAGTGATTTTAAATAATAGACCCAACTTAAATATTTGAAATTACGCCTATAATAAATAATAACTATCTTACAAAATGAATCTTACGATGGATACATAGTTTAGGACAAATTGTGAAACACGCCATCTATTGCAAAGAACTCAAAACAAAACGAAAAGTCGATAGCTACTTTCAACTAATTTAATATACAAAGTCTTCACTTATCTTTTTTGTTCAAAAAACCTGATTAATGAGTGTTAATGGATAAATTAACATTAAAGAAGCAAGTTTTGGTTTTTACTAAACTTATTTCAGCCTGAATCTGCTGTTAAACATTTTTAATTGATTGTTACTTTCACATTTGTTACCTAAGCTGCCATCTATGATTTTTTTTTAATACTAATTATAATTTGTTTGAGTTGATACCCCATGACGTTGCGAAGTCTCAGCACTAACGCTTGCCACTAGAGTCCCGCGACGTCAACGTCGCGTCTTCGCAGCGTCGACGCTGCGCAGACGCATCGCTCGTAAAATGCCAGTAGGATAGCGGCCTTAGTGACATTAGTTTTCAGTGACAATTTATGACACCCCAGGTGGTGTCGTCTAGTAGTCTCGTTGACAATACCCAAAATAACCAGGCGCTTTCTATGAAAATTTTAATAAAGTTAAAATAAATAAAACTACTGTCTAAAAAATATATTTTCCAACACGTACGCAATAAACACTATTCGTGCAACAGTTTTCATCCAATAACCCATATATGTAAAATAACCCATGTACGTAAAATGAACCATGTATTGTCAACGACACCGCTGGGGTATCGTGTACATTTTTTTTTTGGTTAATACACCACAGCCGACTACAGTAAATGTATATGATGAGTTTAGAACTTCATTATGGTGAAAAGACACCCCAGGTGGTGTCGTCTAGTGGTCTCGTTGACAATACCCAAAATAACCAGGCGCTTTCTATGAAAATTTTAATAAAGTTAAAATAAATAAAACTACTGTCCAAAAATAATATTTTTCAACACGTACGCAATAAACTCTATTCGTACAACAGTTTTCATCAAAAAACAGTAGCGTTTATCTTGTCTGAGTATATGTTATGTATGGCTCTGCTAGAGAGTATGCTCTGCAGCAGAGCCACAATCAATGTCTATTTTATCATTACCTGAAGCACGTACAGCGATAACGGCTATACGTACATTATGTACGTTTGGCGTACATCATTTTAAGATATAATTGACCAGTTTTTAAAATGGTGGCTCTGCGGCAGAGCATGACACTTAGAAGGAGGTAAATGTTTCAGGATATTATCTATTGAAAAAGGGTGTATTCCTGTTGTCCCCGTTATCTGTGTCCCCGTTAACGGGGACAGCGGGAATTTTATCAAATAATTAAAATTGATTCCCGTTGTCCCCGTTAATTTATTGTAATATATACTTTTAAAATTATGCTGGTTGTCTCCGTTGCGTTAAAATTATATAAGTGAGAGTGCCATACTAGAGAATTTTATACATTTACAAATGCTTACATATACAATTAAAAACACATAAAAAAAACAAAAAAAAAACGCAAATGCCCCAAAACGCCGCACGCTGAATGCAATTGACATCGACGAATTTATTAGAGTCCCAAATGCAACTTGTTAACTCGCAAATAACTACAGGGCATTTTCTTGAAAAAATCCGCTAGTATTTATCGTTGAGATTGCTACAAATATATGTGCGCAAACAAGCGAGCTTCATCCCTAATGAATGTCAGGTTCTTATACTATTGAGAGTAGGTAAGTAAACGACATTAATTTGCAGTTACTTTTAAAGGAGACGAAATGATTTTTTTTAACTTTATTCATGGACACCCTTCAAAACGATTTAATAACTTCGTGGATATTTACTTTTTTATGGCAGATTATACGTACAATTTGTATAAAATTATACAAATTAAGATCCTTTTTTGTTACAAATTTCGTCACAAGTATAAGTAGATTACAGGAAAATCTATTAACCGAAGCATCTCAATTAAGAAACCAGTTAAAATTTGCCATATCTCCCAATTCATTCATTTTTAATTACTGATTCTTGTCCTACAAACATTATACTTACTACTAAAGTAAGAAATTTCGCATTAATTGAACTACTGCTTCTTTGAAAAATGACGAGTCGTATATGTATATGGTCTGAGGAGCCACATATAATGTATGGCAACTTTTTTAATTTTGATGCAACCGAGCTCAGATTTTGTCTACTAAATACTCTCAAACACTACAAAATCATACGTAATTATGATAAATATTTATCCATGATGTTCCTAGTTCTGACTTGGCTCCTCAATCCAAACATTTAGATTGAGGAGCCACCTCTATATTCATATAACTTTTGAACTTATCATACAACAAAATCGACGATCGAACCTACAAAATTTAAACTTACTACTAAATAAGTATATTAATTTCATTAAGATACGAAAAGTGGCTCCTCAATCCTTACGGACATGTTGTGTCGCCCAAGTTTGTGACAGTAATAATAATATTTTAACTCCTTATTGGACAAATTAGTAATTCATTAATGATAATTTGTTATTTTGTTAGATTACAATGTTTGTATTTTTGAAAGTTTTATTAATGGCTACCAAGAAAATTAGGGCAAAATTTCATCATTGCTGCATCATTCAAGTTATTGGCATTCCGACCGGCTTTGTGCTGCTTTGAAGCAACACTGCAGTGTATTACTCCACAATGTACTATGCATTATGTATTTAATGTGTGCATTTAACAGTTTAGGGCCCAAGCCGTGAATCGATAATTTTATGGGCGCTGTAGATTTGTTTTAAACTGATTAAGAAAGTAATAATTAATTATTTATTTATTATTAGGTTATTATTGTAAAATGTGTCCTTACTGGGAAATAAATATTACATTTTGCTTTCGCAAGTTTGGTTTTATTTTCTATGTGAAACTAGAAAAATATAATGAAAGGAAAAGAAGAAAAAAGAGGATAATCTAGACGGGTTTCTATTATATTCTTTCTCTGGCAACTTAATCTGGCATTTCGCCTTATATTATTAAAACTGTCCCTAGCAGGGGTTATTATAATAAGAGAGTTCCTCTTTCGTACAACAAATTGAATAGGTCAATCCAGAATGCTTTCACTAACATTTTCTTAAAAGTTGCACGAAAAGTGTAGCGTTGAGGCGCGCGGGCGGGCGGCGGCATCGTGGCGGCGAGCCATTATTGGAGGATCGAGCACGGTAGCCCGGCAACAGGCGGGTTGGCGCAGTTCACTTCAGTTATTCAGTTGATCAGTTGACGAGTCACCGCCCGGTCGCCCGCCTCGTTTTCATATTGTACGAACTCTGTTCCCGCCGGTACTTTGACCAGTCCGTACTTTATCAACCGGTGTTTTCAACAAACTCGTTACGTATAAAATTTAACGTGTTCATTTGTGGCATAACAACAGAAATGTAATTTATTGGTGTGTTAAAATTTAACATAATCGCTGTGAAAGATGACCGGAGTCATTAAATATTCATGATATCACTACAGATCTGGCAACGTTACTCGTCTGTATCAACAGGTCAGTTTTATTGTCTCGTTTGATTCATAGCCGTGTAAATTTTTGAAAGTGTTACATGTTTTTGATTAGGAAATTGAGGTAAGTGCATACCTAGGAATTTTATAAAGTACTAGTGGCCCATTCCGGCTTCGCACGGGTAGAAATGTATTGTCTAAAAACTATCCTATCTCTCAAGTTGGACCAAACTGCACATACTGTGCAATATTTCATTAAAAATAGTTCATCGAAGTAAAATAGCATAACACGAAATTTTTATATGTTATATAAAAATATGTTAAAAAGATATATTATATATATGTATGTACGTACCCAACAATTTTGTCTACGTTCAAGCAAGTTGCAATATATATTTTGCATGTTTTATGAAAGTTTTGAGAAACGAGATCATAGTTTTTACTGACCTATGATGAACCTTTGCTGACCACGCATTTTGTAAGGAAGGAAAGCTTTCGGATGCAGGCTGTATGAATTAACTAGTAAATAATTAATAATGGTAATCTTACATCTTGGATGTGTGGATGTATGTTTGTTACTCAATCACACTAGAACGGCTAAACGGAATTGGATGAAATTTGGCACATGCATAAAAGATAGTATGGAATAGTACATGGGCTACTTTTCATCCCGGTGCAATGTTCTCTTGGAATAAAAACAAATTTCACGCGGACGAGCCTAAGTTAGATTTGCATATTTTTTTTATAAATATTTCGGAAACGTTTTAGTTTAGTGCCCCCTATGCTGACCACGTATTTTATAAAGGTAACTTTCGGGTACCAGCTGTAGGAACTCTGAATGGTCTTGTAAGTTATGAATTATGGAAATGAATAATAATGTAAGGATGAAGTATGTAAGGAAAGTAGTTTCTTGCCTACCCCCATGGGAAAAAGGCGTGAGTTTATGTATGTATGTATAATAATGTAAAACGTATAAGACTCTGGACTGCTTAGCAGATTTTGAATTCAAGTTCTCTATAGAAAATTGGAATAGAGAATGTGCAAAGCAATCGCTGGAAAGTGTCGAGATTTTTTAAAATAACTAGCTTCTGCCAGCGGCCAAGGGAACATTATACCGGGATGAAAAGTAGTCCATTTCCTATTCCAACTATTATCTATCTCTGTGCCAAATTTCATCCAAATCCGTTCAGCCGTTCTGGCATGATTGAGTAACAAACATACATCCACACTTCTACACACACATTCATAATATTAGTAAGATTTCATTTTCTAACCAGTAAGATAGCTTCTACCAACGGCTTCACCTCCATGAAAGTCGGAAATTATCCCAAGGTTGAATATACTCCTGGGTTAAAAAGTATGCAGTCATAATCCAGGACATGGTTTACCCGTGTCTCAAGTTTCATTCAAATTGTGAAAATGTAATAAACAGGTCCCCGGTTTCTCTCCGGCTATTAACGTAATCGACGAATAATCTCTTGTGTGATGTTGGCTGTTGAAAATTCATTCAACCAATCACAGCAGATAACGCTTGCTTGGCAATTTGTCTCATAAATTTTGCGATAATTTAGCATTGAGAACTCCGGCCAAACAAAGTTATTTTCTCATTTATAATATTAGTATGGAAGTATGGTTATGGATAAAACCAGCAGGTCAACCGTGATTTCGCTAAATGGTGAAGACAATGTTTGCATTGGAAGACAATGTTTGAATTCATTTAAATTTGTGTATGTTGTTTTTTTTTTCTTGTGTTAAAGACATACTTTGAATTTTCTGATTACTAAGATTCACCCTTATAAGAGTCAGCGTACAAGGAGGAGCAACATTCTTTTTTCGATTGATTGGTAATTCGTTTCAAAGTAAATAATTATGATCCTTTTTAATATTATTGGATATGTGGTAGTGAGCACTATATGTCCAGTTAAGGGGCTGAGGACGAACAGTTGACAATCGACATCTAAGGTTCTAAGCCACGCCCACTGTCATCAATAGTTTAGGGGAAACTTAAATTGGAGCGAAAAGTATTTGAAAATTAAATACACAAGGCCGACCACAGAGGCCCATATCATAAACGGACTCTTCCGATGGTTTTTTTACAAAAATATAACCGCGCAAGTTCTTATTTCAAACTGGCTAGCATCTGACATCAGATCGTTCACTGTTATTTTGCCTATGAATGCAACCTTATTGCTACGAAAATAAAGATCACTAAAATAGGTAATCTGCTAGTGTCATACGAGTCTTTGCCGTGCAAATTGAATAAATATTATAATTATGTCTGCTTCTATGCGACTGCCACATATAAGAACA
Source organism: Orthosia cruda (assembly GCA_964057195.1). Lineage (NCBI taxonomy): Eukaryota > Metazoa > Arthropoda > Insecta > Lepidoptera > Noctuidae > Orthosia > Orthosia cruda. The sequence goes on along the minus strand of OZ059826.1, from coordinate 20,423,390 downwards.
CAGTACGTTACATTTTTTTATATTGGTTTAATAGCTAGATAATTTTATTTATATTATTTTAATGAGTTTTACTATACTGAAATGGACTGTGCAATATTAAACTGGAAACTTTAAATTTGAATTGAGATTTGGTGCTTTCAGTAATCAATTTTATCATTATTTACAATAGGAAAGTCACGTCAAATTGTAAAGACACCTTAAATTAGCAAATATCCAAAATTTACTAGGTTTGGAATTGTCTTTTTTAGCCATGTTTAAAATATGCAATAGAATGTATGACGCTATTAATATCATTTGTACAATTAGTAGGTTCATATTCCTTGTTTAGTATTCTCTTGAAATCTTAATATATCATTTAGTTACTAATACAAGATGACTTTCCGCTCTCCTGGAATATAATAATTACAAAGCACGTACTGGGTTTTGATATACATCAGCCCTCTATGGTAAGGTCACGTGGTGCCGCTTTTCTGTATATTAGAGTTAAAAAACGAATAGACAGGGCGCAAAAAACACGGTCATGTAAACTTTATCTATCTATATAAATAAAAAAAACCGGCCAAGTGCGAGTTGCACTCGCGCACAAAGATTCCGTACCATTATCGCAAAAAAACAGAAAAGAACACTTATGTTGTATGGGAGCCCCACTTAAATATCGATTTTGTTCTGTTTTTAGTATTTGTTGTTATAGCTGCAATAGAAATACACCATCTGTAAAAAAATTAATTGCCTTGCTATCACGGTTCATGAGATACAGCCTTGTGACAGACGGACAGACAGACAGGGAGATAGACGGAACCCTAAAAATGCTGTATGTGATTGTAAGCGTCTCACTAGAGAACGGCTGAAACTATTTGTTGCTATTGTTTGTTATATATCAATCAATCAATCAATAATTTATTTTTTATAAGTATTGGTACAGTGTAGGTGTTTAAAGATAATATAGAAAGAAAGAAAATGTTTATATGTGCCAGGCACAACGAATGCCATAAAAAAACCGGCTAAGTGCGAGTCGGACTCGCGCACGAAGCGGAACCCTTCGTGCGCGAGTCCGACTCGCACTTAGCCGTTACTTGTTAAATTGTGGTTTACGATTTATGACGTATTTAAAAAAAACTACTTACTTGATCTCGTTCAACCCAATTTTCGGTGGAAGTTTACATGGTAATGTACATCATATATTTTTTTTAGTTTTATCATTATCTTATTTTAGAAGTTTCAGGGGGGGGGACACATTTTACCACTTTGGAAGTGTCTCTCACGCAAACTATTCAGTTTAGAAAAAAAATATATTAAAAACCTTAATATCTTTTTTGAAGACCTATCCATAGATACCCCACATGTACAGGTAGGATGAAAAAAAAATTGAGTTTCAGTTTTATTCTATTTTTGTTTGAAAATCTTAATGTGGTTCACAGAATACACCTACTTACCAAGTTTCAACAGCATAGTTCTTATAGTTTCGGAAAAAAGTGGCTGTGACATACGGATGGACAGACAGACATGAAGAATCCATAAGGGTTCCGTTTTTTGCCTTTTGGCTAGGGAACCCTAAAAAGGAAAACATAAATACTAAAAACAGTGTATGCCTCACAACCACGTATATGTTACTGTAAAATCCGAACTGTTGTTTCAGTTTAAAAAAAAAAACTATGATGAAACTTATTATTTATCGGTAAAACAGATTTACTAAGTCTTACCGGTAAAAGTCCGAAATTGTCATCATCACCATCTACCTGCCCTTGTCCCATGTTACTTGGGGTCGGCGCAACACGTTTTCTTCTTCCATATCGTTCTGTCCCGCACCACGCTATAATTGACTCCCTTTTCTTTAATATCACTCCTCATACAGTCCATCTATTTCCTTTGCGCACTCGTCGCATACAGACGTGCTCATCAATGCATTAAAAATAATATAAATTAACGTTTTAGCATAAATAGTGACCTAGTTTTATTATATTGACGTGTAATACTGACACTCTTTGGAAGTGCTAATAAGTGGAAAAATGGACTGACTTGATTATATATTATTATAATCTGAAAGATGGAAGGCAGCCCCTTTAATCGGAGTTCGATGATGCGGCGCAGCCCTCCTTCAACACCTACACCGACCCAGCCCCAACAACCGAGACGTGTTCAAGCTAAGGAAGATGTTGAGGTAGTCTCAACTGCGGAGATACAGAACTGGATGGGTTCCATTGAACAACACTTGGGTGAGGTATGTGCTATTGCTTCTGAAGGGAAGCTTAACTCAGATCAGAAGCTAAAAATAACCAATTTGTGCCGAAAGGTTGGATATGGAGTCTCGCAACTGGCTGTTCAATACCAGTCGCTTAAACAAAATGCCCTTAGGTCCCATAACTCCCTTAAAATATTGACCGAAGAAAGAGACTGCGTAACGGACCTAAAGGAGTGTGTAATGGAGATGAACCGGAATTTTAAGGAATCCTGTGCAAAGCGGCAGGAAACAGCTGCATCAACTTTTGCAGACATGGTGAAGAAGGGGTCTAACAACTTCGTTCGTCCTAATACTTTTAGCTCCGTGGCGATTTATCCCACCGACAGTTCAAAGACCAGCGATGAAACGAAGAACATAGTCCAAAAAATTATATGCCCAGGTGAAATGAAGCTGAAAGTGAGAGGTGTACGCAAGATAGGGAAAGGAGGACTCATAATTAGCACGGAGACGAAAGAGGACCTAGATAAGTTGAGGCAATCAGTTCAAACTGCTTCCTCAGGGCTTACCGTCGATGAACCGAAAAAGCGCAAACCCCGCATAATAGTGATAGGAGTTCCAGCATCAATGGCAGAAAATGAGGTATATAAATCCATTTACGATCAAAACTTAGCCGACAAACTGCCAACTATCTCCAGAGATACCTTTTTGACCTTAATCAAACTGAGCCACAAATCTGGTAGAAAAGATGTTGAGAACTGTAACTACATCTTAGAAGTTCCTGCGACCATCCGCAAGGCTCTCATCACACAAGACAGATTGTTCATCAATTGGACTTCCTGCCCGGTACGAGACTTCACACTGGTAACGAGATGTTACAAGTGCCAGCAGTACGGTCATGCGGCCAAGACATGTAAAGTTGCTGCCCCCACATGTGGACATTGCGGTGAAGAAGGACACACAATCCACGACTGCACAAAGAAAACCGAAGCGCCAAAATGTGCAACATGTCTGCGCTTCAAAAAACCAGCCAGCCATAAAACGGGAGAACAAGAGTGTCCTGCTAAAAAATCTGCCGAAAACAGGTACATTAACTCGATTGATTATGAAGGCGCCTAAGAGCGCCACATATTCAAATATATCTAAGACTTATTTTTATTGTTTATATTTTTCTTATACTATGGATAATACCTTATTGACCGATATAGATAATACATTTCGTACCGATGCAAAGTCATGCGAGGTTGAGGACTGCAGGCAATTTCTTTCTGAATATCAAAACTCACTAACCATACTAACTCAGAACATTCGCAGTATTTATAAGAACATAGATAGCTTTAACGTTTTTCTCCATAGACTTAACTTTGATTGTGACATAATGGTACTAACCGAGTGCTGGCTATCTAATCGCCAGGAACACCTCCCAGAAATGCCGGGATACAACTTAATGTATACTGCAGTAAACAACAATCAAAACGATGGTGTGGTTGTTTATTGTAAGGAATCATTAATGGTCACAATTGAAGAACCAATTCTTCAGGACTGTGTGGGTAATTGTTTGGTTATCAAAATTGGTACAAGTACAGCAATAATCACTATATATAGGTCCCCTTCTGCTAGAAACTTCGACTCTTTTCACGCATCCTTAAACCAGATCTTTGAAGCATTAAGCTCTTTTAAGAATGTTATATTAACAGGTGATATAAATATAAACCTTAACGCTGTAAACTGCGACACTGGGACCCAAGATTACCTTAATATCTGCTCATACCATGGTTTTCTTCCTGCACACACTTTGCCTACTCATCAGAGCGGTTCCTGTCTCGATCATATGATGATCAAATCCAACTTATCATATGCTACGCTTGTTACTAACTCAACTATTACAGACCATCACGCTGTTCTACTAACCTTAAACTTAACGCTGCCTAAGCTAAATCGTCCCCAGACGAAAACGCAATTAAACACAAACAGGCTCGAATATGATTTATGCAATCTTGACTTTAACCCAGTTTACAATACTGCTGACGCTAATTTTGCTTTATCGTACTTAATAAAACATGTTCAATTAGCAATATTACGTAATACGACTTCTATTATAGTAAACAAAAAACTTCGTAGCATCAAGCCTTGGATGACTCCTGGCCTAATTCGGTGTATAAGACACAGAGACAAACTCCATCAGAGATCTAGGTGTAACCCTGATAATCTAATCATTAAAATAACCTATAAGAGATACAGAAATTTTTGCAACAACCTCCTAAAGAACTTAAAAATTAATTACGATAAAAATGAATTAAATAGAGCAGGAAACAATAGTAAACAACTTTGGAAACATATTAAGAACGTCACCTATAGGACAAAACAGCGTGATTCAAATTCGAGCTTGCTGCTTTCTAATCCATCACCTCTCTTGTCAGCCAACCACGTTAATAACTTTTTTGTAAATATTGGTAAAACTCTTGCCGAACAGATTCCAAAACATTACTATTTGCCACCATCTTCCCAAAATAATAGATGTGCTTTAAAATCTTTTGGCTTGCTGGATACTGACGAAGACGAAATAACCCGAATCATATCTGGTCTAAAAGATGACTGTGCAGTTGGATGGGATAATATAAGCAATAAGATCCTTAAAACCTTTAAGCATATCCTAGTACCTCCCTTAACGCATATATTTCGTATTTGTTTATCTGAAGGTATTTTCCCTAGATGTCTAAAAAAAGCAGTTGTAATCCCTATCTTTAAATCTGGAAACAAAAAATTTGTAAATAATTATAGACCGATATCTTTACTCCCTTCAATATCTAAAATACTAGAGAAAATTGTAAACAATAGACTAGTTAATTATCTAGAGAAAAACAATTTATTATCATCTGCGCAATTTGGGTTCAGAGTCAAATTATCCACAGCCGATGCGGTGCATAGTCTGATTGATTATACCGCAGAAGAACTTGGCAAAGGAAACCAGACCCTGGGGGTTTTCCTTGATCTAGCCAAAGCCTTCGATGCGGTGTCCGTTCCTATGCTTCTAAAAAAATTAGAGGCTTTAGGAATTAGGGGAACACCGCTGAAACTTTTTGCTGATTACTTAGACGATCGATCTCAATATGTTAAAATAGACAATATTATTAGCGATGAGCAAAAGGGTACTGGTTATGGTGTTCCTCAGGGAAGCATTCTGGGCCCAACCCTATTCCTGATTTACATTAACGATCTGTGTAATTTAAATATTAAACAAGGCAAACTCATATCATATGCCGACGACACGGCGTTAATCTTTACCGCGAAAACCAGTAACGAATTGTACGAATACGCTCAACAAGGTTTTAATACTGTGACTAATTGGCTGCAAAGCAATTTACTAACACTAAATGCTGACAAGACAAAATATATTCATTTCTCCATGCGCAAGCCTCAATTTAATATTACTAACTCTCAACTGTATGCCCATAAATGTGGATTCCACCCAGTCAGCATGTGTAATTGTCCTTTTATCCTCAAAACAGGCAACATAAAATATCTCGGGGTTATTATAGATGAAACACTCTCCTTTAGACCTCATATTGATAGCCTAGTTAATAGAGTGCGCAAATTAATATATGTTTTTAAAAAGTTGAGAACGATTGCAGATTCAAAATTGGTCAAACAAGTCTATTTGGCCCTAGGTCAATCTGTAATCCAATACTGTATCACCTCATGGGGTGGAGCACCAAAAACGCATCTACTGCCTCTTGAAAGGGCTCAGAGAGCTATTTTAAAAGTAGCCAATTTCCACCCTTTTCTCTACCCCACTGATCTGCTTTACAAATCCTGCAACGTGATGACTGTTCGCCAGCTTTTCATTATGCACTCAGTTTTAAAACAACACACCATGCTTTCCTATAACGCCAAATCCATAAATAATAAGAGACGAAATGACATTGTCTGCGTTTCTAATGCATCCTCAAAATATGTCTTTGTAAATAGATTCTTTACATTCTTAGGCCCATTTCTGTACAATAGATTAAATAGAAAATTAAGTATGTATAAATTAAACTATTTTAGCTGTAAAAAGACTATTCTTGAACATCTACTTAGCATATCTTACGGAGAGACAGAAGATCTCCTGACTGTAACAAAATAATAGTTTTGCTGTGTCTTTAATTTAAGTATTCATTTACCATACCCTTTGTTAATTTATTATTATTATAAGTTTTAAGCACTTTATATCCTGAAACACAGGTTCAACCTAGTTCAGGCAAATAAGAAACTGTCTTCTTTTATATTTTAAGATATTTTACTGTAAAATATGCCTTATGTTATAAATAAACGATATTATTATTATATTATTATTATTATCTATCTTTTCTTTGGCCGTCCCCTCCCTCTTCATCCATCCCCAATTAAATTCATAAGAGCCAACCTAAGTCATTCCAGACATTCTTTTCCCGCACCGTCTAGAACCAGCCGTCACGGTACGCGTCCAAATCATCTCGGCACCTATTTCTGGACCGGCCTCAACGGTGCGTTCCATCTTCAAGATTGTGGAGACTTGCCCAGCGCTCAATTTGCATTGCATTGGCCCATTTGAGCCGAACAGCCTTTTTACCCACGTCTATTATGCCCGTTTGGGAACACAGCGTGTTCCGTATTCGGTCTGTTCTTTTTACATCCAGAATGCTGCGTAAATCTCTGGCAATCCCCAAGTGTAAGTCTTAGTTTACTCTCCAGGGCGATCGGCGGATTTTTTGTTAATAAATAAGAATTGTCAGTGCCGATTTGGCAAAATGATAAGATCAATTAATAATTAGCTTAACAAAATTAATAGACTAACAAACTATTATTGTAGCCCGTTATTGCAATTGGGATAGTTAATTGCGAGAAATACAGGACTGATCAATGTGATGATTCTTGGTGTGCTTTATGTCCACATGTGGACGATTTTTGGTTGAAATGACGAAAAATGTCAAATTCGTGAGAAATAGATTATCATTTCTCACGAATTTGAAATGTTTTGGTCAGTTCTAGGTGCCGTATGTTAGAAAGAAACAAAGATTGAAACAAATGGATACGAAGAATTTTATTAGTTCTGTCATTTCGAGACACTGCCAGCGTGGTTGGTATGACCATTCCATGTTCTGTGTTTTTTGCTTGTATTGTTTTCACATGAACGAAGAAGGTTAAAATAGTATTCGACCTTACCTATATTTTAAATATTGTTTAATTCAAATTGAGATAACATTTGTTGTATTTTCAAAGAGGTTCAAATACTTTTTAGTTATGGACTTAGTAAGTAAACTAAACGACGTGAGTCGTTTATAATACAACAAAAATATAGATGCCAGTGACAGCGGTAGTGCCAAAAAATAAAAATAATACAGACTTTGACAATATTACTTGTGATTTCGTTAGTTCCAATTAAAGCCACCAGGCTACATGATCTGGCTGCATTATACCTGATATTTTTTTGACAGATTGAATTGACGAGAAATAAATTGAATATTATTTTTGCTTTTTGCGGAAAAAAGCGACATACGTCCACCTAGCAACGCCGCAAAGCGGTCACTGTCGAATTGCTCTGGATGGAAAGAGAAGCACGATGGAATTTGTATAGACTTTTTTACAAAACATAATAATATGAATTACTTAAAAATAATGAATGAAACTTCAATATATAAGACAATGAAGTTTTGCGTCCTTTTATGATACGTTATTGGTGTTAATTGTACAAATGTACGCTGGTCAGTATTACCGGAAAAATCTTTTGAAGATCACGGTAAGAGGTTACTTTGCCATTCAATTGTATCGAGGTTTTTGTGCGTAAACGTGTTTCGGCCACAACAAAGTTTTCGGCAATATGATCAAGATTAATATATCTTTTTTCTGCTGCCACATCTTCAATAGATTTGGCTAAAAAATGTTTAAAAGAAAGCCCATTTTGAGTATTCAGCCCCTTAATGTCAGCGTTATAAATAGACAAACAAGAAAGAGCCCAGCTGGAAGTACAATCATTAAAACGTAATTACTTTTAAACTAAAAATCACAGGAAGAATCTTTTGAGAAAAATGTGACAGGGGTCCAGAGCACTAAATAATAACATAAGTTTATTTTATTTATTTTCGTAAACATAGAAGGGCCCCGTTGGCGGTAGCTTTGCGTCAAATGAGCTTCACTCCTTCATCTATGGAGCACAAATTCTAAATCTAAATAATTTGAGAAGCAAAAATTTTGTTTTACTAAATAATAAGATGGTCTACAAAGCCCTTAGGTCGAGGTTCCCGCTCTGCGTACGTAAATCCCAGTGTCCGATAAAGCTAAAATTTTGCACACACGTTTATTTCTCGTAACAATGCAATTTTTAAACATATAAGCTTGCTTAAAAATATATTTTTATAATTCGAAAGCTTGTTATCCTGATTTTGCTAATAACCAACGTATGTTAATATATTTTAGTTTGCATAGTGTGACAAAATATAACAAATAGCATTTTTTATCACTGCTAATGCCTTGTTATTCACAATGACCTCATTTCTAGGCTTTAGATATTTAAATTATATGCACTTAATTAATTTTATAAGTGTAGATTAATCTATATAAATACCTGCCTAGCAAGAGTAACAAACATTAAATGTCAAGTTGGTTTCAAGTTATTTTTTACTAGCGGCCACCTCGCGGTTTCACACGCGTCGTTCCCGTTCCGGTGGGAATACAGGGATAAAAAGTAGCCTATGTCGCCCGGGGATAGTGTAGCTTCCCAACGGTGAAAGAGTTTTTGAAATCGGTCCAGTACTTTTTAAGTTTATTCGTTACATACAAACTTACAAACATACAAATCTTTCCTCTTCATAATATTAGTATAGAAGTGTATAAAACAAATACAGCTGCGTTTTAAAATGTGTATTATATGAAGCCCTTCTCTTTCGTATATCGCCCCTATTTTTGACTCATACTGCAATGAAAATAACATTTTCTGTTTCAATTATTTCTCTTGCTATTTATTGGTATTAAGTACAAGTACTCATTTCATGTGATTGATGCTGTATTTGAGTTTAGGTAATCTACTTAAAGATTCAAACTGTTACTGATCTTCAAGGGTCAAATTCTTTTCTGGACTTAATTAAAACTAGGGTTTGATAAACAACGTCCCAGTGGTTGTGAAAATTTAATACCCTAATATATATAATTGTAAGAGAAAAATCACACTTCTTGCAAAATAAATTCGAAAAATCTTTATCTATACCAATATTATAAAGAGGAAAGATTTTTTTGTTTGTTTGTTTGTTTGTACCGAATAGGCTCAAAAACTACTGGACCGATTTCAAAAATTCTTTCACCGTTGGGAAGCTACTCTATCCCCGGGTGACATAAGCTACTTTATCCCCGGGTGACATAAGCTACTTTTTATCTCTGTATTCCTACGGGAACGGGAACTACGCGGGTGAAACCGCGAGGCGTCCTCTAGTACAAAATAAAGAAAACAAAAATACACCAACATGGTTTTATCTTAGTCGCTTTGTCCTAAACACCTGTTTGACTCACTGTGATGGAATGTCATAAAACATAGTAAAGAAGTGGAAAACGTAAAAGTCATGGAGAAACCAAGGAGGAATGAGGATACTGTTTTTATCAAAAGGGCAACAATGCCCAGGGGGATCACCATAAGCTCTCTAAGAACAAGGTTATTTTGAAAGCGGCTATGGAAGTCAGATTCCAAGTAGGTCAGATTTTGAGTTAGTAATGGTTTCTGGTACACTTACTCACATTATATTCATCGCCAACCTATCGCCATCGGGTCAGATGTATATGACTTGTATACATCTATCCCTTTTTTTACAGTCAAACTATGATAGTTCTGACACGTCAGAGTATGAGGGCTGTTCAGAAATTTTAGGTCCATCATCACGAACCATCTCGCGCGATGTTTAGCGATTACAAAATATAGCACCTTAAACAACTTACATTCCCTGTGGCAGGTTATCAAGTCCTCCCCCCTCTCTTCGAACTTCAGATTTTTCCTCAAGTTCGGTGATCTTCTCGTCGCTCCGAAGTGTACGCGTCCAGAGCTAGTCGTCGGTTTGAATTTAGGTAGCCTGCTCTCGTCCGGCAATTCTTCGAACCCCTTGCCACGCCGAACCACTACCGTGATCGAGGGTAGGCAGGCAGCCGGGCACTAGGGGCCATTTTCTTGTCGCACCATACATTTTGGAGCGGGGGGGGATACACCAAATAAAATACTGAACGATTGCTAAACTTAAACGGCAGTTTGCGGGATATATATCTTCAGTGAGCAGTGGTGGCCCAGTTGTTGCAAAACCGACTTGCGAGTTTACAGGTCACGGGTTCGAACCCGAGCAGGCGCTTTTTTATTTCATCACGACTGCTCTCAAAACTTGTGTGTGATGTGACATCTACCAATCCACACTGGGCCCGCGCGGTGGATTGCGGCAGCCCACTCCCTCTCTATGAGAAGTGGCCTGAGTCCCAGCAGTGGGAACATTAAAAGGCTGATAATGAGGTTGGTTATTTCTCGCAGAACGGATGACCGATGGAAACGGTAGTTTCTAGTTGTTCGCAATAATCTATTGGTAAAAAATGGATTATATATCCATTAAAGGTACCTACTTATGATCTGTTGAACTTTGAACTAAGTGGTGGACAAGGTTTTATAAAATTGTGGCAAATTCATTATGGGTGTTCCTTATCGATTTTTCTGCTTTCTTATTTGATAGTATATTTCAAACAACAGCTAAATTTTGCCCGTTTTAAGCTTTTTCATACGGACGAATGAGCTCAAAAGATGAGGATGGATGGGATGTTTTTAAGCTGCCATTATTGTGTTTCTGTTGTGGTTTTGTTTTATTCAAAACTTTATGAATTACACGTCAACAGAAATTCATGACCTGACATTAGTAAGTCCTTTCCAATTAAATTAAGAAAACCCATTAAAAAGCACTTCTAGTTTTATTTCCTAAAAAACTTACTTGTGTAAGTATTTTTTTTAAATTGATTCACAGAAAAAAAAGTTGGGTCTTATGAACTACTACTCCTTTGTTCGCATAAGGACAGATTCTCATAAAGACAGATTAGCAGAAGGACAGATTCTCATAAGGACAGTTTCGCATAAAGACAAAGTACAGTTAAGTTGAAAAAATAATATATATATTTATTTACTTAAATAAAATTATTTCGTAGTACTATATTATATTCATTAAAAATACTTTTCTTAAACCTAGTTACTGTAGGTTTGGTACGGTTCACATTTTGCACGTCTCAGTATTACGAGGCGTTGACTCTATGGCCGATATTTTATCGTTTGCGAAATCCAAAATAATGTTCTCAATTTTACTGTCAACCAAAATAATCAGATTTCCTACTTTTCTTTTCCTGCACAATAAAAACCGCTTAGTCTAATCACGACCGACTATTTTTAAATATGACAGTTTTTCTTCCTCTTTCAAGAGTGTGATGAAATACAATAACGATGGTCTTTTAGGAATCTTAGAGTTAATCCTTCGATGGCATTCGTGGTTCGAAATTTGGCTATAGCAATTAAAAATATCGCTAGTAATGAGTTTCATCCACTGTTTACTGAAATAGTCTTGAAATAGTAAGCGTTCCTCATCTAGGGCCTAACTCGCATAAACAACTCCAGTACGCCACCGGATAAGCGTTGCTGGCAATAGTGCTAATAGGGAGAAAGAGTGTATTTACGACCCTCTTTAGAAGAACTGAATCCAATTAACTTTTGACTTCTGCCAAATTGCATTTATAAAATGATAGTAGCAGCCTTTTAGTACTATGTCAGGATATGTTAACTTGATAGCTTGTGTGCATCAGAATGGCGGGTGTATGACTACAAATGGTCATGCTATATGCGTGAGAGCAATGTACCGAATGTACGTAAAATTTGAAGCAATGTACTATTTTAAACCCACAGTTTTTAGAAAAAGTATTTGAGTCGCCAACCTGATATCAGAATGGCGGGTGTATTAAAAATCTGAACAAATTAGTAACGATTTGACTGTGAAATGCCTACCATAGCAATGTACGAGCAATGTACGTTATCATATTAAAAGCATAACCAGATGCTATCAACGGTTAAAAAGTTATTATAAAAATAAAATTTCTCCACATTTAGAGCCTGTTTAATTTTATTAGCAACTAGTTATGCTTACGTTAAACGTTGCTATGTCTAAACTCAAGGGTTTCCTTGTGTGAAAAAATGGCCATATTGGCCATGCGATATGCGTGAGAGTAATGTACCGAATGTACGTAAAATTTGAAGCAATGTTCTATTTTAAAACCACAGTTTTAGAAAGTGTGTGAGCTCCAACCTGATGTCGGAATGGTATGGTATGGTGTATTCAAAATCTGAACAATTTTCCAACTATCTGACTGTGAAATGCCTACCGTAGCAATTTACGAGCAATGTACGTTATCATATTAAGAGCATAAACAGATGCTATTAACGGTTAAAGAGTAATTTTAATAAAAAAATCCCCATTTAGAGCCTGTCCGATTTTATTAGCAACTAGGTGTGCGTATGTTATACGTTGCTATGTCTTAATTACTCGCCGTCAGTGCTGCCAACTCATCTAAGCAAAAACGCGCTGTTAGCTCTTTAAAAAAGAGCTAATTGGGTGCTGGTAAAAAAAAACAAATAAAATCGCTGTATTCGGCGCCACATTAAAAAAAAGACGCCCAATAATTTGAGACTACTACAAACGTATTCTTTTTATTGAAATAAAGTATTTATTTATTATATACTTTATTGTACACCACAAAAACATACAGGACAAACATTTACAAAACAAGTGTACAATGGGCGGTCTTATCGCACAGGGCAATCTCTTGCAGACAATCTTAAAAACCAACCAACATAAAAGAGTTACATACATTATATTACTTGTTTTTAATAATATAATAAAGTAATAACGTGTTAATATAATTATTTTATAAGATAAAGGCATTAAATTAATTCATCATCATCTGATTCTACTACATATCTTCTGCCGCCGAATTATGGATGGTTTTGATCAGTTTTGGACTTTAAATTATATTTATCTGTGGATGAAATTTCCTGAACACGTCGTATAGAAGTTGATAGTTAACAGTTACTTTGTTTTAAAGGCATTCCAAAGTTTCAAAAAGCGCTAGATTTAGCGCTAGGCGCTAGAACGCGCTATTGAACAAAAAAAGCGTTAGATCTGGCGTTGAAAGCATTAAGTTGGCAGCACTGCTCGCCGTCCAGCCTGTCATTTTACATTTTGACAGCTCAAAAACTAATCATTTAGTGATGAACTAACGTGGTAACCGATTTGATTTCATATAACAATTGAATTTATCGATTAAAATTTTTTAATTGATTAAACACATAGTTACTTTATTTTTGCTTTTTACCACACTGCCGATGGAGGATAATGTGTTTATCAGTCTATCTACGTATGTATGTATGTTTGTTTCTAATGGCGTTTTAGAAACCAAACGCTTTGGCCGTATTTTGATGAGTCTTACGTCAATCGATTCGTCTTGCGGGTGTCACTAGCTACATTAAAATTGAAAAATAGAAAATGGCGGTTTTTGGGCGCTAAAAGAAAAAAAGGAAAAGTAAAGTAGTAGCTACTATCAAAATCAATTAGTTTATTTTAAATAAACCTTAGAGGTACTTATGAGTAGCCAAAAAAAAAAAAATTACTCTTGTTGCAAATTCGCTAGCGTCAGTAGGTCTTAATGGAGAAAATTTTTCAAGAAACTCCACGGACACTTTTTTCCATCAGTTTTAAATTTTTTTTGGTTACATCATTCTTCTTGAAATAATACATGTATGTGAGAACAATGTAAAAAGATGTGCACGTCAAGCTTCTATGGTAACAACGAATAAAAAAGTACAATAACAGGCCGAGGCAGCAAACTTATGACCAATCCCAACTGATGGCGCCCGTTCACGAATATGACGCATGGATCGGCACTACTCAGCTCAACCATCATGAAGGGAACCGAATGATCCAACACATGTGCCACCATCAGAGAGAAATTAGAGAGAACATGAAACACTCAACTGCCAGGGCACACATAAATCAACGAAACGACACATAGGTGCAGTGAATAGTAGATTTGCAGTCGAAACATAGTACTCACACATGTGCTGTGCAGTTATATAATACTAAAAGAAATTGAGTTTATACAATACAAATACATTAATACAGTCTTCAGTAGGACCAACAATACTTCTAAACTTTTCTGCCCATCACTTGTTCACCCAAATGGCGGCGGAGTATGTCCAGCATTGAGCCAAGCCTTTTTATCAGCTATGTAATCCCCCAACTTATAATATGCTTGCCTGCATAGTGTGCATTTTATACATTCCCTCTCATTCAGTTTTAAAATGTGGGGCGGTATTTTATTGTAACATTTTATAAAGTACCCATAAAAGATGTTGCTACTTTAGCCAGCCTGAAACCTGGTTGAATTAATTGATCCCTATTTCTAGTGACATAATTATGTCTGTTGCCGTTTTTACTAAAAATATTTATATTCTTTGTAACGTACATGATGTTTTCATAAATATATTGACAAGGTAACGTCATGATGTTAATGTCCATAAACAGTTGCCTTAGAGAATCGCGCCGGCGAAGATTTTATATCGCTCTGATGGCTCGTTTTTGCAGAATAAAAATCGACTCAATATCTGCAGCCCTTCCCCATACTAAGATACCGTAAGACATTATACTATGAAAGTAAATAAAATAGACTAGCCTCGTGGTACCTACGTCTGTTTAGGTCGCTTCTTAAGCAGTCGGGATTTTTTTCTAAATAGGTACATTTAATCATATAAGTGTTATATATTATTGATCCCCCACACGAAGGGTTGGAAGAAAAATAATTTGGGACTCAACAATATGGCGCCAAAAATCAGTCGTTTTACTTTTTTCCAATTTTAATGTAGCCAGTGACACTCGCAAATGTTAAGACGAATCGATTGACGTAAGAATCATCAAAATCGGCCGTTTGATCTCTAGAACGCCACTAGGTATAAACATACATACATAGACTAATAAACACCTTATCCTCCATCAGCAGTGGGGTAAAAATCGAAAATAAAAGCAAAAATAAAATAACTAAGTGTTTAATCGATTAAAATTTTTTCATTGTTAAATTCAATTGATAATTGAAATCGAATCGGTTACCACATTAGTTCATCACTAAATGATATGTTTTTGAGCTGTCAAAGTGTAAAATGACAGGTTAGACGAAGAGTAATTTAGACATAGCAACGTATAACGTAGGCACAACTAGTTGCTAATAAAATTGAACAGGCTCTAAATGTGGAGAAATTTTATTTTTATAATAACTTTTTAACCGTTGATAGCATCTGGTTATGCTTTTAATATGATAACGTACATTGCTCGTACATTGCTATGGTAGGCATTTCACAGTCAGATAGTTAGTTATTTGTTCAGTTTTTGAATACACCCGCCATTCTGATATCAGGTTGGCGACTCAAATACTTTTTCTAAAAACTGTGGTTTTAAAATAATACATTGCTTAAAATTTTACGTACATTCGGTACATTGCTCGTACATTGCTCTCACGCATATAGCATGACCATTTGTAGTCATACACCCGCCATTCTGATGCACACGATAGCTTGGATGATAGCTATTTCATAATCTCACTGCTTTAGAAAACTGTTGTATGTATGCGTGGCGGTGAAAGTGTTAAGGGCCTAAAATAGTGTGCGGTACTGTACCTTTTCTGTCTTTATGCGAAACTGTCCTTATGAGAATCTGTCCTTCTGCTAATCTGTCTTAATGAGAATCTGTCCTTATGCGAACAAAGGCATGCGAACAAAGGCTACTACTACTATACATTTGTAACCATATAACCATATTCTCACTCCTCCTGTTAACATCACTAGGTAATTAATTGGATCGTTATCGATGGTAGCAATAAGAGCGCCACGGGATCCCAGCAAAAACAAGAAAAAATGGTTCAAATAAATGTCACTAGATGGCGCGGTATGCATCGAATTGTTTAAAATTTACATTTTCTAGAATTGATCATACAATTTTGTTTTTTTTTTTTTAACAATTCTCCTAAGCACAAAATCATGGAATATTGGGCTCTTAATTCACATTTCAAAGATTATTTGAACGGATCATTTAAAATTGATTTCAATAGATGACGCGATTTTAAATTTCTGAGGCATGCCACTGAAACAGTACACATGTGCAAAAAATATTATAAAACAAATTTTCACTGTATTTAAAAAAAATTGTCACGAACCAAGAAAACCCTTTTACTTGCAAGTCGCTGCTAACACCTTATATAGCCGTGGAACGGAACCGAACGCGATCGAAGTACTTATAAAAATAATCATCTTAATCAGACGAAAAACGCTAGTTTCGTCGGCACGGTTTCTTTGTATTGGATAAGGCATCTGTATGCTAGTATTATATTATCTGTGCTTGTACTATTTTGTTTTCTGTGCCCATACAACCAAGAATATTTTAAAGACTTTGTTACAATTTTGATGTAGCATAAAGTAGATATTATCATGCGGTTGGATCACAGTCTGCGACGGAAACCGGCGACACGGTCACTCTGTATTTCGTTTCGTAGGTGACCAAGTACAGTATGAACTAACATTATGATTTCGCTAGTTGTCACACACGGCAGTCGTTGTGCGAAATTTTGATAGCTGGCAACAAAGATTCAAACACTGTACGGCCGTACGTGGTCAGATTGATATTATTATTTTAGTCAGTATTATACTACGACGAGTTATTGTAGTTATTTTCCAGCCTTTGCGGTCCCATTGCAACGCAAAGGTCTACTTCCATCCCTCCACTTTCTCCAGTCTTCTACGATTTTAGTCAAGTCCTTGTATAAGACTCATCCAGCTCATCCTACCGTCTCTTTCTGGGCCTGCTGAGTTTTCGTTTCCTGGCGTTTGGGATTCACTGTGTGGTAATCTTTAACCATTGCACATCTGACTTGCGGCAAATTTGACCAGCTTGGTTCCGCTTCAGCGGTGTAGCCAACGTCTTTCTAACCATTTCCAAAATGAGATGCGACGAGTACTTCCTATTAAATTTTTCTTGATTTGTGCAAGTTTTATATTTCCTTGATTTCGTATGTGTGTCCGACAACTATTAATCCACATTTCAAGCACTTCCTGGCATCCAATTAAGGGGTTTGAAAAAAATATATATTTATTATTAATTCATGTACATAATCTATAACACAAGGTTTTTTCGTGTGACTAATAGTTTTGATTTAAAAAAATAATTAACAACACGATATTTTTTCGCAACTTTTGGAAACTCCTACAAAACGACTTAGATGTTAAAAAATATTTTTACACAGTAAAATTGATGGCTGGAATTTCTTTATACCTAACATAGCATATGTAAATCAAATAATATTTTCCAAAAGTTGCGAAAAAATATCGTGTTGTTAATTATTTTTTTAAAGCAAAACTATTAGTTACACGAAAAAACCTTGTGTTCAAAATTATTTACATGAATCAATAATAAATATATATTTTTTGCAAACCTTTTAACCTAGCCGTTACTGAGGACTATGCTTTAGAAAGTTACCGTTTCACGGCACTAAAGCGTATGTAGGCCCTTAAGCTGAAACTTGGCGTACTTATGTAATTTTGGAAACATTTAAAAAATCATAATGGTACTATGGAGCTGCTCTCATGATGGACCCGAAAGGTACCCATAGCAATTCCTCCACCAAATAAGATGACACCATCCTGTTGATGCTCATTGGATGTGTATTTACAAGTGATATTACATTTGGTACTTTCCATTTCAAGAAGATTGTGTAAAAAAAAAGATGCTTATTGTGATTAGAACCGAACATGTATAGGTACCCTACAAAGTTCAACCATATCTCACACTCCGAACAGGATACAATATAGATTCAAGTGATACTCGTGACTTCGTGAGTGATACCTACTAAAAGCTGTATGGTATCTTCACATTTGACAAATGGATTACTGATAACGATAACAAAGCCTGTGCTCTTCGCATAATATTATTATCAGGTGACATATTGATATCAGCTGATTCTATTGATTGTTCTAACTGATTTTATCGTATTATATAGTAAGTTATTGTTTTGATAGTGTATGTTACAGTGGAACTGATATTCGTATCAGTGTTCCGGAGGAGGAATATGTCGATAACAGCCGGTCTATTTTTGTAAATCTAGCCGTAAAAACATTAAGAAGGGAGCTGTTTTTAACCCCTGCCGGAAAAAGAGGGGTGTTATAAGTTTGACGTGTGTTGCTGTGTATCAGTTTTTTTTTTGTTTGAAGGGTGACTTTTTCGAGGGTGTTCTTAGCTATGTTTGAATAAAATCGGTTCAGCAGTTCAAAAGTTATGGGCGTTTTACTGTTTGAATCGGGGTGTTTTCACAAGATATCGTGTCATAATTACGTGTTCAATAGATTGCCGATCGAAGCGTATCTACTAGATAAACTACTAACATGTACTAGATAAATTATGTAGCATGAAATAAAAACGTGTCAGGGGTTTTTAAATTTTGAAATTTGATTTGTTCCACCTGAGGCTAAGGATTATTCCTCTCAAAACTGTGTTATATTTTTCATCGAAAGAGTATCTCAGTTATGAATTTGCATGGTTTTCATACGACGTAGTGTGATTGTGAAGACTAAAGTAACACATATAAGATTGATTCTGAGCATTAGCTTAATGCCACTCTAACTCAACATAACTTATCTAAGAGCATTCGAATTTGTAATCGCACAAAGCCTTGCACTAACTACGGAAGTTAGTAACCTAAGGGAACTGAGAACATTTTAATGCATAAAACATAATATAAAATTAATACGTGTGTAGGTCCTCGACAGCAGTGGAAAACAATACATAGCCTCCGATGGGTTTAGTACAGTAATCTTTCAAAGGTTCTGTTATACTTGTTCCAGTAATTGAGTACCTGGTGACTGAACTGAATAGTAGATAACGGTAAAATTTACAGAATGATCCCGAACTTGGTGGTTACTAGGAAACATGAAAGGGTTCTATTATATAATGATTGGGGTGCATACATTTTTATATATTCTAACTAAGAACTCTATAGAGGGGGATCTGGCAGGGTTTTTGAGCAATTATATCCTTAAGTATAGAGTGAAAAGTTGTTAGCTGAACACCAAGAAAACGCACAAACGAAGCCTACGGTTGCGGTTCCAAAATTTACCGACTTCAAAAAAAGGTGGCAACTAATTCGATACGTATATATGTAATGTTGTTGTGTGGTGTTCTCTGTGGGTGCTTCTACACACGTGTGCCAAATTCTAAAAGTGTATGTCTGTTTGTTCACGCATTTCTCCGAAACAACTTATCGGATCTTGGTTATTCTTTTTGTGTTGGATTGCGTATCTTTCATCTAAGGGAACAGAATAAGTTTAATTAAAATCCGTCTAGCAGTTTTCAAGATATGGAGCATACAACCGAACTCCTTAGCTACAAACAGCACGAATGTGTAAATTGAGTTATTAATATTATGGGTATTCTGTCAAGCCATTAGGTACCGTACTATAGAACTAGCTCACTTTTAGAAATGGTGTACTAAAACTAAAAAGAGAGTAATAAAACATTTTCACAAAAAATAAACCGACTTTAATTACGAATAACTTTCGTCTCGGCAGTCGGTATCGAAAAATGATAAAAACAAGAGATACCAAAGACACCGACTTGCGAAACTTAAAGTTATTTTACACTTTTTAATGTTTTGCTTCTGAAGTCGGTATTTATTTTATGAAGTTTTAGATTTACAAAAAAGACCCTAAACGTGCAAGGTCGATCATTTTCATTTGATCGGCTTGACGCAAAATGACATAGGTAAGTAGAGAAATATGGCGAAGAAATTGTGGGATTTCCCTAAATGTCATCATCATTTCAGCCAAAAGCCTTCCACTGCTGGACCTATGCCTCCCCCAAGCGTCGCAACACTGATCGGTTATGTGCGTCTCGAATCCACTGGATTTCCGATGTCCGTCAGGATTGAGGAGCCATTTCTCGTATTTTAATGAAATTAATATACTTATTTAGTAGTAAGTTTAAAAAAATTGTAGGTTCAATCCTCGATTTTGTAGTATAATACTTCAAAAGTTATAAGAACATAAAGGTGGCTCCTCAATCTAAATATTTGGATTGAGGAGCCACGTCAGAACTAGGAACATCATGGATAAATATTTATCATAATTAGGTATGATTTTGTAGTATTTGAGAGTATTTAGTAGACAAAATCTGAGCTCGGTTAGGTTAGGTTAGAGCCAAGGGGTACCGTATTACTCAGTTACTGGGTTTTGGAGGTCAGATAGGCAGTCGCTCCATGTAAAATACTGGTTCTCAGCTGAATCCGGTTAGACTGCAAGCCGACCCCAACATGGTTGGGAAAAGGCTAGGCAGATGATGATGATGATGATGACTTCGGACTTTTACCAGTAAGTATATACATCCTAGGTTTCACCGTAGTTCGGCCTTTTACAGTAACATATATAACAAACAATACGAACAAAGCGTTTCAGCCGTTCTGTACGATGATACGCACATTCTGATACGCTTACTAACACATACAGCATTAGTATTTAATAATAATGATGCTGTAAGTGTTTGTATGCGTATAAAATCCCGAACTACGGTGAAACCTAGGATTTACCGGTAACACCTAAGATTTACCAAGTCTCACTGGTAAAAGTCCGAAATGATCTATGATAATTGCTAATTTTGGGCAATACACTTGATTGTATTGAGATTTTTCACTTAAACGTACTTAAGTTCAAGTTTAACAATTTTTTTCTTAATTTATTATTTATTAAAATATTATGTTTAGAAAGCCTTATTTTGGTCTTATTTGCTTTAATTCAAAATCGTTACGTTTTTCTGCACAACGTATCTAGCGCACCTTTTACTTTGAATGATTTATTTGCTGCGTTTATTTATCTGCTTTGCCTATTCAAAGACAATCTTACTTAAGGAGAAAACTCCAGTCGTGCGTCGGAGCTGACACAAACAAATTTTCCATTACTTAGTTGGTATCTGATACGCCTTTCCTCTGCATCCAACTGTTCTGAAATATGATCTATCACGTGCCTTAATAAACAACAGTCTAGAAAAGCTCACGGCGACTTTCGCAAGTTTTGTTATAAATTGTGGCCAATCCCTAACTCTGAAGACTTCCAACACGATGTTCTCAAAGTCGTCAGATTTAGGGAAAGAGTGTGAAAATCCAGTAGATTCGAGACACACATAACCGATCAGTGTTGCGACGCTTGGGGGAGGCATAGGTACAGCAGGCTTTTGGGTGAAATGATGATGATGCTGACATTTAGGGAAATCCCACAATTTCTTCGTCATATTTATCTATTTACTTATGTCATTTTGCGTCAAGCCGATCAAAAGAAAATGAACAACATTGCACGTTTAGGGTCTTTTTTGGCAATCTAAAACTTTGTCATAAAAAAATACCGGATTCAAAAGCAAAACATTAAAAAGTGTACAATAACTTTAGTTTCGGCAGTCGGTGTCTTTGGTATCTCTTGTTTTTATCATTTTTCGCCACCGACTTCCAAAACGAAAGTTATTCGGAATTTAATAAGATCGGTTGATTTTTTTGTGAAAACGTTTTTATTACTCTCTTTTTCAGTTTTAGTACACCATTACTAAAAGTGAGCAAGTTCTGTAGTAAGGAACCTAATGGACTGAAAAAATACCCATGATATTAATAGCTCAATTTACACATTCGTGCTGTTTGTCGCTAAGGCGTTGGGGTTTATTTGCTATTTAATCTCGTGTAAGTAACTTAAGGCTCACCTGTTTTTTGGCACATGTGGCCCTTAACGCAGCAGTTCCGAGGATAGACAATTAGCAAGCTCAGTAAGTGTCGGCCTGGTAATACAGTGTGACTAATGTAGCAATGAGATTATTATCATACACGTGCGTCTGCGCCTATTTGGCGTGCTTCCATAATGTACCTACAGTATAATGAAATTAAGTCGTTGAGTAGGTAAACTTACGAAAATACGTTGTTTTCTAATAGTTTTATTGTGTCTGTGAAAATCACGTTTGATATTTAAATCTGCCTGGCTTTTTCCAACAATGTTGGGGTCAACTTCCAGTGTAACCGTATCCAGCTAAGTACCAGTATTTTACATGGTGCGATTGCCTATCTGACCTCCACAACCCAGTATCTGGATAAGGAGATACCCCTTGGCAAGACTGATGTCAGATTCAGGCTTCTGACTACCCGTAACGACTGTCAAAGATATTCAAATGACAATCGGGGCCAACGACTTAACGTGCTTTCCAAAGCTATGTATAGATGGTCAGTCATCCATGAACCGACCTTAGCAAGCGTTTCTTAACCTAGAAGATCAACCCGTGCGACTTTTATTATTCAGTTTGATATAAGCCACGAGCTCCTCTTATTCAGTTTAATATTTAAGCATACCTTGATATTAATAGTTAACTAGCTGCGTTGCATTTAGTCACCGATTTTAATAAGGATGCACATGGGCAGTGTGACAGGGCTTAAAACTACATGGTATGAATTTTGATATTTAAATTTTGAATAAAACTTACGAGGAATGTGCAACCTCGTAACAATTTCGTACAGTAGGTATATTTAGAACAGTTTCATTATTATGGTGTATTTAGATACGAATCCAAGTAAAGCCACAAATAGGAAGAGATCTACACATACAATAAAATCACAGCTTATTTTCAGAGGGGTCAGGCAGAGAATTAATGAATGGGAATGTGGATGGTATTTAAGGTGAACCTCTGCTTAACCATCGTAAGGAAAAGATCTTGTTGTATATATTTTAGAATAACCTTATATTAAACGTAAAGTAGAAATTGAGGGTGTCGATACTGTAAATGTCCATGAGAAAATATACCTCGGCCAAATAGCCTCTTTCCAGGCGAGGCAAGATAAAGAAGTCGCTCGACGCACCGAAAACGCCTGGAAGAGCTATTGATCGATGAAACACCTAATAAAAGGATCACTTCCACTTTCCCTAAAAGGAACCTCATGGACTTGTGCATCCTTCCCACTCTCATCTACGGAGCGCAACGTAGTCGTTAACGAAACGTCAAAAGTCTGCATTCGGGGTCTGCCAGCGAGCAATGGATTGTATTCTCGAAGTCAAAATCACAGCCTGCATTCGGAACAGTATACTTCGTTCCAAAACACAAATCGCAGACGTAGGCAACGCAGCCGGCAAACTAAACTGGAAGTGGGCAGGCCACATCTGCCGCATGTCGCAACAGAATTGGGCAAAAGACGCGGTAGAACCAGAAACAGTTGGCGTGACGAATTGGACGCCTATCTAAAGGATTGGTCATATGTAGCAAGAGACAGGAACAAATTGAAAGACGGAAGGGAGGCCTGTGCCCTGCAGTGGGACATAACAGGCTCATAATAAAAATACTTTATATAATTATATTATAAAAAAAAGCCTGTGTGATATGATCTTTGCCCCAGAGGCATCTGTTTAAAGGTCCCTTAAATTACCGTCTGCAGAAAACGTGTTAATAAAATTGCTGTTTCAGTACTCGTTTGTCCAATGGTTGCCAAGCGTTACTGCTGACCATGGGGCTTAATTCTGAAAGACGGAAGGGTGGCCTGTGCCCTGCAGTGGGACATAACAGGCTCATAATAAAAATACTTTATATAATTATATTATAAAAAAAAGCCTGTGTGATATGATCTTTGCCCCAGAGGCATCTGTTTAAAGGTCCCTTAAATTACCGTCTGCAGAAAACGTGTTAATAAAATTGCTGTTTCAGTACTCGTTTGTCCAATGGTTGCCAAGCGTTACTGCTGACCATGACCATGATTCTGTGTTCGATTCGCGGGACGGGCAAAGTGTTTTTGAGTACTTTACTATCTGGATGTTTTCGATAGCAGCCCGGTGTGCCCGGTTGATGACAATATGCTCGTCCTCTATTTCATGTGGCTTTAAAATCACTAGCTAAATATGGATGTGCTATAAAGTGCGCAATGCACTTTATAGCACATCCATACCAATGTGAATTTTTATTGAATAAATAAAATGAGAAATAATGGTTGTTATCTCATCTTTTCAAAAAGAGCTAGTTTATTCTTAGTAAACGGGGACTAAAATAGCTCATTAATCCCTAGGGACTTAAAGTTATTTGGAATGTGGATATTGTTAGTAAATGTTCCAATCAGCAAAGATATGAATGAAAAACGATGCGGTCCAATATAGGAGTACATCGATTATGACGAATGTATGAGGTGAATGTCTAATGAGCGATTGTAACTATATTTCGCACCGCACGGGAACATTGTATTGAACAAGTGACTGGCTGGAAAACCGCGCGCGAGCCAAATTAAAAAATAAATCTACAACTGTCACGTATGGTACTAATAAAATTGTTACGATGCACTTCCATAATTATTCAAATATAAACATTAACCTCTATTTATTTCTATGTTATGTCTTATGGTTCCTATTTGCATGTAAATAAATAAACGTAATGATCTTGTTCTTAAGTTGCACTTACTTCTTTTCTCATAGACGGTGATAAAACTTACAGTGTCCACCTCGGGAACAAAACCATTTTAAGCACGAGTGACGTACTTTGAATCCCTTGCCGCGCTCTGGATGAAAAATAACACTCTCAAGGCGAGAGGTTGTTTGTTCCTTATTTAAACAATTTACTATTTTGATACAAGTGCCGTGTATACTTTCAAATTCATTTAGAACAAAACTGTTATTTTGATTGACATTACAAACATACACTACAATTTTATTTACTTGTATAGATAGAAGATTAGTACTCTGAAACTTAAGTACAGTCAAATAACTATGTGTTTTTCTCTTGTTACAGAATAACTAAAGATGGAGACTGACAAAATGTCAACGGCATCTTCTGTGGGGGCCGCAGAGCGCCGGCCATTGCTCCAGGCACTGGTCATTGAGAGACGTATCCTGTTCGGCTGCACATGTTTCACAGGACTGTGCACTTTCCTCTGGATAGCAGCCGTATGCACCAAGAAGTGGGTGCACATAGAAGGTGGAGATGGTAAGATGAATCCTATACTTATATTAAATGTATGGTATATCCTATAGTCCTATTCTACAAAGCCTACTTTCTACTAATTCTGTGGCCCTTGTGAAAAGGGGTATAGGTCCGATTTTTTCGAAAATGAATTAGGTATACCGAAGTGAGCAGTAAAATAATGCTCTATCGTTTGATGAAAACGGATCTAAGCTATCTCTAAAAATAAAGAAGTTACTTTGTGTAAAAGGGTCCAACTGACACCAAAACTCGTCGGTTACTTTTGCCTTCTTTTAATAGATTTTTTTTTGTCTCGGTTAATTACCCACGTTTTAATTTGGTTGGTGTTTATCAATACAACAACACCTTGTCCTCAAAAATGGTTTACTGAGTAATAATATTACTAGACATAAATCGGTTTTCACCAAAATAAAGGAAAAAAAATAAGATTTCTTTGCATTACTTGGTTATAATAAAAATCGTATGCCGTATGCCTTTTCACTTGGGTGAATTAACATTTAAATTATATGAGAAGGGGTAAAACTTATTTTTTTTAAGAATTAATTTTGTGGTAAGTATATGTCATCTTAAAAACTATTAACTTTACATAAAAAAAAAACTCAATTATATTAAAGAGCATCATTCGTTTACCTATATAAACATCTATATGTATCTCTATGTATTTCATTTATTTAGTAGCGGTTTAAATGTCACACGTTTTTTGCGCCTCCTGTAAAGTTGAATTTTTGGACTTAGATCCCTTTTCACTAGGCTGTGGCCCTAATTTATAGGAAATGTGAATACTACCTTAAATTGGCAAGACGTCACTTTTGTCATACCCTTTTTCTTGGCACTCCAAATACATACATTTTCCTTAAAAAAAATTGTAATCAGCAAGTTTTTATACAATTTAAATTCTTTTCAAAATATTGAAATTTTTCAATTAAATTTAAATTCATGTTTTAAAATGGAAAATTATTGTTCTTACTGAGATAGGAAACCGTGGTTTTTGAGTCCGTTTGCTCTTTGCCAGTTTTTTGTAAAATTATACGGTTAATTCCTGTACTTTTAGACCATTCACATTCTCATAGCATTCGCAGTCTGATAGAATGTAGAAAGAACGAAAGAAAGAAAGAAAAAGTGTTTAATTGTCACAAACCAAAATCCATATATAAGTACATGCTTGAAGGGTAATTAAAGGTGCTTTTGACAGATTGCGTCCCAGATGCAAAAGAGAACATTCCTGAAAATTACGGAAGTTGACCCTCTGGTATCCAGATACCAGAGGGTCAACTGCCGTACTTTTACCAGTATTATAAGGTTTTTGTTTTTTTTTATTATAAGCTTTATATTACCTTGCTTTCGTACGTGTGTCCGGTATGTAGTTATCCAATTTTCAAGCACTTTCTATCATTCGATCAAGCTGAAACTTGGCGTGCTTTTTATGAAACTTTGACAACAATATGGTACAATGGAGCTGGTCTAATGATGGACCCGCAAGAAGACCATATCAACTCTTCCACCAGACAAGTTTGGGGTCATTGGATGTGTATTAACCTGTGTTATTACATTTAGTTAGGTATACCTTTCGGTTCAAAACACTTGTTCTTAAAAAATATTTATACTTATTACTGTACTTTATTTATTTATTAAAACTTCTTGCAACATAAAAGTACGTAGGCGAACTTAATGCATGAGGCTTTCTCTAGAAGTCAACCAAGGGTGGTGAAGAGATAGCATGGCAGGTGCATAAAAAATGATATAATAATATGGGCGCACGGTTGGCGCAGTGGTTGAGCGATTGACTGCTGCGCTGCGTGTCGCGGGTTCGATTCCCACGCGGAACAAATATTTGTATGACCTACAGATAGTTGTTCCGGCTCTGGTTGTTGTGTTTGTGAGTTTATTTGTTTATAAAAGCTCCCACGATACAGGAAGAAATTCCTAGTGTGGGGCAATAAAATTACTACAAAAGTATATAGTTAAAATAAACATACTTAAATAAATTGTTTTTTTATTTTTTTATTTTGGCAATACTAACAGTGACACATTACATTTTACAACTTACTATTACAACAATTACGACCAAATGTGCAACCAACTACATTGCCCACTGAATACACAATAAAATGAAAAAATAAATTGCATGCGATTTAAATTAAAACCTTACAATAATCAAAATAATAATAAAAAAACATTATCAAAATTATAACATTAACAAATCAATAGAAAACATTAAAAATCAAATTAAGAACAATATGAAAGTTATTAAAATAAAAATTAAATTACATATAAAATTAAAAGAAAATAATTAAATAAGAAGTCAATAAACATTAAATACATAACAATCGAAATTAAAATGATAAAAAAACATGTCCAGTTACATTAAAATCATTAAAAATAAAAATATGTTAAGCTGCATTAAAAATACTTAAATAAATCAATTGAATGATTAAAATTTCTACTGATTAAATGTTTTGAGTACATGTTTTTTAAATTTACCAGCTGAAAGAGCGAACATATCAATGTGATTGAAGTTCTTGTTAAAGTTGTCGGTAAGTCGACGCAGAGGAGCTCGCACACCTGCGTTAGTGCGACAAGAGGTCACTTCAAACAGGGGATGCGCAATATTTACAATATTAAATACTATGTATAAAATAATATATATATATATGTATAAAATAATATATATATATATGTATAAATTATTAGAAAGACACATATTGAGACGATTCTGATTTCTTTATACTTAATACTTAAAGTTTACAATAGTACATTATGGTACAAGTGTGTAATGTTGGTGATTACCGCTGAGGCGCCATTGAGACCCGAGCCGTCAGGTGAGAGTCTTAAGAAAGCCGAGGACGGTAATCATCAATACACTCGTGTATCATACGACGTTTTTAACACACTAGTGAAGAAAATAATACTAATATACAAAAAAAAACATTTTCAACAGTGAAAATGAGTTTTTTGAAATTTTCACAATGGCGGGCAAAATTAATCAGTTTTCCTATGCGCGCGCATCTAACAGTGGTGATCGGCGATAGACTAAAAGATTGAGGTTTCTTTTTTTTTTGGCTTTTCGCGGATAGCGTTTAGCCACGTACTAAATGGGGAATTTCAAGTTTTCTTTATTACAGAGAAAAACAAAAGTTATATTTGAGTGAAAGTACTATTTATAAAAAAAAAAGTGTGTATAAATAAGAAGAGTAAGCTACAGGTACATTAATTTATTTGTACTATTGAGCACGATCTTTTTGGTATCGAAACTTTTTTAAGAACAAAGCAACTCAACCAATAAAATAAAAAAATAAACTCTATAACTCACTTGTGAATAATAGCAATGAAAAAGTCACAGTTTGATTACAGGTGCCTAATTGCGGTGAAATTAGAGCCACTTTATGAGGAAGTGTGTTGAAAAATACTATTTTCAACACACTTGCTCATAAAGTGGCTCTAATTTTACGCGCGCATAGGAAAACTGATTAATTTTGCCCGCCATTGCGAAAAAAAATCACACCTCGTTTTCACTATTGGAAAAGATTTTTTAGTATTATTTTCTTCACAAGTGTGTTGAAAAACGTCGTATGATACACGTGTGTATTGATGATTACCGTCCTCGGCGATCTTAAGACACTCACCTAACGGCTCGGGTCTCAATAGCGCTTCAGCGGTAATCACCAACATTACACACTTGTACCATAATTTACTATTGCCAACTCGCATTCTCGGTCATGTAACACATTGTGCGTGACGACAGAAATATCATTTTATGTAAACACCTTGTCAGAATTACTTGTAAATATTAATAATGTGGACATTTAATAAAACAAATATTTGAATTAAGACATATTGACGCTGATGATACATATGGCTAATAGCGAGCGTGGATATTTATTTAGACTCAATAAATCTCTTCATTTCAATTGTGGTAATGAATTACGGATAGGAAACTAATCTGGCTCCGTACCATGACTTGTCAAAACTATTATGGTTCGATTGTAAAAAAGGGACAGATGTATGAAAGTCAGATACATCTATCCCTTTAGCACACTAAAAATAACCTTGCGAATTAGCGTTACCAAAAATAATACTTGAATTAAGGACATTTGGTCTATCCGTGTCCTAAGTTTCATCCCAATCCGTTCAGCAGTTTAAGACGAGAAAAATATACGAACCGATAGACAGACGGAGTTACTTTCGCATTTATTATTTGGATTGTATCTATCAAAATACACAGGGAAACCTATTTGTTAAAGATATATTATTATTTATATCAAGAATGATTCATTACCATAGTAAGTATTTTTGTGTGTATGTTCATGTGTCTGTTTAATATCTTTTATAATAGTAATAGAAACCATTAATCAGTACCTACCTGGTTATATATGTATATCTATTTTTTAAAGTAAAGTGTTTGAAACTGTTTGTAGATGAGCTCGTGGTTAAATAACAACAAAAGCACAGGTCAACCTTCGAGGTTAAGCACCGATTGCCGAGGTTGGTCCATGGATGAGTGACCATCTTTATACAGCGAGTTTCTTCCGTGCCTCGGCAAGCACGTTAAGCCGTTGGTACCGGCTGTCATTTGGAGATCTTTGACAGTCGTTACGGGTACTCAGAAATCTCAGATCTAATAGCAGTCTTACCAAAGGGGGAATCCGTGTTATCCAGTTCCTAGGTTGTCAGGTCAGAGAGGCAGTGGCTCCACGTAAAACACTAGTACTCAGCTAAATCTGGTTAGTCTGGAAACTGACCCCAACATAGTTGTAAAAGAAACCATTAATCAGTACCTACCTAATTGTATATATTTTGTAGGGTTCAAACGGAGCTCTGTTGCTGTCACCCACGTGTCTTTCTGTCCTTCGTCTCTGTAACACAGGTTTTACAGCCAAATGGTAGGAGTTACAGTATTCAAATTTTCACAGTTTATGCATCTTGTTGACTCGCCATACAAATTATCAAAAAATATTTTAAATGTTTTTAAGAGTGGCTCCCATACAGCAAAAGGTGAGCGCGTAAAAATATTTTTGACCTTTTTGACGTTTAGTCTACATTAGACAGATTCTACGTTTGTCAGATTCTACATATGATAGATTCTAAATAAGTAGAATCTGTCAAATGTAGACTAAACGCTTTTTGAGTGTTGTGTCGTTGTTTAGAACTCGTTGAGTAGATAAATACTGTAATTTTTGTTTTGAAAATATTGGAAAACAAGGGAATAAGAAGCCACCAAAGTCAGCTTTTTTTTACAATTTTTATAAACTTCCCATTGACCTATGAACTTACAATTTGATAATAATGTTTAATTTTAAGTATATTTTACTAACAAGTACTAATATTTGAATACATCAGATTTTTTTCTTATCTAGTAACGTTCATTTTATGCTGTAAATCAATGGTTTGAGTCATTCAAATCGTTCATCCAGAGATATCAGTTAAGAAAAGATTATTTATCTGCAGAAAACCTATATAAACCATCTTATTCGTCATCGTACATCTTCCTGTCCATTCCCATGTTAATTGAGGTCGGCGAAACCATTATTTGGCAACGACACTACCAGCCGCACTACCAGTAGTGTCGTTGCCAATTAACGACACTACCAAGCCTATTTTGGATTAAATTGTACAGTCAACACGGATGTTTTGGACCCATTATTCCACTAAGTTGAACTCAAAATTTTACGAGTTGAACTATTTGATGATCAACCTCTTTTACGGAAATTCTTTTTACTTATGAAGTTTTTTTATTTTTTATTATCAATAGGCTCGCGCTTGACCACTATCTCACCTGAAACAAAGACAATGTAAAGAAAGAGTAAAATAATAATATGGGAGGATAATCTGTTCTGACCTTACTGCTAGTGTAACAAAACTATCACCAATGAAGTGATGCCACGAAAAAACGTAATGTAAGAAATATTCTCACAATAATAAGTTCAGAACAGATTATCCTCCCATAATATTATTTTACTCTTTGATCGTCAGTGACAATTAATCTTTGTCACATTTTTAAATTTCATGAGTAAAAAAGAAATTCCGTAAAAGAGGTTGATCATCAAATAGTTCAACTCGTTGAACTTTGAGTTGAACTTAGTAGAATAGGGGTCCAAAACTTCCGTGTTGACTGTACAATTTAATCTGAAATAGGCTTGGTAGTGTCGTTAATTGGCAACGACACTACTGGTAGTGCGGCTGGTAGTGTCGTTGCCAAATAATGGGCGAAACACGTTTTTAACCGACTTCCCGAAAAGGAAGAGGTTCTCAATTCGGATGTTTATATATTTTTATGTATGTTCGGGCATAATGTTCTTCCATACCGTCCTGTCCACCGCCGCGTTGCCACTGACTCCCTTTTTTATCATATCACTCGTCACATAGTCCATTAATCTTTTCTTTGGCCTATTGACATTTGCAAAAATAATAATAATACTTACTGAATTCTCGCTAAGTCTGTCGCTCGCTGGTTTATTGTAAAGCCTTTCCATGTCTGTTTTCCTCGACTTTACATTCGTGTAGCGAAACCTTATCGTGATACACATGGATGGGCATAGCGTATCCTGTAATCTAAGAGCTTCCTCGAATAACAGAATTTGTATCGGCCGATAGTTTGGTTGGATTGAAAATTACATTCCTAATCGTTGATATATGCGCACTTGCATACTTCCGCATACTGATGAACGACCAATCTATCGGAAGATTAAATGTCTGTAGTTTGCGGCGGCTATAAAAGTTTTTTTCTAAACGAACTTTTTTATAAACACATATTTTGTAAAACTGTGATAATGGATTTCTGGGTAAAAAGTCAAAGGAGTCTAATAAGCCATCAGTGGAAAAGGTTAATCATACACAGGCGCTTTACTTTGTGAAAATTATTTCATCACTACTGCTCTAAAACCGGTAAAGAAAAACATCGCGAGAAAACCGGCATGTCCTAGAACCAAAAATTCGAAGATATGTAACTTTCACCAACCCGCACTGGGCTCGCGTGATGAATTAAGGCTTGTTCTCTCTCACAAATAGGAGGCCTGAGTCAGCAGTGGGAACGTTAAAAGGCTGATTAGGAGTTGGCAATCCTTATCGTCAAGGTGGTAGATTCTGTATAAATCTCACCTTGATTACTTAGTTGAAGTAAGTTGAGAATCTCTACCATCAGTTGTAATATTGAAGAAGACCATAAAAAAAATCATGCTGTGCGCAGGAAATTTATTTGTTTTTATGATTTTGTTAACTTTTTTTTTACCTTAAGAGATAAATTAACACTCACCTTATTCTTACTTCACCTAAGTTTGGTGAGATGTTTCCAGAATACATACTGAATGCAATGTAATGTACCAACTAATTACGTCAATCTAGAAACTGTTTCTCATCTCAGCACATTTCATCATTCATTTATTACGACATCCGTAGGAAGTGATGAGACGTTCTATTCATAGTCAAGACACAGTTACGAACGTAAGACCGTTGTTTTAAAATTAGGGAAATCGTATACATACATCGGGCAGTTTATAATGAATTACAAGCGTGTGGCAATGGGGTCGTTGGCCTTTGATCTATTTCCGTTCTCCCCATCAAGGCGAAGTTATAAAGCATTAGATTGTAGCACGATAACTTGCATTGTGTTTTTTTGATTTTTTGCCAGATACACGGGCGTTTGGAGATTTGTACTGGCATTTTTGTGAGACAATTACGTCACAGTAATTTTGTTGAGACGTCCCTAAATAGTTTCACACCTACCTACTAACTTCCCTACTGTAATATAGTTGGAAAAAATGTTAAACTGTAGAATATTTAGACGAAAATTATGACGAATGGTATGAACATAGTAAAGAAAGTCTGACGGCATTCTTTAAGGTACTTCCTATGTTAAAACACAAATCATTTATTTGCCTAGGTACAGAAGATAGGTAAAAAAAATGTACATAATTGTTCTCTTATTCTGCCTTTAATTTCGGCGTGTAAATTTAATTAAAAGTTATTTTTTTTATTTAAAATTATTATTGATCATAATCATGCAGTCACTTAACAGATAAGCAACGTAGGTCAATTAAGACGCCAAATAACTATCGAGTAAAGTACCAACAAAATCAGAAAATATTATTAAGATTGGTAGGAATCTAAAAAAAGTTTAATTTCTGTAGTAATATCTAGAACTGCTGATAAACAAGATTAACCGTCTTTAAAATGGTAAATACTGTGAAAATTGTCCTCCCTAGATTTGATGTAGTTTTTGACATAATTATTACACTACAGTTTTGGCCCAATGGGTTTGAACCCAGACAGGCGCTTTACTTTATGTAAATTAATTAACCACCACTGATCTTAAAACGGTGAAGGGAAACCTCGTGAGGAAACCGGCATGTCTTAGAGCCAAAAATTCGAAGACATGTGACATCCACCAACCCGCACTGGACCCGCGTGGTGGATTACGGGCCCGTCCCTCTCACAGAGAGGAGACCTGCACGCACAACGGACCAAATAGGAGTCTAAGTGCGGAAAAAGGGGTCCGTCTATCCAATTACTATACTAATAAATAATCACCAAGTTGTTGATGCTTAAAACTCGGTCACTAATATTCTCCTTCTGCATATGTTTATTTCTTACTACCTCCGGCCCACGGCTTCGCCCGCGTCATCAGTATTTTATGATCCCGAGCAAAAGTACGTATTTTATATGTTAATCAACGTTATAAACTTTTGATGTTCAAAATTTCATCCATATCTGTTCCGCCATTTTGACGTAATTGAAACACAAACATTCATATATTATATAACTTTTGCATTCATATATTAGTAATAAGCTTATGCCAGCGTCTTTACCCGTGTGAAATTCGAAAATTATATCAAGGGAACATACTCCTGGGATACAAATAGTATTCTATGTCCTCATACAGAACGTGGTCTACCCTTGTTCCAAGTTTCATTCAAATCCGTTTAGCCGTTAATATGTGAAAGGGAAATAAACAGACGGACAGAGTCACTGTCTCATTTATAATGTCAGTAAGTTTAGAAGTTTGGGTTTGGTGCTAAGAATAGGCTTTAATATGACCGCGGTACGGGTAGATATTACGGGTTTATAAATAGTAGCCGAGTTTGTAATTGCGAACATTGTTAGTTTATATCAGAACTGACTTACATACTAGCGAACTATACATGAATACTGAAACTGGTAGGTCAGGAATGTGATAACCTTCTCTAACCTTCTTACCTTTCCCTTTCAATTTTAACAAATTGCAACTAAAATAAAAAACCCTATTCTGTGCTATTCCAGACTACAATCTATCCCTGTGTCAAATTTCATCAAGATCCATTTAGTCGTTCTGGCGTGATTGAGTAACAAACATCTATCCACACACATATCCATCCAAACTTTCACATTTATAATATTGGTAAGAAGCAAGATATGCTTATATATATAGGGTGATGTGTGTGTATGTGTTTTGTAGGTTATAGTTATACAGAAGACCAAAGAGTATAATGCCTCTCTGTTTAGCGTTTGTGGACTACGAGAAAGTTTCGATTCGATCGAGACTTGGGCTGTACTGCAGTCTCTTCAGCGGTGCCAGATCGACTACCGGTAAATTGAGGTGTTGAAGTGTTTGTACAAAAACGCCATAATGTCAGTCCGTCTTCAGAATCAGACCTCAAAACCAATCCTTCTCCGGCGCAGCGTAAGACAGGGAGACGTCATTTCTCCGAAACTGTTCACTGCTGCGCTGGAGGATGTCTTCAAGGTTCTGAACTGGAGGGGGCTTGGCGTCATCGTTAATGGCGAGTAAATCACTCACCTTCGGTTTTCCGACGACATAGTGGTCATGGATGAGACCATGGAGAGCCTCAGCAAAATGCTCGATTACCTCTGTAGAGCTTCCGAAAGAGTGGGTCTTAAAATGAACATGGACAAAACCAAGGTCACGGTGAATGCCCATGTAACACCCACTCCTATCAAGATCGGAGACTCTACACTTGAAGTTGTAGACGATTATGTCTCCCTGGGACAAACGGTCCAATTGGGTAGGTACAACTTCGAGAAAGATGTGAATATCTTAAATGTAGTCTTACAGAGCTTTAACGTCTTGCCCAGTTACTAAGTTGAGAAGGCCAGATAGGCAGTCGCATCATTTAAAATACTGGTAGGTACTTAGCTGCATCCGGTTAAGCTGAAAGCTGATCGATTGATACAGTGATGATAATTATATTTCCTACTGTAACTTTAGAAATGCATATCTCACTAACTATTTATTTAAATAAAAACACCCCACATACATAGATAGGCAAAATTATTAATTCGTTTTCTGTGTAGCATGTTGGAGTCCAACCCCTTATACACAATTGTTTGTAATTTGTCTTTACCATTGCTTAGTAGTAGCAATATAGTTAATATACTTAACACTTTTCTGCTGAATTCATCGATATAGTGCCAATAATCTCATGACTAAAATGGCTGTAAAATATCCAGACAGGGACACTACAAATTTGTAAGAGTTCCGTTTTAGTATCTTGGCTACAGACCATAAAAAACAAAATTCTTGGACACTCGAGTTTAAACGGTCACAACTCAGTATGGTTAGTTTTAGAAATAAATCAAATCAACTGATCGTAAACATCAAATAAGACTCATAAAATCATTGCTCTTTAAATATTGCCATTCACACCACGTAAAGGAAGATTTTAGACAAAACAAACATAACCCGGGTAAGAGCATTCTCCTTTTTACCCGACTGCGGGAGGGTCATGTTTTTCGAGCGTATGTTTGCTATGCATGCCCATTTCTATGTCACGCTCTAAAGCCCAAACGGCTTGACGGATTATGACAGATGTCGTTGGATTCGTTTCAATTGTGGGAGTGACATAGGCTTATCATTTTTCGAACCCCAAAAAAAAGGGGGTGATACAATTATTTATTACGTTGTCATAACAATATGGGTACTTATCAAATCAAAGCTACTAAATAGACCATTCCAAAAATATATGTATCGTAACACTTTTATGTTACAATTTTGGCACAAATTCAAGATAATTTTATTGATCGTTTTTAAATAATTTGATTACACAGTTATCAGAATAAACCTATTATATAAATACAAACCTATTAATATGTTACTTGATAATATATGCCGATGAATACATGTGATTTATTATGGAATTGTTTTTATATCATTTGGCAACTACATTTTGGCGACAGAGCTACTCCATTTTGCGGACAAACCATATTATTTAAGAATTTTAATACCAATTAAATTGGCGAAAGCTTAAATCATACCCAATACCAAGTCTATGGGTGTACCCCATTGTTTCAAAGTTCATTATCGCGATGTACGTTACTGCGTTATTTTACCATTGCGACGTACGTTGTCGCGAAAGTTCTTCACTGCGATGTACGTTACTGCGAAAGTTTACCATTGCGAAGTACGTTGTCACGAAAGTTCTTTACTGCGATGTACGTTATTTCTACTATCACCAGTATCGGCAACCCTCCTTGATGACCTAGATCACAATAGCATGTTATTGAAACTGCAATCGTCACAGTTAAGAACTTTCGCGACAACGTACGTCGCAATGGTAAACTTTCGCAGTAACGTGCATCGCGGTAAGAAACTTCGCAACTATGGGGTACACCCATAGCAAAAGTTTCTTGACGGTCTTACACAAGTTTTTGTTTAGCTCTCATTCATCAAGTGTCCTTGTTCTCAAGTTCCCAATAAGGAACTTGAATGCAGTAAAAATATATTTGTTTTATTCTATAATAAACTAATCGGCGTGTAATAGGACTACTGTACTCGTATCTTATACGTTTGATAAGTCTCACAGCGCGTCTACCAAAATCACCTGTTATCACTGTGTTTCGGGTAACATAAAACCGAGGCAGAGTTATTTTCTCAGTGTGAGTCTATCTGGCAGGCCCCAACGAGATTTTGTACCTAAAGAAAATAAATAAGATATATTTTGTACCTCGACAGTTTTTGATTGAATGATGTTTTTATGAAGTGTCTAGCTAGCGGGCCCCTTAGGATTATTTTTGTTGTTATTATACTTTCAGAACGCCCAATAGTGCTCGGAGTTAGAAACTATTACGTACCTTACAGATCCAAAATTTCGACTTTCTGTGAGCTAGACTTCAGAAGATATTCGTTATTTAAACAAACGTCCAGCCAGCGGGCCCTTTTTAGAATACTACTCTTTTATAACATACAATAGTGTTAGTAGCTTGATACTATTTTGTACCTTACAAATCCAAAATTTCGACTTTCTGTGAGCTACACTTCAGAAGATATTTTTATTTAAACAAACGTCTAGCCAGGGGGCCCTTTTTAAAATACTACTCTTCTATAACATACAATAGTGTTAGTAGCTTGATACTATTTTGTACCTTACAAATCCAAAAATTCGACTTTCTGTAAGCTACACTTTAGAAGATATTCGTTATTTAAACAAACGTCCAGCCAGCGGGCCCTTTTTAAAATACTACTATTTTGTAACATACAACAGTTCTAGGAGCTTGATACTATTATGTACCTTACAAATCCAAAATTTGGACTTTCTGCGAGCTATACTTTAGAAGATATTCGTTTCCAACCAACGTACCAATTTAAATTTGCGTTTGCAATTTGCACAATACTATTACGTCTTTGCTTGTTATGCACATTTGCATTACTAAATAATTTTTATTTTGGCTGATTGTTTTACAGGAAAAGGACGAATAACTATTTATTTTCTGTAATGTACTTACAATAATAAATGCTTAATAGTAAGTATAGTAACATAGGTGTGTCTAGTTTATGCTAATTTTGGAGGCAACTTATAATTAAATTACGAGGGTAGGTACTTGTGAATAACTTGTGTAACTAGATCTGTTGGTTGAATACTTATTGTGTGAGTCTATCTAAAAAAAGTTTAAAAGGGCCCGCTGGCTGAACGTTTGTTTAAATAACGAATATCTTCTGGAGTGTAGCTTACAGAAAGTCGAAATTTTGGATTTGTAAGGTACAAAATAGTATCAAGCTACTAACACTATTGTATGTTATAAAAGAGTTGTATTTTAAAAAGGGCCCGCTGGCTAGACGTTTGTTTAAATAACGAATATCTTCTGAAGTGTAGCTCACAGAAAGTCAAAATTTTGGATTAGTAAGGTACAAAATAGTATCATGCTACTAACACTATTGTATGTTATAAAAGAGTAGTATTCTAAAAAGGGCTCGCTGGCTGGACGTTTGTTTAAATAACGAATATCTTCTAAAGTGTAGCTTACAGAAAGTCGAAATTTTGGATTTGTAAGGTACAAAATAGTATCAAGCTACTAACACTATTGTATGTTATAAAAGAGTAGTATTTTAAAAAGGGCCGGCTGGCTAGACGTTTGTTTAAATAACGAATATCTCCTTAAGTGTAGCTCACAGAAAGTCGAAATTTTGGATCTGTAAGGTACATAATAGTTTCTAACTCCGAGCACTATAGGGCGTTCTGAAAGTATAATAACAACAAAAATAATCATAAGGGGCCCGCTAGCTAGACACTTCATAAAAACGTCATTCAATCAAAAACTGTCGAGGTACAAAATATATCTTATTTATTTTCTTTAGGTACAAAATAATGTCTTTATGAAAAGCTATCACCTGTTGATAAATCTCGTTGGGGCCTGCCAGATAGACTCACACATTGCACTTACTGCATCGCCCAAAGGTTGACTCGTTAAAAATAACTAAGGTACGAGGTCCGCCTCTGTGTTTTTGTCAAAGTAAAGTATTAAATAGAATTCTAGGCAAGCTTGCTTCCCCGTCAACTATATCATTGCTTACGATCAGGTCAGATAATGGTCAAATGCGAGTCTATCAAAAAAGAAAAAAAAATCGGTATAATTACGGTTACAGCTGAATATTAAGTATCAAAACCGGACTAAACAAACAGTTGTGCTTGAGTCATGTTGTAAGATTTTTATCTATACCATACCAATATTATAAAGAGGAAAGATTTTTTTGTTTGTTTGATTTTTTGTTTGTTTGATTGTTTGTTTGTTTGTACCGAATAGGCTCCAAAACTACTGGACCGATTTCAAAAATTCTTTCACCGTTGGGAAGCTACTCTATCCCCGGGTGATATAGGCTACTTTTTATCCCTGTATTCCCACGGGAACGGGAACTACGCGGGTGAAACCGCGAGGCGTCCTCTAGTCTTATACAATTTTAACTAGCGTTTGCCCACGGCTTCTCCTACGTAAAATGTTTTATCAGGAACGTACGAACGAGGTAAAATGAACTTATCTCATGGTCTACTTGTGTGCCTAGTTTCATCCAAATCCGGCCTGCTGTTGAAGCATGATTGATCAACAAACATCTAAACATCGACATTCCACACTAAAATATCACTAGGACGGACACTGCTCAAAAAATCTCACATCGAATCACTCACTATAACATTTCTAACCACTTCACAAATCGCCGTAAAACAACTTGGCACATACGAACAGCAAATTTTGTTTTTGATCTATATTAATTACTACTTGCTAACTGCTTGGAATAGCGCCAAACGATCGCGTGGAGTCATTAACACGGCCGATTGTTCCCTTCTACTACACGGTCAAAATATCTGTGCACTTCGTACGTCAAGTGACCCCACTCCTGTCAATCCGCGCGGCGCTTCGCGTTCGCCTCGTGCACCAATAGCGAAAGTCGAACATCAGAGTGACATTGACACCTCCAATTGCACAGTTATTTTGACCGTATATTAGGGTTCCGTACCCAAATGGTAAAATTGAGCCCCTATTACTAAGACTTCACTGTCCGTCTGTCAGTCACCAGACTGTATCTCATGAACCGTGATAGCTAGACAGTTTAAATTTTATTATTATTTATTTTATTTTATTTCTGTTGCCGCTATAACAAAAAATACTAAAAACAGAAATAAATAAATATTTAAGTTGGGCTCCCATACAACTAACGTGATTTTTTTGCGTTAGTGGTGGACCCTTCGTGCGCGAGTCCAACTCGCACTTGTTAATATTATTTATCTACACTCACAACCTAATGTTCCAAATATGAATTTAAAATAGCTATTTATGCAACTGTTACGTTATGGACGGTCTTTTAATACGAGTGCCATTTTTCGGTACAAGCGTAGCGCGTACCGAAATAGGTGGGCACGATTTATTAAAAGACCAATAACGTACAGTTGCATACAAGATTTTATCTACGAAGGAAGGAATAAAACACAGTTATAGACAAATACGTATCTCAGGAAGTGTGTTTAAGTATTTCATTTCTCATATACATGTCTTGATTTTTCTGGTAGTAAATTATTTGTAGCCGCAACTGCTCTATTTGTTATATCTGGTGGTGTATTTTCAATATCACTTGATGTTGAAGACATTTTTAATAAAATTTGGAATAAAAATTCATTCAGATTTTTTTCCCGCGTCCACTTTTTATTTATTTTTTTTATTTGGTCTTTATTAGGTATAAGGCAAAGATCTTGTAGCCGCAGCAGCCAAATAGTATACGATACGATAGTTCTAAACTTGTTCCATTTTTAAAAACATCATTTACATTGTCTCGATTTCGAAGTAATATTCTAGGTACCTGGCTGTATGTTCAGAATGTCTTTGCTTGTGTTTTAGAATGTATGACGATTCGCATAATGCAACCCGATGTCGTTATGGGTATCATAATGAAACCGCTGTCAATTTTATAATTCGAATATAACGAAACCGAAGTAGATAAAATATTGTATAAACAAATACCTTTTTGTCGTGGGAAGGTAAAATTTAAAAAAGAAACCATTACAGTTGTTTGAAAATTGAATGAAAATGTTGAACACATTTTCCTTCAATTGTCAAACAACTGCATCATTAAATATTTTTATTCTTTTAGCATACTTTTACTTTTTAATTTATTGGCGCGTATAGTGTCATTATCGATGGATGCGCGCGCTAACGCAGTCATACGCAATGAGAATCTTAATTTCTCGCCATACTAAACATTATTTCCGTTTCTACTTTTTTTTTCTACTGTATGAGTGAAGATAAAATATTGTATGCTACGGTATATAATTAGGTATTAAAGCACTCGTGTGATAAAACTACACTCGCGTTTTAATAACCCCTATTATATGACCGTTGCATAAACTACTATTCTCTTTCGTTTCAGGTATTTACTTGCCGACGGGCCGGTACTTTATGTACAGCAACACTGGAGTATGGGAGATGTGTCGATACGTCTTTGAGCCTAAACCTTTTAATAAGACTGTCCCGGCAAAGGAGATACCAATGAACATTACTGGGTTGACGGGCGTTTTTTATACAAGTAAGTGGTATTTTTTTCTTCTAAAACTGCGTTAAACCAAGTGCGATTTTGGTTTAGCAGTAATAGACCACTTGGATTGGATGCATACATATACATAGAAAATCATAAAAAGGGTAACATAACAACACCTGTTTAGAGATGACTTTAAACTTTAATCATGTACCTACAATTTATGCAATAACATCTTACGGATAGGAGATATTTCTTTGCGGTACATGAATATGCATAGAATTGTATTAGTCTCTGTCGTGTGTTCAGTTTTAATACCTAAATTATAAAATGATTAAAACTTTAACAATAAATTACTAACTGTCCTGTTGAAATAAAATTGCCAAAACAACATTCAATTATTCACGAACATTTCAAAGAGTATTTGATCCAATTTTTGTTAAAATACCACAGGAAGTTCCGTTACCAAAGCGTTTAAAACCGTTCAGTATAATTTACTCCAATACGCATTAACAAATCAAACGATAATCCGTTTTATTAGAACAAATGACCTACCAACGCCGCTTTTTGAAGATTCAAGGTTTTTAACTGACGTTGACGGCCAAACAGCGTTCCATTTCTAAACAATGCGACGCCATGTTGAAAATTTGGCAAAAAAATCGCGAGGAATTTATCAGCTGCGGTTGGCAGCTGCTAAAAAACAGCGTAGGTACCTAATACATAAAAAAAACTGAAATGTTGGAAAAATTCACGTGAATTTTTACACCGTTCTAAAGCAAGCGTTTGTTTATTTATTTTTCCCCTGACACCTTATGGTTTTACTCAGTCTGTTTGTCCATTAGTTCCCGCTGGTTTACTTTACTATAAAGTTGTTTTCTTAGTTAAGAACAACTAAATTAATCTCAAATTAATTCTTGCAGTCTGGCAGACTGATTGGTGCTAAAGTGTAAACCAGAAACACGATTTTCTCTAAAACAGTTTTAATCAGAGAATCAACAAGTATGCCAACCAACGAGCAACCAATCAACCTTCATATTGATTTCTTATTAATGCTCTTGTGTTTTATACATATTATTATTATTTTATTGGTAGCTGAGATCACATCACACTGATATTATAAAGGTGAAAGTTTGTGGGTGTGTGTGTATTTGTATGTTTGTACTCTTTCACGCAAAAACTACTGAACGGATTTGAATGAAATTTGGCACAAAAATAGATTATAGTCTGGAATAGCACATATAATACTTTTTCCCATGGGATAATTTTCGAAATTCAGGCGGGTGAAGCCGCTGACAGAAGCTAGTCTTATATTAATTTTTAGCAATTTCAATGTCTCTATTCATTTATCGCAGATTAACTCAACGGGCCCATCAATTTTATTACGTTGTCGTCGCAAATTATTTTAGATAAAACTTTTGAAAGTTTAAGAGCTATTTCTTGTAGGGTTTTGTGAAACATTGGCTTGCTTACGAGTTTGGATGGCAAAGATAAATTGGAAAACATTGAATGACCACACTGTTTTGTTAGGGAGAAATATGAAAAATTTCGATAGTAGAGCTTTCGAGCGTGAATGTGGCATAAGAGAAGGAGAAGAAACGATGGATCGCCTGTGTGAAAGATGATTGAAAGAATGAAGATATGATGAAAACAAAAGGTTCTTCTTCTTTTCGAATTCTTCAGAGCCATGACTAACGATCCTTTTTAGCGCCAAATAATAAAAACAACTTCTGTAAGCCAAAAAGAGGTTATCATCATAATTCTGTCGCTCTTATACCAATTGATCTAAGGTCGTCGAAACATTTTTCTTCTTTCCTTTCACTTCTTCCGGTCTGCTACGATCACGGTTCAGTTCTTTAAAATAGATGCCATCTCTTTCTGGCTTTCAGGGTCTGCTACAACTACAAACTATCTTTATATAAAACCAGCTATTCTTCGACTGGGGTTTTTTTCACGGAATCCTAATTATTTTTCTAAGATTGAAGTTACATACTCCTTAAAACATCAACTATCTGCCAGTGAAAATCCAGTGAAAATTGGTCCAGCCGTTTCGAAGATTACCCGGCACAAACTGACTGAAAAACAGACAAAAAAACTCGTTTTTTGTTGAAGTACCGTATATAATTGTCATATGCATTTACTAAAATGCTATTGTTTGTGTATACAAATAGAAACTACAATTTTAATTGCATGTGTATGTGGATCAGTATTCTTATACATTAGGTACATAGGTAAGTGTTGGGGACTCATTTCCACAGCCACCACATGTTCCCAAACTAATAATATTCCGCGTCGTGTTATCAACCATTGAATTGTGTGCAAAACCGTACATTTAGCTAAAATGACGCGCGCTCTTGTGTTCCTCGTAAATTCAACGCGTTGGCCCAGACGCAAGCAGTTAATCGCTCACAATGTGTTTACCTATTATTAACACCTACAAATCTGTCGTTATTTCTACGGTTTTCTCTTCACAGTTTGTGTTGGAGCAATTCGTTT
The DNA here is from genome assembly GCA_964057195.1 of Orthosia cruda. NCBI lineage: Eukaryota > Metazoa > Arthropoda > Insecta > Lepidoptera > Noctuidae > Orthosia > Orthosia cruda. The sequence goes on along the minus strand of OZ059826.1, from coordinate 20,379,424 downwards.
GTATGTACGAGTAACCACTTACATAGCAATATTTTTAACAGAACGGTTTTTTGTAGTCACTGTACTGCAGATTATCTCACGAGATAAAATTCACAGTTTATTCTATTCTACTGTATAGCCACTTCGTTACTTCATCCACCTTCTGCTAAGTATTCATTGGAAAGTTTATCTTCTTCGCTATTGAATTTAAAGTAAATAAAACTTACGTTTTACCCCTTTTTTATAAAATGTATCGTATCTCTGATATATATATGTTTAGGTGCTTGCCTTCTAGCTTCATTTTTCTGGCTGACCGACTCCTTAACAGTTCAGAATAGTCGTGGTTTAATTGGAATAAATGCATCGAGTTTAGGTTCGTTTCACGACGTCATTATTCTTGAGAAACATACATATGGCTTCATTATGCTTTGCTCTGAGTTTTACTGCCGTCGGGGTGTCAGCTAATGCAAGAATTTAATACTACAAAGTTATTTGAAGATAGGAATGAGCAATATTATTGTGTCATCTGTGGTGGTTAGTGCATTCATGTAGGTTAGTTTAGAACAAGTTTTTGTATTAAATAAAGTTTTTTTTCAAACAAGGTTGTATAAAAAAATTGCTTTGTCACGAGAAACAAACTTGTTTGCAAAATTTCAACTCAATCGGATACAGGAAATTGGGTCAAATTTCACTTGCAAGATTTGAATATTTGAAAAGACAGACATTGAAAAAATGTGATAGTAAGTTAGAAAGAAAGAAAGAAAATATGAATAGAAAAATATTTATATGTGCCTCGCGGCACAAATAAATATTTTTCTTTCGAGACACGAGATAAACAAAATCACAAAAAAAAACCCCGTGCGTGACCAAAAAGGCTCCTATCTCAGCATGTGCAGTGATATCTAAAATAAAATAACGCTTTTAATAATAATAAATAGTGAGAAAGAAAATTTCAAGAGCCGCTGTCAAACAAAGCAAGATTTGGTCAACATCTGGGCCCTGGCTTAATTGCTGTAATAGATATTAATACTATTGGTATACTCATTTAATTCACTATCCTTAAAAGATAAATATTAGAGGAGCTCGGAACTAAATAACGCATGCTGGCCGGACCGCCCAATCACATAATATATTGTTGCCCAGTCTTCGAGGTTGATTAACGTTTGCCGAGGTCCAACAATAATATACCAGGATTACTCCATGCCTGGCAAGGAAAGAGCCTGTCATTTGAAGATTTCCCAATAGATCATTGACAGTCGTTAATGTATAAAATCTGACACCAGTCTTCCCACCGCACTATTCATAAACCACTGCAATTCCTGAAAGCCAGATTCAAAAGTGTCAACCACCACAAAAGCGCTGAGGCAATGAATTTCGACGAAGTCCCGGAAAATGCATTTAACTGTCTTGGATCCCGCAACGAAATTAATCAGAAAATAATAAAGGAGGAGTAGGAAAACAAAAACATAATTTGCATTTCCCTTCATCGCCAATAGGCACATAGGGTTGTTTACAACTGCAATAACCAGTCCAGTTCAGTCAGTGTCAGTTCCAGTCTTGCCAAAAGAAATTGTGGTACCCAGTTGTGAGATATGGAGACTACTGGTTTTCACGTGCATCTGGTTAGACTGACGGCTGTTAGCCCCAACATAGTTGGATAAAGATAAACATTTCTGGGTCGACCATAAATACAGGTAGTTAGACAAAACTAGCTCCGTTGATTGAGTTCTAAAATCTCTGGCAACGTAACATATATTAGTCGTAAAGACTTTGGCACACCAAGCAACTTTCAACCAAGCTGTCACAAATTAATTAATCAATTCATATGTTTTAATGTCATCCTATTATCATCATATAAAGACCTTTAGATATACACTACTAATAATATAAATGTGAAAACTGTATGTACGTTAATAAATCATACTTCAATGGTTACACAGATTTGGAACAAAGGTAGATTATGGCCTGGATTAGTACATAGAATTTTTCTTATGCTATTACTACATTCCCCTTGGATATTTTTTTTAGCTTTACGCGGGCTTATTCGCTGGCAAGAGCTAGTCTATTGTAATTTAACTTGTTTTCGTGTGATTAGGGAATTAAATTAACTGTATATAATCTTGATGTCCTCATAAGAAGGCCATCCAACCAATTCATCTTCAACACTACAACATGTACCAGATTTTCTGCTCCTGCACAAGACATGTCATTGATAATGGGGCTGATTCTTTTGTTCAGTTAATAATCTGGAACTAGAGCATTGTTATTTACTAACAAAGAGTTTGAGAAAGGACAATGACAGTTTAAAACTGTCAAATTAGATGTCTTACTTTTTTAACGATCGTCAGCTTTTTTAAAGTTGTTTGAAAGGAGAATTTCACTTTTAGTTCGACAACTACGTACCTAATTAAGATCAAACATCATTCGTCATGAGACGAGCAATTCTTGTATTTTGTGAAAAATAACGCATTGTAATCTCAGTCTAAATATCTCATATATATATTTTGACAAGTTTTGAAGTAGATTGTCTTTGAGATGAAATTGTGACTCGAATTTATGGACGTTTGTACCAGAATTGGCCTTCTGGTTCGAATGATATGTTTTACAAAAGAATAAAAGCTTTCTTATACGATGGTGTATATTCAATTCGTTTGAATAGGCATATTCTGTTTGGTAGAGCAACAGAATTTTCTAGTTGCATTGAGAGTGAAATCAAAAACAATAGATTTCGCAATGGCAATTACTCCTATAGGTTGCAGTGCCAACTAGAACACTTGGTAGGTACGGTACATATGAGTTAAACCAATATAATTATATTCACGATTACGTGACTATGGACACGTATGTATTTCATCATTCAATGCAGACTTTTATTTAAAAACTAGCATCTGCCCGCGGCTTCGCCCGCACGCATAAAAAGTGTTTTATCATCCCAAGGGAACACACTACCGGTATAAAAATCCTATGTCCTTCCTAGGTTCTCAAGATATCTCTAAACCACATCTGAATTATTTCAGCCGTTTATTTGTGAAAAGGTAACAAACAAACAAACAGAGTTGCTTTCGCATTTATAATATTAGTATGGATAGTGAGATGAGAAAACAATCCAATGATTTATGAGCTGTTATTTGCAGTGAAGATTTTCATAAAGTGGATAAGTCGGACTGATTGATTTATCATCTAAACTATCAAGAATTTTACCAGATTTTTTTAAAAATTGTCTTGTCTTTGTATATTATTTTCGAATGTCTTATCATATTAAGCTTCATGTAGTACAGAAATTTAGATATAATAAAGGTTTTTTGTGGAAAAGTTTTAAAATACCAAGTTTATTTTTAAATTATATATGTTATGGAAGGCGTCCCGTAAGGCACAGTTTAATATCATTGTCTGGTACTTCTTTGCTGATACTTCAAAGACTTCTCCGTTCTTCCGTAAGCATATTAAGCTGTTGGTCTCGGCTGACATTTCACGATCTTTTATAGAGTGGTTAAAATCCAGAAAATTAAATGATGCAAGACCTTTGTGAGGCCAGCGCTAAGGCTATCGACTTGGTTGATTGATGAAAATTTAATGAAGGAATCATTGACCCGAAGAAGAAGAAGACCCAGAAAATATGACACAAGTTTAGCCACAGGCTATCTATAATGTTTCCCAGTTACATGGTTGTGTACGTCAGAGAGGCAGTCGCTCCTGGTAAATACTGGTATTAAACTGCATCTGGTTAAGACTGGAAGCCGACTCCTACGCAGATGACAAAACTAGGCATTGAATAATGGTATAGTAATAAATATTATACGAAAATATTCAATGCACTTACAAGCGTCGGAAAGAAAAATCTAAAGAAGTTTTTTTGGGTGGTAAATATCAGTTTCAGTTGTTGTATATGAATAATTTGGCCTGTCTATTATTATTATATTTTCTATGAAATGAATGTCACTTTTGTGTGCTATTTTTATACAGCATTTTTCTTGTGATATATTAGGCAGGTAGATATTTCGAGTAAAAGTTCTTCGTATTATATTTTATGACAGTTGTAAATTTTGGTGTCGTAAACGTTTCATTTGTAACAAGTGCTTCTTTATTACTGTTGTGTATTAAGATATTGCCACTTAATACCGAGTACTAAAATGATCTTTTTACAAAAATAAATGCTTTGTTGAAAGTATAGACATTTTGATCAATAAATCGTGGCATTTAATAAACCTTACGTTAGGTTTGAACACATAAATTATTATGTATTTCTTCTTTACCACATCCATCATGAATTTATAAATATTAATTATGTTATTTTAATCATGTGTTTTGATTAATTCTAATATATTGCTGGCGATCAAAAGAAAGACAAATATAATAATTGCTTCATCATGGCTGTGTTCAGAAAAACTTGATATTATTCATTATTTTGGTAAATTCCGGGCCGTCTGACAGTCTTCTTTCAAAATTAAATAACAAACGATAGAAAAATAGCAAGTACTCTTATATCCTTAATGACTTCATCATGTGATAAAAAAAAAAATAAGTTTAGTCATTATTTTGGTAAGTTCCGGGTCGTCTGGCAGTATACTTTCAAAATCAAATAATGAACGTAAGAAAAATGACAAACACTATATTATAATCTTTGGGCACGATGCGATGAGAATCTACAAATTGCATATAATAATTTAATGTCACGAAAATGTCGCGAATTTTACGACGCTCGTCGTAGAACTCTACGACACGCCGCGGCGTCGCATCGTGGCACGACGTCATATGTTTTGTTCCTTTGTTCAGGAAAAACATGTCATGTTCTAATAAAAGCACTCGTTGTACTACAGGCCTAACACCGACAGTGTTTTAGTCGCGCCGCGGGTAGTGACCTCATGTCGCGTTGAGATTGTAATAATCATTATCGTTCTACTAAAACCGTCTGAAGACGCTCGTTTAATATTAAAGCTCGCAGAGATTTCAGTGAAAATAATGAAATGTTTTTGTTTTTCGCTGCTATTATTCTAAATTTCCTTTATTTGTAATTACCACAATAAAGCATAGTGACAATTGTTTCAAAATAAATGTGCCGTAAACTTAGTCATCGTTTTAAACGTATACTTACAGGTGAAATAGTGACTTTTTTACATTGTCATTATTGTTTTGTCCTCCTAATTGTTTGGGGTTGGAATAACATGTCTTATTCTTCCATAGTTCTCTTTAAATCTTCATCTTCCGTCCATTTCAACTGTCAGTGTCCATCTTCAGACTTCATCATTTCATTGGTTTTCGCTCTCTTATAAATCTATCTTTACACTCAAAACTTTTCTCACGACAGTTTTTTCATTCCTCCGCATCATGACAACCAGATTCCGGTTTTTCGCACAACTTTTCACATAACTGTAAAGTTATTAGTTATGACGTTCTTTTGTCTTAAATATGTAGTTTTCTTGACTTAAGAGTTAATTTTTTGTTATTATATTATTTATAAGCTGTGTTCTACTATAAATTGATGTCTATCGAAATTACTATCCGCATTCTTTGTTGACGTGTTATTTCGAGCATCGTTTTTCGTAACTCTGAAACTACCTGTTCTAAATTATCTTTCATCGTTCAAGAATGTTTAGTTCATACAGTTTATTCTTGTGGCTGACTGGTGTCTGTTTCGTAAATTAAATAACGTTAACAGCTATGAACCGCGTGCCTATTAAATCATTAAACCAGGTGTTCACGTTAGCGATCGAAAAATATACCAAGAATCTTCCATAGCTGCGGAAACCGTCTAAATTTTTACAGAGAGTAAACAGTTACTGCCCACACAATAAGATTTATAGTCACCGATAAAAATACCACAGTGGTTCTTTCGAGTCGCTAACTGCACAAATCTGTGGATATCAACGGTTTGAGTCAAATAAATAAATAAACTAAAGCAGAATGTATGGCGGGAACAGAAACAGTGCCTTTGGTGCTGCGAACGGTTTATGTCTGTCAAACACCTACATACATACGTAGTTGCCTAACAGCTACAAACGAGTGTGCAGTTGCGTTGCGTGGAACATAATTATCTTTCTTTACGAGTTGCTCGAGTTGTATAGTCGTTAAACTGTTCGTGTGTGCATCTTTTTGCTAGAATTGTTTTTTAGCTTTCATTTGAAGGACAGAATACTATATTTTAGGCATATAATTAGAGGAATGGCTAGATAGTTGAGTCTCTTATAAAACTAACTTCTACGTATTTGTTGTGTGCAGAAAAACTAGAGCCAATGTTTAGTGCTTTGTATAACTGCTGACGAATTTGCGGTCAAAGGCTAGTCATTTCACTAAGAGCCAATTTTCAATAATCAGATAACTTTTACCTGAGCAATAAAAAAGGCGGTTTAACATCTTTTGTATTGAACATCATATCAATCATCCATAAGTTAAAACAAGCATTTAAAAAAAAAATTGTCACGAAAAACATGTATGCAAAATTTCAGCTAAATCGGACATTGGGCAGTGGGTTAAATTTGAAAAATTTGATTACAGACTCCAGGTTAAAAAGCAAATAAAAGTTTACAAATATATCAGACTATTAAAACAATTGCCATGACACAACTAATATGTCAACAATATAGAAACATAATATGGCACTGCATTTTTTTCTATTATGCGTCACGTCGGATTCTCCTCTCCTTCTATTGCACTCGCATATCTTGGCATCAACCCGTTCATTAGTAATTCAACACATTGTTTACGGATGATCTATATACCTACCAATCTAGAATGTCTATCTTAATAAAATTCAAGTTTGTGGCCAGTTTTATTTGGATCCTCGTTTTATTACTTTTATTGTTTTACGTTGATACATAATATAGAAGGTGTGGTATTGAATAGTATGGCTATTGTAATCGTTTAAAAACTTACTCATGGTGCTTGGTCTCCTACAATTATTATCAATTTTCTTGCGCTTGTCCTTATTTATTTAGGGTCTACGCAATATTGCTTTTCTTTCATACTTTTTTGTTAGTCCGTCTGTTACTACAATGCTTCAGTTTATTCCAAAAAATGATTTTGTGCTATTTATGAAAAATTTCATTCTGTCAGCGATACCGATTGTCAACAAATCGTTGATCATTCGAAAAACCAAAGACTCTAGACAAAGTTTGATTTTATGAAGCGATGGTGATGGTCGAAATATCATAATGTAAGGGATTGATCGCGTGATATTTCTATAGCGCTTGGCAAACCCATACCACGGGGTCCCAGCACTAACAAAGAAGTTTGGTTCAAATAAATGTCACTAGATGGCGCAATATGCATTGATTTTTTATCGAATCGTGTGTATTTTTTAGAATTGATCATAAAAATGTTATGTTCTTTTTTAATCAACTCTCCTAAGCACAAAATTATGGCATATTGGACTCATCATTCACATTTCAAAGGTTATTTGAACGGATCATTTAAAGTTGATTCCAATAGATGGCGCGGTTTAAATTTCTGAGGCATACCACTCGATTTTTAAATTTGTATTTTAACACATTTTGGTACAATGAAACTGTTTAAAAAATACTATAAAACAAATTATCGCTGTAAAAAAAAATAAAAAAATTGTCACGAACCGGGAAAACCCTTTTACTTGCAAGTCGCTGCTAACACCATCTATAGCCGTGGAATGGAACCGAAAGCGATCGAAGTACTTATAAAAATAATCATCTTAATCAGACGAAAAATGCTATTTACCTCAATACGGTTTCTTTGTATGGGATGAGGCATCTGTATGCTAGTATTATATTATCTGTGCCTATAAATTTTTGACATTTTATCAATCGATATGTCACTTGTTTAAATTCTCATGTCAGTCCTGTATATTTCGAACCTTTCATCAATCATTATGGCTGGTACAATGTTCTAGTGTCAAAGCCTTTTTGTCGCTTCAAGTGCTGGTTTCGATATTAATAGGTATCTAGAATATTAATATGAAATCGAATCGGTCCTATGATAGAACTGACCGAGGATCGAAGGACCAAATTTATTCGAAAAATAAGAATAATATTTCTAATCATTTTGTAAAATATTAACGATTATTTCCTATTTAAATAATCGCCCTGTATTTATTTTAAAGTAACTCTCAATCTTAACTTATGCTGTGAATCACTGCACATTGATTGTTTGCCATTTTAATATTGCTGCCATAAAAAATACTAGTTTTTTGTAGTATTCTCTCTAAACGAAGCAAACAAAGTCACAGCTATTAGTTCCGTGATAGAATCGAACGGCTGTAAATACGAGTAGCCCAGCTGGTAAACGAAACTCATGAAAGGCAACTACGAAGTAAACTAAGATTCTTAGTAATTTGATCGCATGACAAGGATCTAGTCTTGCACCAGGTTAGTACATTTTAATAATACCAGCCTCTTCTTATACAAAGAAGGCACGAGGATGGTAGATTATGGAATTAAAACCAGGCCAAGTGCGAGTCGTACTCGCGCGCCAAGGGTTCTGTACAAACAGCTACACCATTATAATAAGGTAAATATACTGATGTTCATAAACAATAAAAGCACGCAACATTGCTCTAACGCAAAAAAATGTACTTTTCCGAGGACATTTTTTATGTTGGTCGACTATCACTCGTAAACTTAATACTTGGCTGTGATAATTTTCCTTTTAATTTCTTTATACATATAACTACTGCCCTGATTTTTTTCACAAATCCATAAGTAACCATTTAGCTGGCAATAGGGGGACACAGGACCTTAAGGCGTATATTTTCCTCAGAATATCGATATTGAACCTCCTTTTGGATAGTTTTGTTTGCTAAATATTCTTACATTTACATATGCTATTTCAGTTTCAAATAAATTCTAACCACCAAATTTTCTGTGTACAAATATTTTTAAACATTTAAATCGTTTTGGAGGAGTATACAAAAGTACTGAACTATTTGTTATACGAAAAAACCATGTTTCACAAATAATTTAAAGTTTTTTTTTTCAAACCTTTTAACCTAGCCGTTACTAAGGAGTATGTTTAAGAAGTTTCCGTTTTACGGTACTAAAGCGGTCGTAGGCCCTTAATAAAAATATTGTTGAATGGCCTATCCAGCGATACCCCACAACATGGGAAAGACGAGAAAAACATTCCCACTTTACATGTACAAGAGGAACAATAAAAAAAATGGTTTTATTTTACTACTTTGTCGGCGTGATTAATATCTATATCAATGAAAAATTATAGCTTTAGTACTAAACATCTCTGAGCTAAGCTGCGAACAGACGACCATGACAAAAATGTAAGGGTTACCTTGTTGACTACGGAACCCTAAAAAACGCGTGTGCGTTAAAGCGTGTGTTTTTTCTCTTTTTTTTATAACTTTTATTGTTATTATAGCATGTCACAGAAAAAATTTAAGTTGGAATGTTTGTAAACAATACAAAATTACGCAAAGCTCGTAGCACTACTGTTTATACCTATTCATCACAATATTATTACCTACAGCTGAAACATGTCGAGAAAGTTTCAAAAGAGGTTGATTTATTGTGGCGTATTTAAATAATTTGATATTAAATCCTTTTATATTATGAGTAGAGCCTATAGTCCCACCATGGTCTATTTTTATTTAGGCTACAATGTTCCACTGCAGGGCAAAAGCCGCAAACCCATAATATTTCTTCCCAGACCCTCTTTTATTTTGTCAGTCACTCACCCTCCCAATCAGTTTTAGAAAGCTACACGTTTTTGTATAAAACACAAACATCATAATTAAGAATTGAATTACCTGTTATTTGTATCTAAAATATAACATCACGCCTATTTGCCGAAAAGGGTTGAGCAGAGGTGAATCTAAAGTACAAACTACAAATGATTAAATTTTAATTTGTATCCATAGTTGATCGAAAAGCACTTGAAAGAATTTCCAACTGAAATATGCGTTACTAGTAGGTATTAATCTTCGAGTAATTCAATGAGTCATTAGAAAATTGTTTATATTGCTCAGCCGATCGAAGCGCTAGGCACATAGAGACATAAGTACGAACTGCGGCTGAAATAGAACTTAAATAATGTTATAACTACATTCCCTTGCAGCTGTTATTGAATAGTGTTGCCAGCTTCATTCTAAGATAGGAAGCTTTTTAGTACACCCTATTATCACGATAATTTATTTCCCTTCAGCTCATCATCATCATCAGCCTTTTTAACGTGTCCACTGCTGGACAACAGGTCTCCTCTCTGTGAGAGGGAATGGGTCGTAATCCACCACGCGGGCCCAATGCGGGTTGGTGGATGTCACATGTGTTCTATTTTGTTTCTAGGACATGCCGGTTTCCTCACGATGCTTTCCTTCACCGTTTTTAGCTTCAGCTCATAATGGCTCGTAAAGTCTGATCAACCTCAATATATAGTCTAACTCTCTGGACAGGAGAGTAAAATTGAAATAACACATGTCTTGGCAGACGGGTTGCCGATAATAGTTTACTACAATTTTATAATCTAGATTATCTTTAGGGCCACCTGATACTTGTCTTGACACTTGGGGTATCTATTATACATTTACTGGGTTCTGAATTTCTAGAACTCAGATAATGTAAAATAATTTTATTCGGTTGCATTCGGTGAGACCAGAATCTGACCTCATCATAGTTAGTAAAAGGCAGATTAATCGATTGCGTTTAGGATCTATATTGAGTTAGAATTCCATGTGATGATATCATGTATGTTCTATGTCATATGATTCAGAATGATCAAACGGTTGGTTAAAAATTTAATAGCTTTATTACTTATGAAACGATTAAATTAGTTTAAAATATAACAAATGAGATTTTAATGAAGAAACAACTCGTAAAACGTTGATTAATATATTTGAAGTCTGATATTATGCGACTGTCTCAAAATATATAAATCATAAGCCTTAGCCACAACATTTAACTCGGTGATCTAATCTTTTGAGATTAAAATTTACGACTTGTCTCGTAACCGAACTCGAACGGAAACGTAAATAGCATTCGTTTGTTAGATTAAAATTACACTTGGTATCGATAAAATTGGATGCCAAATGTGAGTGAGAGAATATATCGAATCTATTTTGGATTCATAATTATTCAGACTTCGCTAGTCGTGGCGCACGTGTTCTTGTTTTGAACCACACCGTTATACTTAGGTATAAAATAATAAATGCTTATAATACTTTATTGATAAGTTTTTTAACCGACTTCCCAAAAGGAAGGGGGTTATCAATTCAGATGTTTATATTTTTTTATTTATGTTTGGGCATAATTCCGTAATAAATAAATGGATTTGCAATTATTTTTTTTGTTTCAAAATGTTTATTGTCGAGGTATAAGCATTGTCACCAAGTCAGAATCTGTTGATGGGATCCCATGGAAATCGAGGGAACTCCTCAACTATTATAGTTCGACATGAAGGAATTTTGATATTTTCATGAACATGGCAAGCGTTTGCACTCAGAATTTAAGAAAAATATTAAACCGACTTCCAAACCATGACACTATTAAGCGAAAAATAACTATATTATCCGATATCGGTGTCGAAAAACGAAAAACAAAAGTCACCGACTTCGAAAAAGAAAGTTATTTTTCGCTTTATATTGGAAGTTGGTTTATTTTTTCTGTTAAAAAGTTTTACTAAGAATTATTGTTTGTTTATAATAATAACAATTTAATTACCATAGCTGAATTCTGGGTCAAACATATTTTTTTTATATATTTAGCATGGAAGAAGAACATTTGACAATTATTGGGAAAGCTATATAATGTTAAAGCTTTAAACGTGTGCTAGTTATCCAACCTAGCCTGCGCAACCTGCCTACTTCATTATCAGATCCTCTTCGCCGTACTATTATGGTCCAAAAATGTTCCGTTTTTATCCTGTTGGCCACACAGCCCTTAAAAAGTAAAACTTAACACTCTATATACTGCATAGTTCCATAATATTCTGCGGTAATTTAAAACTTCCCAGGTATTGCTTGCCGCAGTGCGATAAGCCGCGAACGAGCTAGTTTATCCGGCAGCATAGGTACCAGGCGCCCATAACCGTGTAGGGGTTGAGCGATAAGCAGTAAACGTCCGGTAGTAGGGTAGGCAATGTAAAACGTCCACTGGTACCGCACTAGCTTTTAATGACCTACTATTACAGCTCTAGCAAAATAGCCTTAGCTTCAAAATGTTTAGTTAGAGATAAATATTTTGATGATAAAACTATTATTCCCATCATTATACATTCTTACAAAAATACTTATTTTATATACAAGTTTATTATTTGGGTTTGGGTTGGAAGTTCTTGGCTACACAAAAGCACAATCATTTTTTAGAAAAAAAACGTTGCAAGAATATGAAGCAATTGCAAAGAATAATATGAAGATTTTTATATAAAAAGCTGTGCGGATTTTTTAAAGTAATACTTGGCTGTTCTTTGTGAAAATAACGTATTGATTCTTTACAAGTACTTTTATAAATCTTTTGTACACGGTGCACGGTAATGTTTTGCCACGGGTTTGCTTGTAAATATTTTGAGATATTAAACAGACCGACATTACTGTCATGACGCATACACAAACAAGCTCGGATAACACACACAAGTATGTAGCAAAACCGGAATATATAAAAACAACGTACCACCAAAATAAGGTTATATTGTTTACATTTTCGTAGAAATCGTAATAACTCGTAACAACTATTCTATCAAAATCAAATGGATACAAGTCGTAAATTTTAATGTCATAAGATTAGATCACCGAGTTAAATGTTGTGGCTAAGGCTCATGATTTATATATTTTGAGACAGTCGCATAATATCAGACTTCAAATATATTAATCAACGTTTTACGAGTTGTTTCTTCATTAAAATCTCATTTGTTGTATTTTAAACTAATTTAATCGTTTCATAAGTAATAAAACTATTAAATTTTTAACCAATCTTTTGATCATTCTGAAACATAATGATATCACATGGAATTCTAACTCAACATCGATCGAAACAAAACACTACAATGCGAAAAATAATTTTCTTTTCGGAAGTCGGTGTCTTCATAACCCATTTTTTTCTTTTTGACTCCGTCTTCTAATGTTTTGTTTTGGCAGTCGAATTAGTTTTTTTGTTAAAATGTTTTAATTTTATCATTTTAGTCTTGGTACTTACTTTTCATAAAAAGCCAAATATTTCAGGTAAGAGACAAATTAGTTGCGGAGACAAAATTTGGTCGCAACTAATTTGTTAGTTTAATATTTGTATTCAGTTTATTAATATACTTTGAATTATCGATCAGATAGGTTGTTGAAAGATATATATTTATCTATTAGTTGTGATCTTTAGCTTCGCAAGAGTGTTTGCAGTTTTCCCATTAGGATTGTTTCCGAAGTTTGTGGGATGACAGCCCTATGCCTTACACTACCCACATTCTTGCAAAAGTATTTAGCCTAGTTCACATTTCACTTGAGAACCAAATACTTTCTTCTCTCGCTGGCCACAAATTCACAATACCATCAAGAGCCAGCATAAAAAACTCCAAGAGCTTTCCAAGTAAAATTAAAATTTCCATTTTTATGGAAGTAGCAACGTTTTTCTCGAGTTTAATTCAAACAGACAGATGGAAGTTAAGAAGATACTAATAGTACTTATTGCCTCTTCTCGGAAAATACGGGTGATATGCCCGTTAAATGCTTTAAGATTATTTTTTATGAAACCCCAAAGTATTCAGTAATAAATTACAAGATGGTTGTTCTGTCGATACAATAAAAAATTTTTTGACTGATTTTATAGTTAAAGAAAATGAGTTTTCCCTCATACTGCTGTTTAACCAATAATTATGAAATAGCTTATCGTGTCAAAAGTGCTTTATAATCTCAAGGGATCACTTTATCGGAATAATAAGTAACCTATGTGTTAATTTAGGTTATAAAATATCGGTGAGCTTAATTTTATACAAATCCGTTTAGCCGTTTTTGCGTGATTAAAAACAAACATGCAAACTTTCATATTTATAATATTAAGTATGATAGTTTAATTAAATCATTTATCGCACTTAGTAGGTACCTAAGTGCAATAAATGTTAAAATAATGATAAAAATAATTAATATTAGTCTGAAAGTCAATATTTTTGTATTAATTGTTGGTATTATTGGTTGAAGGTTGTTTGGTAGCTGTCAGCGATAAGTCCGCCATTTGTAACATTTTATTTTTGTTAAATTGATGTGTAATTTTTGGTGTGCATAAAGTATATTCTATTCTATTCTCTCTTTGCAGAATTCACCAATTATTTGGACAAGCCTCAAATGGAGAATGGGCGGGTGGACTTAGCTTATGATATTAATATAGCTAGTAAGTATTTTCTGTTCTTTTATAATAAGTAACTTTTTACCTGAATTCTAAAAGTCCATTGCAATGTATCGATCTCCAGGATATGATCTACAAATTATCTGCCTTTCACATTTTTGTCAGAAGTACCTACGTATTTTCTTCACATATCGTCATGGCAACTTTTTTCTAACTGTGTAATAAAAATGCCCCGGTCTAGTAACCATAAAATACAGATCGATACCGAACCCCTTCAGATTTGCGCTTCTAAAACACTTAGTTTCGAATCTGATATCAGGTGACAAAGGCAGGCAAAGTTTTCTGTAACCAGATATAAATTGTACATTTTGCTTTATGTTATGCAAGTTTTATGTCTTGTAGGTACTCGTATTATTGAATTTTGATCCCCACTAACGCAGCACGATCAATATTTTGAAATAAGCAAAATACTAACTAGTGCCCAATAACTTGGGCACTGATTTAAAATTGCTGATATATTGAATAATTTATGAATTTGAAAATGTTGAGTACCTACCTATTAGATTGTTTGGCATCGCCTTTGTCAAAAAAACAATCGTACCTATATATGGCTTCACGTATAAAAAAATATAATGAACCAATAGTTCTGCAGACTTTTTAGGTTGATTTACAAGTCTTTTATTTGTTTATTTTTAACTTAATACTGACAGTTTAGTGTATTTGTATTGACTTTAACTTTTTTTGCTTAGATTACGTACGCACCATGATATCGTTCGGTATCATCAGCCTGTTCGTCATGGCGATGGGTTGTGGCTTCTCCGTGTACACTTTCCATAACCCTCGATACATGTTCAAGCGTCTTGCTGCCGGCATACACTTCATTAGCAGTAAGTATTTCGCATATTTTTATTCAGATTATTAATATATTTTGAAATATCAATCAGATAGGTTGTTGAAAGGTATATTATTATCTATTAGTTGTAATCTTAAGCTTTGTAAGGGTTTTTGGTGTATTCCCATTAGGATTTTTACCGAAGTTTGTGGGATGAGCCCTATACCTTACATTACCCACATTCTCACTAAAAAATCGCTGGGCTTTAGATATGTTATTGACACATTATGCTTTTTGCAGCCTCATGCACGTTCGTGGTGGTGCAGGTGATGATGTCTTCAGTAGATCATATGAAGAGAAACGTGAAATTTGTCTACCCCGAAAAGGCCTATCATTAGTAAGTATAATATTGTCATCGACCACTAATTATATCATAATAAACTTTTAATAGTCCCTGAACCTAGTGAATGAACTTGTTTATATACAAACTTTTATTTAGTTTCATCTGTCCCGGTGTCTGTAATAATTTTTTTATTCAAATTTAATCTCTAGTTAAACTTGACCCACTTCCCAGTGTCCGATTGAGCTTAAATTTGGCACACACGTTTGAGTCTCGTGACAATGCCATTTTTAATATAAAACTTGTTTACATATTATGTTGCTCATCGAATAAATTTACAGAGGGAAGTTTCTGCGGACATTCGTGCAACAATCAAATGGTAGTCTTTATTCTATAGTCTTATAGAATTTTGAAACTGATGGTCAAATGAACCAGTCGTGTGTTCATTGCAAAATTCTATTGGCTCCTGTACACAATGTTATGTTTTTGACGTATTACTAACTACTTTGATAGACGTTTGTGTACGATCAGACCAATGCATGTTAAGTGCGGCCAACATCGTCCATTGTTTATGCGGGTATTATCATTTTGCGTTAAAAGCATTCCATTGTCGAATTTTGTATAGACATTTAAAGCTCATCGGGGCTATATTTCTTTTTTTACGTCACGCTAATTTTCTCTTTTTTCGCAGTTATAACATCAGTTTCTTCTTGGCCTGGTTAGTGGTTCTCGTCAATTTCTTCGCTGCCGCCTCTTTCCTCTGGTACTCCCGTAAAAGAAAAGGCGACAAGGCAGCTACAGACGAGCTGGCCATGGCTGATGAACCCACCATCATTGGCCGATGACGCTTCCAGCGAATCATTGTCACGCGACATCTTCAGTCGTGGGAAAGCTTCCTCAAATCTTTACTGAACAGTGCTCAAATGACCAATAGCTGTAACTATGTTCAAGTCTTCCAAGTAATGTATTCTACGAAAATAAGACTAAGTGATGCGACCCGGATGATATTTTGCTATTCGAAGCTGTTTGCAAAATGGTTCGGTGCGTTGCAATGGAATGTTGTTCAAAATAAAAGCGGTGATATACTTAAATTTACTAAGTGATTCTAAAACTCATTTAATGCAGTTGTCGAAAACAATACTGTGAAGCCATGCTTTATATAAATTTCAAACAAACTTATTTTCGATAAGATAGAATTTTCGTTAAATTGTCGACGCCACGAAATTCCACGTCGAGTCGGTTTCTGAAGTCGTTCATACTCAATGGAATCGGCTCTTATATCCGAGTAGATTTAAAAACAATGGATTTTTACGAAGAAATCGCGTTCGATTACTAGCTGCAATGAATTCATCCGATTAACTCGAACAGATACATGTTTAGTGTCGCATCACGAACATAATTACACACCCGTCAGTTTCAGCTTTTAGACGATTCTTGACTGATTCTGTTACCTTGAATTTAATTACACCCTGAATGCGAATCGTGACGTTTATATTAGTACGCCTTGTTAATCTTATAAGCGACGGAAAAAATAATCTTTATTGCGACATTTTTTATTACCGGCTTGCAATATTTTTATGTGAAAAATGTATTTAAATTTTATGTATTCGCCTCGGACTTATAGGATTAACGAAGTTAACGCACGTCGTTGTATAAAAAAGCGGTTTTATATAAAAAAAATGCGTAATCTTTTGCGTTTTTGTGTAAATATGTTGTACTATTACTATGCTGCCATGAGTAACTTGATTCTAGTCATACTAGTACTTATATTATAATGCATAATGTTTGTAAGGATCACTTCCGTAATTAGTTGAATATTTAATAATGAAACTCCTGTTCTTGTTTGTGTACACACAAGAGGGGAGTTTATATTTGTATTAATGAAACCCCTCATCCAAATAAGAACAAATTGAGTTGGGACCAACAGGACATAAAATTCACTACTGTCTAAACATCGGAGACTTATTTATAGAACTTACAGAGCGGGGAGCTCAGGCAACTATCTTAGGAATAAATAAACTAGGTAAGTTTGAGTTAAAACAGTTACGGAACGCATCCTGAAGAGTGGTATTGTTTATTCCATTGTATTTGCATTATCGTGTGTATTGATGTTATGTACGTACTTCTTATATTATAATTCTTTTTTTATTGAATAAACTTTTTAAACTTTACTTTTTCTTTTTTTTTACCCAACCTTTGTGTTTAAAGAATTCATTTTAATGACAGACCATCCAAAACAATGTTCAGTCTTAATTAAAGTTTGTTTATGCTGAAATGACAAAGTGTTATGAATAAAACTATAAACGATTTCATACAGGTTTTTGACTGCATTGAAGTTATGCCCAGGTTTGATTTACTGCGGTCCAACTATTTAACATTTTACAACAGAAAAATTTCGTATAAACTTTTCGACAGTAGTTATTTTGGGATGAGCATTGTCGAAAGTCTGGCATCGGCCCAGAGTTGAGCTGTGACACTGCCAACGTCAACAGAGGTCAGTGGCCTAAAAAAAAGCTGGTGAAGGAAAAGGCCAGTGGTTCTAATGGGCTACTGCTGGTTTACAATGGCCCAAATCTTGTGCCTCCTGTCTCTAGTTGACACGCTGGGAAAAATACCTATTGTCGTTAACCAACAACGTCATGATTTGGAACAAAGTAACATGATATGTAAGGCCGCCCATTCCCTACATTAAGACTACTTAAATAAATCTACGGTGTTTCAGTTCAAATTAAATTGCCTGTTTTTTTTTTTTCAATTAACTTCTCAAATTTTCGAAGCAACAAATACAATTTCAATTAATTCATAGAAAATATTTTGAGCATATAAATATCCTTTATACTATCACATAAATATAGCAGGTGAAAGAGGCATGCTGCAGCAGAGGGCAGAGCAAGACCCAGTCCCGCGCGGGACAGGCACTGGGCACCTACTCCACCATCACACTTGCAACGCACTTACAAATATCGAAGTAGCAAGGGATTAAGACTCGCTGATTACCCAGCTTAGGCAAGCCTGTACAAAGACTGTTTATTTACGAGTATTTATTCATGCACCCACGAAAAGTTTGATAAAAAAGTAAACAAGCAGATGAAGAGCACAAAAATGCATTTCAATAGAAATTTCATAGGGCAGAACTATAACAGGAGAGTTGAATGAGAAACTTACACGTGGTATAAAAAACAGTAAAGGAAAAATAAGCAATAAAACATGCTCTTAATAACTCTTGCTATCTGAGATAAATTCACTTCATGAGAACCAAACTTGGGACTTATAGTCAGAATTTTAATTCGATTCCAGATTTGACATTAGCTACTGTCATTTTGTGAAATAATGATACCACATATAATAGTGTAGTGATGAACACAAAAATCGATAAACAATCAGTGTGTGTGCCATCAGTGTGCCAACTAAAGACTAAATTATTGATTTTATTTAAATAAATACATAATTATTCATAATAATTATTTATTAATTAGTAATCGCTGCTCTATTTTATAAAAAGTTAATATTTTTGTTTTTATATTAAAAACAAAACTTATACTACAAGAGCCTCGATAGTTTTCAGTATTGGCAACCCGTGCGCGCTCGTGCAGCTATCGCCATTTTGTTTATCGTGTCATTCGGCTTCATTCTCCCAGTGTGACTGCACGAATATCTTATTTCATTGCGAATCGATATTTTGTTGGGTTTTTGTTAAAGTGTTGTTACGTTATGTTTGTTCTCATGAACACATTTTTTTATTTATTTCACACACAATTATAAAAGAAAAGTCTCAGATCGTTAATTAACCGTCAAAACTAAATTATCGGTTCAGAAATATTTAATTTCCTGATATACTTAGTTTACGAGAGTAAAATTATAAACGAGAAGAATCTATCCGGAAATATTCCATTTCCATATCGAATAATTTTGCAACGTCACTATTTAGTACTTGTCATAACGTTGCAACACTGAAATTGTCAAATCTGGAATCGAATTAAAATTCCGAGTATAGTGAATTTGCCTAAAGGAAGAAAAGCATAGCCATGCAAATGGATCTACAAACTTAAAATGAATCCAGATGGTTCTGTCGACAAATTTACGGCAAGAGTAGTTGTGAAAGGTTACTCACAAGAGCAAGGTGTAGACTACGACTACTAACTTTTATAAAGACTGAATCAATAAATACCACCGTGCCACTGGCTATAAGATTTTATTTTTTTATTTTATTTTTATTTTTTAATAAAAACGTTACCCACACTAGGAATTTCTTCCTGTATCGTGGGTGCGTTTACAAACATAGAAACTCACACACACAAACACCCAGAGCCCGAACAACTATCTGTAGGTCATACAAATAATTGTTCCGTGCGGGAATCGAACCCGCGACACGCAGCGCAGCAGTCAATCACTCAACCACTGCGCCAACCGTGCGCCCGATTGTAATGATAATATACAATAATCTGTGAAATTTACTACAAAGTACAAAGCCTATACTATATTAAAAAAGGGTAAGTACTTACCTGTTCAATTATTGATTTATTTATCCAAACATTTCTGTATCACTAGACATCCGTTTTAACGCCTATAAAAACAGAAATATCTAGGTATTATTCTTCGGGTCGAGTCTAAGCAGGTCGAGTGGACGCGGACCCAAGAGAGTTTGACAGTAGTACTGCATGAACAGAGATCAATAGTAATCAATTTTGTAGGCTGGGAAATTAAATAATTATGTATTCAAGTAAAAATTGTTTTAATTATGTAATAAGTTTAACGGTCCGCTATTGTATAATGATCACAGACTAGCTACGTACCTTAATTTATTCGCCGACTTTCATGTTTTTACTGTGGGTTTTTAGTATTATTTATCTTCATCAATCCATCCATCAGCTGGCTGACCGACATCACTTAGGCACAGTTTTTTATCACTTGTTTACTCAACCTATGGTTAAATATACTAACCAATGCTTACAAATTTTGGTAAAACGCGTTTATTCATGATGTTGTCTAACAAATGGTCAAATAATTTACAATTTGTCTTATTTGACTATTTGTGATACCAACAATTAATGAATAAACGCGTTTTACCGAAATTTTAAATCATTGATTGTCACATTTAACCATTAGTTCAGTTTACTGGCGATTAAAAACTGGGCCTTTCTGACGAACCATTAATTAAGAACTTAATGAAAATGCGAGTCAGTTTTTCTTTTTTTAACCTACAGAAAACTGAAAACTATACACATTTGGGGTCGTGGACATAGCTAGCTAACTTTATAGTCTGAAATAAACTTAACTTTAATATTGGATGACTTTTAAGCGAGAATAATCAGGTTTTCGCATCAAGCACTTCAACACGTAGAGTTGGGTTTTAGTCTATTTTAGTCTTCTAGTGATACTTAGCAAGACTTTAAACTCTTAGGACTAAGCTTGATACGAATAAGTGAGTATACTAGTAAAATTAAACTTGATAAAAATTATACATAATATAAGATATACATTTTTAAAAGGAGAGCAAAATCGGCAGGTTGGTGAGATTGAAGCTAATATACAGAATGGTGTAGTGTTGGTAGGTCACCCACAAGGTCTACAGATGACCTGGTGATTGATGGAGGTCGTGAGAAGGCGTTGTAACCGAGAAAGACAGGACCGGTCGATATAGCGAAGGTATTGGAGCCTATTTTTAATGGTTGTGTTCATCGTAATCTAGATTAGTTTTGATGAAATATCATGAAAATAAAGGAATAACATATGACGAAAGAATAGAAAAAACCTCATTTTTAATATCCGCATGCATCTGCAACTGGCATGAAAGCCCCGAAAGCCGTTCGATACTCGTTTATTAGTTACCATGACAACCATTCAACTGTATTCGCATGTTGTGCTTGGAATATACCTAATGGAGTGAAATAATTTCGGATTGTAACCTTAAACAGATCAATAAAAGTCGAGTAATTGAAACGAATCACGCGATATGCCTGGAACTAAGGTATGCTGCTACGTTTTTGTCCCTTTTAATTTAATTAATATGATACGGCTTTGCATGCAATCAAGTAGTTACGTCAACGTCAA
This sequence comes from Orthosia cruda, assembly GCA_964057195.1. Lineage (NCBI taxonomy): Eukaryota > Metazoa > Arthropoda > Insecta > Lepidoptera > Noctuidae > Orthosia > Orthosia cruda. The sequence goes on along the minus strand of OZ059826.1, from coordinate 20,357,988 downwards.
CGTTAGAAGTTTGCACGAACCCCGTCCCCTGAGCTGAAGGCTCAGGTTATTAGCATTTATAATGTCCGTGGATTTAACCCCACGAACAACTGCGACTTTTTCTGAATAATTTATTTTAAAATGCCGACGATCCAAAAATGTCGTTTCATTAGGTTCTTTTTATATTCTAGCAATGTGTTTTGTTTATCTCTAATAATTTCATATATTTTTAGAGAAAATCATTATTATTTTGTTTCAATACAAGTAATATTAAGACACATGTATAAGCTGGGGTTGAGTGGTCGTTAAAGCTTGCCAGTAAAATATTGGATTGTAATTTATTACACTAACTGTCATATATAGTATGAACTACATAGTAATATATACTTTGACTATACATAACGTTTAAGAAAGTATTTGTTATTTTTGAAGCCAAATACAATAGGGACGATTTTTTTTTTCAAAGTCCGTCAGTGAGATTATCAAATAATATTGGACCCGTAGTTTTTGCTTTATCAAATATATACAAAACGACAAAGATAAAGCGCATCAAAGTTCAAGAGTAGGTCTTGTGACGTCATTTTGCCAGTATAAAATCTAGCACACCGTGACGTCACACCATATTTCAACGCACTGTACTGCCGTAATTTTTTGTTCAAGTGGTAAAAGAAAAATATGTCCAATATTATTAGGTTATTTAATAGATATTTTTGTCAACTATCCTATTGCAATAAATAAATACTTTTGATGACAATTTATTTATCTATTACTTCATGCACACAAAAGTATAGAGGCGGACTTAATGCCTTAGGCATTTTCTACCAGTTAACCTTTGGTTGATGGAGAGATAAACAGTGGTAAGTGCAATATTGAAAGTTAAACGTATCAGGATTATATTTAATATACTTATAAACTATAAATAAAATAAAATTACACCATATATACTCAAAATAATAAACTAAATACATAAATATACTTAAACATTAGTAGTAATAGATACATAATTGAAAAACATTAGCGCTGTGACGATGCTACTGCCAACTTCTTACGGATATGCATGCGAACTTTAATTTTGAAGGTTAACTGGTTGGTTGCCATCCTGATTTCCTGGGGGAGCGCATTCCACAGATAAATAGACTGAACGAAGGAAGAACGGTGAATGAAGTCAGTGCGGTGAGTGGGAGGGACATTGAAGAAGGCGGTTATGTGATGACCATAGATTTTTACTGTGGTTGGCGCAAATGTATTGAAAGTGAGGGGACAGATAACTAGGGGGAAGGGTCGAGAAATGAGAACAAGCCCTTTGCTCTCTGTAGTGGCGTATGGGTAACCACTTTAGAAGTGAACGTATGGGTAATCATTTTTACGCAAAATGAAAACAAATCGAATCCAGTAATTTAGAAGACGGTCAAGTTTGTTGAGAAGATTTGCATTCAGGTCATAGTAGCACACGTCACCGTAATCGATGATAGGAAACATTAAGGCCTGCACAAGCATTGCCTTCGTGTTGATTGGTAATATTTGCTTCAAACGGTACAGAGCCCGCAGCTTTCCAGTGGCTTTCTGACTCACCCTAGCGATATGAGTACGCCAGTTAATAGTATTATCGATGTGCAAGCCCAGGTCCTTTACATCAGTGCTGAATGGAATAAACTTTCTGTGACCAGCCAATTGCAACCCATATCCCAATTTATCCTTAACATATATTTTTTATAAACCGAAGGGAAAAAAGAAAGTAAGAACAACGAAATCTAAAACTGACACTGATGCAAAAGCTACGGCATTTGGCGGTGAAGATGGCGGCGCAAACTCTGATTCTGACACAGTGTCATCCATGGGTGAGTCAATAACTCCCTATGAGTATTACCACTATAAACGCTTATTAATATCTTTACTGATGCTAGGTCATTGGTGATACGATGTTTGGGTACGGAACCCTAAAAACATCGTCAGTCTGGCGTCTGTCTATCAGTCTGTCTGTGTATCGGTACCATCAGGGCATCCCCCTCTTGGCATAAAATTTTAAGGCATAATATATTATGCTGGCATAACTTTTATTAGTATAATAATACTGTGGCATACTAATACTTTGGCAAATGTTAGTTTATAACTGTTATTTAGTATTATTTTTTGGCATAATTTGGAGTAGCATATTTTTAAGGAATTATATCTAGGTTAATGTGCGGAAGGGGTGGCCAAAGGGCCACCATTGAGCCGCGAACATTTTTTGTTTTTATTAGTAGAACTTTGTGTAAATAACATTATGCTTTATAAAATATGCTTCATTATTATTATGCCAACAGTATTTATGGCAATAAACATTATGGAAAAACTTATGCCTACAATATTAGGCTATAATAGTATGATAATTATTCTGAATTTCGTTATGTCAATCTAAATTATGACAATTTATTGTATGCTTATCAATTAGTTAACCACATCATCATCCGCATCCTAAGGTTGTATGTCCACTTGGCGCGGAGCAGAAAAATGAGGAGAGGAGCCAACCAACCGATATTCATAAAAACTTCGCTCCAACGCGCGAGCCAATCGCCTTATCCAAATACCCTTATCCAGGTTCTACCCGTGGCTACACAGTCATCTACCCATCTCGCTGAGGCTTTTCAATTTTATTATTAAAGAGTACAAAACTTTTCCAGTAAGTGTCCAGCAACAAGATGACGATGACAAAGGATATAGTGCTCAGATTGGTTTGAATGTAGCTACGTCGTCTACTATTCACATAAATCGGGACGAGTACTTGCAAGCTCACAGAGATCTTATGTTGGAGCGCAACCATCAACAACTGCTTAACAATATACTGCATCGACGGCTGGCTGAATATTACAAGTACCTATATCTATGCACAACACTGTCAAAATAACTGTGCACCTGCGTCCCTAATCCCGCCTACCCTCGCGGCACCCCGCGTGCGCCTCTTGCGCCAATAGCAAGAGTTGAACGTCAGTGTAACGTGATAGCGCCAGTTGTAAAGTTATTTTGGCCGTGTTGTATAGTACACACTTGTTTACTTTTGATCTTTAAAAAACGACATAACACACACACGTGGGACAACATAGGTTGAGAAAAGTTTTTATTTATAATGTGAATGCCCGGCACCTTACTCTAGTATTAAATGTATCAAAAGGGCCAGTGTCTTCGCCTGTTTGCGTTATTATCAGTATAATGTCGAAAATAAAATAAGCAAGGTAAAATTAAGGCACTACTAATCCCTGCATAACATTTGATTTATTGGGTTCTTTGATAAAACCTCAAGTATATCGACTATTAAAAACTGGCAAAAGAAGCAATAATATCTTTGCATCGCAAAAATTATCAACCACAAAAGATTTAAAGTGACATGACGCAATAATTAATATATACTCGCCAGCTTACCTAATGCACGGCCGTAAAATTGTACACGAGTAAAATCAAGACAAAACATGACGTGCAAGAATAAAACTTTTCAACCGTAAAATAAAAACTGACGGTATATTTATTTTTCTAGTCATCGGCATCGTCGCGACTTTGGCGCAAACATCTGAGTTGCTCATTTGTATTGAAAGAAAATACTAGCCCACTGAACTGTATTACAAAAACAAGAAGTTGTATAATACTTTGGCAGCCAGACTGTACGTGTTGTCATGTTTATGGCAGAATGCCGATATTTTTACAATTTATTGTATCGGTGAACAAATTGTTGAGAATTTAACATTTTGACGTGATAAATAAGGGAGAAGTTCCGCATAATCCACGTTAAGGAATTGATATAAATGGTCTCACATCTGTTTTTTGTTTTCAATTATATATTTTCGCTTGGAAGCAAGATCTAAAAAATTCTATGATTTTAATCTAGACACGCGGCAGCATGTCAAGCCAACTTCAGAAAAAACGGAACTGGCGACGCAGCAGCTGTGTGTAATATTACACGAACAATTTGGAGCCACTTTTGTCATCTTAATAACTCAAAATCTATTTAATATTAACACATGAAATTTGGTTTATGTATTCAAATCCCTAAGATGACCATGTGATGATCAACTAAGGGATTTATAAACCAAAATTACATTAATATAGCTCAAACGGTTACTTAGATATTAACGTCCAAAAATCGTCATTTTTATCACTGACTGACCTAAACATCAAAACTCTAAACCAATTCGAGATGACCTAGAAAGTTTAAATTTAGCATCCAGATGGGTAGTTAGGTGAATACAAAGGAATTATTCAGAAACTAGTAATTTTTATCATTTTATAATATTTTTTCAATTAATTGATTATATTAGGAACACTTACTTATAGTGCCTGTAATGTAAAAATCAGCAGTCAAAATTGATGACAGCCGGTCTTTATGTGGATTTTAAGGTTTTCACGTGAATATAATGAGATACCACTCTTTTTTTTTATCCAAACATGTTAGTTTTAGAACTTATAACTAATTCTAACTCAGAGTATAGTCGAATTTCGTATTTATTACGATTTTGTTATGAGGATTTACTTTTGTAAGTTAAATTCGATAGACCAAATAAACTGACATTTGGTATTGAAAAAAACGAGCAAATGAAGTAATCAAAAAGAACAAGGATGATTAGTCGCTAACTGCTGCCTTAGAAATCTGCTGTCATCACGATAAGAGGTGCACTTGTAATGTTGCGAAGAAACATAGATATCAGTAAGGGACTGGTAAACGAATCCATTGGAAAAATAGATAAGGTACATTGGGATATCGACAACAGCAATAGCGCACGTAAAATTACAATGCAATTTAAGAATAATTTAATTTACGAACTAGAAGGATTCAAGGTCAAGTTTCAGAAAGTAATGTATTTGTTCACAAGAAACAATTCCCTATTTGATTAGCATATATTATGCTGTTATTATCCACAAATCACAAGGCCTTAGCCTTGACAGCGCTCTTCTCGACATATGCTCCTCTATATTTAGTAAAGGGCAGGCTTACGTTGGACTCTCCTGAGTAGATTAGATGGAGTACATCTTATCAATTTAGATCCAAGTCAAATCAAGGCACAAGATAGCACTATTGTAGAGTACAACCTCCTGCGCACGTTATACCACCCCGACTTGGCCAAATTAGAAAACGCGTAAAAAAAATCCCGGTACTGAATGTCAATTCACCCGAACATTTCAAAGGTACAAGAAAATAACACACAAAAAGTACCTACTAATAATTTCTGTCTACAAAGTAATGATATCTCACCAAAAACATAAATGTGAAAAAGGGAGCCAAGTTCAATACTAAGAATATGCGCGGTTGTTGACTACGCCGACAAAAGAATTTAGATCTAAATGGGTGCCAAGTTATGTATACTGAAATTTATTTACAAGAACATAAAACATTCTAAAATAAATTCAAAAACACAATTTCTTGCTTTATCTACTCCTACAATATTTGCTATTTTAAAATATAACTTCTTAAATTTGAAATGTCGAATTATTTACAGCAGATAACTTAGGATAAATTGTAGCTCAGGATCTGAAAACCCCCCTTATCTGATTTTATAATTCAATATTTTATTGAATAATTCCCCGACCACATTTGATGCGAGTCTGGCAAGGTACGTAAGTATATTGTGGCATAAGTTCATATATTTTGTGTAGCAAAAACGCCTTATTTTTCAGGAAACGTAAATGTGAACATGTTTTGAAGCCTTTGGAAGGGGCTGTAGATATGGAAGAAAAATATCAGCAGAAATTGTTTGCTTACGAAGAATTGAAAAAGAAGGCAGAGAGTGAAATTGCTGATGTGAGCATATAATGTTTATTATGTAAGGTTAGGTGTAAGCATAGACAAGAAATGCAACTATAAACAAAAACTGTTGCGTAACAGGATTTATCAAAACACGAATGTGATCATCATCATCTGTCATGCCTTCATCATCATTGTCATTTACGCCGAAAGACGTCCACTGCTGAACACAGGCCTCTCCCAAGTGTCGCCACACGACCGATTCCAAGGTTTGATAAAACCACTCTTTCAAATGGTGTCATAATAACGAATATTCATTTACCTATTTGGATTGGTCGAATTCCTACTGTACACGTAAAGTGGGGATGTTTTTTTCTCGTCTATCCCATGGTGTGGGATATCGTTGGGTATGCCATTCAAAAATATTATGGGTGTTTGAAAATGATTTTTTGATGCAGGAATCCGTTTGCGTAAAATTAAGTTATAAATTTCTATTTTTTGTTAGAGTCAAGTGCCCTCCCCCGTCCCTGCCAACTAAATGGATGCAACGAAATTAAAAGGAAAACTACCACAGCTAAGTAGCTGGCTTTACAAGTTTACGAGTAATAGTCTACTCATAAAATGTACTTGGAAATGTATTTTTTTTTACTTTTCTTTAGACCAATGTTTGGGTTTTTCATTGTTTAGGAACTTCAGTATTTTACCAAATTACGATGGTTTGTACAGAACCATCGTTGAGCGAGTTCGACTCACAATTGGCCGGTTTTTTTAATTGGAAGGAACCATTTCTAGTGTATAAATACTCTTAAACTTTCTTTCAACCCTGTTTGTGTCATTATGACAAGCTATAATTAATTTGGACAAAGTTGGGTTTGGTAACAGCAGGTTACACGCGGACAAGTCTAGTAGTACGTATGTTTTTGTTTCACATTTTACTTCAAAGTTTATTCTTAAACAGATAAAAAAGAAAGTTTCTGAAGTTGAAGAAAAGTATGGCGGTAAATTGGAGCACGCTAACTCCAAACTTGATGGATTGCAAACCCTCGAGCGGACCACTGGAACAGGGCTAATTTACTCGAGAAAGGGAAAACCTATCGCTGATAAGGTAAGACTGTCTTCAAATACATACAGTGCAAACATTTTCTTAATGTCCCTCGGCAAACGTTGTGTTGCGTCAGTCGTCCGAAAGCCGACGACTGATGAAACACGAAGTTTGCAGAGGGAAATTAAGAAATTAGTTGTACTGTATACATACAGCTAAAAGGCGATGACCCAATGAAATGCCTTTTTGACTTCAGATTTTACAAAACGAACTAAATTATGATTTTTTATTAATTTAAGTAGCTATTATATATTTTTAAAGTTCTGTCATTCTACGTAGAATTGAATGGACGAATCGTTTCTGTATGCTTTTCCAAAATCAGGCTTTAAATGATATTCTACTTTGCTTGTCTTCTTTTCTGCAGACAGTGGAGAGATTCCTACTCCTTCAAAGGCGTAAGAGTGAACAAGCCTCTGCTCTTTGCTTGCGGTACATTCGGGCGAGGAACGCCGTTGCTGAACTTGAGGCTATTGTAAAGAAGCTGGAAACCCTGGGCCCGGGACTTTACGTCTGGCAATATGAACAGCTTAATATTGATAATCAGAACTACAACACAAAAATTGAAGGTAAATTTTATGACTTTGGCTGAGGCCTCATTAGTGCGTCAACGCTGCGTCGTTTGACATATTTTTTTTATTTTTTTGTGACATGCCACATTATGCGTTGCATCGTCACACGCTACATTTCAACAGATCGACGGACGAGAGACGAAGCGGGGGAGGGTGATACACTGTGGTGATGCGCTGTGCTGTGATGCTGTCCAAACTCTGTTGCGACGATGGACAGTGTTCCACTGCTAGAGGGGTAGTCGTCCGCTACGACGGCGTGCGTCGCTCTCTTGCATTGCGACGACGTATGCAGGTGTGGCATACATTGCGTTGATCCATTGCGACGACGCAACGCAACGCACTATTCCGCACTAATGAGGCTTCAGCTATAAGGAGGTTACGCACTACATCCGATCTGAGTCCGTGATTTATTTCCCAGTTCAAAATGTTCTGAATTATGACGGATTCAGTTCGGATGTAGAGCGTAAACTTCCCTACAAGAAGTACTACGTCGACTCCGGAACCGAAATTTCCCGGATTCGGATCGGATGTAGTGCGTTACCGCCCTCAGTGTTTTACCACACCAACCGATCGATCTATCATCGAGATTTTGGCATAATAGAATTTTTTATTGAGGAAATTGTTACAGACAATGATATTCTGCACTACCGCCAAAAATACTTGTTCTAAATATCGTTTCATGAAGCTGACACCATTTTCAATTGAGCTTACTAAAATGAATTACTTTTTCAACAGAACGTGAAGATGAGCTAATAAAAAACCGCGCGAAATGCACAGAGCATAACCAAATCTTGGCTCACATTAGGGAGAAGATGCACCACACTGATGAGGTTATCGACTTCGCTGAATGTGATCTTGGAGACGCCGAAATTGAGTTTTATAGGGCAAGAGAAGATCTGAGCCAAGTTAAGGTAATATTTTTCTTGACTTTTATGCTCGTAGAACGGATGGTCGATGGAGACGAAAAGTTCTGGAATGGGGACCGTTGGTTGGTTGGTCAAATTGAAAGGCCTCTAGAAAAGTGGCATTCGATGTCAGCGAAGGCAATAGTCGCAATGAAAAAATGTAAGGGATTGATCACGTGACTTTTCGATATCGCTTGTCAATGCCATACGATATATCCTATTTGAAAATCGCTATCGACACGCTTTCGATGATACGATGAAAGAGTATCACTTGTCTAGGGCCTCTTGTCAAGCCTCGGGGAATATGCTGGGTGCGGAACGCACAGGACCTGTCGTTGTGACACTTACTAGAGGTCTATGTCCAGCAGTGTAGCTATGTCTTTCGGCTGAAATGATGAAAATAATGACTTTTATGTGTCTTTTGGGTGATAACAGCAGTGCTGCAAAAAAACTGCGCTTCGGAAATCCATCATAACAAAACAGACAGATAACTTTTTCATAATAATTATTAGTTTTTGATTTTCACAAGTTAAAGGGCTCTTTCAATTTAGACGTTTGGTGTCGAACTGCTGCGGCGCCGCAGCGGTGCGGGTGTCGTACTGCGCATGACCAGTTGATACTTGCCATACAATTTATGCACACACATACTCGTCCTGCGGTAGAGTGTGCACGGCACCGGCGCGGCGTGGGCGCTGCACTGCACTCTTGGTGCATAAATTTTATGAAAAAAAATTAACTGGTCGTGCCCAGTACGACACCCGTACCGCTGCGGCGCCGCAGCAGCCCGACACCAAACGTCTAAATTGAAAGAGCCCTAAACAGTACATACTTATACAAATTACGGCCTTAAGTTAGAAGTTCTACAAGTTGGACGAAATCCGAGCCTCAGAAGCCGTGATTGCTTAAAATAGGAGCAACTCTATAACATCTTCAAAGATAAGGTTTTAAAAGTATTATGTTGTTGATTACGTCGATTCCTCAATGCTGTTTATGATCTCCAAATTTTTTTTTATTAAGAAGCTTACGCGCTTTGACCACGCTATTCTCTCTACTTAATTCGCCTACGCCTCCTTCTTATCTTATCTCTGGCTTTCAATATCTAGGTTCTTCACACGCTCGCAACCTGCGTTCTTCCAATAATCTCCTCTTACTCTGTCCTTCTCATACTACTGATTTCGTTCACTCTTCCTTTCATATCCAGTCCATTCTTTTTTGGTATGCGCTTCCTTCCGAGATCAGGACGGCCACCAGTCGGTACGCATTTAAGCGAAAATTGCGGATTTATTTTCAACACAAATAAGCAGAGTCATCTCACTTTCTTTTTTTCTGTTACTCCATAAATATATATTATATGTATATTTATATAGGTATATATTATATTCAATATATATGTACGTGTATTTCACCTATTTTAGCATAATAACTACTAGTTTTTTATTATTAAACTATGCACCGCCATGTTGTCTCTTCACCAGCCTTGGTTGACTGGTAGAGAATGCCTGAGGCATTAAATCCACCTTTGTACCTTTGTGCATGAAGTCTAAAAAAATAAATGTTAATGTAATGTAAAATGCACGGGTCGATCTTCTTAAGTTATGCATAGCTTTCCGAATTTGGTCCGTAGATGGGTGACCATCTTTACATAACGAGATTCCTCCGTGCCTCGGCAAGCCCGTTAAGCCGTTGATCCCGGCTGTCATTTGAAGATTTTTGACGGTCGTTACGGGTAGTCAGAAGCCTTCAATATGACACCAGTCTTGCCAAGGACACAAGCCAGAGCACACAACATAAACATAAAAGAAGAAAAAGGAAAACTTAGACTAAACGACAATAACATGTTTTCGCTGGTTTTCAACTGGACCTGTGACCGACAACGTGACGGACGTAAAGAAGTTTTATACAAGTACTAAGTCACATACCAAGGGGTATCGTGATATCCAGTTATTGGTTTGTGTAGATCAGACAGGCCGTAACTCCGTGTAAAATAATAGGCAGATTGATTGAATAGATATAGATATAATGTTCTAATATTTAGTTGAATGAGAATAACAAGGCCAAACTCGTTCAACATTTTCATCCAGTTGAATGTGGTTCTATGTATATAACATACTTACTATTGCTGCCAATTAATTGATACATTCTTTTCCATGACGTACAGGGTCATCGCAACAAACTACGTTGGTCCGTGGAGGATGAAAGACTGAAAGCCGGACTTCTGACAAGGAAAGATTTATTGCGCGACTTCCAAGCTTCCTTGGACAAGGTAAACGCTGCTTATTGGACATTTCTACACCAAAAATAATGGATTTTTGTCTGCCTTTAAAGTTATTTTGTTTAGAAATTGTTAAAAGAGATATGTCAGAGCCTCAGAGGCCAGGGATGGTAAAATATGAAAGTATTTAAGTACTTTATGAAAATAGTATTAGACAACAGATGTCTTTGTCTGGTCAGCACCAGTAGCCAAGTTGACAATCTACAATCGATAACGCTAGCAGAAAACGAATCAAAGTATGGGAATGACACATCTGAACGTGAAGTCACGTGGTCAGACCATACAAATAGAAAGCGTTAACGATTTTAGAAAGAGATTCGATATGAAACGTTTGTAACTTGGCTAGGGGGTCTGATACTGAGAAATGCTAGATGGAAGAACCCAATAACATTTTGCCTGACCCGGAAATCGAAACGACCAACTTTACCAATGACCTTATGCCAATTTAGAAAATATTTATATCAAAATCTATCTGATTAGGTGGTGATACTAGAACAGAAGAAGAAGAACCTTCAGGCACAAGTCACGAAAACCTCACAAGAATTGAGAACCGCACGCAAATGCATGCAGATTCAAGGATTGCAACACCGTAATCAACCCGAAGTCTAGACGCACTGGATCCCTGGGTGTCACAACTGATTTGATAATTTGGTTTACCACTTATTTATAAATGTGAAAGTTTGTGACTTGGGATGGATGGATGTTTGTTACTTTTTGGCATACAGATAGTTTATAACCTGGATTTACACGTTATCGCGTTTTACGGATTATCCGGCAGGCTAATTACGCATTTTGCTAGAGCAAAACGATAACGGTTTTTGCGCAATAATTACTCTTCAATACAGAATTTAAAGATATTGGCAGTTTTTTTTTTATATTAGTGCATTTAACAAACAGCGAGCGATTAGCAAACGTAGGTAATGCCGACTTTAAGACATAAGCCGTTTGATCGCATTGCTTATTGCTGTTTTTTACGTCATAAGCCTGCGGATAGTAAAATAGCCTTTGGGATAATAATGACATTGCCGCTGGTTAAGCAGCTGGCAAAATCTGCCAATAAATTTTAAAATAGCTACTTACGCGGTCTCATTGAGGGCTATCAAATAGTTTACTATACTCCTAAATTATTTATCTTACCCAGAAGGAGCCTATTTACTCTGAAGAGATTCGGGTTGAATGAGTTCGGAAACACAGATGCAGGTAGTGAGTTCCATTCATTCGCTGTGCGCATTATGAAGGATGTTTGGAAACGCTTGGTGCGAATTGGTGGAATGGCAACAAGGTAAGGATGGTACCTTGCAGTGCGTCTAGATGTCCGATGGTAGAAGGGGGCTGGTGGGATTAGGTCGTGGAGTTCTTGAGCACACTCACCGAAATACAGTCTGTAGAAGACCGACAAGCAGGCAACCTTGCGGCGATGAGCCAAGCTGTGAAGCTTGGTATCCACCAGTTCAATGTCGCCGATGAGCCTGTTAGCTCTGCGTTCCACCGAGTCAAGCGCGGCAAGCTGATACTTTGCTGAGCCATCCCAAAGGTGGCTGCAATACTCTATGCAGGATCGTACTTGCGCTTTGTACAGGGTTAAAAGCTGTCCAAGCGTAAAGTATCGCTTCACCTTATTTAGGATGCCCAGTTTTTTGGCCGCAATTTGGGCTTTGTACTCAATGGAGGCGCCGAAGTTAAGACTGGATGTCAACTCCATGCCTAGGAGCTCAATCCAATCAGTCACTGGAACAGACGCACCCCGAAAAGCAATGCAAAATTTGAAGCAATGTACTATTTTAAAACCACAGTTTTTAGAAAAATTATGTGAACCGCCAACTTGATGTCGGCATAGCGGGGGTGTATTCATAATCTGAACAAATTGCCAACTATCTAAGTGTGAAATGCCTACCGTAGCAATGTACGAGCAAAGTATGATATCATATTAAAAGCATAACCAGATGCTATTAACGATTAAAGAGAAATTAAAAAAAATAAAATTCTCCACATTTAGAGCCTGTCCAATTTTATTAGCAACTAGTTATGCCTACGTTATACGTTGCTATGTCTAAATTACTATTCGTCTAACCTGTCATTTTACACTTTGACAGCTCAAAAACATATAATTTAGTGATAAACTAATTATGCCTACGTTATCCGTTGCTATGTCTAAATTACTATTCGTCTAACCTGTCATTTAACACTTTGACAGCTCAAAAACATATAATTTAGTGATAAACTAATGTGGTAACCGATTCGATTTCATTTATCAATTGAATTTAACAATCAAAAAATTTTAATCGATTAAACACATAGTTATTATATTTTTGCTTTTATTTTCGATTTTTACCCCACTGCCGATGGAGGATAATGTGTTTATTAGTCTATGTATATATGTTTATACCTAGTGGCTTTCTAGAGACCAAACGCGTTGGCCGATTTTGATGATTCTTACGTCAATCGATTCGTCTTAACATTTGCGTGTGTCACTGGCTACATTAAAATTGGAAAATAATAAAATGGCTGATTTTTGGCGCCATATTGTTGAGTCCCAATTTATTTTTTTCTGCCAACCCTTCGTGTGGGGGATCAATAATATATAAAACTTATTTGATTAAATGTACCTATTTGGCTAAAGTAGCAACATCTTTTATGGGGTACTGTATAAAATGTTACAATAAAATACCGCCCCACATTTTAAAACTGAATGAGACGAAATGTATAAAACGCACACTATGCAGGCAAGCATATTTTTAGTTGGGGGATTAAATAGCTGATAAAAAGGCTTGGCTCAATGCTGGTCCTGCTCCGCAGCCATTTGGGTGAACAAGTGATGGGCAGAAAAGTTTAGAAGTATTATTGGACCTGCTGAAGACTGTATTAATATATTTGTATTGTATAAACTCAATTTCTTTTAGTATTATATAACTGCACAGCACATGTGTGAGTACTATGTTTCGACTGTAAATCTACCATTCACTGCACCTATATGTCGTTTCGTTGATTTATGTGTGCCCTGGCAGTTGAGTGTGTCATGCTCTCTCTAATTTCTCTCTGATGGTGGCACATGTGTTGGATCATTCGGTTCCCTTCATGATGGTTGAGCTGAGTGGTGCCGATCCATGCGTCATATTTGTGAACGGGCGCCATCAGTTGGAATTGGTCATAAGTTTGCTGCCTCGGCCTGTTATTGTACTTTTTATACGTTGTTACCATAGAAGCTTGACGTGCACGTCTTTTTACATTGTTCTCACATACATGTATTATTTCAAGAAGAATGATGTAACCAAAAAAAATTAAAAACTGATGGAAAAAAGTTTCCGTGGAGTTTCTTGCATATTCTTCTCCATTGAGACCTACTGACGCTTGCGAATTTGCAACAAGAGTCATATTTTTTTTTGTTTGTCTATTCATAAGTACTTCTTAGGTTTATTTGAAATAAACTAATTGATTTTGATTGATTTTGATACTACTACTACTTTACTTTTTCCTTTTTTTTTTTCTTTTGGCGCCCAAAAACCGCCATTTTCTATTTTCTAATTTTAATGTAGCTAGTGACACTCGCAAGGTTAACACGAATCGATTGACGTTAGAATCATCAAAATACGGCCAAAGCGTTTGGTTTCCAGAACGCCATTAGAAACAAACATACATACATACGTACATAGACTGATAAACACATTATCCTCCATCGGCAGTGTGGTAAAAAGCAAAAATAAAGTAACTATGTGTTTAATCGATTAAAATTTTTTCATCGATAAATTCAATTGTTATATGAAATCGAATCGGTTACCACAGTTTAGTTCATCACTAAATGATTCGTTTTTGTGCTGTCAAAATGTAAAATGACAGGCTGGACGGCGAGCAGTGCTGCTAACTTAATGCTTTCAACGCCAGATCTAGCGCTTTTTTTGTTCAGTAGCGCGTTCTAGCGAATAGCGCTAAATCTAGCGCTTTTTGAAACTTTGGAATGCCTTTAAAAAAAAGTAACTGCGAACTATCAACTTCTAAACGACGTGTTCAGGAAATTTCAGATAAATATAATTTAAAGTCCAAAACTGATCAAGACCATCCATAATTCGGCGGCGGAAGCAATGTTGTAGAATCAGATGATGATGAATTAATTTAATTCCTTTATTTTATAAAATAATTATATTAACACGTTATTACTTTATTATATTATTAAAAAACAAGTAATATAATGTATGTAACTCATTTATGTTAGTTGGTTTTTAAGGTTGTCTTTAAGAGATTGCCCTATGCGATAAGACCGCCCATTGTACTCTTGTTTTTGTAAATATTTGTTCTGTATGTTTTTATGGTGTACAATAAAGTATATAATAAATAAATACTCTATTTCAATAAAAAATACGTTTGTAGTAGTCTCAAATTATAGGGCGTTTTTTTTAATGTGGCGCCGAATACAGCAATTTTATTTGTTTTTTTTTACCAGCGACCAATTAGCGCTTTTTTAAAGAGCGCATTTCACAGTCAGATAGTTGGAAATTGGTTCAGATTTTGAATACACCATATCATACCATTCCGACATCAGGTTGGAGCTCACACACTTTCTAAAACTGTGGTTTTAAAATAGTACATTGCTTCAAATTTTACGTACATTACTCTCATGCATATCGCATGGCCAATATGGCCATTTTTTCACACAAGAAAACTCTTGAGTTTAGACATAGCAACGTTTAACGTAAGCATAACTAGTTGCTAATAAAATTTTACAGGCTCTAAATGTGGAGAAATTTTATTTTTATAATAACTTTTTAACCGTTGCTAGCATCTGGTTATGCTTTTAATATGATAACGTACATTGCTCGTACATTGCTATGGTAGACATTTCACAGTCAAATCGTTAGTAAATTTTTCAGATTTTTAATACACCCGCCATTCTGATATCAGGTTGGCGACTCAAATACTTTTTCTAAAAACTGTGGTTTTAAAATAGTACATTGCTTCAAATTTTACGTACATTCGGTACAATGCTCGTACATTGCTCTCACGCATATAGCATGACCATTTGTGGTCATACACCCGCCATTCTGATGCACACGCCTTGTCATGGCTTTACCACTTTTAACAATTCCAATTAAAATTCACGAAAGTAAAATAAAGTGGTTTAAGTAAAAGGGGAAATATGTATGGATTTTAGCACATGGCGTTCTGTAGTTACTGCTTCAATGAGAAAAAGCCGTGATTTTATGTATGGAGGTACATAAACTGACTACTACTGACTGACTGTACTATCATACACAAATAGAACGTGTTTTGACGCTTAAGTGACATTCAGCCTTAGGGTGATAAAGTAATTATGACATCGACTGTAGAAACAACTTGAAGTCTGTCAAAACTTTGCTAAGGGTTATCGTCGGCTTCGATATCGTAACGGAACATTAATTTCCACCTTTCAATTAAAGGTTCTTGGGAAGTTCTGGTCGACACTAATTAACCTCCGTCAATATTATCGACTTTATGTCCATGAAGTTACGGTCTCTATTGTTTTTGTTTATTTAAGACTTCAAAGGAATCTAAATAACTATACCGTACAATTAATATTGTAATAGGTTTAGTAACAGAAGTGGTATTTATGCAAATAACTCGCTTTCTTTGGTTACGTTACATTTTATATACCCGTATGTAGAGCTATTTTTATTTTATCAGCCTACCCTTTCCACTACTCTGCGTAAGCCTCCCCCAAAACCGTCTCGGTATTGTTTACTTGAGCTACCTCGAAACAAACCCATGCTGTAGTTATCTATGTCGTTTTGCCACGTCTTCATGGGACAACTGCTCGGTGGCGTCGTCAATCTTCAGGCACCCACATTGTGGAAACTATTGCGTAGTGGTCACTGTGCATGATGTGACTCGCCCATTTCCATTTTAAACACTCACACTTACAAACTGGATAAATTTGAAGCTCTGATCATGTCTATAAAAAACTGACGCTGCAAGTGGATGGGACAGCATCTCTACCAGGGTTCTTACACTTTATAAGAGGTTATTTTCCCCTATATTGACATATTATTTATTTAATCTTTGCCTCAGTACCGGTGTTTTCCCCTTATATTTGAAAAAGCTCTTATACATCTTTTAAACATGGCAGTGAATACACACTGTGTTAACAACTACC
Source organism: Orthosia cruda (assembly GCA_964057195.1). Taxonomy (NCBI): domain Eukaryota; kingdom Metazoa; phylum Arthropoda; class Insecta; order Lepidoptera; family Noctuidae; genus Orthosia; species Orthosia cruda. The sequence continues at coordinate 20,341,333 of OZ059826.1, read as the reverse complement.
GACCTATTGCATCGCTATCTTACCTTCAATTTCTAACATCTTAGAAAGCATTATTAACAAGAGGCTCATTCAATACCTTGAGGAAAAAAAGCTTTAAGCTCCCAACCAGTTTGGCTTCCGTCGAAATAATCGACAAATGATGCTGAAAATTGATGCAAAAAGAAAATGGTGACAGTTTTCTTAGATTTAATATTAGCCTTCGACTCAGTTTTTATTGCCAACCTAATATTGAAACTCGAGGTACTGGGAATACGAGGTATTACAAATGCTTGCGGACTACCTAAGTGACAGGACTCGGTGCGTAAAAATGAACAATTATCTGAGTGTTAAGCTTCCTTTAACTTATAACGTTTCTCAGGGAAGTGTTGTTGGTCTCACACTCTTTTTGGTGTATGTTAATCGTCTGTGTAAACTTCTTCTCCAAAATGGAAAAATCATAGCCCTTGCTGACGACACTGCATACACGTTTACGGGGAATAACTGGAACGAAGCTTTTAACGCGGTGCAGAGGGGATTAGATCTAATATTAGACTGGTTTTATGAAAATAAAATTATCCTTAATACAGATAAATATAATATACTGTACCCTACGCCAATCTACACAGCAACCTAATTCCTATTCTCTAATCGCTCACTTAATTGGCTGTCCAAAAACCGTCGCCTGCTCTTGTCCGCGTACGTAACGCACGCCCCCACTATCAAAAACCTACCTCGGGGTGACTCTTAATGACAAATTGAGCTTCTTAGCACATTTAGGGTTCCGTACCAAACCGCAAAATCAAGTCGGTTGTAACAGAAAAATGAGAAAATTTCAAAGAAAAATGTGATTTATCAATATATTGGTATTTGTTGGTAAAATATATGTAATAATAGACACTATCACAACATTTCTTTTTTGCAATAAAAGCCGATTTGTCGGCTTCACATTCCTTTGTTACAAATATTTTTGAAAACAAAAAATACAGTGTAATAATTAACTATATATATGCGAATAAGAAGAAAGATCCCGAAGAAAGCTTCTAGGTACGCCGTGTAGTTTCTCTTCAATTATTGTTTATTTACATATCGTGTTTTGCTGTCAGATATTATAAATAAATTAATATTTCAAATATCTAACAGAAACATTCAGTATACCCTGCCGGACCTTTTTTCCCAATAGCTACAATCAAGGGCTCTTTAAGTGAAGAGTGAATAGGTTTAATCTGGGCAAGTGTGCTTTACCGTCAACCACATTATCGCTTACCATAAGGTGTGATAGTGGTTAAGAGCGAGACTAGAAACTATAAAAAAAAACCGAAATGTTAAATTTTTAAGTAATCCGTTTCTCTATTGCGCGGTTCATATTATTATAGCGTTACCCCAACAAGCAATTTCGGACTTAAACGAAAACCCATCCAAGTATTCCGACCCAAACTATCTTTAAGAAGGATCAACATAATACCAGTAACAAAACAATGTATAGCTTAGGTTAAGTAAGGCTCAAAGCACACTGAGACAGGAACGAAGGGAATTCCAAAAAAAAAATTTTTACCTAGCTAGACCTCTCTCCCCACAACTTAATACCCACTTCTTTAACCAGAAAAAAATACGATGGGATTCGAAAATCCGAAGTTCAAATGCTTGCGTTTTTATTTAGCGTGACAGAAATGTGAGTATAACGTGGTGAAGATATGGGTCAATATGCTATGTACATTATTAAACATTCGCTTTGGCTCAGTGTCAATATGCTTTAACCCTCACAACCCGGTGAGGCAGAAGCCTTACTGGGTTCCGTAGCGTTATTAATTAACGAGTTTTCCCGTAGGTATCACGGAAGATGAGAAACTTTGCAATTAGTGATCTTATTTAATTGCATATTCCGGTTGACCTGTTTATGTGAAAGTTCTATTTTCATGCGCTATTGTTTATAGAACAGAGCACAAAAATGCCTCAGGTCACTGCAAGAGTCAGTATTGTCATAACTTTCCAAACAAACACTAGCTTTTCTGTGAGTGACACCGTGCACCGTTTACTCAAAACATTGACAGCCCGTGACAACTCTGACGGGCAGACAGCCGCAAAATAGACGGTCACGACAAAATATTTTGGCGTTCTGAGCTCTACATAATCAATTTTGTAAAACTCGGTTACTGTTTTTCGCAAACCCAAGTACCTACCTAAATATACTCTAAGAAACCTCTCTCAACTCTACTATACCTTAAGAAAAGAGACAAAGTATTTCAAATAGCTTATGAAAAAGAAATTACTCATAAACCTGCATCTGATCGTTATCCCCTTTGATAAATCGTATGTCTTTGAAATTCTCTCGTTTATCCGGTATCGTGAATAAACTCATTCAAATTGGATAAAGCAATGGCACAAGTAATAAAAAGGAGATTTATTATTAGAAACATTCAATTAAGTATAACTCGTCTTTATCTATTATTATGTCCATGAAAACTTAGAGTATAAGGCACTGATATTGTACTACATTATGTTTATTCTTCATTGACTAGTTGCACTGGTTGCATTGTCTTTTGTTAAAATCATGATGATGCTGTTTTGTGGTCTGAGAGTCTGACTGATTCTGGTTGTGCAACAACGTCTCTGGTTAGTGGGCCGTGTTTCCATCCCTCGGGGTAGCCGAATTGACGGACGTCGTCCCACCATTGCTGCTTGCCGTCAGCCCAGATGCAATAGATGACGTTTGTGCCTACCAACACTACGAAGCACACCCAGAAGGCTACACGCCATTGCGCCAAGGTTGACTGTGAAAGAATAAGAAGGAAGAGTTAAGGTTGATGCATGTTTCATCTGAACAAGTAAATAGATTTCGAACTTCCAAAAAAAGAAAAATGGAGTAGAATAAACATACACACACAAATGTTGTAAATTTCCTTGATGATATCTATCTATAAATCTAACAGTAAAATAAAATAGTAAACGGTAGGCCTACAAGTTCCAGGGAATTAAATACTTCGCGATTATACACCAGCACAGAAGGATAATGTTATCTTAGGTTTTATCTCTAGTTATGGTTATGGCAATTATCAACTACCCACTAACACTGATTGCAGTTATCAATCTTAGCATCTGTACTCTCAATCTATTATATATTCGTGTATGATCTGTACGACCTACTTTTCTAACGGGCGCTTTCTCAATCTTCAAATAACTAATCTGAAGAATAAAAATGGTGGTTTGCTAACTTTTGTGTACAAAATATATTATACTATCATACTTATTCCTTACCGATAAAGTTATCTGACTATTGTAATATCAGCCAAAAACAAAGATCTACGATTCTATAACTACCTTAGAGGCATCCATTATTTTGCTAGAATGGACCTTGAAAAGAACTAGAATGAAAAGCAGCACAACAAAAATTCTAACAAGATCGAAAATAGGTCAAGTTTAAATGGTATATTAACTTTTGTGTCCCAAATGTACAGATAAACCAGAAAAGGCTGGACTTTGTTTACTGGACCTTGTTTATGATTTATGTGCTTGTGTTTTGACATCGAAACATTAAGATAATTATCGTTCACGTTGTCTAGAAACAATAAAATTGTACAAATACATTCAAAGGAAAGAGCCGGATTAATTAGTAAAAAAAAAAGAAACAATTACAAAGACCAAACGATTTCAATTGCCGATGTATTTCGGTGACTTAGAGAAACTGAACTAAAACATAAAAAATGAAATGTGAATTCACAATAAAAGGATGCGATATTAAGTGGATTATAATTAGTAAAGACCTAGCTAGATCGATTTATCGCCCCCGAAACCGTTTCCGAGATTCAGATTATATATATACATACATATATACAAGAATTGCTCATTTAAAGGTATTAGATAAGCCACAAAAAAAAAAGGCTCAGCTTGGTCTGTTGATCGGAAAGCACAACGCTGAGATATGCGATCTCGAACAACATCTACCTTACCGCTGACGCATACTGCGCCGGAACAAAATACCACGCTAGACCTTTTGCTTTCAATAATGTGTTCAGCCTAGCTTACGGAGCGTGGTGCGTTCCGATCAAGAAACCAAAGCTTTAACCTCTCAGGGGCACGATTTTTTGTTGAAGTGCCGCATTTGCGGACGCGAGATTCTATTAGAAGTCTAGACTCTCTACTTGTATCAACACAGGCGTTTATTCTGAAACAATGAACATTGTCTCACTTAAAGCCCTTAAAATTTTATGCGAAATCCAATCGTAAACCGAGCTAAGTGAACTTAAATCTATTCACTCGTGAGTTTTTACGAGGTAGAAAGCACTTAACCCAGATGAAGTTGTATGTACAGTCACAGTCAAAAGATCTTCATCAACTTAAGGTCTATTTTTGTTAGCTCCATGCATGATTAACAGAATGACACTCGGTTGTTTATTAAAATTGTGACACAGACAATTGAAATGAATAGTATAAATTAAGTAAACATAAAATGGCTATAACGAGACGTTATATTCCGGCCACAATTGTGAACTATAGCCCGAAGTTGCACGAAAAACTTAACTCTGAGTAAGTTGCTAACACGAGGTTTAAAAATCTGCCTAACCTTTTCCCAACTATATTGGGGTCGCGTTCCAGTCTTACTGGATTCACGATTGCTAACACGAGGTTTAATTGACAATATTATATAACAAACTATCCTTAGTTTAGTAGCTTTAAAAGGTATTAACCGTCCTGACTTGTTAAAGGAAAGAATTTGGAAACTGCCATAGGAAAAAAGGACGAGACTGTACTTACATCAGGCGTCAGAAGGCCGATTAGGTACGGAGTGATGATGCCAGCGAAGGTTGATGTTGTGTTTACGAGTGACGTCAGAGTGCCGGCGTAGTTGGGCGCCAAGTCCAACGCGTTTACCTGAAAGAAAGCCGTGATTTTAGATGAATATCGAATAGCAGTTTGAAGGGTGTTTGGATCGTTGTTGTTAACTAAGTTCATTAAAAGTTTAGGTTTGTAACTTCTATATTAGATGGTCAATATAAATGAAAATATATTTCCAAAAAGAATGCACTTTTTGTCTACTGAGACATCCTGAGACGCCACTAATAAAAACCTATCTTGTACCTATACACACAAATAAACATATATTTGATTTGAGATACGATCTTATAGAGAAGTATTGAATAAGAAAACATGTGATAAGGAAGACTTATCTCATATCTTTTGCCCATTTAAACTATTAACATGAACTCCTATAACGAGGAGTATTAATACATTATATAATCGTAACAATCTAAGAAGTCCGATGACGTTTCTCATTTTACATGCTGCGATAACTTTGTATAGTTATCGCCAAACATCTTGGCCGCCCTGAAGTATCTCATAAAAAACACCACCGTTTCGTGCCTTGCGCATCGAAAAGCCAACTTCAGGGCGGCCCAGAAATTTGGCGAGCACTATACGTAAATCAAATTCATAATCATAATTAATTATCCATACAATTTAACAAAGAGTATCATTCGCATTTAGCATTCGGTTTAATTATTATTAAATATTTTTATAGCTGTCAAATCCAACTTCTTAGATTCTCACGACTATAATGTGGTTGGAACGCTTGGAATCATTTTACATAAAACCATAAAACAAACCGTATTACTATCTATATTTACTTTTCTCCTTAGCTTTCGTTACCAAGCAGAAGAAAAATATTTTTCCATCACATTTATCCCTCTGAAGGATTATGGAGAAGGATACGTTAATTAATATTTATTCTCTCTGACAACAATAAGACCCCCGAAAGAAACCCACCCCTTTTTGTAAACAACACTGTGTAAACAAAGGAAAATAATTTATTATCTTATTCAGCACCTTATTTCGGAGAAAGAGCAGTTACGGGTTTGAGAAAACCACAAAAACCTTTCTGAGGGTCTAAGTATCATGATTCCTGATAAGATACACCCATGAGAATAAAGTAATACAAGACTTTACGGATTAAGGAAAGAAAGGAAACATTCTAATGAAAACTTTTATCAAGAAACACCTACTTTTTTCTTAAGATTTTGAGTTCATCATAAATTGGAACTTGGTCCATTAGAGGGCTTTTATTGTTTCTATGTTAGAAAGGTTGAGTAGGGTTTCATGTTATTTGTTTGTTCATTTCTGAATTATGCCTTTGGCTCTTTTTCCTATTCTCTTTTTTCCATATAAAATCCTATAAACAGAGGTATTTCTTGTAACAAATTGCTTGACCGTTCACGTTTAGAATTCCACTTAGCGCACAAGTCTGTAGTAATGTTAAAAAATGCAGTGTCACAAACCTGGACATAGCATAAGGCTAAGCTTTTAGCAACAGAATTATTTCAATGGCCAAACAACTTGTTTTTAAGTCTGGTCTAAAAGCGAACAGTTAATGCTAAAAATGTCGCCATTGTTTAGAACAAGTTACTAAAGCTAATTACGTAAGTAAAGTACCTTCATGCCGCTGTAGAAGCCTCCCATGAGGGCCATAGAGAGGATGAAGTACACCATCGCAGCATTTCTGTCGCAGCCAGCGTAGGATGCCAGGATGATACAGATGGCGGGACCGGTTGCAGCTGGAATTGAAATATGTTGACGGGTAAGTTTTGAGTTTAAGATTATATAGGTACACTTTCCCATATAATAATCATAATATAGTATTATATTTATCTTAAAAATGTTACTAAAAACTAAAAAGGCCATATCATCATACAAGCCAACTCAAATTAGCTTCACAGGGTTGGATTGTTAGGAATGACCGGGATACAGCATTCTAAAAAGGAGTAGAAGAACATCATGTGGTTTTATTCAGTATGAGTCTAATTAACTGTTCTGTCCGCACTAGAGTGGAGAATACCCACGACGAATTCAGCACACAATAAAAGTTGATAGGTACGTTAGTAGAAAAAAAACATTAGACACAACATACCAATAGTTGTGTGAATAATTCTTCCAGTCTTGATGGTATGCCAGCCTTTCTTGATACAAATATCGCAGACCAATCCGAAGAGGAAGGAGGACACCCACATGGCCATGTAGGGCAAGGCAGTGAGCGTGCCAGTCATCGCGATGTTGTACTTCAGAACATCGTGAGAATACTTAGGAAGATCCGTCACCATTGTGTAGTAACCCCAGTCGTGGCCAACCTGGAAATAGAACAGAAAACTTAATAACACGATGACAAAGAAGTTTGAAAAATAGGGACGATAAGATTTTTTGGCTTTACCTATTTAAGATTTTGAGGAACACAACACAATAAAGACACATTTTTTTTGTAATTGCTGCTTTTGGACACTATCTCATCCTGATGGTAAGCGATGACGTGGTCGACGATGAAACATGTATTACCGATGAACGTTAAAGGTTCATTCATCGGTCAGACAGTATACGACACCCCGGTAAGAAAATCGCGCAAATAAAGATCGTTCCCTCTCCATCTCTTATAATAATAGTAACCGGAGTACCAATATTAATGATCCCCCAAATTACGGAGTCGTATACACAGCGATCAATAACTCCTTGGCAACGCATTGACAGCTCAACACGCTTACACGCTCTCAGAGCGTAATATTTCATCTAAATACTCCATGAAATTAAGACGCTCATCATTAATTCATTTGATTCTCTTCATATAAATGCTTGCTCGCATTTGCTTCTTGAAACCAGTATGGTATAAGTATGTATTTATATTTTATTCATAATCTATACTAATATTATAAAGCTGAAGAGTTTGTTTGTTTGTTTGATTGAACGCGCTAATACTCAGGAACTACTGGTTGGAATTGAAGAATATTTTTGTGTTCGATAGTCCATTTATCGAGGAAGGTCATCACGCTACGACCAATAGGAGCAGGAGCATAAATGTTTTTTTTTTGCAAAAACGGGCAAATTTATTCCTTTTTGAGAGCTTCCGTTGCGTGCGCTGCGTAAACGATTTAAGTTACGCAACAATCATGTATGTAGGGTAGGGTAGGTTGGGTAGATGGGTAGGTAGGCAGCCAGTTGACGTGAGCGAAGCCGCGTGGGACAGCTAGTCTGTACCAATATTATAAAGAGGAAAGATTTTTTGTTTGTTTGTTTGTTTGTACCGAATAGGCTCCAAAACTACTGGACCGATTTCAAAAATTCTTTCACCGTTGGGCAGCTACTCTATCCCCGGGTGACATAGGCTACTTTTAATCCCTGTATTCCTACGGGAACGGGAACTACGCGGGTAAAACCGCGAGGCGTCCTCTAGTAGATAATAATTTGCAGACTATGCCAGCCAGTAATGTTGTAGACAAGAAATTAAGAACAAGAAATAGAGTGTGCAGTTTCAATAATTAGATGTTTTAATTGAAGAAGTGTAACCTAAAACATTATGTATAAAATATTTGTTGGGATACGGGCAGGAGTCTAGTACATGGATATATGTAGATAGACATTTGTATTTTTGCTCTTGCAAAACGTTAATATAAGCATTTAATCAACTAAGGATGAGGATGACTCCGTGTTTGTGACGGGTATCGATATCTAAAGACGAAGATATAGATCTAATATTTTCTAATCCAACTAAGCTGCTAGACCATGTCCATGGCGTTTAACGTATCGACAATATTTATCAATTTATCAAGCTTAAATAAATAAGACATCTAGTTCCTAAGCAAGTCAAACGACATCCGATGCCGTTTCCCTAAGCACATAAACTATTTGTTCCGTTTGCTCCATTAGTCGGCCGGCCCCGCTCGTTAGCTAACCGTAAGGGAAAATTCACAACAACTTTCTAAGCGTATTTTCCGTTTCCTTTAAACATTCTAAAAGGTCACGGTTACTAAAATTATAAATAATAAAAAAAATCATTTAAAATATTTATAACGTTGTAAATGCGAAGAGGAGTTTGTTTTTTACTATTTGGATGAAACTTACGATATGGACATGAAGAGAAGAACTAGAACCTGGATTAATATAATGGATATATTTCATCCGGGTATAAAGTTCCCTTGGTAGTTATAATAATAAGACGCTTTTCACAGGGGCGAAGCCGCGGGTAGAATTATTTATTAAAAGTTGAAAAAACTGACCCGATAGACGTCCTGGCCCAACTTCAGAGTTTGCTCAAAAATCCCATAGAAAGAAGGACTTCTAGGTTTTCTGGAATTTTACAATTTTCGATGGACCTCTTCCATTTTTCCCCAAAAACCTTGTTCATACTATTACAAATAACAAGTCTAAACAAAATCGATCTACTATAGTCGTTCTCTAGTGATACGCTTTCCAATGAAAATATTTATTTACTCGTATATAGATTAGTAGATATTTAGATACATCGTTTTTACTGTAGACCGTTACGCAAGTTCCCAAATATTCTACGCCATTTATACGTCAGTTTCAATAACGCGTATCGAAAGAATGGCAGTATTTTCCTCTCTAAGACATTCCGTAATCCAATAAGTGTCAGGAAAGGATTGACTAAGCCGAAGTCACAAAGGCAAAAGCCTCGTTTGGTGTAAGCAAGTAGCAACTGGAGAAGTAGCTAGTGTGAACACTGACTTTAAATTAGTCATTCAGGGCCTGCAGTCTCGACATAGATAGCGATGCCGTCGCAAACTAACGATCGCTAAATATTAGCGAAAAAGATCGTTTGCAGTAACGACGATAACGGTAAATACAAGTCTCGAAAGTCGAGTTAGCGAGCAAAAACGGTCACTATCTTGACTTGTGATGTAAGCTAACAAAAATAAAATAATGACAATAAAAAAAAATGTATTTTAGGGCAAATTGGTGGACAAGATATTCTCAAATAATTATTTTTCTTTGAAAATTTAAAATATATATATATACATATATAAAATTATTAAATTAATATTTCTATAATATTAAATATGTACATATATAAAATTAAAATTCATTCATAATAATATAAAATAAAGGTACAATAAATAATCTAACCAAATCAAATAATAACCGAAAAACCGATGTCTTAAATCGATAACTTAGCGAAAATAGGCGTTAAGTTTGCGATGACAGTCGATAGCTTTGACAGTAGAGACTAGCAAAAATCGTCATATCGAACGAATTTTGTCGTAAAGCGATCGTTATCTATGTCGAGACTGAAGGCCCAGAACTGCAACAAGTCGGTGTGCTTTACAGCACTTACTATGCAATGTAGCTATAACATAATGATCTCGAATGGACTGAGTAATTCCTATTCAGGTATGAAGTTTATACAAGTTATATTTATATGTGAAAGAGATATAAATTGATCGTGCGGCCAGTAGTTGGGCCTGGAATTCTGATTGGACTGCATCACAGGTTTTTAGGAGTGTATTGGTCCTATTTTCAGATAGACAATGTGAAAAGACACAGGCTCTGTATAAAAAGTGGCCGATTTTGTGTGGCTATTTCTCAGTCCATTCTCTGTGTGGAGTTTCTCCATTCTCCTGTCTGTGTGTCTTTGGCTTAAGGGACTGTGTCTACTACTGTTTACGGGTGACCGCTTCACGAGGCTTCTGTAGTACGATCGCTGAGTAATTTACATGATAGAGCAATTCTAAGGATGACGTCACAATGGCGTATCGTTAACTATTCTCATAAGCCGGCGCCCGCCGTCTGCAAAGAATGCAATATTCCCTTCCATTGGAGGCCCCGGGGGTTTACCATGTTTTACGAGTATATCTCATCGAATGTAACTTGCTTTAAGAAAATAGTCTTGCTATAATGCATGGTTTCACTAACACTATACGACCGACGGTGACGTTTAAATTTATGGAACAATTATTTTTTTAAACACGGCTGCAAATAAAACCAACTACAAAGTTCCTAAAAACTGAGCCTGACTCTCTGTCATGCATTCGGATAAAAAAACGCTATGTAGGAATTTCATTGCTGAGCACCAAAAGTTGAAAATTTAACAAACCGCTTTTTACATATTGTTTTATTAAAAATGGGCATTATTCGAACAAGTATCAAATAGGAATTGACTCCAAGTAACTTTTGAATTGCTTGCATCATTGAGGAGACACGTATGTTATCTGTAAGTACAAAAGATTTCTGTGTTTATTTTTATGTATGATATTTTGTGTATGGATTTTCGAAGTCATATTATTTTGCATACGGTAGAGATTGTAAATTAAACATGCAGGTAGATAAATGAGTCAAACTTATGAGTTGTGATCACAACAATACTATGACTTAGCATGAGAATAAAACCTATAAATATTTTATAGTTCTAGCTAGTAAATGGTTAGAATTAACATTGCTTATAAATATGTTGGACGATGGCGTCATCCGAACCAATGCCTCACAGCTGTTGTGGTCGGGCTCTAGTGACTCTAATCGTAACCAGATCCCGTGACCGAATTTCTTCTACACTTTTAATCTGTAGCTGGCAAACCCATAAAAATAGTATAATAAACAAAAAATATAATAAAAATGATGATTATCTAGTTAAAGGAAAAAAGTTAAATTAAAATCATCATTCCAAGCGTCATTCAATTTAATTTCACCCTGTATAGGTTTTCAAAGCTAAGATGAGACATGGTACATCACAAAACATTAAAATTCGTAACAACCAACCACTCTTTTTAAACCGACAAAACGTATTTGGGAAGGAATCTCGAATGTTTCCCAAAAACCACACTATATATACTTACTAAAGGTAGTATTTGCCTTTTATTCTCTCCCCGATCTAGTAATCTATTTGATCCTGTGGTCAAGTTTGTTAAAGCATGAGGTTTCAAAAGGTCAGTTGGGCAGCTATAGAAAGGGTCAGCTCACATCGAGATGCGAAGCGACACACGATGCCTGAAGATGCAAGTGGGCTTAATTAGTGCGAGTTTTTTATTTGCACTTGATCGCAAATTTTCATCGAAACTGCGCCGTCTGGTGATGGTAATGGAAACTCTTTTGGACGTGTTCCAATATGTGAGGAGCAACACGGGCGAAGCATCGCTGTGGCACACTGCTCCTCGAGGTGCAAGGCAACGCCGCTGGAGTGTTTTCATTTGGTTTTGTTTCTCAGGTTGTGACCATCCTGAAAAGCTTTGGTGGAGTCACAGACGAGCTACTTCCAGTCCATTCTGTCTACGGCTCGTCTTTGGTCAGTCAGGTCAACGTGAGTTCTGTTTATCGGCTTGATTTGATATGACCAGCAAGTGAGTGGAAGGTCGTGCGGTCTATATTCAATCAATACTTTAAAAAGGATTTTAAGCTCTAGGTCAAAAATGCTATTCTTCATATACTCAATTGGACATAACTACCTACCTAATTTAACTCAGTTTAGTCACTATCGCGATTCGTCTAATACCGTATTTGCCACAAATGTAATTCATCATGTACGCGGTTTGCCATAAACGCTGTTTGTCATGATTAATTTAAATTATACTTGTTTGGTATATGACAGACTCCTACACCACTTAGATACTTATTGACATATAAGTTCACGTGGATAAACCATTTCTTCCTGAGACATTAAGTTGTTCGGGAGCCAAGCACCGAACAACAAATGAATTAGGGGGCTGGAAAACACCGTCTTTGTACTTAAATCCCACAAAAAACCAACACTTTACCTATTTTTACATAAACTTAAAACAGTTATCTACACATTTTGATTTTATTTTGAAAATCAGTATTTTTATTCTTAAAAAAAAAATAGGAAGAATTCAGTGATAATTATGTTTTGACAACACGAAAATTGATTTACAACAAGCACTTATATTAAGCGTTATTTCACGTTATATACCTATAAAAATAATAAATATGAATTTGACGAATGACAAATAATTCAATCAAACATGATTTATCAGTGATTATGTGTATGTATCGCTATTGTTATGTTAATAAATGATGATTGCCACATACTTGTTTTGTTTATCTGTTAGCTATAGTCAGAATTTTAATTCGATTCCAGATTTGACATTAGCTACTGTCATTTTGTGAAATAATGATACCACATATAATAGTGTAGTGATGAACACAAAAATCGATAAACAATCGAAAAACAAAATGAGCTGGAAAAAAGCTGCCATTCATGATTAGCTTTTAAATAAAAATATTCATTACGAACCAGATATGGTTAAAGCTACGCTTTTAGAACTGATTCCACATAACGAGTCTTTTAATAAGTACGCTGTAGACGAAATGGCAGCACAACATGGGATCACGGTTTTAAGACTGCCCCCTTACCATTGCGAGCTAAACCCTATCGAATTGATATGGGCGCAGGTAAAGGGGCATGTAGCTCAAAATAATAAAACTTTCAAATTGACAGACGTGAGAAATTTATTTCAGGAAGGCATTCAAAAAATTACGACTACCGAATGGTCTAAATGCGTATCCCATATTTTTTTTTATTTTATTAAAACTTTATGCACAAGTACAAAGGCGGACTTAATGCCTTAGGCATTTTCTACCAGTCGACCTTAGGGTGGTGCAGAGATAAAATAAGGCAGGTGCAACTAAATTAAGGGATAAATAGAGAAAAAAAAAAACATGCAAATATATACTTAGATACATACATACAAAAACAATGCTATAGAGAAACCGAAACCAACAAATCAATTCTGTGATGATTCTGCAAATTTCTTGCGAATGTGCTCACGTGCCTTCAATTTGAAAGATAACCGACTGTTTGCCATCCTGATATTCTGAGGGAGCGCATTCCAAAGAGAGATTGCCTGGACAAAGAAGGACGAGTGGATAAACCCAGAGCGGTGAGAAGGACATTGTAGAAGACGATTATTGGTGGAGCGAAGATTTTTACTGTGAGCAGAGCAAAGGAATTGAACATGAGAAGTCAGATAAGAAGGAGAAGAGGGTTTATCAATAAAAGAAAACAGGGTAGTCAAGGCCCTCAGCGCTCTACGCTGACGAATGGGTAACCATTTTAAAAGTGATCGATGAGTGGATACATGATCATACTTACGGAGGTTGAAGACAAATCGAATGCAGTTATTTAGAAGGCGGTCAAGTTTATTGAGTAGATCTGCATTCAGGTCATAGTAGCACACATCACCATAGTCAATAATGGGAAAGATTATGGACTGTACAAGCATGGCCTTTATGTGAGCTGGGAGAAGATTTTTTAGCCGATACAGTGAACGCAACGTTCCGGTGACCTTTTGGCTGACACTCGTAACCTGTTTGCGCCAGTCAAGGCAAGTGTCGATGAGCAGACCAAGATCCTTAACCTCGGAGCTAAACGGGATTGGTACGTTGTCGAAGGTTATGGGTGGAACAGTTAAGCTATCGAGCTTTCTCAAGCTATGGGGGCTCCCAAGTATGATAGCCTGGCATTTTGCAGGGTTAACCGCCACACCGAATCGGTCCGACCAGCCTTTAATCATAATTAAATCCCGGTTTAGCCCCTCGATCGCTTCCGATATGTTGTCAACATGCGCCTGACAGTAGAGCTGTAAATCGTCAGCGTAGAGATGATACGCACACTGAAGCTCGGTGGTTATAAGATTTATGAAAATTGAGAACAGAAGAGGAGATAAGATACCGCCTTGAGGGACGCCAGCTGCAAGGTCACACCACCCAGAAGACAAGTCTCCAGTACGAACTGATTGCTGACGCCCCCGAAGATAAGAGGAAAACCATTACAGCACCTCGTGAGAGACCTTACGATAAGAAAGGATAGACAAAAGGATATCGTGATTGACAGTATTAAAGGCGTTGGAGAAGTCGATTAACACTAAAATAGTACTGACTTTAGTGTCCTCCATTCCCCGCCTTATATCGTCAGTCACTTTAAGGAGAGCTGACACGGTACTGTGCCCGGGCCTGAAACCGGATTGAAACGGGCTGATGAGGGAGTTGTGGTAAATAAAGTAGGACAGTTGTTTATGAACACAGGCCTCGAGCACTTTGGACAGGAAAGGAAGGATAGAAATTGGGCGAAAGTGACCAGAAAGATTGGGATTGGGAATCTTAGGCAGGGCTCGAACATGAGCATTACGCCACAAGGAAGGGAAAACACCGGAGTAAAGAGAGAAGTTAACAATGTGGGAGATTACAGGAAGAAGTTGATCCAAAGCCGACACGATCATATGACGACTGATGTTATCGCAGCCCACAGCTTTGGATTTAATGGATAGGATTATCTTTTTGATCTCTACTGGGTCGACTGGGGTGAAGACAAAGGGGGCAATATTAGGACGCGTCAGACCAGCAAGGTAGTCGATAGTTTGACGTTTGGTTAGACTGTCTATCATAGGCACAGTAGAGAAAAACTGGTTTAGATCGTCCAAGTCAATTGTGTTAGGAAGGTCTGAATGTTGCGATTTGCCGATACCTAGGGTCCCAAGGAATTTCCAGATATCGGCAGAAGAAGAAGAAGAAATATTATTTAGAATGTGGCGGCGTTTAGAGTTGCGTATCATCTGATTACACCGATTCCTAGCTGACTTGAACAAGGTCCAATTGTCCTCCGAGCGATCTTTTTTGAATACCCGAAACGCGCGGTCCCTCCGTCGCATTGCCATCCGGATTCCCCTATTCATCCATGGAGCAGGTGGACGCTTCAACTTGACTCTCCTGATAGGAGCATGATTATCATACAGTTTGGTCACAGCACTGTTGAACACACAAACTTTGTCATCCACAGTCGCAGCTTCATGTAGGAGTGTCCAGTCAATATTCGAAGCATCTTTTTGTAGTTGCTCACTATCCATACGTGCAAAGGCACGCCTGTACTGGAACGTTGGTTTAGGCTTTGGAGGTTTAAGGACATAGGACAGGTAAATAAGGTCGTGATGGGAAAAGCCAGGGGCACCATGTTGACCATGTGAGGAAACTAGGGAAGGATTAGAGGTGAGGATAAGGTCGAGCCAGGTATCATCGCCGATTGTATTATGATGAGTCGGTTGGAGAGGCAATACGTGAAGACTGGCTGACTCGACAATATGCAGGAGTTTACGGGACCGAGGGGAATTGTGAGCAAGGAGGTTGGTGTTAAAATCGCCCATGATGATGTGATGTGCATACTCTGAACCCAAAGATTCAAGTACCGATTCGAATTCGGTGAAATAATCAAGGGAAGGGGGGCAGTACACAACACCTAAAACGGTTTTAGCTCCTTTGACACAAACCTCTATAAAAAGAAACTCGGCAGAATCATTTGAAACAGAATTGGTAAGAATTTTAAATGGAAGATCACCGCGAAGGTAAATTGCTACACCACCCCCTCTCTTACCAATCCGATCATTCCGAAGAAGAACAAAACCAGGAAGAGAGTAGTTGGTAGATGAAAGTTCAGGTTTGAGCCAGGACTCAGAAATCAGGACGGCGTGAACATTGTTATTGAAAAAAGTATCGTACAATTCGCTATGGTGGCTCGGAATGCTTTGAGCGTTAATGTGGCAAACGTTAAACAGTCGGTCAGGGTTTTGGCTGAACCTTTGACGCAAAAGATCGCCAAGGGTGTCCGAAAGAGAGTTTAAGCTAACATCAGAAGAAGAGGCAGTTGATGCGTTGGCAGAATAAAAAGATTCGTTTTCAGATAACATCATATGAAAGTAAATATATAAATAAAATATATACCAAAATTACACACAAGTCACACAAACAAAAACACTACACGAAAGGCTGGCGCTTGCATCTCTGCACCACCCGCCAGCTAACATCATAATTTATAATAGAACAAACACTACATAAAACTAATATTGAAGGAAGTAAAAAGGGAACGATGAAAGTTTACATAAAATAGAAAGTGATATAAAATATGCAATAATAATGGTACTCGGAACGCACCTTGCCAAACGATCATGAACGTATCCGATTAAAGTCAGGTAACATTACGAATTGACGGTAGTTGAACAATAATAATTACTCTGATTGACATATGAGGCATAAAAAAAAAAAATGAGGGTAAACACTGTAAAGTTATTATCATAATATAACCATATTGTCAAAGAAGAGGAAAACATGAGTAGGCTAGATATGTTAATTGACAATATCACAGACACATTTATAATAAATGTTACAGAAAGTGACAGCGATAGCGATAGCGATGACGGCGACAATATATAAAATAAATTATTACCATAATACATCTATCTGTTTTATTTGTCATGTTCCTTCATGATCACATTTTTTTATTTATTTCACACACAATTATAAAAGAAAAGTTTTAGATCGTTAATTAATCGTCAAAACTAAATTATCGGTTCAGAAATATTTAATTACCTGATATACTTAGTTTACGAGAGTAAAATTATAAACGAGAAGAATCGATCCGGAAATATTCCATTTCCATATCGAATAATTTTGCAACGTCACTATTTAGTACTTGTCATAACGTTGCAACACTGAAATTGTCAAATCTGGAATCGAATTAAAATTCCGAGTATAGTAAATATTTTCCCGAAAATATATGGGACGAACAGATTTAATGACGTGCTGCATCTATGAAAAATAGCGAAAGTGTCCAATCGCGGATTATGACGTTTTACGTACGTGACGAATAGCTTTTGCGATCTGGAACGTGTAATTCTTTAAAAAGTGCATGCATCGTAGCTTCGCGTCGTGTCGCGTCTCAGTGAGAGCTGACCCTAGTTTTAGTATGGTAACCTTGTGGTTAGCGGACCAAACAAAGTTACGTATGTAATTATTTTTGTATTGTGCCTACTCTTAGTGATTGTGTGTTTCCGAAATGAGGACAAGCATTGTTGTTTTGTTATTCATCAGTAAGTTATTTGAAAAATAACAAAGCTTTTTCGAGATCATCGGTTGAGAGCATTTGTTGTAGACTTCTATGGCAAAACAAATCAATGCGGTTCTTAGAAAAGACCTATCCCGTAAAACTTAAAACCTTAGAAAATGGGATAAACACTGTCAGAGTAGGAGGCACATTGCAAGATAACAATAACAGTGCGGAAGTGCCAAAATATTCATAAGTTAAGCCGATTATATTACAACTTCATAAATATATTTACTCAAAACAAAAGAAAATGGAGGGCATACGTAAGTACAACAAACTTATAACAGGGCTAAGCCAACATCCGAAACAGTTTCAA
This sequence comes from Orthosia cruda, assembly GCA_964057195.1. Lineage (NCBI taxonomy): Eukaryota > Metazoa > Arthropoda > Insecta > Lepidoptera > Noctuidae > Orthosia > Orthosia cruda. The sequence goes on along the minus strand of OZ059826.1, from coordinate 20,323,394 downwards.
GATCAATAGGTATCATTTAGTAAACAACACTCTTGTACGACCTTCGAGAAACCGTGGGCGCTAAGTGCAGCATAAAGAACATTCAGAAGACTAACTTAAACTTTTGCATTATAATTTTTTTGTTAGCCTGAATTGTCCCACTCCAGGACACAGGCCTTCCCCATTTCTTTCCCGTTAAAGTAGAGAAAAAAGATAAACACCCAAAATATATCGTTTATTTTGTCAAATCATTTTAATTTGAAACAATAACTTTAAGATAATCTTGAGCATATTTCAGATAGCTATTGTTTTTTTCTAAAATGTATTGTGACTTTTTATTTATTATATTATTATATTGTAATGAACGGTAAGTAGTACCTATTAATTTGAACTTATAAAAATCTTATCTGTATTACTTGTCATTGTAGTCGGTAAATAATAATGACGCTTCGTGTCTGAATGCAGAATATGGTTGTTTTCTTTAATTTTCCATTACTCAACAATTCTTTTTAAGATACTGATAAAATGCCCCATATCATGCAATAAATTATTTCTTTACCTCCTACACTTTTTGCTATTTAGGTCTTGTCACCGTTTGGATTTGGTTAGCATACGCATAAATCTCGATGTTTTTTAAAATAAAATTAATAAATACGTGTATCGTCTATTTCGGGCAACAAAATGATATATTGCTATTTCTATAGATTGCATACATACAGCTAGTCTAATTTAAACTAATATTATAAAGAGATATTGGATGTTTATAATTATGTTTGTATTAGGGATTTTTGGAAATACTATATGAACCAATTCATCCTTTCAACTATAGAAAGCTTCACGATTCTTCTTTTTGTTGAGTATCATAGGCTACCCGAATAAATGCACGGTTGTTGAGGGGTTCCAAGACAGCGAATCTGCGGCTTATAGCAAGTTGATAAATAAAATAATAACCACGATTTGTACTGACTGGCATTTCTGCCTTCTTTTCTGTCTTGTTGTTATTAAATGTTTCTGTTTTATAACTCAATCAAGGTCTCAACTATGACGGAGTGATTAAACAATATCTCATTACATGATCCAATTTAGTTGAATATATAATATATATAATATATTCTTCCTGAGATTATTAAAAAAATAACTGAATAGCATGAAAGTTTATGTGAAATAATATTGAATTTGAATTTGACTACAATTTCGTCACTTACTCGCAGTCACCTTAACTTTGAGGAGGCTGCATGATTATTATTACGATGGATTCATCGTTGCATTAAAATTCTTATTTTTATATTTATTTTCAATTGTTTTCTGGACTGAAAGAGACAAGACCTCAAGATATAGAGAATCTTAGTGTGTGTTCTAGGGTTCCAATTTTATTTTAATTGTATTTATTTATTTAATTATTAATGTACACGCAGTATAATACATAAATACAACACATCAAGACAAAGAGTACAAAAGCCCTGCTTATTTCTTAAGAAATTTCTACCAGTACCATTAGACCCGCGAAAAGGAAAAATGAAAAAGAAATGTAGACAATAGTGTGCGAATATTTTAATATTCATCTTTTAAACTACGTAAATAACGCAATTAAATAAATTAATCGGCAATCGATTTTTTATATAAATTATATAATAATTTTCAGTGTGTTTCCAAATTTAGGTTGCAGTTTCACTAACACTTTATGAAATCTAGATGAAAGCCTTTATTTAATCAAAGTCTTCGTAAAGGTGCAATTATATTTAGACATCCATTTAGGTTAAGTCCAGTTATAGTGAAAACAGGCATAATAAGTGACTAACTATTTGTGGTTTGTTATCGCTTTTAACGTGGTTCTCTGTGGTCAGACTGTGTGCATCGCGTTCGTCATGCTTTTGATGCTATTTTTGTAATAATTATTGTTACCTCAATGGATTCAGCGTTTGAAGATAAAATATTTGCTCCAGTTTGGTAGCATGTGGTTATGAAATCTATATAAAATATGACCTATGTAGGTACCTAATATTAAAATAATTTTATGCAGATATGAAAATTCCGTTACAAATCATAGGACTAACTTCCTAATTGATTGTTATATGAGTGAAATTTTGAGTTTGAATTTTTTGAATTCCGATTGTTTACGGAAGAGTCGCGCTGGCAAAGCTTTCTAACATCATGATTTGTTCTGAATTTTGTCAACGCGCCAATTACTTAAATAACTACGAAAGAACGATTGAAATGGGTAAAATAAACATTCACAAAATAACAAATAAACTGATTAGATCACCTACATAGCTATGTTGTGATTATTTTTATGTACGAGATAAAAGTGTTCTGATAATACCAGACATCTCGAATACCTGATAAAGATCAGAAAATACTTTGCTGATGGGAATTTTTCCACTATTTTAGATACCTACTATGTAATTGATAAATTTAGTAACATGTTAAATTTAGTCTTGTTATACTTATTTTTATTTACCTTTGTATAGATTCTTTTACCGATTGTTTTGTGAATGTGTGAACATTGTAGGCCTTCTAGATGCTACTTAACATTTGTTAACTTTTTTATAAAATATATAATCTTTTTATTTTATTTTTTTAGTTTCTTACGACTTATTGTCATAAGTCGGGCCTACGTTGGCCCCCATATCTAAGTACTAATGCTGTAACATGGAAATATTGTAAAACCAAACCATTTTTAAAAGAGTAACCATGGAGTTTCTTGCCGGTTCTTCTCCATAGGAAACGACCAACCCGAACCGTGCACCTTTTGTCGACGTTTTATAAGTGCCCATGTAGGCGCATGTGAAATAATAAAAAAAGTTTTTTTTTGATTTTGAATTTATCCCACACATTATCTAAAAAAAAGATACTTTGTGAATAAATAAATCACTTTTTTAGAGGTAGATTATTTACATTAAACATGTTAACTACTTTTGCAAGAGCATTATTTACATCGTCAATCAATAGCAACTATCGTGTGATTTTAAATAAAATAACAATGTTGTCTGTAGACAACACAATATAAAGACTATCGTTAATGTAAGGCAAATCATTTATATAAACAAGAAAAAAATATGAACCAAGAATTGAGCCTTGTAGGACCCCCATTCTTACTACAGATCCAGGAGATGTTTTGCCATTCACTTCAACTCACTGATTCCTAAAACTTTAATCTTAAATATGAAGATCCGGAAAAGATAGGAAGAGGGCCCCAACATTGTTCAGAAAAGGCTATTCAGCTTATTGGTACTTACTGCAGCCCAAACAAGCGCCCAAACTGGCGCTGACCGCAGCAACGCCTTCCAGGGCACCGGGTCTTTGTTGTTAATGTTCTCAGCAGTTGTCACATTGTTGTTTAAGTACGTGAGCTCCTTCTTAGATATGTACGGGTGGCTGTTAGGGGTGCTGTAGCATAACATACTCTGAAAATGAAAAAAGTATTTTCAAAACATAATGGACATTGATATTGCCTTCACGCAACATGAAAGGAGAACTGGGGTTCGTTGGTACCAAGGCGACGTTTTGCGAAACAAAGTCAATTCGTTCGTGAGTTTTAGCTGTAATATGATAGAGACAGATTTTAACTCAAGGCAAATGAAACGGAATAAAAACAAAGTGATTCATTGTATTGATTACCTCTAATTATTCCAGAACCTACTTAGCTGAACTTTTTACGCTGATTGAGTATTCAAGTTATAAAACATACCTAACGTAACAAAAATGAACTAAGTACCTACATTAAAAAAGAATAATAAAAGCTCTAACCAGAAATCAGAACAAACAATAAACACTGCAATGCAGCATCAGTCAACACTCCACGCCAATCACTCAACGTTAATCCATATTATTATCCCACAAGTGGTCATAAAATTGCCACGGCCGTAAAGCCGTCCATCAATTTTCCCGTGCAGAAAAGGACACGGCAATTTGCCGTTATCGGTTCCGATTACGTGCCCACTAATTTTATTCACAGCTTTAGTCAGTAGGTATATATTTTTTGCTAAAGCCTCTCTTATTTTATTATTGGGTTTGCTATTCCGTGGACTGTGATTAATGTGCTTTTCAACGCAGCTTGTTTAGGCTTTTTCGGTAATTGGTTATTTTAGAATGGTGTTGCTATGATCACCCTTCTTTGTGGGATTTTATGGGAAATGTATCTACCTATACAATACTGCGTCATTACATGTATATACCCTGTAGATACCCTGTATACAGACATTTTAATGTTGTACGAGTATCTTTCTGTTAGTAAAAAGTTGCCCAAGCTGAGAAAAATAATAAGTTGTTGTTGTTGTTTTGGAGTAAGTAACCTATAAAATGTGTCTCTTTTCGTAGTAATAAAACTTTAAGTTCGTAAATTACGCGTAATTTTATCGGAATAATAACAAACAAAAATTTACAAAAAATCTCATAAAAGATGTGTGGTAATTCCTAAAAAAAAATCTGACACATTGTATATATCTCTGTAGTATTATATCTTTAAATATTAACTATGTCACTGGCTTCTGATATATGATTTTCAAAAACATACTTTGTACTGTTGCTTGTAGCCTACTTTTCTCGCGATCATTCTCCCTATTGAAAAATCAGCATGATCGAAAAAAAATATTTAGAAAATGTACTTACCCATAGCAAGAACCACAAGATACCGAAACCTCCAAAGAAGTAGAACACATAAGCCCAGTCTCTGCCATCAGACAGTAAAGCTCCTGACATATAGGAGCCGAAGATATTGCCTATCTGAGCTCCTCCGAACACCAGCGCTCCTTGGAACGACCGCTCATGAGGTGGGACCCATCTCGCCAACATTATCATGAGTGCAGGCATCGTTGGACCCTGATGAAAAAGAAGATTATTATTTGCAGACATAATAAAAACAGCATTATTGATCTAACGCTCTAAACTATTTAGCACCTGTTCAACAAACTAAAAAAATAAGGCGACTTCTAGTGACACACACGATCTTAATTAATCATTATGCGAATGTAGACCGCAAAATCGTGTCGCCTTTAATTGCAAGACAATGTGATAGAATATAAGGAAAAGGGACTGTTTTCTCTAAATTCCTATGACCATTTTAAAACGGAAAATTATCATCGTTCTAAGTCATACGATTACCTATTCATTATATTAATGAAAAAAAGATATGTATAAAAGTGCTAGCACGTGACGTAAAACCACACACTTGTACCTAAAATACTGGGTCAAGTGTTAGCTTTTCAAAGAAACCACAAAACCCGTGCAAAATTCCAGCTTCACTCGGAATTTTCCCTCTAAAAACATTACATTTATTTTGTCCTGCTTTCATCTTTTTGTTTAAAGCTCTGTGTTATCCAATGGCAGTACCGTATTAGCGTATCAACTGCTATCTTAAGACTTGAGAATCTATTTCTTTGTAGATACAGCTCGTGACTAAACATGCTCTAGTTTTTCCTTTGAAATTCAATTCATTCCGTGAAAGACAAAGCAGAGAGGGCAGGCAAATGTTTAATTAAAGCTAGAAAAGTCGACCAGAGCTTAAACACATACAACTTCGTTCTATTGCAGTGAACTATTATTGCATTCAGTGTTTATTAAAATGGTATTTTTATCTCTTTTGTCCTGCTATTTTATAAAGGCATTTTATTGGACTTGAAGGGAAAGTTTTTAGTAGTTTTAGCACAGGAGTAGTTTCATACATTTTCTATTAGCCTAAGATCCGACTGCAAAAATCTGCAGGAATCAGAGTTTTTGATTACAATTAATTTTCATGAATGATACTTGATATGTAGTAGAATAGATTGCTGCAGGATTGCCTGGAAATATCTAGCCGCAATAACCTTAATTAAATCAATTGAAATTTATTTTTGATATAAAACCCCAAAAAATTTTTTTTAAAGTGAATCCAACGTCATTTGAACGAAACTGGTGTAGAAAATAGGGGAAAATAAGGTTTCCAGTTCTCAGTAAGCCGCGAGCTTTGGGTTGCCAGTTCACTTGAACAACTTGGCAACTCATAAACGGCGGTTAAATGAGAGGTAGTTCATGTCGAGAAGTTCCTAGTCTATGGCAGGGATAAATAACAAAAAAATAAAATCTAGTTTCGACAAGATGCGGGCAGGCAACCCTGCATTAATCTATTTTACTGTCAAGAATCATTTATAAAAATCAAGTTTCATCAAGACAAAATACCTGCAGATTTTCGCAGTGGGATCTCAATATATATGGACACTAGGCAATTTGACGGCTACAAATTTAGCGGCGATAAAAATCTTACTTTTAAATCGATGTTTCGCTATTACTTGCCAAAATTTAACCAACAGGCGTTGCGTTTGTGTATCCAGTGTGGCGTAAAATTTTGATACATTGTTAAGGGTTTTCAGAATATCCTTGATAGTACTAGAACAATTGTTTGGATCTTTGTTAACGGGCCATCCTACCTACTATGAATCCACATTGCACATACGTACTGCATACAAGGTTGAATGAAACTCTTCACCCATGACGCTCATGAATCGATTTCATTCATGGACCACTGCATTAGAAAACTAAGATTTTCCATTTTATGCTTCTATTGACTACGCTCAAGTAATTGAGTGCCTTTTTATAAACACTTAAGTAGATAAGAAAAAACTAGCGTGCCATGTCAAAATTTTGAGATTCTTGTGCTATATTATTTGAATATAATTTATTTATTTATTATTATATTCTTTATTGTACACCACAAAAATATTTGTACAGGAAAAACATTTTTAAACGCAAGTGTACAATGGGCGGCCTTATCGCACAGGGCAATCTCTTACAATCCTTTGGATAGACTGAACGAGAGGAGATGAATTTAGGGTTGTCATTGTACAATATATTTTTAATAATAAAAATTAGTCATAGTAACATAAAATACATACATACAATAATACATAATATAGTAATAAATATCAAATATATCACAGAGAAAGGAGAAGACTAGTGCAAGGAATTATAGTGCAAGGAAATGCTCCTTCACCATTTAGTATAGGTATAAACTTTCCTGAGTACATTTTCTTAATAACGGTAAAAGCCGTATCAATATCCATTGTGTAGTTAGCAACGGATTTAGATGATTTAGATGTGATTTACACCGTCGTGGGGAAAATTTGTCACGGAAGGTTTAATGTTTATAATTATGTCCATTCATATTAAACTTCCTTACAATGTATCATACAGAAACCTCAATGTTTTGCCAAGTCGTAAAAACCAGGCGAAGCAGGGACTGGTCGCAAGTAAATAACATAAATTATAAAAATGTTGCAATGAAGAACATTTGCTTCAAAATTTTATAGCACAAAGTGAGGACAAGGATAAAAATAAAATTTATAACAATGCAAATGCATTTTTCATCGAACATGACGTGGGACTAATAGAGTCAAGAGTCGATAATACTTACAAATATGCTACCCCATTTATTAAAAGTTTAGCAGCCTAGTGACAGTGTTTTCGATTTCTGTTACTTTTTAGTTCAGAAATTGAACATTATTTATTACTCAGCGATTAGAGGATTCAAGATTAAACTGTTTATTGTTTTAATCCGTGAATTTCCACAAACAATTTTGGGACGCCTAATTTCTTTTTCAATACATAACTTAGAATACAATGTTTTTTGTGTTTCTTTTTCTTTTTTTATTCTTTATCTAGACAAAACAACCTCAGAAATGAAAGGTTTTGAAGCGCCAAACTTATACGGATGAATCTCTAGAAATTTCTGTTTTTCTACGTTTAATATAAAATTACAAATATCTCAACACAAGTCCCGGCAACATTGTTAGGAATAAAAAATAAACATTAAAATCTTAATTACTGCGAAAAATAACGACGGAAAAGTAGGTCAAGGCGTTTTTAACGGTTGAAAACAAATTGCTTTTGTGTTTCATCTTGAATAAATAATTAGCATATTTTGTTCGCACGCCATTCCTCTGTAAAACTGATAAGTTGTATCCGAGAATAATAAAAGAGATAATGAAACTGACCTATTTTTGGACCGGGAGGAAAAGTACAGAAATAAATACCATGTCCATAAATTTTAATAGAATTGCCAGTTAAACTAGAGATTATAAAGACGGCACTCGATCTATGGATCTAACGCATTAATTGCATTTAGTTAAAGAAATATTAGCATCATTTGTAAAATTTAAGATTGGTTAACCATTCTTTCCGATCCTATCGTAGCCAAGTTTCGGAGTCAGATATTATTTCGGTGCTGCTATAATTTCAAAATCTATTCAGGCCCTATTTGTTTTATCAATATTCTTTATAGCCATAAATTAATATATTTTGATAAAACCTACCTCTCCCATTCCTTGCAGAATTCTCAATATAAACAGCCATGTTGCCCCACCAGCTCTGATCACAACTGGGGTTAGGAAGGTGAACACTGCCGTACTTAGCAGTCCAACACCGAGGGTCCATTTTCCGCCGAATTTTTCTGCTAAGTAGCCTCCTGGTACTTGAGTTGCTGCATATCCGTAGTAGAAGCCGCTGAGGATTAATCCTTGTGTTTTTTCATCCCAATCGAAGATCGCATACTGGAAAGAAATTATACATTGTAGTATAGATAACTTGCGTGATATGATGATGGATCACGTCGAAATTGGGATCATAATGTCCAAGTTCTACTGGTATTGGCCGGGTCGCTTAGTAAAAGTCTCCACAAAATAAGTGCCTGAAGATGGACGGCGCCGACGAGACCGGTCCAGAAAGCCATGCAGAAAAGACGCGTACCATCAGGGCTGATACGAGGTGTCACGGGAAAAGAGTTCCTGGAGGGAATTAGGGGAGACTTGTGGCTAGCTGTGAAGATTTAAAAAGTTGCATCAGGTTGAAATGGTTGAACTTTTAATGTATGCCGTGGTGGTCACGTGGCTAAGACCTCGCCTCTCATGCTTGAGTTTGTGGTTTCAAATCCGTGTGATTTTTTACCAATGTGAGTTTTCATATATACTTTCTAAGTTTCATGGACATTACAGGCAACGGTTAAGGAAAACATCGTGAGGAAACCTAGACTTATATAGTTAATGTAAGTCTGAAATAGCCAAGTCAGAGGCCTGTGCGGTACCCAGAGGCGACTTAATTAACTCTGACAACAGAAGTGGTCACATCCTCACTCGAAAAAGAGAGAACTTTTAATTTTGAACCCGTGTGGAAACTTTGTTTCTACCAAAAGCGTCAGTCTCAGCTCCGCGAGGTCCTGGTCTCACGCGGAATGGCGACACAGGCTCTCACGCCCTACCATAGCCGGCCTCGTCACCATCGAGCCGATTACACATACACACACACATAACTGCGCTATCTCCCCGTGGAGAGATTTCTCCAGGATAAAAAAAAGGATCGTACGTTCCCGCGATCCCCGGCGTTGGTGTGAGGTGAAACATCGGGGTGGTTTTTAATCAGTAAGAGTCTGATAGACCCCAGGGCGGAGGACATCTAATGAGAATTTTCCACCCCGGAACAAAAAAATGGGAGACAGATTGGAAAATTAAATAAATGTTCAACTTTTCATTTTAAACTCGTATGGAAACTTTGCTTCTACCAAAATCTATGGTTCCAATTTAAACCCTTATGTAGAACCTTTAGATTCATTTAATCCAACTTCGTTTGACATGATAAACGTAGCACAGCCCGAGTCATTCCTCGCTCAGTGCACAAGCGTCAAGCAAAACTAATCTATTTTTAATACCTGCCTAGTAATCTGTTCCGTCATTTTAGCATAATTTAAGGTCGGTGTGTCGGTATCGTTGAAGGTACTCGAGGTGATTATTAATTATAGGATGGCATGCTAATAATATTTATTTATTATACTGTAAGTTATCCCACGTACTGCCAACGAGCCTTTGAATGTTATTTTGTATGTAAGTATGTGTTGTATACTTCAAGTTCCACGGGTTTCTTACTGATTAGTCAAGTTTATGCACGGCTATTCTTAGGAGCGGAAATATGTTTGCATATGAAAAGTCATTTATGTGCATGCGATGCGTATGACAAGATTAGCAGGTATAAAGTTTAATACATTTTTTTAAGTGTTTGTACAAATCGGGAAACAATGATTTTATTTTGGCTTACGTGATACAAAAAGATAATGATCGATGTGTATATTTATTTATTTTTAATCTTTATTTAGCTGTGTTTATTACATGGATGGCTTATGTGTGGAGGAAAACCAAAGGAACGGTGGATGGACTGTGTGAAGGAGAAAGAGGTGTGTCTAGAAAAGGGGTAACTACAGATATAACGACTGATAGAAAAGTTTGGAAGTACGAAGTGGTAAGAGAAGAGAGAAGCGATGTGGCACCGACCCCGAATGCTATCCTATCCTGTCCTATCCTATATTATTAAACGAGCAATAGTTGTATATATCTTCTATATATATATAATCATGTTCTCCGAAACGGCTTTAATAATTTCGAAAAAAAATGTAATATAGAGGTTTTCGGGGGCGAAAAATCGATCTAGCTATATCTGGGCAAATTCGTTTACACGGAGTAAACCAATTTTCACAGATTTCACACAAAAAGAAATAGGCCGCGCAATCTGTTTCGTTACTACCCCACTGCTGCTGGCCGTCTGAATAGCCTAATGATAAAGGCGCTGGCCCTTTACGACCAAGGTTCGAATCCCAGCTATGCATAACAATTTTTTTTTTGGTTTTCCTCTCGATAGTTTGTGTTTTTATTATATTTTTTTAATATTTATGCTTTTGTTTTTTTAAATTACATGTTTTGGAAAAAAATGTTTTCTCTATTCACTCGAGCAGACCTCGGTCTCCAAGGTACTGAATTTTGATAAGGGCAACAGAATGATGATGATAATGATGAATCACGATATAAATGAATACAAAACAGTTAAGCATTAATAGGTGACAACCGTCTTCAATAATGCTACAAATAACCAACAAAATCGAATCAACAGTAAACCAAAAGGTACCCTAACATAGTATATCATACGAACTGAAACAACCATACAAGACAATATTTATCGAACATGTGCAAGCATAATGAACGTAGACGTTCCGTGCCAAAAAGTTAAATGGTTTTAAAATGCAAATTCGCAATATAAAGTCTCTTTGCACTCACTAAAGGACATTCAAGTCATTCAAATGGAGACAGAGTATTACAATGATATCATCGCGTCTGTTTATATTGTTATAATAAATCACAATGTGTGAATGTATTTTATTCCTAAATTTTGTTTCTTTCATGCATAATTATGGCTTTAAATTAGGTTTAAAAATCTGTCTTAAGTTAAAATGCTAGTTACAGAACGTTACCATTCAAACATGCTGCAAGTATGTATTTTAAGATATAAAAAAAAATTGTATACAAAAATAATCCGAATTCCAATAAAAAATACTGATTGCACAGCAAAATACTTACCACAAAATATTATTATTTTTTCTGGCTGCAGGGTCTAAAGTAACCTAACATGAAGGAGATGACGGGATCTGAGTTCACTCGCTTTGCTTGCTCACATCAGCTCTCGTCATCCCCTTCGAACCTAATCTATCCGTGCCGGGGGGTCCTAAGGACTTTTTTTTTTTTTATGTGTGAGTATAACGGTATGCTCTGATTTAATTTGCTGTGCAGTCAGTATTTCTGAAGTACAAAAGTATATAAATGATGGAAATAAAAAGATAGGTGAATATTGATTTGATGTGCAATTAATAATATCCCTATATTGTTTAGGCAAGTAATTGTAATATATTTTATTTCTTGATTCTTATACATTTCAGTAATGGTATTTTATATAGTTTAGTTAAGTATTTATAGCCTTTATAACTTTTCTTATATTTTACACTGTGTCTCGTATCCAACTCTCCTGTCGCAGTCTTTTGAAACAAACAGCTTTGTGCGCGTTTATTTTTATAAATATTGTAATATAAGTTTCCATAAATTAAATGGTGATGTGATGGTTAAGTATTTTTATGTCCCTCCACGTGTTACTTTTAGCATTATACTTTATCCATTTAATAATATAATTATGTATACCTAAGTTGGTTTTTACTTCATTGTCACTGTCAACTGAACAGTGAATCAAGCAATAGTCTTGTATTGCATGTTTAGATCAAATAAAATATCACTTAAAAATAACTGCCAGTGACTAATTTGTTTTGTGATATAAGTACTCTGAATTATAATATAAGTCTGAGTGACCAACCATACATGATCTTCATGGCTGTTATTATTTGCAAGGTTATTGGTAGCAAGGTCCTAACCATGTTCTCACATTATAATATTCATATAGAAACGCAACCGAGGACTATGTTATATGCTAAACATCTGACCAACAATAATCATTTTTAATTCCTAGAAAAGGAAGTGGTGGCAAAGATCAAATGACCATTATCAATTAGTGTACAGTGACCACTATTAACTTATTAACAACAATAAATAACCTACATTATTGCGCAAACAACAGCTGACAATGACAATGACAACGAAGACTGACATGTTTATTGACCTGTCAGGAGTTCCCATGGGACCTAGTTATGAAGTTCATGGGAATAACATACAATGGATAGACCCTGAAATCGTTTTTTTTCATGACTAGCTTTTTTACTCGCAGCTTCGCTCCGGTGGCCCACCCCACAGGGCACATTATTTTTCCGGGATAAAAAGTATCATATGTTATTCTGGAATAATGTAGCTTTCCATAGGTGAAAGAATTAAATTGGTTATGTAGTTTTATTCATAACAAACAAATTTACAAACAATTAAATCTTTCTTATTAATTTTATTATTATACTAGCTTCTGCCAGCGGCTTCGCCCGCGTGTATGTCGAAAATTATCCCGAGAAAACGTATTCCCGGGATAAAAGTACCCTATCTGCTATTACTGACTATAATCTTTCTCTGTGCCAAATTTCATCCAGATCCGTCCAGCAGTTTGTGCGTGAAGAAGTAACAAATATCAGACACACTCACAAACTTAAGCCTTTATAGTATTAGTATGAAGTGTGATATTATATAAAGGGTGAGTTTTCAAGTAGGCGTGGTTGGCCAAATTCAAAACTTTAAGGAATAACGAAAAACACTCAAAGGAGTCACGATACCGATGTTGATGAAAACTAAAACTGCAACTTTTTTTTTTAATTCTTTATTCCTCGCCAGAATTCGAACCCGTTGATTGTGAACAAGTGCTGTATTATTACACTATTCGATAGTGGCGCTTATAAGGATAAAATTCTGGGAAGTAATGTCATACGGTAAACTTGAGGAAAGACTCCATTTTTAACAAAATATTTTTTTGTTGTAGGAAATCTACGAAGTCTCGTATCATGCAATTGATGTCATGAAAAAATCGTTTGAGAATATTCTAAACGGAATTAAAAATTTTGTGATGCTGAATGTAGGACAACGTTTGAGTAGTCGAATCCGGTTACTTTTTAGGGTTCCGTACCGAAAGAGTAAAAACGGGACCCTATTACTAAGACTCCGCGGTCCGTCTGTCTGTCACCAGGCTGTATCTCATGAATCGTGATAGCTAGATAGTTGAAATTTTCACAGATTATGTATTTCTGTTGCCGCTATAACAACAAATACTAAAAACAGAATAAAATAAATATTTAAGTAGTAATATTGCATTTAGTAGTAATGTAGCTCCGACACAAGTACTATTGTAACTTACTGGGGCTGCCTCAGTTTATGTATGACACAATGTATAAGATGAAATAAATAATTTTGTATTTTTTTTTTTTTTGTAATTTTTTTTTAAGTGGGGCTCCCATACAACAAACGTGATTTTTCGCGATAATGGTACGGAACCCTTCGTGAGCGAGTCCGACTCGCACTTGGCCGGTTTTAAATAGTCATCACTTCATCACCTAAGGTTAATAGGGAACATTGGAAAAATAAGTAGTTTATTAAAATTAACCCATTCTATAGTTTGCCGTCAGTCATTACTTTCCAGAATTTGATCCTTATCAGCGACACTATCGTATGGTGTAATAATACAGCACATGTTTCATTTGCATAATATTAATTTTTCAAAAATCCTATGATGCAGTTTTAGTTTTCATCAAAATCGGTCTCGTGACTCCTTTGAGTGTTTTTCGCTAATCCTCATAATTTCGGATTTGGCCATCCACGACCACTTGGATTACTCATTCTGTATATTATATAGTGTAGATAAGCCCGCTCTTGACTTTGATCTCGCCTGATGGCAGCCAATAATGGAAGAGGATTCCGATGGAAAGAGTGGCCCCAAAAGATGCCTGTTTAATCTTGCTTTGAAAGCTGACGGGGTTATAATAAAATTGGTAAGGAACACAGAGATTTTCACACTTTGGCTCCGAAGCCTGTCGGTCTTGTCAGATTGTAACAGACGTCTGCTTCTGACATTATTTACCTTTCATTCTTACGAAACATACTCATTGCTAAAAAGTACCATGATGCCCTTGCTTATCAGCTATAGTTGTACCTTTTGGTCACCGAGACTAAATAATTTTCGATAAAATTTATGTTCAAACTCGTTAACTGAGTAACATTTACCTCTCTGAACAAAGCAAATCCCCGGGTAGCTAGAAATTAACAAAGTCTCCTAGTGCAGCTACAAAGTGTGGAGCTTTAGTATTTTAATGGCACATAATTAACTACAGCCTGTTCGCCCGACGACTTTAGTTAGAACCAATTTTGTTTTAGCGGTTTTTTTATGGGTTTTGCTCTTGACTCTAGCCTAGGTCAGAGGTGACAGAGACAAAGTCGATGATGGAGCGAGTTTACCCAGAAGAAGGATGTTAACTCTAACTTTGAAGAGATTCGGGTTGAATGCGTTCGGAAACTCAGACGCAGGTACTGAGTTACACTCTTTTGCTGTGCGCATTATGAAGGATATTTGGAAGCGCTTGGTGTGAATTGGTTTTGGTCTGGATGTCCAATGGTAGAAGGGGGCCGGTTGGATGAGCTCGTAGAGTTCTTGAGCACACTTACCAAAGTACAGACTGTAGAAGACCGACTAGCAGGCAACCGTATGGCGATGAGCCAAGCTGTTAAGTTTGGCATCCACCAATTTAACGTCGCCAATAAGCCTCTTAGCTCTGCGTTCCACCCAGTCAAGCGCCGCATATTGATATTTAGCTGAGTTATCCTAAAGGTGGCTGCAATACTAATATTTACTCTAGAGTCTAGGATATCGTAGGGGAAAGGGTCTTGTGGGTCTATATTCTAGCTCCGACTACTTTTGGATAAAAATAAAATCCTGTTTTCTAATTATATTTTAATTGTGATATTGTGGATTTTTGTAAACCCCGATTTAACAGCTGATTAGATTAAGATAAAATTTAGATTACGACATAGGATACTTTTTATCTCTGTAGTACGTCCCCGTGGGATAATACTCGACTATCACGAGGGTGAAGCCACAGACAGAAGATATTAAAATATCAATCAATCTGTCTAACTATATTGGGATTGGGACAGCTTCAACAAACTAACCAAATGTAGTTGAATACCAGAATTTTATGTCCATGGAGTGGTTGCCTATCTCACCTCCATAATTCAGTAAGTAGTTAGTAAGGTAAAATTGGTGTCAGATTTCAAATATACTACAAAAAATAGTGAAATATAATATCTATAACGTTTACCAATATCAAGCCAAAGGCAAGTCCCAAAAGGGATCATAAACTAACGACCCAAAACTGAAAGTGATTAGTGGGTGATTAAAACTTTGATCGCAATTTCTTAATTGACGTCATGAAACTCTATCATTAAACTCATTTAACGGGTAAAAAGGAAAATAAAGGCCTACCTACTCTACTAATGAGGAAAATTTTGTGTTAACGGCTTTTTATATAGAATTACTTATAAGAGGATATGTTAACAATACTCAGTGCTTCATAGTTGAGAAGGACAGTAGAAATTGTAAGACGTCATCTAAAGTGCCTATTTTGGTAACGTCCGCTATGTATGTGGCGTCATTTCTGCTGAAATTACTTTTTAAAATCTTACAAAGAAACATGCATTACCATCAAGTATACTGTGTATTGGAAGATAATGCATCTTGCTTTGTAAGATTCAATAGGTAAATAATAATAGTAATTGCATAAGTCACAACCTTGCAGCAAGGATTATCCATCAGCCACTTGCTCAGAAATACACCGTTGCGGAAGTGCCGTGCTACTAGGTATAATACCAGAACCAGTTTTCGATAGTAGTACGAGTAGCATCACATCGTACTGGGATCGGTTCATCTTCAATGACAGGACTATTGTGGTGGAACGAATCGAGATGCATGAAATAATTGTTGGTATTTTGGTCTCATATGACGGGAATCTCGCGAAAGCCGAGAAAAATAAGGAAATCAACTACATTTTTTATATTTGCAGGTTATTCAATAATTTGATAAGAAGTGTAAATAAAGTGAATAAATGAGTATAATAATAATACCCAAAGGTCTCAATAAAATTAATAATAAATGCAAACTATAATTACAAAGGAAGACGATGAAATTTTCTATAAAACGTTTATAGGAGAAATTGCAATTTAAAAAGTGTATTATCTAAGTTTCGAAGGCCAGTGTATTATTTATTGTCACTTTCAATTCACCTATTATAGGTATTTAAAAATCATGTCTGATACTTACAGGTTTCGGAGCTATAATAGTAGTAACATTATTAATAAGATCGTCGCTTGGGCAGGCATCGGGGTCGACGTAATCTGATCCTCCTCCTCGGGTGCGGTTGACCATCTGTGTGATGGCGAGGTTGAGGCAGACTCGCATCGTGTACGCGTTGCACACTCCGAGCAGGCCCATCACGCCGAGGATATACCGTTGGGGGATTATGCAACCTGCACAAAATAAAATAAAATAAATATATTACAATAATGTGGCTGTTATGGCGCTAGGTAAAGTAACGTGTTAACGAAACTCGAGCTTACGTCTCGTCTAAAATATACGTACATAAAAATTAGTCTTTTCTGGATTATTAATAGTGACATTGATTTATATTGATATTTATATTGATTTCATTGAATTGTATTATGCAATTCTTTATAATTGTTGTTTTATTGTCCAGACTAATTTTATTTGATTATTGAGATTTAGCTGGCTTGATTTTTATTTTTAATTACCTACTTGCAAACATTTGTACGCCCTCTGGCATAACATAGCGCACTCTTTATTACCTGTATATACCAATTATTTTACCTATGTTAAACAAATGAATAAATGACTTATGACTTACTTTTTCAAAATCTAAGATAACCAGCATCCTTCACAACGAAATGAGCTATCGGATTTGAAAAATTAGAGAGAATTGAAATCGAAAACATGAATTGAGTGGCATTCATTGGGTCAACAAAAAAAATGAAATTTGGAATAAAACAGTACTATGCGCGCCATGCGCGGGAATATGCTGGATGCGAGTCGCACGGGATCGGTCAATGTGGCGAGACCTGAGGGAGGCCTATGTCCAGCAGTGGAGGTCTTTCGTCTGAAATGATGATGATGATGACTATGTTCATTCATTACAACAACAATAATATCGTCTATTAGAACTTAGTTGGAGATATTGAATGAGATATAGAAGGTGACAAGCAAATCAGAAAATTGCAATTTAGGGTACCTAGCTCGTTGACACACGAAAGATAGAGGTCATAATACAAAAAAGTGCTGTGTTACACGCCCGTAGTTTGCCAAAGTTCATACTAAATGTATACAAGCGGTGTCAGAGTATTTCTGCAATGCGGTGCAGCCCAAAAATTATGAATTTTTAATATCATCATTATAGCTGCTAGAATGTTTATTGGTCAAAGTTCAAGAAAGCCAGACAGACATAAATTTTTATACCCGTATTATCCGAAGTTTGCAAGATATATTTGCTATCATTTGTTGCAGTAAATAAATCAATAACAATATCTTGAAAAGTTAATGATGAGACACTGATAATAATTGGCAAGAAACAAACAAGAATATAATCTGAATGAGCGACCGGCAAAACCAGTTTACAGGATATTTCCTTCTTCCAACATTCGCCTCAGACTAAAATGCTGAGGAAATTAATAAGGATAGTAAAAATTATTACCTAATGTTTTTAACTGTGTAATTAATTGTAGTGTTATCGTCATGATACATTGCAATTTACTATGATCAGCTCATTTCTTCACTCATAGCCTAATTGGGAATTTGTCAAGCACCTGACCAAGTAACTTTTGATTTTTAATTAAATATTAAGGGCATGTAAAATGATTGCCGCCTCAGTTTCACATAGTCGCATCGCATGCGTCCCTAGTGCGGAAGCTTATGTCCATAGTGTCACAAAAAAAAAAACGCCAATTATTTTTATGTTATTAGTGTACCCAAACACTTGCTTCTCTAGCTTCTGAGGCTCAAGATAGTAGCATTTGATATCAGCGATGGCTATGCTCGAAATGCCAAAATGTAAGGGTCAAAATGACACGTGATCAATTCACGTGACATTTTGATATTGCTTGACAATCTTATAAATTTTTGTCAATTTTACAATCGCTATCGCGACGCTTTCATTGAAAGAATGTCACTTGTCTTAAGCCTCAGGTGACATTCCATCGACGACACTGATTGTAATCAAAATTGCAAGCGATTGACATGCACATCCAAATTTTTTTGATTGATCACGTTGATAGTTCTTGGCAATCTCATACATTTTTGTCAATTTTACTATCACCATCGCGACACTTTCGTTGAAAGAATGTAACTTGTCTAAAGCCCCAGGTGACATTCCATCAACGTTACTGATTGTAATCAAAATTGCAAGGGATTGACATGCACAACCAAATTTTTTGATTGATCACGTGACATTTTGATAGTGCTTGATAATCTATACATTTTTGTCAATTTTACAATCACTGTCACGACGGTTTCGTTGAAGTAACGTTGTCACTTGTTTAAAGCCCCAGGTAACATTCCATCGATGATATTGATTGTTATTAAAAATTCAAGCGATTGGCATGCATAACCAATTTTTTTTGATTGATCACGTGACATTTTGATAGTGCTTGACAATCTCATACATATTTAAAATCGCTATCGCGACGCTTTCGTTGAAAAATTGTCACTTGTCTAAAGCCTCAGTTGACATTTCATGGAAGATACTGATTTTAATAAAAAATGCAAGGGATTGATATACACAACCAATTTTTTTTGCAATCTTAACCATCTCTCTCGCCGTTACAATGATCTCTGTGTTTTATATTATCCTGCATATAATTTATTACATTACCCTGCTTCATGTGAATGCAACTTTTGACCCAAAACTTCAGTCATTTGGAGAATATTACTTTTTAACGACAGTTTAAGATGAGTCGGTTAAGAAGGAAAAGTTATCTGCATTAAGATTATTACGATGTTGAAATTATTTATGAGCTGCCGACGTAATATTTTAGCCAGCTTGTTTTGGAAACTTTTGGTCAGACTTGTGGTAAACATACTGAATAAAAGATATTTACAGACCGTATTTTCTTTTAGCATTTTAAGGACATAATAATAATAATAAGTTAGTTGAAATAAAAGCATGAATAATAATAAAATTCGTCTCTTTATTTATGTTTCGCGTGGAGTTTACTTCGCCCAATATCTTCATAAGTTATAGCACATAAAATCCATCCATACATTCATCCACCCATCATACTTACAAAGAGTAGATGAAGTAAAGAAAAAACTATACGGTTAAAATGAAAACCTCTTCCTTTTTACAAAAGTCGGATAAAAATGAACGCAACTAGCCTTCGTTCTCAATTTCCCGCTCGTGATTCTACTTGATGAGGGGAAATGGGTTAATCTGGTGCTTACTGATCGATTCACTTAGTAAGCAAACTGACTATACGCTGGCAATGTCACCCGATACGATATCTATCTACTCTGGTATCTTGTCACAAAGCAAATAAACGCTAAGCTATGTTTATATTTTTGCTCAAGATATTTAGTGAGTTTCTTGATAGTTTACTGATGATAAATGATATTCATTTCTCTGAATTGGTTTGACTAAACATGTTCTTATCAAGATGATTATATTTTAAAACTAGATTAGGTCAAAAAAGTGACAAACTTCGAAATAAATGCATATATTATCTTGAGTCAGACATTCACTTGGTCAGATCAATCATTATGAGACCTACTAGGTATGCAAATAATCCCCCCTGATGGGAGGATTATTTGCATACGTGGCTGAGGGTTGGAGGCCGTGGCGGGAGAGGAGTGCCGGTATTGCGGTGCGCCGTTCTCCCTACCTTCCGCGGCCTGGACGGGGTCGCCACCGTCTGATGGCGGACGCGGTGGGGCCGCAGGGGAAGAGGAGTTTCGGTTTAGTGTTGGCCGCTCTCCCTATCCCCTGCGGCCGAAAAATGGAAAGTGTTGACCCGTCACAAGGGGACCCAGGGTGCCATTCACGGGGTTTTCTGGCACCCAAGTGCTGGTTTGGTCCCTAGGGTGGTCACGGCGCACTGCGTTCTGGTGCGCCGGTGATGGGGGTACTCTCCAGGGGAGAGTCCAGAAACGGACAGCCGCGGCGGGTTCGCGGTGAGTGCCAACGCGTGCCCGTGTTTCCGCCATAACCGGCACAGGAGGACACCGTGGAGTTTTAGTGGGTTAGAGTCCCATATAACTGCGCTATCTACCCGTGGTAGCGCAGTATGCATGAGCATTACTCCAAGCAAAAAAACAAAAGTTATGCAAATAATGTCTGAGATGACTTTTGCGTGGACGAAACACAATAATTATTTAAACATAATATATGGCAATACATACCTAAACAAAAAGTAATAAAAATAAAAACGTTATTCCATAAATTTTTACTTAGTACAAGTGGCAGCATTTTGTAACTCTTATATGTATTGACGAATACGTATATGAGCTGCAATATGATGACGTAACTTTACTTAATTTTGTTTATTAAAAAAACATATAACTACCCAAATAAAGAATAGATTTCTTAGATTAGGTATCTATACAGAAAATAACATGTTTGGATACACATGTGTGGGGGACTCGGACACAACCATTAAAATCTATTCGTGCTTTGACGACGGATTATTAATTCAAGGTCTGATATTGATATTGACTTAACACCATTACCCATTTAAGGTACATGATTACAAAATTTGTAGGTACTTATAGGTAAGTAGGTACATAACCGAGGACGTTGGCTCAATCCAGCTTCTAGTTTCACAACACATCGCCCACTCTTGGATTAGAGCCCTTTACTTTCAACTGAGAATCGGTGCTATAACCCAAGTTCAACGCTCTGCGGTGGTATCAAATTTTAATTTCAAAACAGTCTATGTTTACTGTGCCTATTCATACAGGAACTTGCGAAAGCTGAGAAAATATTCGTAATTTTTGCGGGTAAGTTTGTTGAAATATCATCAACAATTCTAATTTCTATGTTTCGTTCACTCTTAAATTCAATCCCTCAATAGCCAAGTCAGAGGCCTGTGTGGTTTTCAGAGGTGATTTAATTAACTCTAAAACTAGATGTGGCCACATCCTCACACGAAAAAGAAGAAGACCACTGAATAAATCTGTGAGGGATCGAGCCTAAATGCATCACATCCTAAATGGTTGGTGGTTATTTCAACTGTCCCATATTTTTTGTATTAGCATATGGAACTGTTGAAACAAACTCACATTATAAATTGACAAGGAATTTTTTCGCCATCTACTATTCCGAGTTGTTGATTCTCGTAATATATGTTATTATGAATACAATTAGTACCCCTTTCTGAAATTAGGATATCTAATTGCAATATTGTTTTTCTTATAAAATGGATGTATAACTTTTATGGTGTACAATAAAGTATATTCTATTCTATTCTATTCTATTGTAGGTATAGATTGGTAGCTAAACATGATTGTAATACGATGTTTATAAATATTCCGAATCATATCAGTATTATGTCTACCTTTGTTAAATAATTCAATGATAACATACAGCAAAAGTGCTTCAGGCGTGAAATTACACGTTTATTCCATCAAAAGGTATCTCAATTGGGATCAAGAGGATGCTGATTGAGGTACATAATATAATCATTTATTTGTAATCGCTTAGCGGGTCGTATATTGTGGGTTATCTTGGCCTAAACAGAAGGGAATAAATAAACATCTCTTTCTTTATATATTCTGATCTTGCTGTAGAAATTATGAATCTTTCCAAAAACCTCTTAGTTATACAAATACAACTAAGAGGTTTTTGGAAAGATTATGTCAAAACATAACGCAATCTCAGTCTCAGTGTCTGCCGTTAACAGGATATTGCTAGAGCAACTGAACTCGATCAGTCTACCCAAACAGCGTTGAGCGAGATCAACTGTCAGAGTCGATATTCGTCGATCATATTAAGTATCGATTTCAAAATAGGTACTTAACTGTTGAAACAAAACAATAAATATATTTTGAGCCTTTCGAAATACGTGCAGATACCATATTAATCAGATAAAGTTACAAAATATCCAATTCTAGAGTTGTCAGGCACCTTCGACAACTATTTATAATTCAATATTTACTTCTGGTTAACGAGATCTTTTATTAATGGTTTACGAATATCATTGGTAAGTCCATACCGATATACTTAAATACTATGTACTATCTCTTCACTTTAAAAGTTACTATCTTTTACGTCTTTAGTAAAGATTTTTCTTTTAAGCATGTCAGTTGCGATCATTGCCTTTATCCTAATATATCTCATCGTAGGAACCTAAACCATTTAACCGTTTTAATTAGTACAAAATGCCGAGAATTTGCGACGGCTTAATGTCGTCATTTCCGTTTAAAAAAAAATAAGAATGTCAATAAAATTGGATGGGACATTGACCGCTATTGCAATGCTAAAACGTGACATCTATAAAAGTAAGTGAAGAATATAAATGATGATAAATGGAGAAGAAGAGGAAGGCCAAACAAAAATGGAAGTATTGTATAAAGGATTAAGTACATGAAAGACAAACGACTGAATGATACTAATATATTGAGAGTTGACGGGGAGGAATGGCAGAAGAAAACGAGTTCCACGGGTCCTAAGTAACCTAGGACAAGCGCAGGATGATGATGAATCGAAGTTGGGATCACGATCACTCAACTGGCACGATAGAACTAGTACTGCAATTATTAAGGTTAGTATAGAAATCAGAAACTTGATATAAAATAGGAATGAGCCGGTCGAGTAGTCAATTATCTATTAATGAGGACATGATTGGTGGCTAAGGAAAACAAGCCTTGAGAAGCCAGAACACTTAAGCTTGACTATAAAATGTACTTTATGTTTCCGATTTCTACAAGTTCCTTTCGCGAAAACGAAACATGTAGGTACGAACTGCTTGAGATTTTGCCCGGGTTAACAGTGTTTTGATTATTTTAAGGCAACATACCAGAATGAACAGTATTCTATACCCTAATCTAGATTCTGCTCTATCCATATGTCAAGTTTCATCCAAATCCGTTCAGCCATTAAGGCGTGAAATCATAACAAACAAACTCAAATTCACATGAATAATATGTATGTATAATAAATGTATAAAAATATGTATGTGGTATTAGTTGGGATTCTTAATAGATTCCTCTCTATATTATTTTATGAACTATAAAGAGGTATATACACCAAATTACGAGATGATGAAATATATTTATTTATAATATAATTTAATTGCATATGTACCAAGTGCTGTTAAATATTTGATTAATTTATATGTTATGAATCCTTATCAGCACGGTGTTTTCACCTGATTTGGTAATGTTAGATAGTGTTATTTTCATCAAGCTTATCAGTGTTCTATTTCAGGCAATGTACTGTCTCTATTTTCCTTTATGTTGCTATGTCATGGCGAATACTAACGCAACTTTTTAAATGTTTATTTGTACATTCAAGTTTACCCGGCACATATTTACCTACATTGGTGATGGTAAATAGCACAAGAAATAGTTAACTAGCTCTTCCCGCGGCTTCGCTCTCGTAGTGTATACCATAGGAACACTTCAACGAACAAAATACCCTGTTTGTAATAAATATTTTTTGATTAATATTAAAGATATGAAAATATTTATATTTATTATCATCATGAAAATTTTTGATGAAATCCGTCCACAGTTGGACATTGTTTGTTTGGCTTAGATTAAAATAATTTAGGTAATTCAGGATAATTCTACCAGCTAGTACATTCACTCGAAATCATTAATTCCGACTTTTAAGAATGCGGAGCCACTGGCTAAAGCTAGTTTTTAATATAAAAGCTTTTAACATAAAAGCTAGTCTAGGAAATATGAGAAAACATAAGCAGATATAATATGCCTCCACAACATGAAACTAACGTTACGCCAACTTTCAAATTACGCGAGTAATGTTCTAAGGAAGAGACTATTATTCTCGTACGTCCCAGCATAACGTGCGGTAACTACATGTTATTACTTTTGCAATGTATGCGAAAGTTAGCAAGTTAGCTTGGGAAGTACAAAGTAGGAACGTACAATATAATTTGTATGAAAAGAAAGAAAATGTGTATGAACAAGGTAGCAAAGTTATAGTTGTTATCATTTAGGTGGGCAAAGTCTTTTAAGTCACAAAAGAGTTTTCAAAATTGTATAAGTTACTTAAGGCCGTACCCTGACCAAAAAATCAGCATGAGATATGAGCATTCCTATTGGCCTAGCGGCACTGGTGGCGCATGAATTACAGTAGTGAATACGCCCAGATTTTAGAATAACTTCTTTATAAAATCGAATATTGGTCTTTTGAAAAAAAAAATCTACCAAAATGTTTGTTATCAAATTGTCTATCCATTAGTGTTAGTATAAAAAATTATTAATGAACACTTTAGGAAGAGATGCATGCTATCAATCATTATTTCTCATTTGGCTGATATATTAATTAGATTCACTAACATCGTTGAAGCTCAACACCTGGCTATTAGTGGTTACTTACTCGTATGACATTTGCTAATCAATAAGGTCAGTTCATTGACTCTTTCTTTCATCTACGGAGCACAAAGTAAAACTACTGATTGTTATAAGTAATTGGTTAGCCAGGGCACATTGCTAGCACAAAGGATAGCCGATGGGGCCGAAAAGTTCTGGAGTGCGACCGCGTATAAGAAAGTGCTGCGTTGTTAAGCCCCCAAATTTGATCAAAGACCTGTTCAAAGACGCGAGATACTTTGGGGATGCTATGTCCAGCAGTGGAGGACTTTTGACTGAAATTATAATAATAATGAAGATATGTAGGGTAAAGGGCACCTAACATATCGAGCTATCCACAAAAGGTAAACTGCATTCCCATATATGATAGAGTCGTTCCATATTGGTAGCAACATTAAAATAATAACTAAAGTTAATATAAAACCTTATATGGTCAATTACTGTCCTATAATTATGTATTTTCCTTCAATCCAATCCACTAATATATACCTACATATTAGATACCGGTAACACGTACTAAATAATTAATTGACTCGAGTGGTTTTACTGATAGTGTATTATCTAAAGTGCTGAAGGCCACACATGGCGTATCCATTAGAAGTTCCCTGTTCGCCTACAGTTACTGACACTAAAGCTACGGTCACACACAGCGAATACCCGCAGCAAGAACTCGCTATGTGTATATAGCTGCAAATAGACTCATTCGCCGCGATTAGAGTTGAGCATGTTACATTTTACTTGCTGTGAATGCGACTCGCCGCGAGAATTCGCTATATGTGACAAAGTACTTGCTACGAGTTGCCATATCTCAGCGCGGCACTCCAGAGTACACGCTCGTGCCACTGTCCAAATTCTCGGATAGAACTCGCTGAGTGTCTATTATTCGCAGCGAATACATTCGTGGTGAGTATTCGCTTTGTGTGAACGTAGCCTAACAGCGGACACGATAATTATCATGCTGACTTATCCACTCTAAAAGCATGCTTAACAACATAACCAACCAGTACCTAGGTAGAAGCATCCTATCCTATCTTCTATTTAACAGTAGTTTCTGCCCTCAGCTTTGCCCGAGTCCAAGTGTTTTATAGTCTCAAGGGATCTCTATTCCGGGATAAAAAGTATCCTACGTTTTATGATTAGTCTTTAATTCAACCTTTTCTTAGGGTGTCGTACCATAAGGCTCCATACGAAGCCCTATTGCTGTCACTCACGTGTCCCTCTGTCCGTCTGTCTGTCTGTCCGTCGTCTTGTCACACAGATTTTACAGCCAAACGGTTGGCGCCACAGTCTTCAGATTTCCACAGTATAAATAAGCCATCTTGTTGACCCAAAGTTATTCTTATAGTCAAAAAATATTTTTAAACGTTTTTAAGGGGGCATTAACATTTACACTATTGAGTATCGTTGTTTAAAACTCGTTGCGTAGATAAATACTGTATTTGTTGTTTTCAATAATATTAAAAAAAAGATGAGAAGCCACCAAAGTCAGATCTTTTTACAAAATTTTGTGCCGTTGACCTATGAACATGAAATTTGGTGATAATGTTTATTACTACGTTTTTTTAACACGTACTAATATATTTATAAATCAGATTGATAGACACAGATCAGATGGCTCAAAAGAGATAACACGCTCTGCCCGTACGGTGAATCCGGAGTCCGGCTTCTAACAACTTTTATCAGTTTTCATAATATAAACTGTAGTTGTTCACCAGCCTTCTTTAAACGTGAGGTTGGACTTTGCACAGAAAAACTGGTGTTATGTCTAAAACCTGTCTGACCATCCTGTACGCCGAAGTTTTTAACAGCTACTATAAAAATATCAATAATTTGGTTGAAGATTTTTTTGCCATATATTTTCTGTGAATAACATTATTTTAGCAGAAATTTCTACTTCTCTTTTCTTGTCAAACGAAATTTAAAAATTTGAATAATGTAACAGATCCGTTTGAGAAATCAAAAAAAGAGTCTATACAGATAAGTCTTGTAGCGGAATGCTACACTACCTACATTGTGGGTTGCAATTTGTGCCAAATAAATACGTACGTTTTCTTGCTTTTTTTTTAATGCTGGTTATAAACTATCTGTGCGCAAAATTTTATTATCCGTTCAACCGTGCGTGATTGAAACATAAACATACAAACTTTATTATAATTATTAGGCTTATAAACATGAAATATCCTATTCTACCCTATTATAAATGTGAATGTCTGTACGTGTTGATGATATATGTCTGTTAATTATTCACACAGTTAAACACGGTTAAATATGTTTGGGCAAAATTTGGCCATGACTTCAATTTAGGGATACAATACTATTAATCCCAATAGTACATTCCTGTGTGGTAATTTCCGACGTTGAAGCAGGAAAAACAAATGTTAGATACAATTAAAGTTGTCAAAAAACTAAAAGGCCCGTTTTGACAGCTAAATACTAAATAATAATTAAACTTGATGCTTGCGAATGATACTCGTTGTTATAGTGTATCGACAACATAGTATTAATTAGGATTATGAATTTGATTTTTCAATTTCTTTCGTAGAAAGTTATCGCGGCATGTAAAATGAGAAACGTCAACGAACTTCTTAGATTGTGACGACTTTAGTTTAATAGCTTTTTCCTCAACCATGATGCATTTAAATGCATTAATATTCAAAATCAGCAGTAGCCAGTAGGATTTGTATGTTTTCTAATGAATTGCCATATATTTCTTACATCATCATAATTATCATCATTATTTCAGGCGAAAGACGTCTACTGCTAGACATAGGCCTCTCCCAAGTATTGTCACACTGATCGGTCCTGTGCGTCTCGCATACGTTCCCGCAGCCTTAACCAGTTCTTCAGTATACCTAAAGAAAGGCCTTCTAACGTTGCGTATTCCGATTCGCGGTCGCTACTAAAGAATTTTCGGAAGCTACAGATTTATTTATTTAGACGTCATGCTCAAAAAAGTGCAAAGGCGGACTTAATGCCTTAGGCATTCTCTACCAGTCAACCAAGCGTGGTGAAGAGATAACAAGGCAGATGCATTGTTTAAACAATGTAAAAAGAAAAAGTCGTTATTAACATACTAAAATAGGTAAAATACACATATATATATATTGAATATAATATATACTTATATAAAATATATATTTATGAAGTAACAGAAAATAAGAAAGTGAGATGACTCTTCTTAGTTGTGCTGAAAATAAATCCGCAATTTCCGCTTGAATGCAAACCGACTTGTAGCAGCCGTCCTCGTCTTGAGAGGAAGCGCGTTCCAAAGATGAATGGACTGAATATTGAAGGAAGAGTGAACAAAATCGATAGTAAGGCCAAAGCAAGAGGAGATTATTGGATGACACGTACGCAGATGGCGAGCATGTGAAGAACATAGATAATTATATATTTTTATTATTATTATAGGAATTAGACAAAAGATAGGAAGTGCGAATTTAGTAGGGTAAAAAGCGTGGTCAAAGCGCGTAAACTCTGACGAATCGGCAACCATTTTAGCTCAGACCGACACATGGTCATACTTTCAGAGGTTAAATATGAATCTAAGACCCTAACTTGCTTATCCAGTAAGACAGCGTTGAGTCAAAGCAGCGCACGTTACCATAATCACCCACTGGGAAAATTAAAGTCTGCACCAGCATAGTTTTCGTTACAGATTCTCTGTTATATCATCATCTTTATATTCTCATGCCATTATCCCAATTTATTCGGAGTCGGTGCAATATGTCTTCTTATTCCATACTTATCTTTTAGTTGTAATATCAGAAGTCACCCCTTTGCTAGACATATCATCTTGCACAAAGTGCCTATAATTTTTGGTCGTCTTTAACTCCTACTTTATGTCTCACATCATATAATCATTAATCGATCGAGCCTTACTTAACCACTATCAGTCCTATTTATAAAAAAAAAAACGCTAACCATAAATATGATTTAGTTATACAGTATGATGATTAGCAGATTGTAAATTCTCCGTAGATAATTTGAATTAAGAATCTGCAAATCAGTGTTTAACCTAATCACATGGTTACAAAGGGCATTATTTATAAAAACTCTGAGCTGGTTAGAAACTGATTAGTAGAGTTTGAGTCGAATTTTCTGTGAAAATTTGAATTTAGACTCGGTTAATCAGTTGATAAACAACGTCGAGATTTATACAAATATGGGCTGTATTTATAAGATTTTATAAATTAGGGCAGAATGACATATCACCTGCACATGACCCAATCAAACTACTGAGATTTCCTATAGTGGCCACCTTCACCAACATTACGTTATATAAGGCGGCACACTATACCAGGCAACCCCTTACGAGGTGTCTGGGACCATCTTCGGTAGGTCACGCCTCCGAGAGCACTCGCCCCTGGTACTCAAGAGAAAATGATATCACCTGCACCATTTTACTATGGGGAAGGGCTGCAGACATTGAGTCAATTTTTATTCTGCAAAAACGAGCCATCAGAGCGATATACAATCTTCGCCGGCGCGATTCTCTAAGGGAACTGTTTAAGGGCATTAACATCATGACGGTTCCTTGTCAATATATTTATGAAAATATCATGTACGTGAGAAAGAATTTACATCTTTTTAGTAAAAACGGAGATAGACATAATTACATTACTAGAAATAGGGACCAATTAGTTCAACCAGGTTTCAGACTGGCTAAAGTAGCCTCTTCTTTCATGGGGTACTGTACAAAATGTTACAATAAAATTCCTCCCCACATTCTAGAACTGAATGAGACGAAATTTAAAACTTGTATAAAACGCACACTATGCAGGCAGGCATATTATAAGTTGGGGGATTACATCACTGATAAAAATGCTTGGCTCAATGCTAGTCTTGCTCCACAACCACTAGGGCGCAAAAACAAGTGATATGCAGAACATTATTGTTCTGTAGAATTGTTGGACCTGCTGAAGACTGTATGAATATATTTGTATTATATAGACTCAATTTCTTTTAGTATAGTATAACTGCGCAGCACGTGTGTGAGTACTATGTACCCAACTGTAAATCTACCATTTGCTGTACCTTGGTGTCGTTCGTTGACTTGTGTTTGCCCTGGCAGTTGAGTGTGTCATGCTCTCTCAAATGTCTCTCTGATGGTGGCGTGTGTGTTGGATCATTCGGTTCCCTTCATGATGGTTGAGCTGGGTGGTGCCGATTCATGCGTCATGTTCGTGAACGGGCGCCGTCAGTTGGGATTGGTCTTAACTTAACTGCTTCGGATGCTAGTGTTTTTCTAGTGCTTATTATGTAACTGCACAGTACATGTGTGAGTACTTTTAATACTTTGTACGTAGTATAGTATGTAGTGATTCTGGGTGCATTGTCCTCACACATATAAATTTATTAATGTATGTACTTATGTACCTAAATTTTGTAAAAAAAACATATATTTTTTTAAAAGAGTAAGTATGGAGTTTCTTGTGCGTTCTTCTCCATAACAAGCTACTTTCCGAATGCACGGTAGAATCAATTTTTATTCCCTGTAAATTTTAATGTATTCTAACGTTCAAAAGTGCCGCTTTGTGGCCTAGTTGAAATAAAATATCTTTGTCTTGTCTTGTCTTGTCTTGTCATACCCCTATTTGTCTACTGAGTTTTCCTATAGTGGCCTCCTTCACCAACTTTACCTTTGATATCACCTGCACATACCCCTATTTGTCTACTGAGTTTTCCTATAGTGGCCTCCTTCACCAACCTTACGTTATGGAAAGCGGCACACTATACCAGGCAACCCCTTACGAGGTGTCTGGGACCATCTTCGGTAGGTCACGCCTCCGAGAGCACTCGCCCCTGGTACTCAAGAGAAAATGTGAGTTGCACCGTGATTACTCACTACCATTTGTCCAGAATGGTACCGGAGCAATAAAGCCGCTCACCACACGCACCCCAGCACGCCAGCACTAGTGCAAGCACCAGCACCAGCGCAGTTGGTGCTAGCGGATTCAATCCCCGTTAAGGACGCCAGAGAAGCTGGCTCCCATTTCTCCAGAATGGTCCCGGAGCTGTAAGCACGCTCACCTCTCGAATACAAATCATCGCATCTACCCAATGCCTACAGCTGGGTTGCCGGAAAACTAATCCAACGGGTAGTCCTCTTCTTTCTATCCAGGAAAGTACCGGAGATGCAGCTCGCTCACAGGAGCTCACTTGCTTGAGGGTTACTCACGAACCCCGCGTCTGACCACCAGGTGGCCCTTTGCCTTGGGCCGGTAACTTCAGACACTTGTTGCGCGCGAGGAATGACGCTCGGCCCACACATAGCCGAGCAGACAACATGCCACTCCTCTGCAACCACCACATAGACCACCGCGAGTCCAACCTCAATGTCAGGTACCACCTTTGCGCTTGCAATGGTGGAGGGCCTACCTGACCCCGCGTACCCTGATCCAAACAGCCGGACCCGTAGTTCCAGCTGCGAAAGCCCCATCTGTTCGGGTCGTACAGATATGTTGTAAACCCTCCATCGGCGTGGTTTACATCATCATATCAGCCGCAAGACGTCCACTGCTGGACTTGTTGTACGTGGTTTACATAGTAATCCTTAATTAAATTTCCATACAAATCCAAATATCAAACACAATCTGTTGGCCGCAGTCCAACGTGCAGATACCGTTGTATCATGTTACGCTCAATTTGTATTGCAATCGCGTTAATTTTCTGCTGTTACTACAATTTGCATGTCGTTTTAAACATGGCAATACGTTTTCAAGTTACGGTTTTTGAAAGTTTTCATCTTTTCTGCTTGTTAGAAGAATCTAATACCATCTTTAAAAGCTTATGCGCTTTTAGGCGGTGCTAGGCTCGCTATGATAGCCAGTACAACCCACAACGGACAACGGACCAAATGAGAGTCTAAGTGCGAAATATGAAGTCCCTATACCAAACCATATTATAATACCATATCATCTTTAAATGAAGTATTATCTAATGGAAAAAATTGTCTCTCTGTAACTCAGTAAAACAAAATCTGCATTATGACTAATACCTAAACGTGGCCGTTAAGTCACAACTAAGCACGCATTGATCGTTAAAAAATTCAAAACACATTTAAATTCTCGTCGACAGAAAACCGACTTATCTTCACGCTCTAGTAACGCAACAATACGATACACGTAGGTGAAGTTTGTCATTACAAACGAGGTGGTATTGCAGTTCGAGTCGGAGGCGGGTGCCAAACGGAGCCATGTAAAATTCGGATTGCATGACAAATGCTAACGCGTATGAAAATACCTCTTTCAAGACAAAACTGGCTCCTGATGCACCGTTTTTTTTCTTTGTATTCCACACGTTTTCCACTTTTGGGTTCATTACGCCCTTGTCTTCGGTTCCGGCTGCAGTCGCTTAGGACGCAAAAGTTTCCAGACTACAAAATGCATTATAAGGAGCCGAGAAAGCAATGACAACTGCTGACTCATCTCAAACGACGGGTGTCAATTCAACACACTAGTGACGAAACAATCAATTAAATTTGAAAAAGATATTTTATAACAAATATTTAAGAGAAGTTATTTTGTGAATCGTGGAATATTTTTCATGCGCTGCGATCGATAATATTTCGTAAGGATGAGCAAGCCAACAATATAGAAAAACTGAATGATTAAAAAAATATATATATTAAAAGTTGTGTGAAATACTCTACATTATGAACCAAAAAACAGAACAGCAAGAGTAAATTAAGAAGAATATCAAAGTCAGTTACGAAAAGTTCAAAAGAATATCATATTTACTAGCAGATAACGGTAAGCAAATGCATTGCTTTAATTGCATTATTTTGATCTACTTATTATCTAATAGGATCCGCTGTGTGAGTTCGAATATACATTAGCGCCATGCATTAGAGAAATAATGAGTGAATATAAGTATATAAATGTCTCATACAGTGGGTGGAACCAAATTAAATTCAATTCTATTGAACAAAAACCGTCGAAAACGATTTTGGGGAAACCTGTTTCGTTTTGTGGTGGAATATTTTCAATACATTAAAAGAGTTATGGCTTGAATTCTTGCAATATAGAATTTCGCACTATTTCACCTGCATACCTTGTCCAGAGTATAATTTTTTTCTTAATCAGGCGATAAATAAAAAAAGCCTTAGCCCAGATGCAGCGATGTATGAATTAAGAATTTGATGTAAGCCATACTCTATTTTAGCCTGAAAACCTGTCATCACTATCACTACATAAAAGTCCTCTGCCGCGTTATTGCGCGATAAATTCAAAAAATACTAAAAGGATTTTTGCTGTTTTCACCAATAGAGCGAAAACGAGGAACGTTTTTGCCTATAATTTGTCACGGGCGAAGCCGGGGTGGGTCGCTAATTTAGCATAAAAAAAAGGTTTTGACACATTCATTACTTAATTCAGAACCGCCCCATAGTCTGATATCAAGATCGAAGTCAACTCAATTCATAGTTTAAAAAAGTGTTGTTCGATAAAAATCGACAAAAAATCGATCCGCGTGCGTCTGTTTTTGCCAACATTCTAAAATAAACTATAACAACAAAATAATAAAAGCTTTACTTACATGACCGCAAAGCTCTCGTAAGCCCATTGTCAGGTGGCCTTGAGATCCGAGTCTTCTGTCCGAGAAGCTTATGAGCTTGGACCTGGGCTTCTGTATCGTCCATGTTAACCATATCGAAGCTCTAAATATGAAAGTTTGTTTTGATATCCTGAAATAGAAAAAAAATGAGCAAGGTTAATGGACAGATAACATTCATGCAGGTGATAATAACTGATAAGCTTTTTTATAGGTAGCTGAAGCATCAACACGTTTTTGCGCTCTCTAGGTAGGTCAACTACGTTTTTAGGTTTCGGCCCTATTGCTGTCACTCATGTGTCTGTCTGTCCGTCGTCTGTCACACAATTTTATTCCGAAGTATTTTTTTTAACTTCCCATTGAACTACGAACTTGGGTGATAATATTTATTATTGCGTATACTTTACTAACAAATACCATATTGAAAAATCTATTATTTTTCTTTGGTGCGGAACCCTAACCGTGAGAAGTCTGACACACACTTGGTTGTTTTTTTATGTTATTATTGATATTCTCGTGTTTGATCACCATCTCACCTGATGGTAAGCGATGCTGTGGACGATGGTGAAGCACGCTTGCTTCAAATTAACCTATTTACTCTTGACTTAAAAACGCCCTAGCTGTAGGAGGCACAGACTCTGGCAGAGAATTCCACTACTTAGCAGTTCCACGGCTGTACGCACAATGAAGGTATCTCCAAAAAAAATGTGCGTATGTGTGACATCACGTGAATATTATGAAACGGGATACGAATAATTTATGCGTAAAGCTAATTTAATCTTTTAATTAGTTTTTAAGTAGTCTTCAATGTTGAATTGTTCATTCATTAATGTTCACTCTATTTCCGTAGGAAATTCAAATTAATTTATTCATTTAGCCTGCGTCTATATTTTAATAGGATCGCCCACTAGTATATGGGACTTGAATATATATATATATACGCATACAAATTTGTAAGTAATATTATATGAAACTAGGTAAATTTTGAACTACATATTGCAAATAAGAAAATTATTTTAATGTATCACGTCACATTTTTTACTGGCGTATATTTTCCATTGGGATGTTATCACGTTAATATGATGGCGTACTACTGCTGGATGATGGACTGAATAAAAAATCATAAAGGAAAACAACAAAACGCAGTATTTTCAAAGAAAAAGTTGTTATTGATTGTTTTCTTTGTTTTGTATAATGTTTTACACGTTTGTATTTTATTTAAAATTGCTAGTGCTATATAAAAGGATTCTTAATCATTTCTTTTAATTTTAGTCCTCAAAGTCAAAGTCAAATATATTTATTCAACTAGGACAATAAGCGGCATTTTTGAACGTCAAACACAAATTAAAATTTACAAGTAATAAAAGATGATTCTACCGTGCATTCGGAAAAGTAGCTTGTTATGGAGAAGAATGCACAAGAAACTACATACTTACTCTTTTAAAACAATTTTTTTTTTTACAATATTTACATAAGTATATACATTAATAAGTTCATATATGTATGTCTTGTAGTTATTTATCTCCAAGTACTTTATTTACCATCTAATTCTGTTAAGTGTGACGTGATATATATCATGATTGCCGTTTTATATTAGGTACTTTTAAGACAACTGCATTGAATATTAATAGGGTAGAAAAAAAAAAACGGTTGGTGTGTTTTATTATATATATATGTATATAAATTATATCATTCCGTGCGCTCGTGGAAGATTATACCTATATTTAAAATTTTGTACTACTCTAATTTTCAGTTAATCAATTATTTTAAACAATAATGTTAATTAGACAATAAATTACACATTTGAACTCAAATCTGAACTATTGTATCATGTATACTACATATACATGATAGAGTGATTGAAACCGCGTCTAACCTAGACCTCTGGCGTAGTTCAAGAACCGAGGTTGTTCGATATCAATGACACCGATAATTACAACGTTTACTGTAACTAAGAGGCTATTGTTATTTCTTATTCGTTTGTCTATATGTATGATTTATTTACCTAAGCCCTTTTTTAGAAAAAATATTGAAATAAGGAAGTTAGGGCTTTATCTTTGATATATATAAAATGAATTTTAGATAAAATATCACAATGTTTTTAATACGTAGATTAAAGTAAATAAATAAAGAGGTCCTTATTATGCTTGTTAACTTCGTCATACAAATATAATTATTTATTTTGCTGAGCAAAACTATGACTAACTAGCTGAGCCCGCTACTTCTCTCTCGTCAACTGTCTACCCTACCTAGCTAACCTACCTACCTAACCTTCCTACCTACCATTTTTAACCCCCGACACAAAATTACGGGGTGTTATATATAAGTATGAAGTGTCTGTGTGTGTGTCTGTCTGTGGCATCGTAGCTCCCGAACGAATGAACCGATTTAGATTTTGTTTTTATTTTGTTTAAAAGGTGACTTTGTCGAGTGTTCTTAGCTATGATTGACCCGTTCAAAATGTATCCGCATTTTACTCATTGAATATGGATTTTTTGCAAGATCATCACGCGAACATCTTTGTCATAATAACGTGTTTCGATAGATTGTTGATTGAAGCATATTTACTACTAGGTATATTATATGTAAAAAACATGAAATAAAAATATAATTTTAAATTTTAAAAACTCCTACACAAAAACCTCCAAAAAGTAAATAAAATGAACTGCTGTAAACGTTGGCGGTTCCCCGACGCGAATACGAGGGTTATTTTTTGGTTTTTGTGTCGGGGGTTTTAAAATTTTAATTAATGTTTTTTTTTCTTAATTTTTCTTTCTGTAAGATCCTTCTACAAAGAGAAAACTAATCGGTTCTTATGTTATGGTGTAACAAAGGAAAATAAGGATTCCACACGCAAATTTCAAATAGACTTTAAGTTTTCTGAACTTTTCTGATAGATGAATGAAATAGGTTTAGCCGTTTTCAAGTTATGGCGTGACCAACGGAAATAGGGATTTATTTCCGTTGGTCACGCCATAATTATAACTACACCATAATTTCCATATATTATTATACATAAATTTCAATTTTTATTACTTGTACATCTGCATTATTATTTAAGATTTTTTAATATAAAATAAGACTTTTATTTAGGAATTATTATAGATTAACTGTCACAATTACAACTCTAAGAGACACAAGAAACTGTTCCATAGAAATAGTTAAAATTAATTTCCGTTACTTTGTTCTACAGTCTATTGTTCTTGCAAAATCGTAACCGAAATTTCAAAAACACACGCGCTTCACCTCTATTATTATTCTTCTTCTTCTTTCGTGTCCATTAATTTAAACTATACAATCATTCAGATTTTGTCCGACCAGTATTCTTATTTTAATTTCAAACTGAAAATTAATAAACTTAAATATGCATTAATGGTGAAACAGACATTTCAATTGCAAGTATTGCAACATAAGCAAATATAAACTATTAGCTATATTAATTTAAAAAATTACTAAAAATCAACAGATGTTTTACAACTAAAATGGATAAATTAAACTTACACAAAAGTTTATTCGAGAAAAATATCACTAAACACACTAAACACAAGTGCAAAAAAATGGCACTTTACATTATTTTTTATTGCCAATAAAAAATCACAAGCACACGCGACCTGAACAACAAACGCAAGTACAGTGACACAAATTAGCGATATTTGTCGTATAATATATTGTACGAGTATTTATTTATCAATATTGTACGTAAGATTAAAGCCTACGGGCCGCGTGTTCGGCGCCGGCGCATGGCGAATATTGTCAACTGTTCAGCCGCGCAGCCAACACGAGGTTGTCGGCCTTGAATGGAATAAACAATTTTATACACTGCCGATACCTGTTGTGGGGTCAGCGATATTGAAAAGTGTAGTGTGTGTGATACTCATGCGATCCATCCAGTTTGAATTGCGAATCCGTTACGATTATATTCACACGATTATGTGCTCTTACTTCGAAGTCTTTATACGGTGTTCATTGAGTATCTGAAATGTTTTCTACAAGTGTATGTAGGTACACGTTTTTCCTGTACTTATTAAGTATTATTAATAACAGCCGCACGGGTCGATATTCAAGGTTAAGCAACGCTTGCCGAGGTCGGTCCGTGGATGGGTTACCATTTCAACATACCGAGTTTCCTCCGTGCCTCGGAAAGCACGTTAAGCCGTTGGTCCCGGCTGTCATTTGAAGATCTTAGACAGTCGTTACGAGTAGTCAGAAGCTTGAAATCTCACATCAGTCTAGTCAAGGGGGCACCGTGTTACCCAGTTACTGGGTTGATAGGCAGTCGCTCCATGTAAAACACAGGTACTCAGCTGAATCCGGTTAGACTGGATGCCGACCCCAAGATAGTTGGGAAAAAGGCTAGGCAGATTGAATAATTATATTACGAGTGTTTTATTCCATGTTGTGACTGTTTAAAATTGCTTAAAGTTTTCATTCTGCCAGTGTAGTTTGATCCAAAAAAAATAAGTTATCGCCGGGCTAAATAATTGTTTGTTATATAGTTCATTTCGAAGTAATCGTAACAGATAATAATTTATGTCGTGGACTTGACATCTACATAAGATAAGTAGGCTGTTACCAAACTCGTCTGGTTTCCTGACGGAGCTCTACGAGTTTTACGACTATGCGAAGCAATAAATTTTATTTTTGCTTTAATGTAATTGGACTTTATTTTAATTGAATATAATGTTGGGCTGAGGGGTTTATTTCATTCGTTAGCAAAACATGTTTTTTTTTTATTTTTGTAAACCTGTTTAATTGCTCATTGTTGTATTTTTTCGATGGGGAGGGTAATGTATCTCAAGCGTATGTATGTCCATTTTTATAACACGTTCTACAGCCCAAACGGCTTGAAGGATTATGACATGTGAGGTGTCGTTGGATTTGTCTCAATTGTGGAAGTGACATAGGCTATGCAATTTTCAAATATGGCGCGCCCCCTGCCCAAAAAACTGGGGTGATACCTTTTTTTTTCGGTCTCGTAACAATATGGGTATTAAATGAAAGCTACTAAATAGACCATGCCAAATATACATATATTTTAATACTTTTATGTTAATATGTTGGCACAAATTCAAGATAACCAGCAGCAAAATAAATATGTAAGTAAAATAGTCATATATTTCTTTTTAATTTACTTAAGCCATAGGTATTATTTAATATTCAAAATATCTTTTACCACATAACTTATTTGGAGATCATATTCATTAATAAAACTAAAGAGACTGAATTAAAACAAATCATTACAAAAACAAAAAAAACCCGACTGCTAAAAATAATTAACTGGAAAAGAGAAAAACAAGAACTAGGTATTATTAATACATTAAATATTACAAGATACTGCTAGCGGTGACAAACCATGTTTTGGTGGCTTTTTCAAAAAAAATTGTTTGTCCCCGCCTGCAGTATATCACTCTTCAGTTAATTACTTTTTAGCAGTAGGTTTTTTTTGTTTTTATAATAATTTGTTTACAACAGAATGTAACTAAAATATTATAGAATAATAAATGACTTATATACAAACAATATACAATAATAAAGTACTTTATATTCAGAATTAAATCAGTATGATGGAAGAAAATCTATTTCAAATCGTAAATATAATATCTTTTAACACGTGCCTTTCCTAATAGGTACTAGGAATGTAGGTACTGTTGATGATGACGTAATTCTTATGGTCTCGAAACTGGATTTACTAAATTTAACTCAAATCGTCTACTAAACTTCAACAAAAAATATTGACTCAACCGAAGGTCAATATTTTCTCATGAATATTTAAATTGTTATCTTCATTGTTTGAACTAAATCGAAGACATTGACAGAATGTGGAAAATAATATACCTACCTAGATAGTCTCATACGTAATTATATATTACATATTACATTTTAAAACGCCAGATAATAATGGTAGTAAAAATATACTAAATGCCAGAAGAGAGACAAATTAAACAGAAACTCAGAAAAAAAGCAGTCTTAAAATATAAATACATATACATTTTCTCTTAGATAACAGGTAACCTACAATCAGGAAACACGATTTCCAATTTTTTTCTCACTTTCACGGTTGGGACGACACTGTTGGCGTAGTGGTTGAGCGATCAGCTGCTGCGCTGCGTGTCGCGAGTTCGATTCTCGCATACGGAAAATATATTTGTAAGGAGTACAGATAGTTGCTCCGGATCTGGGGTCTTGTGTATGTGTGTAAATGTTTCTAAATGCACCCACGATACAGAAATAAATTCCTAGTGTGGGGAAACCTTTAATAAATAAAAAACTTGAGAGGTGTCAAGGGACACCCGGATGGAACGAAGTTTTTTTAAGTTAAGATATATTAATACATCAATATATATATATTATTTACGAAACGAAAATAACTGGCTTGTTTTCTATGAGAGAGAGACAGAGAGACAGACAGAGAAACACGCGCACGCCGCACGGCTTACAACTATAGCAAAAAGTGTCGTTACAACTTTCGGTCTTAATTTTTCCGTCTAACCCTTTCCGCAACGCGCGATAAGGAACTTCGTTCCAAAAATAAAACCCTGTTCATCAAATTGATACTCAATGTCAACATGCATTATTTACATCAGTATATTTTCATAAAACTGTGATTGCGGGTGCACAACATACTGTCATCTGTGACAGCTACCACTATAGTCATCATTGATTTAAATGTACGGGCAATTTGTTAAACAATGAATTCCCCTGACTTCACCTACTATATCACCTACTGCATTTAAACAAGTATACGTTACAAAGTAGGTCAATATGCAACGAGGCTGGACATTAACCTTATTTGGTACAGTTTTATCGGTATCTGAACATTCTGAACTGCCGTCAATGAATCAAACGCTATCACAAAATGCGTTAACATTCAACTTGAATTTAAATTTTGTTCTACTGTGACCTTCAGAGCTGCGGATTGTGCGATTGAGAACTTGAGTAGGTACTTATGTGTAGTAGGGTAAAGTGACTGTTATGACCTGGGAACTTCCACAATTTGTATGTAGGTAATGTTGACGAATGGGTAAACGTAGGATGGGATGGCCTCTGGCTAGGTGGGGCGACGCTCTTCGCAGGATGTTTGGTAGCAGCAGAAGTGTGAGCTGCCGAAAATCGAGACAAAACGTGATTGGAGAGGCCTTAATCCAGCTGTGGACTGCTTTGGTCGATGATGATGATTATGATGAATGTGAATGTTTAGTATGGAAATATTTGATTTATTAAGGTCATTTAACAAAATATTATTAGTTTTCTAAACGTTACCTTGCTGTCGGATCGGAATAGGTAGACATCGGAATAGGTAAGGTATATTTACCTAAACTTGAGAAAACTTAGGTAACGTAGAGTGGATAATACCTGCTCTGAAATACCGGAATAATAATCGTGACGTATTAGTACCGGGAATTCACAATGACTAATTTTGTATTGGGTTTTAAAGTATACGCCTTAGTTAATTGGTAATTTAGAAAACTGAATTATATCTTGTTAAATACTATATTAACACATTAAAATTATTATAATGTGGAATTTAGAACGTTGCGGTTTAGACTAACCTCTACCTTCATAATATCCAAAAAAATGTGTGATTATTGGGTTTTCAACATTTGGCACAGCTTTTATTCTAATAAAATTAGTACCAAGATATTTTAGATTTTATTTTTCAGTCCATTTGCTCTATTTCCTACTTCTTCTCCTCATGTCGGTTTCCTCATTACTCGTGATCCCACTGACGGTAGATCCA
Organism: Orthosia cruda; assembly: GCA_964057195.1. Classification (NCBI taxonomy): domain Eukaryota; kingdom Metazoa; phylum Arthropoda; class Insecta; order Lepidoptera; family Noctuidae; genus Orthosia; species Orthosia cruda. The sequence goes on along the minus strand of OZ059826.1, from coordinate 20,282,263 downwards.
CTTTTTACAAGGTTTTAAGTAACTTGCAATGTATGTATGTATATAAGTGTGTTCGGGTCAAATCTTACAACTGAATTTTAAAGCAGATATCCTCCACCGATTAAGATGAAATTTTGCATACATGTTTAGTTTGGATGACAATGAATGGTTAGATTAGTGACATCATTCTAAATCGAATATGACGGACGGCCCAAGATGGTGGACTAGTTATTTTTGAGCATAGCGATGATATGGGTATCAAATGAAAGAGTTTGCTGAAAACAATAAAAAAGCTATTTAAAAAAAAAAAAGTGATAATGTTCCTTAATCTAGTTGACCTATTTATCAATAAAAAATAGCTCTAAATACAATAAATCTTCCACATAACAAAAGGTAAATCAGTCACTAACAAGTATATTGCATTGTTTGCAAGCATAGTTTATACTAGGGATTTACCTTATCCCTAGCTTAGCATATCACTTTGTAAGTGTGACCAAGACGTTTACCTCATTCTTATCATGTTTCATAGTTAGCAAGGGTTAAAGATCATTATTTAGTGCTATTTGTGCGGTTTTCATAGCATTTGATTTAAATAATACAAGTTATTTATATTCATTAATTTTTATTAGCTGAAGAAGATTTCATGAGTAATATAAAATAAGAGGAGCTCGTGGCAAAATAATAACAGCCGCACGGGTCGATCTTCAAGGTTAAGCAACGCTTGACGAGGTCGGTCCGTGGATGGGTGACCATTTCAACATACTGAGTTTCCTTCGTGCCTCGGAAAGCACGTTAAGCCGTTGGTCCCGGCTGTCATTTGATGATCTTTGACAGTCGTTACGAGTAGTCAGAAGCTTGAGATCTGAAACCAGTCTAGCCAAGGGGTACCGTGTTACCCAGTTACTGGGTTGTGGAGGTCAGATAGGCAGTCGCTCCATGTAAAACTCTGGTACTCAGCTGAATCCGGTTAGACTGGAAGCCGACCCCAACATATTCTGTAAACTCAACTTTTCTGTTAAATACCTATTCACAAATAACGTGTAGTGCAATTTACTTTATTTTATTATCTACTTTATCAAAAAAAAATCTTAAAACAGTTTCTTTCAAATAAAATTTTCCGCAAATAATTTATTGTTATCTTTTTGTATGTAATTGTACTTTTCCCGTGCAATGAGATATGATGAAAGTAGATACCTACTGTTTTTTTAGGGTTCCGTACCCAAAGCGTAAAAACGGGACCCTATTACTAAGACTCCGCGGTCCCTCTGTCTGTCTGTCTGCCTGTCTATCACCAGGCTATATGTCATGAACCGTGATAGCTAGACAGTAGAAATTTTCAGATGATGTATTTCTGTTGCCGTAATAACAACAAATACTAAAAACAGAATAAAATAAATATTTAAGAGGAAACGTACAAGAAACGTGATTTTTGTGCCGTTTACGACACATTACGTTTGCGATAATGGTACGGAACTCTTCATGCGCAAGTCCGACTCGCACTTGGCCGGTTTTTTTAGTATGACAAACTTTATAAAATTCAAGTTTTGTTATTTTTATTTAACTTTTAAATGTTAAAATGTGCCAATATTAAAATATGATTAAAAATCTATTGTTATTTATTCCTTTTAATAAATAGACCCTTCAATTTAAATGTGTTGCATGCCTATAAATCCAATTAATATTTTAACACAGAACTAAACATGCTTAATAACTTATATTGTATCATTTTAAATAAGTTGTCGGTGTGCCCTAAAAGACAATAAAGAAAATAAAGACATTTGAACTGAACTTGTGGCTATTTAATTTTTCTCAGTAAACAAGAAAAGTGCATTCGATACCCGAAGGGATACGAACCAACGGTTTCCATCTTAGCTCAGCGCATCAATAATCATATTAGGAACCAATGTAATAAACAACGAGCATCTCTCCTATTACCGGACACAAATCCAATTCCCTGCAGCAAATACGATACGACCGAAGATATCAAGAAAATCTACTCTAAGTCGTGGTGGCCCAGTGACTAAGACCTCGCCTCTCATGCTTGAGGTCGTGGGATCAAATCCGGACAAGTACCAATGTGACTTTTTCAATTCATATGTACTTTCTAAGTTTATCTTGGACATCACTTACAATGGTGAAGGAAAACATCGTGAGGAAACCTGGACTCATTGTTAGTATTTGTAGGTTTGTGCTCCATTGGTGTAATTGCTGTAAGGCGTTCCAGTGCGCGGGTAAACAATAAATAAATAAAATAAATGAATAATAAATAAATTTTACCCGACTGCCGAAGGAGGGTAATGTGTTTATCAGTCTATATATGTATGCATGTTTGTTCCTATGTGGCGTTCTATAGACCAAACGCGTAGGCTGATTTTGATGATTCATACGTCAATCGATTCGTCTTAAACTTGCGAGTGTCACTGGCTACATTATAATTGGAAAGTAGAAAAATGGCGGATTTTGTGAGACATTTTTTTTCCGAACCCATCGTGTTGGTTATCAAAGGGTTTTAATAGGTGATTTCAAAAATATATAACACTTATATGTTAAAATGTACCTGAATCTTAAAAAAAAATAACTAAAAGTTATAAATAAAAAAGTTAATTAAAAAAATCTACAAACCCGACTGCTTGGAAACCGAACTAAAAAGACGAAAACAATAAGAAAATCATCTGTGCAGTCGGAGGATACATCTGGATTTGGACAGCCAGCCCGCGAATACGTATCCTCCGACTGCACAGCATGATTTTCTTCTTGTTTACGTCTTTTTAGTTCGCTTTTTAAGAAGTCGGGTTTTTGATTATTTGAATTAACTTTTTTGATTACAAGAAGTTTTTACCCACGTGATCACGAACCTACATTATAAAATCAAAACCTTTAAACAAGCTATTCCATTATTTTATATATATATATATATATATAATCTGAATCTTGGAAACCGCTCCAACGATTTTCATGAAAATTAGTATGCAGTGTGTTTCGGAAGCGATAAATCGATCTTGCTAGGATTAATTTTTAGATAACGTTGTTGTCTCTATTTTCACCCGACCAATCGGTCGACCTGTTACTAAGTATAGAACAAAAAAAACTATTTAACAAAGTATCAAACCGACTTCCAAAACAAAACACTACAAAGCGAAAAATTAATTTCTTTGCCGAAGTCGGCGTTGTTTGTACTCATTGTTTTCCGTTATTAGACACCGACTTCGGAAAATAAAGTTATATTTCGGTTTGTAGTGTTTTTTTTTTAGAAGTTGGTTTGACTTTTTGTTATAAAGTTTTTTATATTCCGCTTTTTAGTTTTGGTAGGTACCTCCAATTAACATGCTATATGATACTTTCTGAGTGCAAATGATTGCATTACTGATGAAAATACCAAAATCGCTATATGTATGCCAATAATATTTGAGGAGTTCCCTTGATTTCTCTAGGACCCCATCATCAGATCCTGGTTTCCTTATCATGGTACCACCCATGGGATATTTCTTTTCCAACAAAAAAATAATCATTAAAATCGATTTTTAAAGCATTTAAAGCCTTTGTTTTCCAGGATAAACCTAGGATTGTAACAATACCTCATACATTGATCGAAACCGGTTCAGGGGTTTAAAGTTGTGTTAGAATAAAACAGCTCACAAAAATCCTTTTTTGGGCAATCCTGTAATTATCCCAAGGAAGATGTCTTCTTCTTTGGCATAATTGTGATAATCCCAATTATGGTTGACTGTGAAACTTTAGTGCACCATAAATGGGGATCCAATACTATTCTGCTATTAAGGCGTAAATGATTAACTACCATCCAAATCTACAAAGTAGCCAACAAAACCAAATTTCAACCAAACAACCAAAGGTTCTAAATCTTCCATAATTTATATTTTTGATAGTCTCAAATTGTCTTTGTTATAAGCGTTAAAACATGGTACACAATATGTACAATGTGTACATTATTGTGTTTCGTATTCAAAAGGTCAAAAGCAAATTAAATACAATCGTCTAACGACTTGTCGCTTCACCCTCTTTGACTTTATAACCACAAAAAACCTTGGTCGTAAAGAGTCCAATCAACTTGACTGTCGTTGTCATGAAGGCTTATCTTATGGCTTCTGGACATGGGCGAATAACCCGAACTGGATCGTGGCTATTTTTGGTCCATCTTTATTGGTGCTTAGATTTTTACTTCTGTTCGGGAGTGGTGACTATAAAGTGTAAGGTGATGACTTTCCTTTTTGCTTACAGGGAGTGGTCATTTCGAAGTGTTTATTTAGAACACAGGTCCACTTAGGATATATTTTTTGATATAATATTGATAGGCTTATCATCAGCAACAAGGAACAAAATGGTGAATAAGTTTAGTAACGTAATCACTTCTGCTATTAATATGTATAGTTTAAACTAGTTTGTAGGAAAAGGGTGGGTACCAACAACGAAATAATCAGCAGTACATCCACCATCAAGAACGTACCTTCTTGCTCTCCCTTAGTTAATTTTAAAAAGGGAATAATTAGACTTCCTTGAAATTATTTTATCAAAATAAGCAAGGGTTTTGCACTGTTTTTCGAAAAACAATGTTTAAAATTATTGTTTGTTTTACTGAGCTGAAAGATCATGCAATGCTAATTAATTATGAAAATAATACTGTGGGCAGTTGTTTTAACAGAAATATTCTGTTGCGTGCAGGTTCACTTATATTAATAATTAAAAATAGTATTAAATCAAAACCTCGTAAAGATATTGTAGATCTATCAGTTGAACAAAGTGTTGATCTGTCCTGCGTTGAGCTGACATGTACTTTACAGACCCCCCAATTATAAAGAACTACTCTGTATTTGATTCAGTGATAGAAAATGTAAGTAAAGTAGATGTGAAGTAAAGCTCAGGTTACTGGTATATATATTTTTAGAAATACGGCATCTTCACTTCGCACAAAATAAAAACTAAATCCGTTTTTTTCGTTGTCTTGCCTAAGTTTACAATAATTTATTTATTCTATTATAAATGTTTCTTACAATTTAATAGTATCTATGAAATGTTGATAAATAAAATTGAGTTTGTAGGAATAATTAAGTGTATTCTTACTAGTTTAAAAAAGTCGACCGCCCGTGCTGAAACAGACTACTGAAATTTTTCAACACACACACGGACAACTACTGTAGATGTGCGTTTGTACTTCATTACCTCGTGAAAATAGGGTGCAGTTGTGTGTGGTCATTATGTATGTGACAAAATACTAAAACAAAATATTTTTTTATAAAAATACAATATTAATATGTAAGGAAATGATCACTTACTGACAGTCCTATCATTTCCTTAATTTGAATTTACCCGCGCTCGTTCAAGCGCGATTAAGAATGACCGATAACGTAGATTGTATGAATGTAGGAATGAAGGACTGAATGAGGTGAACTGAGACTACAAGTGTTCTGTCTGTCATTGTGATTTGGAGGTTATGAAAAACTATAAAATACCTGAAGGATTTAATGAAGACGATATTCGTGAAATAATAAGCTTTGAATGTTGTTTCTTTATTTACAGGTAAAGTAATATTTTGTAAAGCAGTTAGTACCAACTTACTTTATAAAACAATTTTTTGTAAAAAAATAAAAATATTTATTTACAGAAACGCAGTCGAGTTTATTTACAAATATCTTATAAATATATAAAGTAAAGAGCACAGTAAAAAACCGAAATTGGCAAAAATGCAGATGTCGTTTTGTTCTTTGTTGCCATCTATATAATTAAATATACTACGACGAATATTTAATGGAAATGATTGCCGCTAAGTATTAAAAAGATTTGGGTGTAAAATATAATATTATTATTATCCATTTATTCATTTTATATACATATTTTTACATTTATAAATATAATTCTATAAAAAAATTAAAACATTTAAAAATACAAAAATAGTTGCCCACCGGCATCGGGAACAGGGTCCAAGCAATATTATTATTATTTTATTTATTATCTTCAAGAATTATTTGTTTGTTTATCACGAATGGATTTTACTTGTTTTGTATTAACGAAAGTCTGTTGGTGTTGGTAACCAGTATGATAGAAAAAATATTGAATTACTATTGTTTTTTAGTAGTTACTTAATGCTCCACCCTAAGTTTTCATCACTACTTTTAGGTACAATTTAATGTATATAATGTTAATAATGTGTGACTCAAACCGCAAACTAATCATTACTTTGTAAGTAGGTACACCACATACAAAAAAAAACAGTCCATTTTTGCGGCAAACAAAATTACAATTTAAGGTTGTAGTCGTCTAATAGTTCCCTATACATATATAGCTTTACTGCGACCAATATGCTGACTGCCTAATCTTAATTTTTAACCAACTTCAAAAAAGGAGGAGGTTTCTCAATCCGACCGTAAATAAATATTCTTTTTTACTTAATCCATCCGTTTAAGGTCTCTTAGTGAACTGCGGCAAGTGCTTAACTTAGAATCTCTTCAAATTTGGATACGGCAGACAACCAGAGTTGTAAACGATGACCTCTGGTGACCGTTTTGTTCCATGGTGGTCGTTCTTGACTGGAGAATGCGAATGGAAAACTTCTAATGGATAGAATAACTATATCTAGGATTGCCAGATGGTCGGTTTTCATCTGGATTCTTCCGTCATTTTAAAAGATCACCAGACTCCCGACAAAACTCAAAATCTCCAAAACACCACGGTCTCGGCAACTTCTTTATTTCAAATCATTCGTGTTATCAATTCCGTAAAGCAATGCTGAGGTAGAGCAACGATCTTGATCTCCACAAGGTTCTTGGTGACAGCTGGATATGAGAGGTGCTGAGAATCGAGATGACTGATATTGGATAGCCCTATATCAAGCAGTGAACTGCATATGCAGATGATTATGATGATAACAAAAACAACAATTCCGTAGAAAAAAGAATGCCTCTGAATTGGGTCATATATTAACCTTGTTATCTCTACGAAACATTGATAGCGGCAATACTCATACACTGTATAATCTAATCAATCAACTTTATCGCTGCTTGTACGAAAATGATTGATACACAATTTCTTGTCGGATTTATCGGCCAGTATATAGACAGATTTGGTTATTATCTGTCTGGCTTTGAGTCTATTTATATTCCGATTTGGGAAATATATGGCCTAGTTTATTGGTTGTTTTTATTTTTGCAAGTTCTAAGAATATCCTACATAATATTTTTGTTATTTGTTTGGATTTTTTGTAAGTTCTACTTGGACAACTGCAGTAAAAAAAAGCCTAATATGATGGTTGTTATTTTTGCGAGTTCTGATTATAATGAATAACATATTTTTGTTATTTTTTTTTTTTGTTTTTCAGGAAATCTTGTCGTGCAAATAACAACAAAACAATGGCAAAAGTTAAACTATAATTTGTTTTTAATTCTCATCAACATTGTTTAATATATTTAAATGTATGTTCGATATAACACACCATCACGCCTGTATTCCTCGATAGATTAGGTAGTGGTGCATCCACATTTCGATGTATTAATGGGCGAGACTATTGCATGGGCCTAGTACGTTTTTTTGTTTTTTGTCTTTTCTGTAAGTTTCACTTGTATATTTTATGTCGTTTTGAGATAAAGATGCCTTTTTACAGTTTTTGTTTACTTAAGCATGCAAATAAATATTCTCATTTTGCAGTAAAATATAACGGTTCTATTATATCTGCGAAGCATTTTTCAAAATAAGTTGGGGTCGGCTTTCGGTCTACCTGGATTCGTATGCAGACCAGTATTTTATCTGCAGCAGTTGCCTAGTTGATTTCCACAATCCAGTTACTGGGTACCGCATAACTCAAAAGTAATTGGGAAGACTGGTTGTCTTGTCAGTCGGCTATGGGCTTCTGACGAGATACTTATCTGGGTACGGTTTTTAGAGCCAACAGTAGTTATAATCATAAACATAAATGTGAAGTACCAAAGGGAAGGGAAACCCTAATGAAGCCCCTTAACCTTGAAACAGGCAATGAGGATATTACCAAACTGCTTATCCAAGGTCAAGTTTTTTTTTACACTAGGTACGAGTATATCGGTTAAGTTAAACAAAAAACTTACTTAACCTACTCTTTTTGTTTTGGAATGACACATCGTGCTATAGCATTTTTTACTCAGCAATTTGATTCCATTTTGAGAGAAATCGTAGACGTTGTACTATATAAAAAAAATTAAAATCTTTTTGTCATAAAATAAACTTTTTTTAAACTTGCTTGGAAATTTGATTTTAATTTAGTAAAGATCTGATGAAGAACTTCGAAGATATACAGCATAACTCTTCAATAAATAACGGCAAATCACTCGGGATTGCTGCAATCGCATGTCTGATTATTGTTTATATCATTTCATTGCACAACATAACGCCAGTACGCTCTTAAGGGGTACGCAGATCTCTCAATTCACCGGTTATGTTCAAGTTTCATGATATTCGGATAATATATTCTGGCATTACAGTTACCTTACTAAAAAACTTGCCTATTAGGTAGTTAAAACTAAAAAGTGAAAATAAAAAAAACTTTTTGCAAAAAAATACCACCACCACCTTACAAATAAAAAACTACAAAGTGAATAAAAAATATTTTTGGAAGTCGGTGTCCATAACGCAAAAAAATGAGTACCTACGAAAGACACCGACTTCCAAAATTAAAATTATTTTTCACTTTGTATTTTTTTATTTGTAATGCGGTGGTATTTTTTCGCAAAAAGTTTTTTTATTTAATTTTGTTAAAGTTCCTACTAAATAGAGCAGATACATCTTCTTGAATCAGTACGTGGGTAACAGCATCCAATAAATCAACTTTGAATCCGGATTGAAAAAGCCATAGATGTCTCCGTGACTCATTTGCAAAATGAAATTCGTTACTATTAATATACTAGTATACGAGTAAATATTTGAGAACAGATAAAAAATACCTTGTTTCCGGAGTATCTACAACCCACATATGAATAAATCATTAGCTTGCATGAGGAATGTGACTTGACTTGACTCTGGCTGACAATGAACCTACCTACCTATCTCTGTGCGAAACATATATAACCGACGTGAAATATTGATGAATGTGTTGCCCATGAAAGCATTTTATTATTACAAGCTTTATCTTGCTTTCATATGTTTGTCTGGCAACAAGAAAGCCATTTTCAAGCACTTCATGGCATACAAAACTAAACTACTAAACTTGAATATTCTAAAACATAAGACTAATAACAAAACAAACCTAAATACAATGGGGACAGGAAAAGGGATCATTGCCATTCAAAAAAATTGTCCATATCGATGTCAACGGGAAATATGCCCAGAACGCTGGCAGCATTGCCATGTTGAATGGCAAGGCAAGTCTGATTCTCGGGCCGAAGAAAAGGCCAGCCCTCTGGTCACAAGAAGAGTCGAAGAGCTTTTGCTAATGTCTAGTAAAACTTATGAGCGCTCTGACCTCATGGACCTAATGTTTCAACTCCAAATGGCTTAAACATATAACTGCCAATAAGTTTGTTTTAGGTTCTCTGCACCAGAAGCAGCCGCCCCAGCATAGACCGCCTTGCTAAGAAGATGGTATGGCGCAAGGGTATCCGATACATGTTGCATCCCACACTAAAGGCCTACCCAACTTCCAAGGCATTATGGTCATCCCGTCTCGTCTCTTCTCATTGTCGAGTGTCAAGCCATTGGGTTCTGAAACTTGGCGTACTTACTCGTAAGTAACTTACTTTGAGAGATAGATAAAATATGTCATTATGATACTACGGTATGGAGCTGATCTCATGATGGAGCCAGAAAATGGTCAAGTGCCTTTAACCAGACAAAACAGCACTGTCTTGTTTGGGCTCTTTACATGTGTGACAAACTGACAAGTGATATTATGTTAAAAAGTTATTTTAAAGGATAAGTCATTTATAAGTACTTTATACTGTCGCGCCACGTCGTTCTTCCATGATTGTGTAGAATGACCTTATCATCACGTATCACCCCACCCCTTTACCTATACCTGCGCAAAACGTAACCCACATGAAATATTGATGAATGTGTTGGCTGCCACAAGCTAATATACATTTTGGAATTTTGTTCAGTAAAACAATTTTAACAAGTAAAGTTAAAAAAAAAACCCACGACCCGATATCTTACGCAAATACTCCGGTTCAAGCAGTAAAACGCCCATTTCTTTTGAACGGTTACACCGATTTTCATCAAACATATAGGTAAGAACACTCCCGATAGTGTCACCATTAAAAAAAAACTAAATCAAAATCAGTTTAGGAGCTATGATGCCACAGACAGATACACAACACACAGTTACACACGTCAAACTTATAACACCCTTATTTTTCCGTCGGGGGTTAATTAAAATCGGCAGCTCGTGTAGTATCTATGTCATGTTACTGTTCCATATATCAAAATTAACGAAGCCGAGGGTGGAAACTGAGAACTCAGTAATTATGGCTACATCATGATCATAATAATTTATGTATATCTGATCTTTGTAAAATATATCCATATTTTACTTAACCATTATTAAACATGTATATTTGTAGAAGCATTTAACTAAAACAAGTATCAGGTACTTAAGATAGCATGAACTTAGAGCCGGTTTTCTGCAGTAAGTTTCTAACAGGTAACTGAGACGGTATTTACTTTACATATCCGTGTTTGGATCACAATTTCAACCTTATCGGTCTTGTGATTCCTTTAGAAATTGGCTGTGACAGACAGATCAAGTGATTTTAGGGATATATATTAATAAGGGTTCCACGAACCGAATGAGAGTCCAATCTAAGTGCGGAAAATGAAGTCAGCTTATTACTACCATTACTAAAGGTTCCACTTCCACGTTTAGAGGTACGGAGCCCAAGAAAAAAATGCGATGGTGTTCCAGAATCTTCGCGACCAACACCGTTTTCCAGTTCTCTGTTAAAGTCATAGTTTCTGTAAAAACAACATGGTAGCAATAACACGTAACAATATGTTACGTAAATTTGATTACGTCGATATACTTGCATGCCCTATTTCGCGCCGCATCGTTCAGCCATGATCGAGTAGAATGAGATCAACCCTAAGCATATTATCACGTATCGCCCCACCCCTAAATATACATCACAAAGAAAAGCAATCAACTCCACACTCGAGCAGAAATGTGCGAACATTCCATTGTGTGTCAAAGATGGTGGACGACAATAAATGTTAAATACGAGTAATGTAATAGACCTTAAAAATATTAATAAAAGATATTATTTTGTTCTTATTTATTAGTTTATCCTCGCACTGGAACGCCTTGCAGCAATTACACCAATGGGTGCTCCAATCGTTTAATAAACTCACTACTAGTCCAGGTTTCCTCACGATGTTTTTCCTTCACCGTTGTCAGCGATTTGCAAGATAAACTTAGAATTTGGTTCTAGGTTATCACTGAAAGTAGGTCCTAGATGATCCAGTTACGAATACTTTATCACTGGTAGCGATAAGCGATACTATCGGTGAGTGCATGCATCTCCTCGTAAAGTGTTCATTAATATTTTTTTGTACTAACACTAATGGATAGACAATTTTATAACGAACATTTTGGTAGATTTGTTTTTTTCAAAAGACCAATATTCGATTTTATAAAGATTTTATTCTAAAATCTGGGCATATTCACTACTGTAATTCATGCGCCGACAGTGCCGCTAGGCCAATAGTAATGCTCATATCTCATGCTGTTTTTTTGGTTAGGGTACGGCCTTAATAAAATGTTCAGTTGCACAACCTATCAATTTAATGATCAACCTAGTTGGTTCACAAACTAAAAGTATACTGTTCAGTTGCGCAAACTAGTAATTTTAATCGTTTTGTGTTTTACTGCATGATGTCACCATGCTTGTGTTTATAATTAATGCCTTCCAAGACCATTCATATCTACTAGCTGTCGTGTATTGTGTCGCAACAGGTCAAAGTGGATTTCGTCACGGATATGCGATAAATATAATACGTACAGTTTTGGTATTGTTCTGACTCGTAGAATTTTTTACAGTTGTTAAGCAAATTATTCGAATCATGGCAATAAACTGGAAAAAGATAATGATTGGCAGTTTATTATATTAACCTACATTCAGACAGAATAAAAAACAAGCTGGCTGATATTCTGGCGGCAGACATAATCAGCCTATAATGTTTCTACTTCTAAGTCTAGGACAGCGGAAAACAAGCCTTCTCTCACAAAAGGGAGTGGACCTTAATCCTATATACTCGGAGCCAGTCATCTTCATCATCATATCAGCCGAAAGACGTCCACTGCTGGACATATGCCTCGCCCAAGCGTCACCACATTGACCGGTCCCGTGCGTCCCGCATCCAGCGGATCACCGCAACCTTCACCAGGTCATCGGTCCACCTGGTGGGAGGCCATCCAGCGCAACGTCTTCCAGTTCGTGGTTGCCACTCTAGAAATTTTCTGCCCCATCGGCCATCCTCCATTTCTGAATCGATCACGCAAGGAAACTCCAAGCTTCAGCCCTTTCCATTGTCCTTTGGCTGACTGTTAGCTTTCTGAGGAAGCCATTTGTGAGCGACCACGTCTCAAAGCCATAGGTTATCACTGGCAACACAAACTGATTATACACACAAGATACCTTGCAACTTCCCGAACCAGCCGAGTCGGATTGACCTCTTTCTTGAAGTTGACCCTACCCACTGGATTGTTTGTCCCAGGTAGACATAGTCGTCCACAACTTCGAGTGTAGAGTCTCCGACCTTGATAAGAGTGGGTGCAACATGGACATTCAACATCACTTTGGTTTTTTCCATGTTCATCCTACGAACCACTCTTTCAGAAGCTCTACTGAGGTCATCGAGCATTGTACTGAGGTCCTGCATGGTCTCAGCCATGACCACTATATCGTCTGCAAACCGAAGGTTAGTGATGTACTAACTAATGACGTTGATGCCTAACCCTCTTCAGTCGAGAACCTTGAAGACATCCTCCAGTGCAGCGGTGAACAGTTTCGGAGATATGACTTCTCCCTGTCTCACACCTCGCTGCAGAAGGATAGGTTTCGAGGTCCGATACTGAAGTCGAACTGACATGGTGGCGTTTTTGTACAAACACTTCGATGTACCGATAGTCGATTTGGCACCGTTATAGAATCGAAGGCTTTTTCGTAGTGCACAAACGCTAAGCAGAGAGGCAGGTTGTACTCGGAGCCAGTGCGGGTCGGTTAAAGTCACATGTCTTCGAATTTTTGGACAAACTGGTGTCCTGGTGTGTCAAGTGTCTACCACCATGACGGGCACCTTATTCTAAGAGTAACTTAACATAATTCTAACTTATCCATCTTAAAGTTTGTATCAGATACGAGGCTCATGCATCGGTGAAAAGATTCCATCCTGATTATTTTCTCCTTTCAAGTGAATACGATCACGATCCGTAGGAAAATTTTAGGTCACCTCAATGTCTAACTGCTAATAACTGTCGAGGGTGTGATAAAATATTGCTGCATATAGTATTTACTGTCAGTTGTTGGTGCTCTATTAATTAAGATAAATCTTTTAAAATAATTGATAAAATGGGAGTTGATTGTTTGTGATTATGAATATGGAATTCGACCCTTATCCATTTGTGGAGTCTCTCATAATGAAGATAAATCCTAAAACAATTGGTATTAATGTCTTTTGATTGTCTATGATGATGAATATGAAATAAGGTCTATTACGTGACAACGACTATTTTTGTATGTCCTACAGATTTTTATGTATTTTTTATTTATACGTGAGGACGAGTGGGTTCTTAGATATATCTATATGTCTCTAAATTATGTTTACTACGTCTGTCATTTAGTAATATCATATAATAATTTGAATAGATAATTACAAAATTAAATGAAAGACTGCACAGATTGAACTTTCGTATAAATCAATTGCATACAATTGACAAGGCAATTGATAACTGTACAGAGTAAACTCTGTTTAATGATATCTATTCAAACCATTAATTCTACACTGCAAGACAGGAATACATATAAATAAATAAAATTGAAACGTCATTATGTAATTTTAAACTAAAATCTGTTTATTAAATGCAGGCATAATATTAAAAAAATGTCTTTCTGTCTGTTTGCTCTAGCTCTCCGAAACGGCTGGACAGGTTTTGACAGGACTTTCACTGGAAGAAAGCTAATGTAATGAGGAGTGACTTACAGTAACTTCATTAAAGAAAATAGGATTCCGTGTAAAAAACTAAAAACCATACGAAATCGCGGACAACAGCTTGCTACTCGTATAAATACGACAAGTAATACTGTCTGTCTTTAAGCAGTATTTCTGTCTGTGTGTCCAGATTTCGATGAAACTTAGCATATGGGTAGACCATGTCCTGGATGACATTTTTATCCCGTGAGGTTGTTCCTGACGGATAACTTCCGGCATTTATTTATTATTTATTTATACTTCATTCACAAACGGTACAAAGGCAGCCTCAGGCAAAATCTATTAGAACCAGAAATAAAAACATAGATAAAAATAATTAAATGCACGAATTTACTCATTCATTACAGTACAACAGCAAAGTGTATTTACATAATGTGGTATTGACAAGGATAAGTGATTATTTACTATTCAACACACAGCGTTTGACTAGACTCGGCACTTGGTACAGAATACATGATATGCGATTTAAATACGCGATTCGATAACTTGTAACCAAAGAGATATACATTGAAGTCGCTTTAATAGTCGTAAAACGGTGAAGGTAGATACAAATAGTATCTGATCTGCCTTGACTATATTCCACTGAATATTATAAATTATGCTTTTGCGAAATAACTACTATTAGAACCTAGGTGCCCCTAGGTCCTAACAGTTCACCTTTAGAATGTTGTTTACCGGAAGCATTAACCTTTAAGACTAACAGATAAATTGGTATGTTCGTTCACCTTAGTGTGCTTGCATTCATTCAACTTTAAAATATACATCTTGCGTCTTATGTCTACAAGTATCAGCCGTATGGTTTAAGCCGGATAGTTGCTACACTTTGTGAAATTCCTCTATAACTCCAAACAAAATAATTTGTTTGTAATACTGGCCGCTACTTTGGTTTTTTATTTACAAATTGATAAAAATTCAATCAATCAATCATCTATTTGCTATAAGTATTGGTACAGTGTAGGTGTTTAAGTAAGTTATAAATAATTTCCTAATACATAGTCAAACATTTGACATGCAAAACATTACAATATATTTAATGCTAGGCTATAGTGTTTATGTCCAATGGCATGCATGATATTTTCTATTATTTTACAATTATACATTTATTTATTAATTGTCATCACATTAACCATTTTGTATTTATAAATTCATTTATGGAATAAAATTGTTTTTCTAGTAGCCATTATTTTAATTTTGTAAAAAATAAATTGTTAGGTAACTCTTTTAAGTTCTATGGTATTTTGTTAAATAAAAAGCCACACATATAATAACAGTTATTTTTATACAGAGAGGTCTTTGGTGCCCTAGGCAGAACTCTTCTATCTGGATCTCTTACTATTCTAGGGCAACGGTCTTGTGCCTAATTAAAAAACATTATCTTTAATAAATAGAGTATAAGCCATTGCAATTGGACCATCTATCCCACGTAGGGGATAGCTGCCTAATGCATGTAAATTACCTTTAAGATAGATGCCTCGCCGAGAAACAGGACATATATCCCTCAAAAACTTTGATCGCATTTGCTTTCCCATTCAATCGCACAGAGACATGAGATACGGTCAACTTAGTAATAGTTGGAGAATCGTTCGATAAATTAATAAAATAGCATGCGATTATTCCGTGAAACTAGAGTATTTACAATCGGGGCAACTATCCTGGTTTTATCCTACCTCACATGATACCAAACAGAGTACTTAGGTCAAAGTTATATTGTCAACTTAATTATTATTTTTATTTTCATCCTTAAATATCCCAGTGGAGGACAAAGCTCACACTTACTTTTTTTAATTTCGCTCGGTATTGGGCGGTAAACCGGTCCTTTCTGTAGTTGTCAAGTTTGTCTCACACCCTTCTCCTGAGTCTGCCCCGATGTCGCCGTACATTTTCTGGGAGCCACATTGTGTAAGCTTTAGACCATGGATCTTTCGCCATGAGGCAAAAGCGTTCGGCCCAGTCCCATTTAAGCTTGGCTGCTTTTTAGGTGACGTCGATTTGTGTTTTTGACCACAGCAATGTATTCGTAATACAGCCTGTTCCACTCAAACATTTTGCTCATGCCAGAATCTTAGACCGTACTCACGAGCTAAAAGTATTTTAGAAAATAAAATCCTTTTATTTGGCTATTTTACTGTAGCTAAATATTTATTTTATGAATAAAGTGGTCCATGAATAGAAGTTATTTAGGTAAAATAATTTAACAGTCTGTTCATAGTCATTAAGCTTTAGCAAAGTTCTCTCACGACTTTATTGCTATAATAATTTCATCAGGCGTTCTACTCAGAACAAGCTTCTTCACTTAACTTTAAAAGATGGTAGCAAAAAAACAAAGCATATTTTTAACGATATTTATTTTGAATCATTTAAAAAATAACAAGTTTTTACTAATTGTTTGTTAATTCATGATTGTCTCGTTGACAATGTATTCTAAACTATTTAATACATAATTATCACATTTGCTGCTAATTACGTTAGGAAAATTTATTGAAATAAACTATTTTTAAACTAGATTTAAATTATGCTACATGGCTCTTAATAAACAAATTGTTTAATCAATACACTGAATGCATAAATGCATGCGTGCTTAGGTAGACAAAATTGCAAGAAAGTCGTTGTTTATTAAAATAATTAAAAATATTACAAAATATGGAGACATAAGACAATTTTAACTGTAAAAAGATGCTTTAATAATTTTCTTCTAAATATATCAATTACAAACAGACTCTTCTTAGTATAATTATTTGCCTGGCCGAGTACTCAGCCAATGTTCTAGAACTATTTAAAAGGTACATTATTCAATCAAACTTAGGTTTGTGTAAACATGTGATCAAATCATTCAATTAAAATCCGACTTAAAAACTATTGTGAATTAACTTTATTCGTTACAATGCAACTATGCAATGAATTAATCTTACCGCAAATGGAAATAAATATGCAAAATTACGTAGGTATAAATATATTTTGTAAATTTATGAACACGGACTCTAAGATGGCACATCAATAAATTCATTGATATAAAATTAAAATCTTCTAAACAAGAAATTAACCAGAATGAGAATGCAATGAAAGCATCTAAAAATTTTAAACATTTTTGGTTTAATTTAATTTATTAATATAGTAGTAAAAAAGGTAGGTACCTAAAAAATTAAACAGGTATCTTTTTCCTTTAAAAGGAAAACCCCGAAGGCAATCGTCGTTCCAATATTGTATATTCGTCGCATCGCCACTGGTAGTAAGTAGGCATACAAACAATATTCAATCAACATTGCAAAAAAAATCAATTCGATGTTAAAAAATCCCACTCTATAGCCCAAACGTCATTCAATCCAAATACATTCTCATACCAATTAACAAGTCACACTGCAATTAAAAAACTGGGCCAAGTTCCCTTATTAACAGTAGTAGGTACCTCATAGCTATGGCCTGGAGTGTCTCAGCCTTCGGCCTCATTTAATCACGGCCTCAAATGAATAAACTTCCTCTCTTCAACTCAATTAATATCACCTACATTGCTATAATACTTAGCTAATCACATTAGTTACTTATAAATACTTCAGTTAACTTAAAATTGAAGACCGCAGACTCTACTATGAATAAATACGTATGAAATAGATAATAAATCTCATATTATTATTATTCGTTAATACCAGAGCCATATTTAAAAGTTTGTTTAAACTTATACACATTGTACAATCTCATATAGCGCATACAAAGATTTTGTCTGCGGGAGCCTTTTTTAATGCACTTGAAAGTAAATTTAACTATGCATTAAATCATACAGATAAACATTTTCAACAAATCGACTTTTCCTTTCTAGACTGCGGTACCAAAATGTTCTAATCACAACACTTGAACTTAGTTCGAACTCGAAGAATTTTTAGCTTCGATTGCTTTGTTTTTCTCTTTGTTCTTCTCTTTGTCTTGATTGGCCATCTTGAGTGGCCCATGCTTCCAATCTTCAGGGTACCCGTATTGTCGGACATCGTCCCACCATTGCTGCTTGCCATCCGCCCAGAAGATGTAAACAACGTTTGTGCCTACCAGGACAGCGAAGCATACCCAGAATGCTACCCGCCATTGGGCCAGTGTTGACTGGAAAAGATAATACGTAGTTTTTACAAAATAAAATAGAAGAGCATTAATTTAGAGCTGGTTTCAAATAACACGAATGTTTCAATTGAATAAATGAAGACCTACCCGATAAAATTGTCGCACACAACGTCACAATACCCCTCGAAATAGTTTCCAAGGATACAGTTGAAGTAAAGGACATATTATTACATATACCATACCTAACATAAGTAGTTTCCAACATAATAAGGCAGCTAGTCGAACGCAGCACGTAATTGCATTATTTTGCCAATATAACAACCGATATCTGATTAGAGCTCCTATCGATTTGCTCTATAAATAGAGATTGACTGAACGTAAACACGATTGAAGAAACTTCAAAGACATCAAGTTCGCATTAAAGCCACAATCTCGACATCTTGTCGAAACTTGACACTGAATCGAGTCGAAAATGTTTTATTAATAAAGGCCCATTTATCGTTCGAAACGAAATTTTCGGCGACGAGGCTTCTTTGAAGTTGATTTTACTTGATTTGTTTGGTTTTATTAAAGTTTGAAAATCGGGAAGAAGCGGCTACATAATCGGTTGTAGACATTGATATATTTTTCTTTCACACGACTTTTTCTCTTTTAGGTTGCTTGGATTTTGACGGTGTGAGTCTTTAATTTATTAATTGAGCTGTACATTGCAAGTACAATATTAACGACACACTAGAATGTAATTTATATAAAACCCAGTTTCAAATGTTCTTTGGCGAAACTAATTAATTAAAAGCATGGTTTCCAGTGCTGGGCAAATGATTACATATTTCACATGTTTTAGTCAAGGTATAGACCAGAGTGTTAATTAGGGACTATTTGTCAATCCGTTCATATAAAATGTAACATAGATCGACAAGCTTCTAAAGTTCTAAAAATAAAGCTGATAGGTAGCAAAAAAACATTCGGCCTGTAGATTCACTATCTTACATAAAGCCCAAACTTTGCTTTTGGACTTAGAGTGAATTACCTATAAAAGTATTTCATATACGAAGATACAAAAGAAAAAGGCTAAGCCAGAATGTGTTCACTGTAACTAAATTCTAAAGGTCTGCCGGGTCTACCCTAATAACTTCATCGTGAATGTTTTCGGGATATAGGAGTTGCTAAGTTGCTTCACAAAGGCTTTTTCATTTTCAGTGCCCTTATAAAATACTTTCAGAAAAAGTATTTGTTTATATAAAATCTGTTACAATGGGCTGAACTTGATACAAACATTACTACAGGTACGTATTGGTTAATTAAGAAAAAAGGCTTGTGAAATATAGCGATTTCAACGTACGTAAGTGTATTTTTTTAAATGTAGGTAATTATGAGATTGAAAAGTAAAACCAGTATTTAATAATCAATATGAAAAATATAATATTTTTGGCAAACATTTTGAGGATTTTCAATTTTTTTAATGATATTTTGTATGTTTTAGTTTGGCCTAAGAGTATCACATGATCAGTTGAATATTATATTAAGCTTTTGATTAACAATTTAAGCTATCGATAGTCAGTATATTCGAACAAACCAAAACTGTAATTCTTCGACAGTTATATGAAAATAAATGATTGTATTAATTACTACTAATAAATAATAAACCATGTTCACGGTAAAATCTACGTATTATTAATAGAAAAAGTAAAGGTGACGCTCTTTAGAGCATTTTGTACCACCTTCTACACTTGCAGCCTGTCGGAGAAGTATTTACGGGCGTCGTATGGGTGTGGATTGTTTATACGTGATAATGCGCAAGCGCAAGCAAGATCAATGGTGGCCCGAGTTATGGACAGCCCTAATAGGGTTCTGAAAATGATTGCTGACAGAGCGGACTGTCCGTGTAAAGTTCACTGCTGTCAGTTACATGTGTCACCGTATCGTGTTGTTTACTAACTCTTAGTTTTAATGCACATTGTTACTATCCCTATATGAGTCTTCGCTCAAAACAAAGCTTTTGATTTATTGTGACATCTCACACACCGTGTACTATGTTTATAAATAAAGTTTCTGATTCTGATTCAGGTCAATACTTACATCAGGCGTCAACAACCCTATCAAATAAGGCGTAATAATCCCAGAGATGGTGGAAGTTCCGTTGATCATAGCGGTCAAGGAGCCCGCATAGTTTGGCGCCAGATCCAGCGCGTTCACCTAGGACATAAGATTTAAAGTGAAGTTTACGCTTGCCAAATTGCCTTCGTACTCAGAAATAAATCTGTTCATGTGGGTGTAAAGGTCTCATCTCTTTTCATGTCAGTATTGGCACTGTTTTGTTAGTTATCCAATAAAGTAGATTTTGTGACTCTGGAAAGTTCTGGATAAAAGGTCAAGGAGAATTTTTCAGAGGCACTTAACAGAAGCTTATGCTTTATTGCAACTCCGCTGTATTACTGATAGTACGGTCATATTAGACATATCAAAGTGCAATAATTCGCATAGAGCTGAAAATTGGTACGAATGTACGGAACACCATTATAAATGAAAGTCCCCATCGAGCCCACCATGCAACTTTTTTATTCAATGTCAAAGTTTGCATATATGGGGTTTATGGGTCAGCACTGTATGTGCTGGGTAGATAAGTAAACCAACCTAGGACTATCTAAATTAAATGTTACATTTCTGCTCAGTTATCGTAATGCCGATGCACCAAGCCCGTCATATACCAAACAACCCCATAGTGGCATTATAACTTCCAGGATTCCCCAAGTTTAAATCGGTAGACGTGAATTTCAAGGAACCAAAAAAACCCCGCTTAATAGATAGTAACAGAAGGTGCAAGCGCAATCGTGACTGGCATTTGTTTGGTTTCGCCGTATTTATGCATCTATGTGCATGAATTTTTCTCTTTGTATAGAACTGAACCTCTGTCGTTATCTACGTTGTCGGCTTTGGCCCTAGCGATGAGTCACTTGAGCATGAAATTTCAGTGATATCAATCCACCGGTTGACTGGGCAACGAACAATCAGAGGAACGTAATTAGGAACTGGAATTGAACGGTGCAGTTCATTTCAAAAACCGATACGTTGATATGTATACGTAGGTATGTACTATAAACGTGGTGACTTTTCAACCGATCTCCCAAAAAGGGGGTAGGAGGTTCTATGTTCGGTTGTATGTATTTCTTTTAATGTATAATATTTTCACCGATCCCTCCGTCACTTGTGGACCGATTTTGAATTAGTTTTTGTGTTTGAAAGGGCACTATCCCGAGGTGGTCCCATATAAGTTTGGTGATTGTGAAGTGAAGATTTGATGAAGAACTTCGAAGATATACAACAGAACTCTTCAATAAATAACGGCAAATCTCTCGAGATTGCTGTAATCGCATGTCTTATTATTGTAGGTATTAATAACTATAGAACTTGCCCCATTAAGTGCCCACAACTAAAAGGGTTTTTTTAGGAAAACTTAATACCGACTTCCGAAAACGCTACAAAGTGAAAAATTATAGTCGGTGTGAAAAACGAAGAAAACAAACCAGAAACACTGATTTCTAAAATTGAATTTGTTTTCACTTTGTAGTTATTTTTCTTACTCATTGAACATCGTTGGGGGGTAAAAATACTCATTAATATAAACAGGGATTAATTCTAAAATACTCGAGAAAAGGCCAGGTGCGTAGTGCTAATAACTGGCGTGCGTGTATGATAAGAAGTATGAATTAAGTAAAACGATTATCTAAGGATCTTAGCAGATGGCGTTCCATAGAGGCGTGAATCACATAGTGAAAAGTTCATTTTCATGAACACCAGGGCTCCTTGATTTTTCCACCGAATTAAGTCACCATGTACTAGCATGTGTATGTATCTTCATATCACCTAGGTATATAAAATTCTTCGCTTCGATGCGAGGGTCCCAATTTCATCAGCAATTCACTCACAATGAGATATTCTCATCCCGACGGTTTCGAACAGAAAATATCAAAGGTACACAATTTTATACGTGACCTTATAAGATGGAATATCATCAAAATTCGGGTCACACTCCTGTTTCTGGAGCAATAAAGTAGTCCCGTCATCAACAGACTTATCTTGCGAAGCTTCTGAAGCTTTTAACCGGAATAATGGAATTAGAATAAGTAATGTAAGGGTGCGACTTACGAATGGAATATAAAAAAATACCTAAACAATGTGAATGAAATTCTGTTTAAAAATTGAGAGGATGATCACTATGACATTATTATAAGTATCTATTTTATTTACCCACGTCCGTGTGTCACCAGCGAGGTGCCAACTGAAAATCAGCGCTGGGTGTCTGACGCCCAGCAAATGCTTAGGTGGGAAGCCTTTCGGTGTGGACACGCCCGGAGCGAGAATAATTCTTAGACCTTGTTTGTACTTTTGTCCTATTCTTCTCTGTTACTTTGTGATTGTTGTTGTAGTTGTGTTGTGTCTATGTCGAATAGATGTTATGTATTCTATTATATTCTTATTTATTTTAAGTATTTTGCAGGTTTTTTATTCATTAATACGATTTTTATCTGTCTAATGCTTATATAAGTGTATGGCCTATAGGTTTTTAATGTACCTAACTAAATATACTATGTTAAGTACATTACGACGTTCTCTAAAAGTTCTTGGTACTACAAAGTTATTATTCTCATGATATTACTAAACCTTTACACCCTTTTAACCTGCATAATCCAATTTAACAGGCAAATAAACTAACAAATCACTCCCTAGTGAGTCACAAACAACATTTCCGTCGTTAATGCGAATCCAGGATAATGTTCCACGAACATATCGGAAAATTACTTTATTACCTTCATTCCGCTGTAGAAACCTCCCATAAGCGCCATCGAGGCTATGAAATAAGCGACAGCGGCGAACCGATCGCAGCCCGCGTATGATGCCAATATGATACATATTGCTGGGCCGGCAGCAGCTGGAACAAATGTTAGGGAATTTATGAAACGTGTCGCAATATAATAAAGGACAAACTCGAAGAAACACGTAGAAGTCATCTGTGTTACTGTCTTGTTGTTTGGAAGTTGTTTTAGTACTATACATAGATATGTGTTTCAATAGCGTAGCAATATGCTGAATATCTTTGTCTAGTCGGAGGAATAATAAGAAAACTGATGGCAGATCGTAAATTTTATCTTAACCAGCTGGACTTTTGATGTGAACCCGTTCTAAGTTAAGGCTCCTGCCGACGCCGCGTTCTAGTGGCAATTGTGAGGTTTCTTGATTCGAATTAAAATTAAATCAAAATGTTTCGATTTTCATTTGAAGTGTGGTAATTACATAGCTGCTTGCCAAAGCTTCATTATTAGTCCAACTCTTAATCAGTTTATGTCGTTTCACAATTCTAAACCAAAAACACAAATCAAATAGTAGATTCAGCGACGAGCCGTCCGGTTCCAACTCAGTAGATGAGTAAATAGTTGATATCCTCTGATTGCCATTGCAGACCGCGTTGTTGGTATAACGTCAAGTTGCTAGCTTTAAATTTATCAGCCTTAGACATCACTGGCATTGGTGATGGAAAAACCTTATGAGGAAAGCTATACTCATTTTATTTAGTACCTTGGCTGTGAAAATAGAGAAAATGATTTTTCCCATTTTCCCAACCTAGACACCCCCTCCCTAGACCTAGAGTCCGTCGTCTGCCACAATTTTTTGTTCAGAGGAATTTTTTTATTCCCATTGACCAACTTGAAATTATATTTATATAATTTGACTAACTAGAAATGATATAAATATAATTTCTAGTTGGTCAAATTCAATATTCCTAAATTTTTGTTCGGAGGATTTTTTTATTTCCATTGACCAACTTGAAATTATATTTATATAATTTCAAGTTGGTCAATGTATATAATTTCAAGTTGGAAATATCGGCAACTCGCAACAAACAGTAAACATGGCAAATAGCCCATTCTTATGTTAATGTTATATTTATATAGTTATATTTTAGCAACATATACCAATATATTCTACATTTGGTACGGAATCCTAAATGTGTGAAGTCCGACACACACTTGGCCGGTTTTTTAAATAATTGTTAAATACACAACCGACTTCAAAAAAGAGTTGACACCAATTTTACATTACTTCTCTTTACAAGATCAAACCAAAGGGTTCGATCTTTTCAAAAATTTTTGTAGCTTTACATCCTATAAGTTCCGACGAATGAAAACTACCCCGAGTGACCTGTAAGGCCGTTCGCTGCCTGTAACGAAACCATAGCGAGATCTAATTCGATCCCAACGCCATCTATCGAGCATGGATACAACTCTGCAATTTACGAGAGATTTGACTCATGTTTTCTATAAGCTTTTGTTTAGCTTTCACCTAGTGTCTTTAATCAAATCTTGCAAGTTAAATTTAACCCACTTCCCAGTATTGGATTAAGCTGAACTTTTGTTCGCACACACGTTTGTTTCTCGTGACAATGCAATTTTTAATTTAAAAGCTTGTAAAGTTAAGTAATAAAAGCGTATTTAAGGCTTAAGTATTAAAAATAAACATTTTTTAATACTTAAGCTTGTTTGTATTCGATTTAGACTAAATGAAGATAAACGTTTTTCCTAAAAATCTTAAATTCTATCACTAACAGAAAACGCTCATTGTAAACCGATAAGCCGAGATGCATGACATGTTTCACAAGTTTTCCTTTTATAACGAAATAAGCACTGAGAAAAGATTTTTATTTAAATTCATCGCCTAAGGCAATTGGTTTGTTGAACCAACTTATTTTTTTGTAATAAATCGTAAGAACATCATAATTTTTCATACAAAACAATTTTTTTTCGCTAAAAAAAAACAAAAAAAAATATGAAAAAAAATGAAAATATTTTTTTGAATCCAGTACCGAAAACACGCCGACAGTTTACGAACAAACCCGAGCCCGTTGCACGTCACGACGTTCATTTCTACTCATTGTAGCACATAGCTGATACAGTGTTTTGATTTTTAACCGATTCAATCTTGTTATTATCGTCAATATATTGATGAATATTAAATATATTAATCAAAAATATCGAATCTTAAAAGTTATCGTGCTTGCTTCGTACCATTATGTACGAATATTACAAAAAACTCCCCATTATGTGATTCACGCAATAGCCAAGTACCTATAGCAAACTGTACTAAAGTTTTGAGAAATGTTCTATGTCTAACTAGATTCCAAATAAATGTGTTGTGTTAATTATGTTGTTTTTTAGTATTAGATTCAGATCAACTTCTTAATTTGATAATTAAAGACTGAGAAAAGTAAATTTTTAAGGGAACTTTCGAGCAAAGTTGACATTGTTGTATAATTACGTAACTTGAAAGCATGATAAATGTACCGAATTCATATTTTCACGTTTTTGTTCTACAAAGTGTTTTAGTGTTTGTAATTATGATATATATATATTTGTGTTTAATATTATTATGGGATGTGTAAATAATGAAAAATAGCGAAAATTTTAAGGATGTTATGCACAAAGGCTCCACAGATTTCGGGTTGTATATTATTTAGTGGTAGAAACCTATTAAGTTTTTTGACATCTAAAGTCGAAGTTGCGCGCCAATCGTGTTCGTTTACTTTTTATTTTACACGAATATTTCTTACCCGTAGGTAAAAACGTAGGTAAACAACTATAACAAACACCAGTCCACTAACACCACAGAATAAATAATAGTACAACTAACACGTAATTATTCATTACGATTACTTTATTTATGCTCATAATTTCCAAATAGTTCATCAGATGGGTATATTATCGAAATAAGCATTTATGAATCCTTTACCACACATGACCAAATACAATTTGCTGTTATAAATAATATTTTTGCACTAATATTCGGATATTTTCAGTCAATTCTCGTGACACTGTATTACCGTGAAATTCCTTGAACGTTATGATGTCACCAACATGGCGACCACTCATGGCCCGTTCGTAGACAGGTGGTTCTTTTGAATATTTTATGGATTTTCAATTCCTTATAATAAATTGAAAAAAAATATCGAAGAGATTTTTGCAACGACAATATAATTTATGATATGTAAAGTTTCAAAATATATTTAAAAAAACGTATTTTTTTTTAATTTAACAACCCAATTGTCCCACCGCCAACGATCAGTGAGTAGCGAGTAAAGCTAGAAACTAAAAACAAGTTGGCGAGCAGCGAGAAGCGAATGTTTAGTTCCGATAGTTTTGTCGCTCGGCTATAAGCGAGTGCGACGCGTCGGCGACGGGCGATTACTCTCACCACTTGCTCGGGGCGGCCGCACTGTAGGTAGAAATGACCGCTGGTTGGTCGCTCGTCATGAGTTCTGAGGCCTTAGTGCGAGTTTTTACTCACGCTCACTCGTGATACGTAAACGATCTCTTATGTCAAAACGTATACAAAAAAAGTGGTTTCTCCTTACCGACACCAGACGGCGCTTATCCAGTTTCAATACAAAATGACGTTTACGTTTACGCGATTGAGCGTGAGTACAAACTCGCACTAAGGCCTCTGACCGCCAAGCGAGCAAGTGAATATCAATGAGCGAGTATAACTTTGATAGCACTTGTCGCAGCGACAAAGTTGTGTTAAGAGAGTACAGCGATCAACTATTACTATATGTGTCTCTTTAATTGACACGGGATCTTATATCATTTGTATGTTTCTTCACCGAAAAAATAGTCGACAGCTAATTGCTAGCTCGTCGACGGTGAGACACCTTATTGTGCACACACAATGAAATGCACACACAATGTTTTACCAACATACATTTTACTTTACCAATAAAAAGTAGACAAATTTTGATGTAACTTTGCAAGTTTAGGCGAGCCAGAACAATTTTTTTTTCCGTGCTCCTTTATCGGTCTTTCTGGGAGAGAGAGAGAAAGAGAGAGAGAAAGTTCGACAACTTCAAATTCAAATCCTAATTCAGAAATCTGGGGCATACAATAGAAGCAGAAGTATAAGAAATGCGTACGAACAAAAGTTTGCTTTAGCGTGTAGTTTAAGTCTAATAGTGAAACGCGAAACATATGCGTGTATATAGTCGTGTCCGCTTTTTACATTACGGTTCCTTTACTACTCAAATGCATTAAATTCACAAAGTTATTTCATAATTAAAAATTATATTACCTATTGTTGTATGTATAATTCTTCCTGTTTTTATCGTGTGCCATTTTCTCTTGACACAAACATCACACACCCATCCGAATATAAAGGAGCTTATCCACATGGCAAGGTACGGTATCGCTGTCAAAGTACCCGTGGCTGCGATGTTGAATTTTAGGACATCTGTCATGTATTTGGGTAGGTCTGTCACCATTGTGTAGTAACCCCAGTCGTGGCCAACCTGGAAAAGATAAAAGTTATCATTTTAAAAGACCGATATTTTAATTAGTGTGATTTGCATGATCTGTAAAGATATTTTTTAAATTATTATTCAATCAACGACTTCAACTCATCTGATTATTGAACAACTTTTCTGATATTAAGATATAAATATTATTACTTCCTCTAATCAAAATAAGATGTGAGGGAAAATTAATATAATTTCATTTTCAAACACAAACTCATAATTATTATTTATTTGTATTTAACCATTTAAAGGTAAGTATTTTGAATTTTCAAGCAGTCAATCTAAAAGATAAACCCATTTGCATAATCGCAAGAGTTTTCGTAACACATACCTTTTCTTTACATGCCTAAAATTACATAGAGGAAAGTACCAATAAAAAATAATTTTGTTCAGAATCATATTGTATTACAGAAATTCATTTAGCAGTATACCACGCTATTTCCCAAATAATAGTTGCTCCAATTAATTTTCTCTATGAGGATAGCTAAGCAAAGCAACCATTTTATTACGTAAACGTTTATTATACCCAATTAGCGGGTAGAAAGCACTTTCTTCGAATGTCCTCGTGCACGAGGCTGTCGGTCGGTATAAACGGTTCCTAACAATGAATTTCTGCTCCAGATGGATGTATAATAATGTATTTGTATAGGTTGAATTGAAGAACATTATAATACATTGAACAAATAATTGTTGAGTTTCGTTCCAGAAACCATATTTTTATTATTTATTTCATTTTCATAAACCGACAAATACAAAACTAAGTGTTCTTCTTCTTATATTTTTCTTGGACGGCTTGAATAGGTTTCTGGCTACTATACTGGTATAGTGATGTATTTTTTGTCCTTTTAAAAGGTGTTTTTTATTTGTAAATTATTTTTCTTTCCTAAAATAATAAAAATACTTACAGCAGCAAACAACAGTGCCCATACAGGCACACATCGAACTATAGCCTTCCAAGGCACTGGGTCCCTGACGCTCTTAGTGTCCGCGCTCGTGACTGTCTCGTTCAAGTACTTCAGCTCTTCGTCAGAAATATATGGGTGCGTGTTTGGGGTACTGTAGCACAGGATACTCTGAAATAGAAGTTGGAATTATATTACCTTCCTATACTTCTTCTTCGTGTTGCTGGCAATAGAGTTGTTTGCATTTGTTTGGCCCAAAACTTAGCCACTTCCACGGCGTTATCAGTGGCAGCACATAGGTCACCCTGTTTGCATGTTTTCGGGCACTCACGATAGGAGGATAGAGGTGGAGCATTGGTTTGCGATTCAGCAACACATGCATACCCTACCGCTGTTCCGTCGAGATAGCCCCATTTTACGATGTTAGAGTTACAACTTCCTACTTGGGTTCTGATGCGATTCAGGGACTTTCAGATAGACCACGGAAGGTTAGACCCTGCCGGAAGATGCTCGTTTGGTGGTAGATAATGATTGGGTGGGGGAAAAGTATCCTGCCACAGTTTGCAACGGGCCTTAGCCGGGTCTCTAGTCCTACCTTTATTTACTCATTAATATTCTTGCCGGGTGTTCAAATAAATATTTGAAATTTAAGTACTTAAAACCAAACACGTGCAGGATACAAAGTGCTGTTTAAGAATTGGTTTGTTTTTTTGGTTGAGTAGCAAAAGATAAAATAAAAATAGCGGCTTTAAAACAGTTTATGAAAATATTTTATTTGTTTATACCTACCATCTATATGATAGCAATAATACCAACATATGTATGCTTCAGTCTGTCCTTATGTGGTGTTGTGTGGTGTCTTTACATTACCATATTTGCAAGGTTTGAATTTGAAAGTAGAACAATCAAAACATTGTAGCATTTAAAAAATATATAATCATTTAGTGTAAATCCCAACGTAATTATTTACAAAGATTAATGAGAGCAATTAGTTAAATCATATTGAAAACATGCTCTGCCAAAATAAGCTCTGAACGCGTCTCCATAGTAAAATGATATTTCGTAAATAGATTGTAATTACCGGGTTAAGATTCTTGTGTATATAAGAATTATTCTAGTATATTTACCTACAGCTTTAATCCAAAGGACAGTGGATCACCTTCAGTACCGTTCTAGCCACCGGGCAGTTAATTATTTCAAATTGGTCAAGTCTAATAAGCAGTAATTGCTAACTATCATACAGTTAATAGTGAACATTAAACGCTAATTAACGTTTTATTACCCGCTGTTTTGTTATAATTAACGATCAAATCCATATTAATGTTCTCATTTTGTGGATAGAAACATTCTCAATTCGTTAATAGGAGATTATAACACAAAATGTTGATTGCTTTCATCTGCATATCGATAACACACTCGCCATTTCAATTTGAGAAGCTAGGACTAATTTGTACGAGATTATGTTATGGATATCTTTTAATTATGAGAACTATGAACCAAATGTAGTAGCAATGTATATGTAGTTGTGGTTGTGTTGTGTGTGTTTGTTGTTGTTGTGTGTTGTGTTAGTTGTGTTGTTGTTTGTAGTTTTGTTGGCTTTTACCCCTTAAATAAATCATTTAAAGTTACTATTTACGAGAAGAAACATTTTATAAAAAGGCGTTTATATAAGCCTTATAACCACAAATTATCTTTTCCTGGGATATTAAATGGCTGACTTAAAATAGCTA
The DNA here is from genome assembly GCA_964057195.1 of Orthosia cruda. Taxonomy (NCBI): domain Eukaryota; kingdom Metazoa; phylum Arthropoda; class Insecta; order Lepidoptera; family Noctuidae; genus Orthosia; species Orthosia cruda. The sequence goes on along the minus strand of OZ059826.1, from coordinate 20,252,096 downwards.
CCATTGTAGAAAATACAAAATCTTTATTTCTGAACCAAAAAGTTTTACATTGGTTGGTGATTGGAGCCTCCTTTTAAGCAAGTAATGCTTTTGTTAGGAGATTCCGCTCTTCCACAGCATTAAACAATTCATTCAGTACCTTAGATATAACCATGTGTGTGTGTGTGTGTACTCCATAATAATGTTGTAAAGATAATATTTTAAAGATAATCTCTAGCAGTATTGATCCGATTACAAAACAATTATTTCACTAAATAGAAGGCAACTCCGTCGCTGAGTGCCATATGGTGAAAAAATCACGGTACCCGTGAAATAAGAATACAACGGGGGTGGCAACAAGCCAGTACTCCGATAAAACGGATGGAAGGAAATAAAATGAAACTCACCCAGCACACGAACCACAGTATTCCGAAGCATCCGAAGAAATAGAACACATTGGCCCAGTCTCCATCTCCAGCCATGAGAAACCCTGACATGAAGGAACCAAAGATATTTCCGATCTGGGCACCTCCGAATACTAGGGCCCCTTGTCTTGAACGCTCGTGAGGCGGAACCCAGCGGGCTAGCACGATCATCAGGGCTGGCATTGTAGGACCCTGAAATGAGTAATATCTATTAATTAATGATATTGTAAATAATTTTATTCTAACAACTTTACTCCAAGTCCTGTTTTTCAACTCGACTACTCCTCGAATCATCAAATTCGCAGTTCTAGCTTGTTATTTATTGATTTTTTCATTTTCCTAGGGATTATTTCAAGTGGAGGTCTTCCAAACTGACTTGGAAAGGGACTTGGGGCTTTACATTTTTGAGTCTTAATTGCAACTTAAAGATAACTTTCATTAGAATAACTTGTGTATAGGTATGTAAAATTTATCTGCGAACACCAATTCAAATATTCAGTGTGTTTGATTATGGCATTAGCAGTCATGAATAATATAAATTCTACTGTGAATCAAAACAGTTGTGAAGAATTACGGCTAATACAAATTACTTTAAAATGTTTGTTTGTTTTCTTTTTAGTTTACTAGGTATGTATTTTTTTAAAACAAAATATTTTACTTGTACTTTGGTCATTTGATGCTAATGAAACTCTAGCCTGTGTACGATTTATATGGTAGTAATAAATGAAAGTTCTTTTATCAAAATAAACAAATGATTTAATATTTTTGTCTTTCTATATTCTAGTCCTCGAGGTTGTTCTACCAGAAATGGGAAACACTAAGATTAAAAGCCTTGATTTGCATTCGTGAGAGGAAAGAGAGAGACCTGATAAAAACAAGGCTGTAGCTGCATAGTGCTGCATTTGCACAGTGTGACGGCCAATCTGTCACTTCATAAAGGCCCTTACTTCGATTACTTTTTATAAAACGGTTACTTTCTAAAGCATACTTCTGAGTAACGGCTAGGTTGAAAGGTTTGAATTAAATATATATTTATTACTGATTCTTGTACATTATTTATGAAACATCGTTATATCGTAGGACTTATAAGTCCTATATATGCTTTAAAAATAAAATTACAACGCGATATTTCTTCGCTTATTTTGCATAATCCTTACGACTTGGATGTTAGAAATATGGTTAGAATTTCTTCTTATATGTATTTAATCAAATGATATGTAAATCAAAAAATATTTTGCAAATAAAACTGTCCAAAAGGAGGTCGAATACCGATATTTCACCAAGCGGGCGCATGGCCAGTAATGCGTTAACATTGGAGAATCTATACCAATATTATAAAGAGGAAAGATTTTTTTGTTTGTTTGATTGTTTGTACCGAATAGGCTCCAAAACTACTGGACCGATTTCAAAAATTCTTTCACCGTTGGGAAGCTACTCTATCCCCGGGTGACATAGGCTACTTTTTATCCCTGTATTCGCACGGGAACAGGAACTACGCGGGTGAAACCGCGGGGAGTCCTCTAGTATAATATACACTGTAATCATTTTGTCTACTCTATTGTGAAATGGTAGACGTCTACTAGCTAGCTAGTCTAGTATTTATTTTATTCCAACGAATGTAATTAATTTTCTTAAAACAATAGGTTCTGTTTTCTATTGAACTGAACCGGATTAATTTTAAAATACACGGTGATTTTTAATTCATTAGCAGTATTAGAGGCGTTGAAAGAATTCATGTATTAAAACCAATTTTACAGAAGGATCAACGTACGATTGTTTTGTTGACGTAATTACGAAAACAAAAGAATCAGCAGTTCTGAACATTTATGTTCGCAAAACTCGACAAAAGGAGAATGACCAAAAGTGGTACCAAAAAGTCTCGCGCATCAAGACCAAAATTATATAGTAATTAGTTTCATATTTTTTTACGACATTACGCGTCGGGGATTTGATTTTTGAATAGGGAATTTAATGTTGAGTTTAAAAGTATGGATATTGTTATACTACTCCCTTTAAATGACGTTCCGTTTCACATGATTTGATTAACTTACCCTTGGTTTTTGAAAGAGTCATGATCACTTTAAAAAAATATACTTAGCCGATTCTACATTAGTTAAAAATAAACAAGAAAATAATAGAATCTCATAGAATCTTTATTTAAAAGATTATCATTCTTTTATCTATGGTTAATTGGCCGTTCACAGCCGGTCATAAAGATGTAGATAGAATGTATCTAATAAAATCGATTTTTGATGAAAAGACGAACCAGTAATCGTTGCTTTTGTGTAACAAATAACTATAACATCCATGTATATATCGTGTCTATATAAATTACGTCGTTGGTAGCTTCGTACAAAATAGACCAAATTTTAGGTTATTTTCGATTTTATAAAATAACTCCGAAATCCGGGTTTTGTTTTCAAAAAGAACTTTTGTAAGAGTTAACATGATCAGTGTAGTCTATAAAAAACAAAGTTTAATTTTGATGCTGCATGGTACAGGATTCCATACATCCATGAGCATTCTCCTTTAGGGAACCCCCCATTTTCATGTAATAAAGGTTGCCCACATTTAACAAATACTTTCACTCCCAGAATTATTGCCAATTAATTAAAAGTCACCTTTACTGTAATAAGTTCATGGCTTTACTTACTACAAATTACATACTACACAAGTATGTAATTAGTTCACTTTATTTTTTTATTATCCATAGGCTCGCGCTTGACCACTATCCCAACTGATGGTTAGCGATGGTGTGGTCGACGGTGTGTGGTCACTTAATTTAACAAAGTGAAACAACAATAAATTTGTTATATTTTTGTATTGTTCTTAACAACAAAGGCATCTTAACTACTCATTGTTTACGTTTATAGTAAAAATATTCTCATAAAAGATGTTTTTGCTGTCATGTCCACAATGTTTTATTACCTAATCTTGTTAATTTTCAAACAATAAAATTACTACGGTAGTCTTCGCATGGTTGGTTCTGAATTCAAAAGAATAAAAGACTATACATAGGTACATTCGTGGACCTTGGCGGTTGACCAGTTTTCAACCTTATAACTAAAGACATAAGAGTGTAAAGTGATCAACCAACTCGTAACTAAATAGCTAGTTACATAGTATTTATTTTGTTCATGTATATGGACAGGAATGCGATAATCGTCATTCTCTTGAAATTACATCTTCTTGTTATATAAGCAACAATACTTATGCACGATTTCAATCTAGCAATTATTAACTGCACACAAGATTTCGCATATAGGTACATCATAGACTTATCTATTTCATTTTAGCCTTACAAGAAAACGAACCTCTCATACACTATAATAAAGCAATATAAAATTATCTTTCTCCTTCAAGATCATAAATAAAACGCATAATTCACTTACCTCACCCATACCTTGGAGCACTCGCAAGATAAACAGCCAAGTGGCGCCCCCTGCCTTCACGACCACGGGTGTCAGCAAGGTAAATATGGCCGTACTTAACAGACCAATGCCCAGAGTCCATTTACCTCCGTACCTCTCTGCCAAGTAACCTCCGGGGACATGGGTAATGGCGTATCCATAGTAAAACCCGCTGAGGATCAACCCTTGAGTGGATTCTGACCAGTCGAAAATTGCGTACTGAAATCAAACGAAAATATTCAGTTTAGTTTAAATAGATAATTTTTTAACTTTGTCACTGAGTGCTACAGGCAACATTAGAAGGAAAACGAGTTGGACTCGCGCACGAAGGGTTCCGTACCATTAACGCAAAAAACGACAAAAAAAACACGTTTGTTGTATGGGAGCCCCACTTAAATATTTGTTTTATTCAATTTTTAGTATTTGTTGTTATAGCGGCAACAGAAATACATCATCTGTGAAAATTTCAACTCTCTAGCTATCACGGTTCATGAGCTACAGCCTGGTGACAGACAGACAGACAGACAGACAGACAGACGGACCGCGGAGTCTTAGTAATAGGGTCCCGTTTTTACCCTTTGGGTACGGAACCCTAAAAAACACGATTCCTGTGGCTACGCGAGCGGGAAAAATTTATATATATATTTTTTAATACTTTTCATTTCAGATCGTGGATTTACATTCTTTCGAAAAATTTATTACTCTGTTCAGTAAGTCGTGATTACCTAACATACCGTTACTTGTAGAACAGATTTTATCGTTGCAAAGCTTACAGCTTTGTAACAAGTAAAAGGTTGATTATGTATTTTGTAATCATTCCTGTTTTAATTAATTTCATAATATTCATTCTGTCGCCAGAATTTTAACTCCCTATTTAAAGGTTGCTTTATTTTTATTCCTGGGTCTTAACCAAAAATACCTTTTCTATTTTTGATCTATCTTTATTGTTGTGCCTGCTCTACATCTATATCTATATTTCTAAACTAATATTATTAAGAGGAAAGATTTGTATATTTGTATTTTTGTATGTAACGAAAAAACTTAAAAACTACTGGACCGATTTAAAAAATTCTCTCACCGTTGGGAAGCTACATTATCCCCGAGTAAAATAGGCTACTTTTTATCCCTGTGTTCCCACGGGAACGGGAACTACGCGGGTGAAACCGTGAGGCGTCCACTAGTCTTGATAGAAAATAAATATCTCATGTCCCAGCAATAACTTGCTCAGCAGCAATTCTACAGCACCATGTACTATACCTACTTCAATCTTGGTGAATGTAATAAAAAAATAACTAGTAAATGAAGTGGATTTGTATGATGAAAATATTTTCTGTTATATGACTTAAGGTTAAACTAGTCGACGGCACGAACTATTTTGTGCGTGAGGTTAAAATGCATGCTATCTCATCCCACAACACATGCGAAATATATAGATGCTGTGATGAGCAGTAAGAAGCTAGTTCGCGTACGAATTAGCACTTCTGCAATCTTTTATCGAAATGGATGATGATTTAGGACGAAAACGAGCGCTCGAAATTTTATAAACAGACCTTTGGGAGTCTAGATTTCATGAAAAAACTACTGCATGTATCTGATCAAAATAAAATTATTTGGATTGTTGAATTACTAATCTATCCCTGTATGGAGGCCGTATTTTAATTTTTCTTCTTCTTATGGTATTTATTTGCGCCCAAAGATACGTTAAAATTAGTGTTGAAATATGGAACTTTCGACGCTCATAACTTTCAAATATTTTATTTTTTTATTTTTTCGGTTCCATACAGGGCTAGATAATGATGAGACAAATTAATATCTTTTTTTATTTTGAAAGTACATCGTCAAACAGTGGAGTAATCTCTAGACTACGTTTGTATGGAAGAATTTTTGACTTGTGTACCCTTAAGTTGCAACTTCGTTTTATTTTCCAATTGATAATGACAATGGATATTTTTAATTGAGTTTATCCATCGAACAATGAAGCTGAAACGCTACTATTTGGGCAGCCTGGCAATTGAATCAGGGTGATTGGTTTATATCATTGTTGTAAAAATAAGACAATGACAAATATGTATTACCAAAGGCGAAGGAAATAACAACCACTAGATGTCTTAGGGGCAGTAGCCAAAATTTATTTGATACCATTTATTTTCTAATGGAAAATAGTTTTTTTAAGAAAAGAAAAATATTAAATAATTATTGTATATTAAGTATAAATTTTGATGGTTATGTATCTAACCACGTATTTAATGTTTGCTTATACTAAGGTTCCTAATTAAAACTGATGAAATCGTAAAGAAAACATCACGACTTATCTTCGTTGGTGTGAACCACGGGTGTGAAATCTATTATAATTTAGTTATAATTTGGGTAAACATGTTTTCAAATAATTTATGTATGTCCCATGATCTCATATAGCCACAAAATATTATTATATATCAAACTACGGCCCAATTTTATATTTCGTAGTTCACTCAACCAATTGTTAAATATAGTAAATGGTTTAGTTGAAATAAAATATTTTGATTTTGTTATTTAACGGTTTTTCATCAATTGGTTGAGTTAACTACGGATCAAAAACTGGGTCTAAATCATTAAGCTAGATGTACCAAACAAAGGAGTTAGCCTCTGCAGGCAAAGTTAATATGGCTCATTGTGAATATTTAATGAACATTTCCATTAGAAAATTCTCAGTAGCAATCCGGATGGATTTGGGCCCAGTTGATGTTAATAGGTTTGTCCCTTATAGGAAAAGGCACAGTTATGCATATTAAATAATTCTGCCTCCAAGCGTAATGTATTTAAATGAGAATCTAATACAAACTCAGCAGACACATTTGCAACAAATTTACTAATACCTATCAAGCGTAACTTGCAACTTCAATTTCTATACTACGTTTAAAATACAATAAAAACATACTCATACAAAAATTCAAATGGAATAGTAATTGACGTCATAAAAAAGTAGATAAATTTTACGGGCCGCACATGTATGAAAAGTATCTTGTCTTGTGTCATCTATTTACAGTAAGTAGGTGCAAAACATACTTTATCAGCATTCACAGTGCTTCAATAACAATAATAAAATAGGTAGGATTTAACGGATTATATTGAGCCCTTCACGTCAACCTGTATCTGGTTTAAACTAGAACATTTGTACAATAGTTTCTTAACAAACTGATAGATAATAGTAACAAAGAGGATAGTTTGTTGTGCTACTAAATCATGGGAGTTCAAAATTTAAACTATTTTAGTTCTCTAAGATTTAGAAATGAAGTTGCTACTTACTGAGGCACACAATAGTAATTTTGTCTTAACCAAAGTTGTATGGGGAATGCAAGGAACTTGCCAACGTAATTGTAAATACATTTCAATGAGCAAACAAATTCCTAAATATTAAGCACTGAATTACTGAAGCTTTTAACGCTCTTCCCGCGGCTTCACTATTGTGACACATCGCAAAGGAACTATGCATTTGTCAGGCATAACATGTAGCCTATGCACCCAACGAAAATGTTGCTTTTTATCAGTGAAAGAGTCAAATAAGTGATCCAGGTAAAACATTTCCTCCTAACAAACAAACAATTTCATTCATAGCTTATAATCGAAATTCAAAAAAATTACACTCACCGGTCTCGAACTAACAGTTCCATTGACTAAGACTTCACTATCATCTGGACAAGCATAAGGGTCATAATGCTGTTCCCCCTCCGTCTTCGTATTGTTGACCATCTGAGTGACGGCCAGGTTGAGGCAAACACGCATAGTATACGCGTTGCAGACCGCCAGTAGACCCATGATGCCGAGGACATACCGCTGAGGAATTAGGAACACTGAGCGGACAAAACGATCTCATGTAGTTAATATTTGCTGTGGAATATGATAGTGAAAATGTGGGATGGTGGTGGTATTTCAAATGGTTTTGTGAAGCTAAATATACTAGCCGAGACTAAAGTAGATACAAAAATACTGCGCGGTCAAAGTTATTGCGCATCGTTGATAGAATACTTCTAATTGTCTCTATTCGCTGGAGCAAAAAATTAAAGGTAAACAAACCATAGAAAAGGTTTTTACAGTGTCTTCTTTGCTGTTATTATATACAAAAGTAAAAATATCATGAGAATATGTTCTTATTCTTTTCGTATGAGGTTGTGGCCACCTTTGGTGTCAGAGTTAATTAAGCCACCTCGGGGTACATGCCTCTGACTTGGTTGTTTTAGACTTACATTAACTATATAAGTCCAAGTTTCATCACGATGTTTTCCTTCACCGTTGTCTGTGTTATCCAAGATAAACTTAAAAAGTCATATGCATTTGAAAAATGCACATTGGTTCTTGCCCAGATTTGAACCCACAACCTCAAGCACGAGAGATGTCTTAGCCACTGCATGGGCCACCACGACACTGAGATTATGTTTATATCATACATCACCCAAATACACAAATGCACAAATATGTCAAGAATTCAAATTATTATTTTGGTAACTGTAATTTAATGCATAAACAAAAAATAAATATGATTAAAATCAAAACCAATAGCCAACAATAAAAAGCATGTTGAAAGTCTGGAGTTCGGAACATGATAATAAATTAAAGAGAGCTACAAACGTAACCATTTTGCGTTGTAAGGTTGTATTTCATAAATTTGTCGGATAATAATATAACCGTTTGACGTTTGTAAGTTTTTTTGAGTGAGTATAGAGCCTCTGAAGCTCTTGACAATGTCATAATCTATCAACGATGACGATAATCGAAATGACAAAATGTAAGGGATTGATGACATTAAATTTTGGTAGCGCTTGGTATTCTGACAAATTTTGACACTTTTCGTTTCCTTTAATAGAATGCCACTAGTCTGGAGCCTCTACCATAATTTTATGAAAAGTGTTGACATATCTCTAGCAACGGTTGCCGAGGTGTCTCTTTGGTCTGTGGATTATTTTTGCGAACACAATACTTAACAATTTTACTGTGTCATTATTTTTCTTTTCCTTACTTTGTTATTTTGCCAGAGATTAATTGAGTTCTCCACACAAAGCGCTTACAAAGGAATCAATAGTATAAAAGAATATCGCACATAGTCGTGGGTCCAATAAATTCCACATGCTAGGGGCGAGTTACGCGCTTCTATTTCCCCAGATACCACCCTATGCACCCACTTTGCACGTTTATTGTGTACGTATCTAGAGGAGTAGTATAGAGTAAGAATATTATATTATGTTGCATAGTAAAAATTATTCACGCTTTGTTGAGTAGCGTCGTGAAAGTATATTATATATTATAATTTGCGATTTTGTTAATTAAATTAACAAACAAGTATTTAAAAGTTTTGTTATCACGGCAGTATTCCCCGAAGGATAAGATATAGGTATACCAGTAATACTAGTAATACATTTTCTAGATCCAGGGATCGAACCCTAATCGATTTCATGCTCATTAGAAGTGCTAGGGATAACTTTACCAGACTTACGTTGCTGTTAATTTTAAAGTTTTAATATCGAATATTAAAAAAAAACAAATGTATATATATGTCATGGACCAAGTGATTAATCAGGGCACTATGTATAATGCCCGCGGGATCATAATGCCCGTAATGCCATAAGTTTAAATAAGTATTCATTACATTGCCCGACTTGACTTGACTAGTTTCATAAATCCAATCAAGTCAATTCGGGCAATGTAATGAATACTTATTTAAACTTCTATATTTATTACATTGTCTGGTGGTTAGTAAATTAGTCCAAGAGCAAGCGAAGCGAGCTCGGGAGCTTTGGCACCCCGACACGGACAGGTTATGTTCGAAGGAGATCTCTTTCATGTATGGTTACTTTAGACCCACCTTAGCTCCGTCGATTTTGTTTCTTAAATAATAATCGTACTTAACTATTATATATTAAAACTACTGTCATCATTAAAATAAAAATAAAAAATAATTTTATAACCCTGCCCAATAAGTGATGCGCATTATTCAAAAAGCCCTGTCAATTTAATTATTTTAGTAGTTTTTATCATATTGCCTACTCATACTGGGCATTTTTTTAAATGCCCGGGCACTATGAATAATGCCGTATTAATCACTGGGTCAATAACATATATATAAACAAATTTATAGTCTTCTTGCCACTTATTACGTGAGACAACAACATAATTGGTGAAATAAATAGTCCACTATCTATAGGTATACTTCTGCTTAACCCATCGGGGAGAACATAAGTGATGTTGTAAAATCATTGCCTCTAACTTACGTCTTGAAATCGTTTTCCGCCATCTTGGTAACATTGTGAAGTAGTTCCTTCCTCCCCAGCACTATTTTATTACCTGAAAATAAAGAAGAACGATTGAGCAAACTGTACAAAGATAAACGGGTTTATTTCTTAGTATTTATATCTTTCTGAGAGTATAAATAAGATAGAACAGGTCTTGATGACTATTATCTTTACAGATAAGCGGGCATTATGTGAGATATGGTTCGTAGTAACAATACATCATGCATGTGGGATCTCATAGTATAGATACGTTAAACCTCGTTACTAAGTAGTATTATGGAAAAATAAATCAAACGGGTATTTATACTAGTACCAAGCACTAGATTTGGTACTGATACTATAGGCAGAACCACAATTGGGTAAATTCCTATATCATTATCTGACATCTGCGGGTCGCATCGCGCTTTTTATATTGTAAAATGCTATGCACTGCGACCTGAATCCTGATGTGATGCGGGTGTATATGCGATTAGCGCGATTCCAACAAAAGATTAAAAGCTCTCTCTTTTATGCAAAGTATGAAGTATTCGCTCGAAAATCGAACCGAACAGCACTACTGTTTGGACCTCTCTGTACCTAAAAGATGTTAAGTACCTGTTTTCTCATATTATGGTAACTAGTGACCCGCCCCGGCTTCGCCCGTGACAAATTATACACAAAAACCTTCCTCGTTTCTCACTCTTTCTATTGGTGAGAACCGCATGAAAAACCTTTCAGTAGTTTTTGAGTTTATCGCGTACTAACGCGGTGGGGGACTTCATTTTACAATATGTAGTGATAGTGATGACAATGAAGAGCAGTGGTGACCCAGTTGCATTGGCCGTGACTTACAAGTTGCAGGTCGTGAGTTCGAACCCACGCAGGCACTTTACTTTGTGTAAATTATTTCATCACCACTGCTCTCAAAACGGTGAAGGAAAACATCCTGAGGAAACCGACATATCTTAGAACCAAAAATTCGAAGACATGTGACATCCACCAACCCGCACTGGGCCCGAGTAGTGGATTACGGCCCGTTCCCCTCTCACAGAGAGGAGGCATGTGTCCCAGCAGTGATGATGATGAGTGATAGGTAATAAGAGAAGTTCTTTTGGCACACCAATTTATTTATTTATACCTATAATGCCCTTTTGTTATGTTTATGTCAATGAACGAGTTTTCTGGTTGCCTATCACTGCTACAAAATGATATGTTAGAAATACACATTAAGATATTGAGACGCATAACAGCTCCTAGTCATACATCGGTTGCACATTTTTTTATCGGCTTCAAAAAGAAGGAGGTTCTCAATCTGACTGTATTGTTTTAAATGTTTGTTACCTCAGAACTTTTTACTAGGTAAACAGTGAATATTTTGCATCTCATGTGGTCCCATTTAAAAACAGAACTCTGCAAATCTCTCGGGATCGCTGCAATCGCATGTCTGTTTATTTTGTATACAATTTCATAACATAACATCACGCCAGTTCGCTCTAAAGGGGTACGCATCTGTGTACAGCTCACCCTGGTACACTATAATTTCTTCGGTTGTGTTCAAGTTTCAAGATTCGGGTAATTTATTTTGGTGTAACTGTGGGCATTATAGTTATATACCACAACTAAAAAAGTGAAACATAAAAACATTTCTACAAAAAAAAAACAAATAAAACACTACAAAGCAAAAATATTTTTTTTTACAAAAAAATAAAATTGATCTCCAAATCAAAACACTACGATGTGAAAAATAACTTCAAATTCGGAAGTTGGCGTCAAAAACGAAAAAACAAGAACACCGACTTCTAAAATTGAAGTAATTTTTCACTTTGTAGTGTTTTTATTTGGAAGTGAGTTGTTTTATTTTTGTAAAAAGTTTTTCTACAATCATCTACTAAGCCGGAACCAAACACCTGAACCACTTTAAACTTCTCGGTATCTAATGAATAACATTATGTTATGGTATTACCAGTATTACACAATAGTTTTCGTTAGAATTAAATATCTATTGCGTCACCTTCAGGTACACGATTCGACAAACAATCAGGTCATTTTTTATATATATTTATCGACTTACTTACTATTGAATAGTGTAATAATGTCTGTGTTCGATATTGTCATATTTTAAGTAGCAGACGATGTTTGTTTTTTTCTATAGGTTGTAAATTATAAAGTTATTGTAATACTTCAATTTTAATGTGTTTACCACATCAATATGTATTGTATTTTTATGCCATTTGTGATGAACCTAATTTATGTTTCTGGCTTCTCTTTCAAAATCATAAAAAGTTTGTAAATAAGTATCTTGTCGATCCCTCGTTATTTATTACAGATGCATAATATGCGTAATATATTGTGATTCCAACCATACTACGCGAATTTCCTTTGTTTTGCTCATACATAGTAAACGCCCACTACGACAAAGTCAATGCACGAAGCACAGTTGCTTTGTGCATATAATGCATGCTCACTTTAGGATCCATCCATCAACATTACCATTATTTTGTCTTTATCTCAATTTATGTGAGGTTAGTACAAAAGATATTCTTCTTCGATACTTCTCTATTAGTCTTCATCTCTATCCAGACTCATCATCTTTCACATAGGCCATACATCGTTTCTTTTGTTTTCCATATCATCATCATCATTTTCAGCCTTTTAATGTTCCCACTGCTGGGACCTCCTCTCTGCCTCTTCTCTGTGAGAGGGAATGGGCCTGGTAGATCCACGCGGGCCCAGTTCAGGTTGGTGAATGTCACATGTCTTCGATTTATTGGTTCTAGGATAAATTCCAATTGCATTTAATTAATTTTTATTTCTATCATCTTCTAAAGAAAGCGAGTCACTAAATTTCTTCTACGGCAAGAACCTAGTAATCTGTTATTTAAAGCGCATAATTTCGGTCAAAAAATGCGGTACTGCATAGTATACCAAGGATAAGTGAAGTCTTAGTTAATTATTGAACAGCATAATTTTGTAGACACAATAAAATTGTTGAATAAAAAGATAATTGAACTTTTGAATAATAATTGTTGAATAATTTTGACAGTAACAAAATTGTTGAATAATTTTGTAGACAGTAACAAAATTGTTGAGTAAAAAGATATCATTTAAAAAAAGGAGTTTTAATAAAAGATACAGCAGTAAAATTTAAAAAACCCAGAAACATTTTTATTACATGCCACATAATTGAACAAGTAATTATGACACGATATCTTGCGAAAACACCCGGATTCAAACAGTAAAACATCCATAACTTTTGAGCGGCTGAACCGACTTTCATCAATCTTAGCTAAAATACTCTCGATAAAGTCACATTTGAAACTAATTAGTTCATCCATTCCGGGATCCGGAAATCAAAATCAGTTCATCCGTTTAGGAGCTATTATACTACAGACAGACACACAAATACACATATTATACACAAACACACAGGTACACGTAAAACCCCTATTTTTTATCGGTGGTTAAAAAGTAGCTTTGTTTAAATTCATATTTTTGTTTATATTATCTATTAAGCTACAATTGTGAAGTAGGTTTGTTGGGAATCTACCCAACACTTCGGGCGGCCGGAGCGCGCCGACTACGCTACACACACATCTGCGTGACTCACACGGCATCGGTGTGTGTGCGCAGTGCGGCGGCGACGCGGCGCGGCTCGGCGAACACTCGCTACCACGGACTCGTCGGACTCCACCGGGACAGTCGACACCTCTCTCTTCCTAAAATATAATTTGTTTGTCCGGGACAGTTTATATTTGTAATTAAAACGGCATTAAACCATTTCGCCTAAAAATACAGTCCACTCATTCCATCCACGAGCTAACAGGTTCATTACCATTAAATAATTACAGTAGCGACATACTTGTGAATAATCAGCAATAATAAATAGCAGCACAAAAGAAATAGCTGCATCAGCGAATGCTATTACTATAACTGAATACTGAACCAAACATAATATTAAAATTTTGTATATTTGCCGTCGACATGCTAAAAAAAACAAAACAGTTTCATGCTGAAATATCAAAATATATTCAATCAAACAAAAATGTTCACATAGTTTCTATTTTGACCGTTCTTCATTTTCTCTATTACGTCCGTGTCGACTTCCCATCAAAGTTAGCGACCCAATTAATATCTCAATATCAAAATCAACATGTGTAGCAAGCATGTGATCGAAACACGTTAGTTGCCGGAATTGAGCAAACAAACCAACCAATAAGCCAACTAGTGTAGGTATGTACACACTGTCCATTAAAGTTTGACCGATATATCGCGAAGTTTAGTCAAAAGAAATCTGACTATGGCAACAGAAATTGTTATTTTGTATTGTATGTACAATTAGTTACTACCGAACGCAGCTCATACTAACGGGAACATACTCATCATATCAGCCGAAAGGCGTCTACGGCTGGACATATGGCTTCCCCAAGCGTCGGTGCATTGATCGGTCCCCTACGTCCCGCATCCAGCGGATCCCCGCAACCTTCACCAGGTCATCGGTCCACCTGGTGGGAGGCCTTATAATGCAACGTCTTCTAATTCGCGGTCGCCACTCCAGAACCTTTCTTCCCCATCGGCCATCCGTTCTGCGAGCAATGTGCCCTGCCCAATGCAACTTACGATTGGCTAATCTTTGGAGTATATTGGTAACCCTGATTCTCTTGCGGATCTCTACATTTTTGATTCGATCACGCAAGGAAACTCTAGCATAGCCCTCTCCATTGCCCTTTGGATGACTGTAAGCTTCCTGATGAGCCACATTGTGAACGACCACGTCTCAGAGCCATATGTCATCACCGGTAACATACTACCGGGACGAAATATATTTCATGTCCTAATACAAGCGAGATTCGATTTAAATCACACCGATAAGCGATTTTCACTATGCGAAATTGCAAGTACGTTCATATGAACGCAATGCGATGTAATTCGATCGATTGGCACTTGAAATTTTGTTAGAAAATACGTGTGCGATATCGCCTATAGTATCTACTACAACGGCCGCTCAAATCACTAGACGAAGGTCAATTGCGTCGCGCCATCAGGAAGACAAGCTGTTCATCCAAATCCTTTGAATCGTTGATGCGTGATTGATCAAATATCCAAATATACAGATTTTCACATTTGTGATGTTAGTCACTGCCTGGTAACTGGCTTAAATTATTTTCATTTTATAGCAAAGGGCCACGGTTTTTAAGGTCTCCAAAATATTATTATGTCACATTATGTAACTGAGGTCTTCATATTGGCAGTCCTACGATATTGCCGCAGTAAAACGAAATAAGGTAATAAATTCTAATGTGGTCGTGAAAGAGTTTTCAAGGAGTAGGTACTAAAATAATAAATTGCTCAAGGTAAAACATTTGGAAGATATAACTAGTGACCTTTTTATTTTTGATAAAGATGGGGTACTTTACCTTGAACTGAAGCCAAATTTAGTGAGTTAGCCTAGACACTAATGTCTTGGCAAACCTATCAAAAGTGCTATTAAGTAGGTTTTAAAAAGTAATATACTTTTCTGTAAATCACGCGAATGCCTGGCTTTTGTGGAAAATCTCAATATAATTATAGCACAAGGTTTGTATTGAAGACACCAAACCGGTAATAAATGATTTTATTAATATTCATGACAGAAGTGCTGGTCCAGTGTTATTGACCGCGACTTACAAGTTGTAGGCCATTGGTTCGAACCCAGGCAGGTGCTTTACTTTGTGTAAATTATTTCATCACCACTGCTCTCAAAAACGAGGAAGGAAAACATCGTGAGGAAACCGGCATGTTCTCTAGAACCAAATTCGAAAACATGTGACATCCACCAACCCGCACTGGGCCCGCGTGATAGATTGCGGCCCATCCCCTCTCACAGAGAGGAGGCGTGTGTCCCAGCAGTGGGAACATTAATAGCCTAATGATGATCAATATTTATGTTGATTTAAATGACTAAAATGGATTCCGATCAATCGGAGTAAATTGTTCTACAAATAAACATCAGTTAAAGATAAGTCTGAACACAGATTGCACTAGGTAGAAACATTCTTCAAAGAGTAGCAACTGACCCAATTTCTAGAAAGAAAACAAAGTAATCTATAATAACACTCTACTAATTGAGGCAATTCAGTGTAGAGTGCACGTGCTCATGGGGTGGGACAACACCAGCTGATTAATGAAACAATCTGGAATTGATGAAAGTTCGAGAACTTGGTGTTCTGGCTTCTTTTACGAGACCTTTGGCCAGCAGTGAACTGCTAGAATAGTAGTAACTGCTAGTTTATGGATTGATAGATATTCTTTTTTTCTCAGTGTTTCGACTCTTGACCGCGATCACGCCATTAGAAGATATTTGAGGTTTACGATAAAATGAGCATGCCCAGATTAAAATTTATTTACTCTTGCTATGAACTTGTAGATTACTGGTGATAGCAAATAGTAACAGGAGTAAATACAAAAGAAATTTGATATATTATTATAATCAAAATTCAGGTCAGGATACAGGTCCTACATAGTTTGGGGACCACCGTCCCGTCCGTAATAAACTGGTTTTAATAGTTAAGATAATTATGTAATAGCTCTAAGACTCACTTTGTAACAGTGAACAAATAAATATATTCTTATTTTTAACCCCCGACGGAAAAAGACAGGGTGTTATAAGTTTGACGTGTGTTGCTGTGTATCTGTGTATCAGTGTATCTGTGTATCTGTGTATCTGTGTATCTGTGTATCTGTGTGTCTGTCTGTGGCATCATAGCGCCTCAACGGATGAACCAATTTTGATTTCGTTTTTTTTTGTTTGAAAGGTGATTGTGTCGAGAGTGTTCTTAGCTATGTTTGAATAAAATCGGTTCAGCCGTTCAAAAGTTATGGGCGTTTTACTGTTTGAACCGGGATGTTTTTTTTTAATTTTGAAATTTTACTTGATAGCTTATCGTATCTTATGTCTGAAAATCGTACCTTAAGTGAAATAGTACGACAGTTGATAATTAATCTACATAAATTGCTCCAAGTTTCAACATCAGTAATTCATCAGTACATTATGGAAACGAAACTTGAACGATTTATCTAAAACATGAGTTAGCATGACACTACTCAAGGGATTAGTTCAGCTAATTTGTTATACATACATGTATGTACGTTTGTATATTTTTATGGTAATCTCTGTATATTGATACAGATTCGTATTTCAATTTCAGAAAAACATTTTGGCATGTAATTCTTGAAACACTTGAGTAAATAATTAGCTTTTGTCTGCACGTTTAAAAACATGTGCAGACGGTAACACTTGTAAATCTCAAGCATTGTCTAAGGTACGACCGACCCATGATAAATTGTATTTGATGCTTCGAAATTTGCGAAAAGAATGAACGCCCAAAATTTTTGCATAATGAATAAATGTAAAAATGATAATCGGGTGTCTATCTTCAAGGTTAAGCAACTCTTGACGAGTTCGGTCCATGGATGGGTGACCATTTCAACATACCAAGTTTCCTCCGTGCCTCGGACAGCACGTTATGCCGTTGGTCCTGCCTGTCATTTGTAGATCTTTGACAGTCGTTACGAGTAGTCAGAAGCTTGAGATCTGACACCAGTCTTGCCAAGGGGTACCGTGTTACTCAGTCACTGGGTTGTGGAGGTCAGATAGGCAGTCGCTCCATGTAAAACACTGGTACTAAGCTGAATCCGGTTAGACTGGAAGCCGACCCCAACATAGTTGGGAAAAGGCTAGGCAGATTGATAGATTGATTGAAAAAATGTAAAAAAAAAACCGGCCAAGTGCGAATCGGACTCGCGCATGAAGGGTTCCGTACCATTATAGCAAAAAACGGCATAAAAATCACGTTTTTTGTATGGGAGCCCACCTTAAATATTTATTTTATTCTGTTTTTAGTATTTGTTGTTATAGCGGCAACAGAAATACATCATCTGTGAAAATTTCAACTCTCTAGCTATCACGGTTCTGACAGACAGACAGACAGACAGACAGACCGCGGAGTCTTAGTAATAGGGTCGTTTTTACCCTTTGGGTACGGAACCCTAAAAATGTGTTTCTATTATATCATCGGAATCTTGTGAATTAAAATTTTCTAGTCATTTATCCGTATAATACGACAAAATAACGCTTCATTTTTTAAGTTTACGTAGACAAGAATGAAATTTTTAGCTCATTGAATTTTCAAACACGTGAGATCAGTCATTAGATAATATAGTTTTAGTTATGTAATATATGTATATGCATATAGCTTTCATTGAATTTAACAAATACAGGGTGGGCCAATAATTTTTGCACTTTTAAAACATGAATAGAAATAAAACTACAACTGTTATTTTGTTGATTATATTTTTAACGTTTTGAAAATTTAATGAAATTTATTTTTTAAAAATGACATCGTCGAGATGTGCACCGTCTCGTCGTTGGCACTCTAGCAATCGACTACGCAAACTTTGGAAAACTCGCTGACACATGCTGCGGGGGATCGCGGCTATCTCGTCGTGGATGTTTCGTTTTAATTGGGATATATTCGTCGGTTTATTAAGGTAGACTCGACTTTTCAGGTATCCCCATAAGAAAAAATCGCATGGTGTAAGATCCGGGCTTCTCGGAGGCCATGGAATATCACCTCTGCGAGAAATCAATTTATTCGGAAACATTTCTTTGACTACCGGTAAAGTCACATTTGACGTGTGGCATGTTGCTCCATCTTGTTGCATCCAGGTCCTGCTGTTGTATCCTTGAAATTCATGCAACTGCGGCGTCAAAAATTCTCGCAACATCTTGACGTATTCCGCTGAATTCACAGTTACATTATTTCCTTGATTATTTTCAAAGAAATACGGACCAATTATGCCCTTTGCTGATATGGCAGCCCATACTGTCGTTTTAGGTGAATGAAGTGGCTTTTGGTGTTTAAGGCGAGGGTTTTCCCTGCTCCAATATCGACAATTGTGCTTATTCACGTGCCCGTTGATGTGAAAGTGGGCCTCGTCCGTAAACAATACATTCTCCAGGCTAGAGAATTGCTCCAGCATTGTGTCAGCCAATAACTTACGTTGAATGTAATCATTTGGTTTCATCTCCTGCACAATTTGAAGCTTATACGGGTGCAGTTTGAGGTCTAGATGCAAAATCCGCCGTAGACTGGTTCTCGGTAATGCCAGAACCGCCGAACGCTTACGCGTAGATAATTCTGGATCGTTCCGAACGGAAATTTCAACCTCTCGAATGTTCTCATCGCTTCTTCTTGAACGTGGCCGGCCTGTTTGTTTAATATTCGTTGTCGATCCCGTTTGCTCGAACTTCACGACCCAAGCTTTGATTAAATTCACACTTGGACACTCGCTTACACGGCGTAATCCATATTCAATTCGAAACAGGCGTCGTACAGTAACGTAGGAATCGTTGTTTTTGTAAAATTGTTTAACACAAAAAGCACGCTGTTGTCCCGTGAAGCGCTCCATCGTGACTAAAATTGCATGTAGCGACGCATAGTTTCCCGCCACCCGCGCACCCCTCCCTCCAACGGTATTCGAGAAATTTAGTGTTGCAATTTGCAAAAATTATTGGCCCACCCTGTATAATTTATTGAAAGCTATGCATATATGTAGGTTATATTAAGTGACTTTAAATTTCGCTCTTCTTTTTTCCACCACACAATGTCTTTTTTTTTACAGAATTTGGTCCCTGTAATTGTCAAATCACTAAAAACTATTGTTGGTTCAACCAAAGCCTAAGAAAGCTTATAAATTTTGTAGTCTGAGACTATTGGAATACAATAATAAAGATTTAGGACATCAACAAAGTAGTTACAGAAACCAGAATAAAATCGCAAGTTGTTACCACTCTTAAAAAATCCTGACGAGTGTACCTAATCTGGTATGCTGAACGAGAGCGAATGCGACAGTGCACAAATCGAACTCGCTCAATAACTCTGTAGGGTCGCCCACTTTCTGGCAACATTACGTACTAGCCAGCGGGTTCACCCGCGTGTAAGGCGTAAATTGTCCCAAGGGAATATATTCCTGAGATAAAAAGGATCCTGTCTTTTACTAAGGTCCAATCTATAACAAAATTCATTAAAATGGGATCAGCAGTTTAGGCGTGAAAACGTAACAAACAGACAAATAGCTTTACTGTCGCATTTGTAATAATGAAGTATGTATTTTGGCACCCAGTACACGTACCTCCTTCCACTCACTTTAATAGATTGCCAATGTTATCAATTATTCGCTTGAATGACGATTTCTGTTTTTGTTTTTTACTTGTTACGTGATTTGCATCACAATCGATTTGTGTCAGTGTTGTTTTGATCAAAGAAATCAATCATTCTGCCTCGCGTTTCTCAACTATGTTTGGGTCGCCTTCTATTTTAACTAGATGTTGCTGCAAACTCTTATAAAGCGACTGTTTTATCCTCTACAACCCATTTTCTGGGTAACACAAGATTCTTAGCACGTCTGGTTATCAAATTTTCAAGCTTGTGACTACCCTGTAATGACTGTCAAGTGTTTAGAAAAGAAAGGCGGGATGCCAACGGCCATACGTGCTTTCTGAGCCACGGAGGGTTCTCGGTATGTAATGGCTGGTCACACATCTCTGGACCGCCCTCGACAGGCGTTGCTTTCCTTCGTATTTAAACTTTAAGATGAAACCGTGCGGCTATTATTATTAGGCCCTCATATTTTGTTCATAGAAGTATCACCATCTGCATCGTCCTTGTCCTATGTTACTTGGGGTCGGTGCAACACGTTTTCTTCTTCCATACCGTACAGTCCCTCGTTATGCCATCACTGACTCCCTTTTCTTTCATATCACTCCTCACACAGTCCATACATCTTTCCTTTGCCTGTCCCTTCCCTCTCAATCCATCCACATTTATATTAATAACTCTTTTAGTAACATTCGTCTCATCCCTCATCACAGGACCAAACCAGAACAAACGGTTTACTTTCAACTTTTCTGTCACTGGTGCCACATTAAAATTTCCTTTAATATGTACATAAAAGTATTTTAATTTAAAAGTCTGGTATTGTATTACATACTGCACTACATTGAAATAACACTGAAGTATTTTTATAAGGTGCCAGTGCCATTCGACTTCACGCTTTATTTATATGATGACAAGATTTGCTATTGTTTTTATTGTACAATGCACAAGCTATCATAAGATTTATCGGTCAGTATTGCACTGTCAATGCATAACATCTGGGCTAAGACAATGTTTGCTGATTTAGTATCTAAGTTATCTATTGAATGGTAGAATAAAATACAATCACTTATAAAACAAACGAAATAATTTCTAGTGTTACTTGTGTGTTTAATTTAGTAAACAAGTACTGATATAAATATTTTGATATTAAGAAAATTTATCAAGGGAGTTTGAATTAAGTATTGAAATTTATTATATTAGGGAGAGCGGCGGTGGTGTCTATTATTTGCGAAGAGCGTAGAATCAGTCGATGTGGCGTCACGTCAACTGAAGTGATCATTAGATACGATACATAAAAGATTTTTATAAAGGCCATAGTCTTGTAAAAATCAACCAAAATTGTGATTTCTGTTCCGTCTTTGATTACCAAATAGGACAAGTAAAGAAAAATACAATATATGTACCCGTTTTGTTGAGGAAACAATAATATCTGTGTAGTTCCTGTTAATGACAGCATGGGCAATAATCTTATATTAGTATGTTATATTGTACGGCTTTTCCCTAAAAGGTAATTCGGGAAAACATACTACGTCTGAGGCAGGTACAATCTTATCTTTAGCGTTGTGAAGATCTTAAGGAAAACGGAGTTATCCTCATGCACCTGACAGCCCGATGCTGCGATTTGTTTAATGATATCTTGGAAGCCATATTGTTAATTATCTGGCTGTTTGCTACTTAGGGTCCGTTCACACAGAACATACGTATTTCCAGGATCTTTTTTAACGGATCCGTCGCTACTGGAGGTGGATCACACCGCATTTCTACAAGGCATTCAACCAACTTTCTACAAGGATGGACGTCCTATAAAACGTATCAATATTTTAATACTGTTGTGTGTGTGAACTCACGCATACAACTACCTACGCCATTGTCGAAATAAAAACATATAAGAACGATAAAGCGGATCTGTAAAACGGACTGCTAAATATTTTGTCGGATGGGTATTTTTTACTGGATTCGGAATACTGTCATGTGCGTGAACTCGCTCATACAACTACATACGTCAGCGCCGAATACAAACGTATACGATAATGCGGACCTGAGGCCTTAGTGCGAGTTTTTACTCACGCTCACTCGTGGTCACGTAAACATCATTTTGTATTGAAACTGGATAAGCGCCGTCTGGTGACGGTAAGGAGAAACCACTTTTTTTGTATACATTTTGACATTAGAGATCGTTTACGTATCACGAGTGAGCGTGATTAAAAACTCGCACTAAGGCCTCTGTAAAACGGACCTCTGTGTGAACGAGCTCTTAAAGGTAATACAAATTTTCAAAACAAATAGATATTGTAAATTTGTTATTAAAGTTTCTATAGCAAAAACGAATGTTGGATGTCTACTAATGGTGCTCCACGTATTTGTTTAGTCGTTGTGGCCTTTTTTATACAAACACAAAACAGTAGATCGTAGCAAAGTTGGTGTGTGACTATGCTGAATCATTGGCTATAGTAAGCAAACTGGCTTCTTTCTAACGTTATGCCATTGAAGCTCTGTTTCTGAAATGAAATTATCGATACGGCAAAATCAAAAGCAAGGTAAGTGATACATCTGTTAATTTATTTATTCAGCTTATAACAGAAGTTAGCGAGCACTGGACAGTTTGTTACATTTTTGCGATGATTTTCGTTCTAAAAACGTGTATTAAGTAGCGTCGCAATTTCATCGTACTCACAATGGATTTGTTGAAAAATTTGCCGTTTGATCCCATTTCCTCTTGCACATTAAGTGCCTGAGGCAAGGATAACCTAACGACGTTCGTCATTTGGGGACTGGGGTGATAAAAAAAGTTCACACGAAAAGCGATGGTCGACAAAAAGTCTGAATGGACGAGTCTTTTTCTGTCCAGAAAATGTGAATATTAAACGACTGTTTTGTACACACGGAGACGTTTATTAAGCACCCACCGGTAAATTGTTATTTTCTTGCCTAGGTTGATCCGTGGATGAGTGCTCGGCTTACATAGCGAGAATGCATGTGAAGCCGTTGCTCCCGGCTAATGAGGTTTGAAAATCTATGACAGTCGTTACGGTAGTCGGAAACCATTAACCAACACCAGTGTTGAAAAAGAGTAGGTTTAACCCAATTACTGGGTAGAAGACCAAGATCTAATGAAGAACTTCGGAGATATACATCAGAACTCTTCAATAAATTACGGTAAATCACTCGGGATAGCTGCAATCGTATGTCTCTTTTTGTTGTTTACACCATTTCATAACATAACATCACACTGATTCGCTCTAAAGCGGTACGCAGGTTTGAACAGTTCGCCCTGGTATACTCTCATTCCACCGGTTTTGTTTAAGTTTCATGTTATTGGGTTAATCTAATCTGGCTTATCTTTGGGCATTATAGGTAGCCTATAGAACTGGTACATTATGTAACACAGCTAAAAAGTAAAAAATATAAACTTTTGTATTAAAAAAAAATTAAAAATAACTTTTTACAAAAAATACAACCGACTTCCAAATAAAAAAACAAAAAAGAGAAAAATTACTTCAATTTAGGAAGTCGGTGTCAAAAAACGAAGAAAATAAAACAAGAACACCGACTTCCGAAATTGAAGTTATTTTTCTCTTTTTTTATTTGGAAGTCGGTTGTATTTTTTGTAAAAAGTTTTTTTATTTTTCACTTTTTAGTTGTGCTACATAATTTATACAGGCTAGGTACCAATAATGCCCAAAGTGAAACCAGAATAGATTTACCCAATAACATGAAACTTAAACAAAACCGATCGAATAAGGGTATACCAAGGTGAACTGTTTACACCTGCGTACCCCTTTAGAGCGTACTAGTGTGATGTTATGTTATGAAATGGTGTAAACAATAAACATAAATGCGATTGCAGCTATCCCGAGTGATTTGCCGTCATTTATTGAAGAGTTCTGATGTGTATCTCCGAATTTCTTTATCAGATCTTGATGAAAATTAAATGGGACCACATGACAAACACCAGCTTTCAAATAAATAAAGAATCATCAAAATCGGTTCACCCAGTAACAAGTTCTGAGGTAACACATATATGAAAAAAAAAATACAGTCGAATTGAGAACCTCCTCCTTTTTTTGAAGTTTGTTAAAAAATACAACCCACTTCCAAATAAAAACACTACAAAGTGAAAAATATTTTCAATTTCGGAAGTCGGTTATCTTGTTTAATCGTTATTGACACCGTTTTTGTTTTTATTTTGTAAAAAAGTTTTTGGTTTTTCACTTTTTAGTTGTGGTACATATATATAATGCCCATAGTTATACCTACCAGAATAGATTACCCAAATAACATGAAACTTGAACACAATCGGTGAAATTAGAGTGTACAAGAGTGAACTTTACATATCTGCGTACCCCTGAGAGCGTACTGACGTGATGTTATGAACAGAATTGATTGAAGTAGGATACAAAATAAGTAATCGTACTAGTAGTAGTCGAATATAAGTCACAGACTTATCAAATTGCCTTCGTATATAGATAGCTAAATAGGCATCCTTTATAACAAAACACGTACGGCTACGTAGGTACATACGTATAAACAAACATACAAACACACTCACAAACTTTTGCATTTATAATATTAGGAGGATCGTAGGATAGGAAGTGCAAAACAATACTTAAGAAGTTTAAAATAAAGTAATTAGTTAGAGAATCAAAAGCTATTTTTTATTTTATTCTTCATATTGTTTAACTATATTTAACAATAATTAACTTAAGCCACCATTTCGGATCAAAATTGTCTGAATAATAAAGAATGACGTACTAGTGGTAGAAGAATAGTCTATAAATTATCAGCTGAACTTAATACAGGTGTTCTTATGTAAATACAGTAGCTATTATTCATTTGACGTCTTAACAAGAAGTAAGCAAACAGACACTTGCGGACCATGGCGTATGTAAACAGCAATAATCTTTGTATAGGTACGTACAAAAATAAATTGACGTACGTGTATGTATAAGATATCACTTGGGAACGGTACGGCCAATTTGGCTGTTTTTTTTTGTTGTGTTCCTATGTCAGGACTAAGTTTGCCAAAAACTTCTAGGATAGAATCTAGAAGTTAACAAAAATTCACCATTATTAGCATCACAGAAGTGTTAGAAACACCTCTAAAGATGTTCGGCATATTTTCTTACTAAATAGATTAAAGCTCTATCCACACATATCAGGGCCGTGCCCGGGACGTGACAGGGCCGGGCCCAATCATTGAAGCTTCGTCACTGGGCCGTGCACGGACGTGTGTGACGAGTTCATATAAAATGTACACAACTATATTTTTTGAGCCCCTGACGGGGCACGGCCCGTCCACATCCCGGGCACGCCCCTGATATGTGTGGATAGACCTTTAGGCCTATCATTGTTTTTTAATACATATTATGTCACGGACCAAGTAATTAATCAGTGCACTATGTATAATGCTCGGGACATTATGAATCAAGTAAAATCAAATCGGGCAATATAATGGATTGAATACTTCTTTCAACTTCTTCTTCTACATTTTCTGGTCATTATGAACATTGCTACGTATAAGTGGGGCAATTGGATAATTATGGACAGTGGATTAGTCCAAGAGCGAGCGAAGCGAACTCGGGCGCTTAGGGCACCCCAACACGGATAAGTTAGATTCGAAGGTTACTTTAGACCCTGAAGACAGAAATAGGAGCCCCGACTTTGTTGCTTAAATAATAATCGTACCTACCCTATTCTACATATTAAAATCAATGTCAACAATAAAATAATTTAAAAAACAACAAAAAAAATCAATCTATCAATCAGTCAATTTAATTATTTCAATAGTTTATAGCATATAAAAAATGCTTTATTCATTCCATAAATGAGTTAGTAATAACATGATTGACTTGGTAAAATAACAAATAATAATAAAATCAATCTTCATGTGCCTTGATTGCAATTAATAAGATAATATTACATAATTTAAACATGCAAATATTGCTATGAAATCAAGAAATTTGATTCAAATTTGGAAATTAAATCTGGAAGTAACAAATCAAATTGAACACTAAATCTTGAATCATAAGATTAGATTGACCATTGAATTACAGTTGATAAATTCGATATTAGATTTGATTTTTAAATGAATTATTAAATTAGATATTGAAAATAAATTTAAATTAATTATTAAATTAGATATTAAAGATTGATTATAAAATTAGTTGTTATAATTGATTATTAGATTAGATTTTGAAGTTGATTATTAAATTGGATATTATGATTGGATATAAATTAGATATTAATGATTATTGAATTAAAAGATATATTCGAGTTTCATGCTTGAATGAGGCTTTTACCTGATGGGTAAAATGTCATGAAAATGGTAAAATTTTAATATTATCTCTTTGTAGAACCCATAACTTCTTCCACGTTGAGGCTATTCGTCTGTCTATTTCTTCTAAATTTCTTTTCGCTTTGAAATATAGTTGCTTCCCAAGGTAGACATATTCCTGAACATATTCTAGTGGCTCATTGTTTACTAGATGGGTACCACTTTTACTAGATAGTGTATCATAACGTTTAGTTTTATCTGGATTAGCCGAAAACAGTACTATATCGTCTGCAAACCTTATATAGCTCATGAACCTTCCATCCATACTGATTCCCTGCATTGACCAAGGCAGATCCTTCATAATATTCTGCAGTACCGCTATAAATAGTTTAGGTTATATTGGGTCGCCTTGTCTCAAACCTCTATTGATTTTTATGCATTAGCCTGTCTTCTCTAACCTGACTCTACTTGTGCTTTTGCTGTAGATATTTTTCAGGATGTTTATATATTTTGACAAACTAGAGCCTCCCAGATGATGTGGTGAGAAATGGAATCAAAAGCTTTTTTGTAATCTATGAATGCTAAATATAGCGGTCTATGGAACTCTACGTACTTTTCTATCGCCTGTTTCACCACTGGATGTGATCAATTGTACTGAAGCCCGATCTGAAACCGGCTTGTTCGTAGGTTCGATGTGCATCTATGTCCAGGGATATCCTATTCAGTAGAAATGATACGACCAACTTGTACAGACACGACATAAGGCTTATTGGTCGGTAGTTTCCGATGTCTGCCGGGTCACCTTGATTATAAAAAAAAAAAACAAAACAATTTCTGATTCGGTCTGGCACTTTTTCTTCCGTAAGGATCATATTAATAGACATGTCAGTGGGGCAAGAAATAATCCCTTAGCATGTTTAATATGCTCATTTCTGATGCCATCTGTTCTTGGGCATTTTTCCAACTTTAGTTTTAATATGTTTTTCAAGACCTCATACTCTTCGAACATTTCAGTCTGGAACGTGTAGTTATTACTACTTTGTGTGTCTATATTAAATTTGTTTGACTATATAGCTTAGCATAGAAGTCAGTTGCTATGTTGATAACTTCCCTGCGGGATTTGCTCTTGTTAGGACCAGAATTCATGAATGAAATCCAAGTTTTTAAGTTGTCTAGCTTTTTAAATGCTTTTTTTAGCAATTCTTGAAGTTTCCAGGTATTATATAATTATAGTTATTTCTGCATATTATATTTGATCGGTAGGTTTCATAGCATTTTTTATTGCTTTATTTGTTTTTTTGTATAGTTCTTTCAACTCCTGTTTGTCGTTTTTGCACAATTTAGTTTTATTTTGCAGTGTACTTCTTTTTTGAATAAGTTTCTTAGCCTCTTCACTCAAAATAATTTTCCTTTGTTTTCTTTTTATGTTTTTAAAGCTGTCTTAATAGAGATCTCAATCGTTTGGCAATATTGGTTGATTGTGGTTGTGGACTCTTCATGAATTGTTGATAGATGGTCTTTTTGGTCATTTAAATGTGTGATGATGTGTTGTTCTTCTATTGTTTTCAAAGTGGCTTGTTGCGTACCGAAGTGTCGTCGGATTATTTGATTTATTTGTCGTTGTTGTTTGTTGTTAGGTTTAGAGTTGCTATTGATCTTCCAACAACCTTGTTTTCATTGGGCTTTGCTAATCTAGTCTGAGCATTGAAGTCGTCCATAGAAATTGTGTATTTAGCGGAAGTCATTTGGTGGGCTATCGTTAGATCTTTGTAGAAGCTTTCCAGTTCTGCCTGCGTAGAGCTCTCCGTCGGAGAATATGCTTGTATAATTGCAAAGGTTTTCTTTTCAAATACAATTTCCAATAAGCAAACTCTATCTGGTTGAAGGTTGCGGGGATCCGCTGGATGCGAGAAGCACGGGACCGATCAATGTGGCGACGCTTGGGGGAGGCCTATGTCCAGCAGTTGATATGATGATGATGATGAAACTCTTTCTGATATGCCTGTGAAATTTATTATATTTTCTTTGTGTTCTTTTTGACATTATAAAGACTTACTTTTTGTTTGCCCTATATAATACATGATATACTCTTCGTCTTCTATAAATTTTCACCAAAGCGGCGCATTTCGCATATCCCGAGTTCATCATACTTAATTAGTTGTTGTGCATTATAGCATATTGCCTATTCATATTGGACATTTTTAAATTGTCTGGGCATTATGTGTAATGCCGTATTAATCACTTGGTCCATAAGTACTCGTATCTAACATAGGTCTTTCTAGACCGAATTAAAGCGCAATTAACTAGCTACTATATTTACCCCTTCTATTAGTCGAAGGAATGGCAAGCATAGCCCGAGGAACAGACAACCCTATTACGCCAACCACTTGGGAGTTAATTGGTCCAAATAACGTCATCAGCAGGACCATAAGGGTCGATGCACACGAAATACTTTTTTAATCGTGCCTTTGATAGTCTTATGCGCGTTGCAAATGCAACTAAAGCAGATTTCTTAATGTCAAGTTTAGAATAGAAAGATAGATGGTGGCTCAGTGGCTAAGACCTCGCCTCTCGTACTTGAGTTCGTAGGTTCATGACCAAAATGAAACTAGGGCAAAAATGAATAATATATATGATCATTCATAATATTATGACAATACCAACAGCGTTTTTATTTTTCTGATGTTTGTTTATCACGAGATAGATGAATGTTAGCACTAGGTGTGGAACCGTCAACAGACTTAAGGCAATTAAAACCGTTTTCCATGAATTTCATCATCTCCTCAAAGGATTGTAATTTATTTCAGTTTTGCAGTTGATCTTCATACTTCGTATTTGTTTCTTCGTCCCATTTTCTACTAACTATTCTTATCAATACAGGGCCCAAAGACGACGTGTTTATGCGTTAATTGTTCGTCTCAAGACATTCATTTATAGTGTCATGCATATCTCGTAATTGTGCCGCGTTTGCTCGTTGCATTTTAGATAAATCTAGTAATTTGTCAATAAATTTAGTAGTAATCATGCGCTCGTCTTCATATCTCTGCGTAAGCAATTTCCAAGCTGTTTCATAATTTACTTCGCTTATTGTTTGGTGACGTATTGATCTTGCTGCGTCGCCTTTTACGTGAGTTTTTAGATACTGCACTTCTACTACTACTTACGAATGGGACTTTTTCAATTCATATGTACGTTTTCGTTAATAAGTATTTTGGACATCGCTGACAACGGTGAAGGATAACATCGTGAGGAAACCTGGACTTATAGTGAGTTTATTATAAGATTGTGCCCCTTTGGTGTAATTGCTTCATGGCGTTCCAGTGAAAGAATATACTAATAAATAGACACCTTCACTATCGGGTTCAGTGTGCATAAGCCCTTAGTGTCACTACAACCAATGACTTTAAATAAAAAATAAGTTCATAAACTAAAACTCGACTACTGAAAACTCACGCTCTAAAAAGTATGAAACAAGAAAATATTCTCATATGAAACTGTTACGTACAAACTATTCGATATGTATCGGATAAAATCGGGTAATAAACAACTTACATGTAATACATATTTTATTATATTTCACACATATTCATAGTGGTGTTCAGAGGATAACCGTGGTCGTATGCTACCTACCGTAACAAAACAACACATTCTGCAAAGTATAGTAATATATAGACACCTCATTTGTCAAATTATGATAAGTAGTTTAGAAGTTATTAAACAGGTGAACATACATATGTATATACCGGTTAAAAATATAACCCTCCCTTTTGCTTCGCCGTAGTCGGGTAAAAAAATATTATTGCAGTTGTAAAAAGTCTCAACAGTTTACTTCTTTATATTTCAAGTTTAATAACATTAGTAATTATTGTAATAAAATACTTGTGTATATTTTTAAACATTTCGCTGGTATTTACTTTGCTACCTGTAGAAAGCATTTAAGAAAAAACATCCTGGCCCTCTTTTTTCGTTAAAAACAGGTTTCAAAATACAAATATTTCACCAGTTAAATGTTCTTTGCTCATGGAGCCGGTTATGTTAAGTTAAATAAGCGATTGTCCGCACTTAATTCAGTTTAGCTGACGCGAACTGGATTTATCCGGATCGCAGTTTTTGTAACGCTACTTTCAATTTCATACAAAGCTATATCGTGACGCAAAAAAAACAAACTCGGAATGTGTCGAGACCTTTACACTGTATGCAATGTTCCGTGTTACATTTTTATAAACTTGGCATGGAGACTTGCATAGTGGCAAAAATAATTTAATAAGGCAGCTAATGTCATAACCTACTTTAGAGATTTTTTTTTTAATTTAAACGTTTAAAAATAAAAATAAAACTTGTGGTTAAATCAACAAAAATCAAGCTTTGTAAAAACTCCGTGCACGCAAAATGCTTCAAAAGGAGAACTTAGGTATAAAGTTTACTCTCCGTAACCCTTCCCTCTCTGCCTTCCCTTCGGGACAAAGAGGCATGATATTATTTTAGGTTTGTTATGTTTAATAATTTTAACCCTCTACGTTAAATTGTTCTACCAAAAAAGTAGCTTAGTGTAAAAGGAAAGTAGCTTTTGCATAATAATTATGTAAGCAAAAGCTTAAAATAACTTCTGCAATATTGCAGTATTTTTTCAAGGTCAATTATTCGACTCAGTTTATAAATATTGATCGGTCGCACAAGGTCATAAAATAAATATGCGTTATTTCGTATTTAGAAATACATTTTCTGAAGCAAAACTAGATCAATTCTCTATTATGATGGAAAGAGATTTTCGATTTAACACTTCAGTGCTCCCTCGCAGCTGATAAAGCAGAACACTTTTTGACGTATCTCATACAATATTAAACACTAATAAAAAGTCCACTACGAGCACGGTGAACATGAAAAAATACGTGCCATATTTCTGTGCATAGTAGATAAATGGAACGTTTTTTAAACAGGGGACATCGCAGAGGAAGTGGAACTTCTTAGGAATTGAGTGGTAATTTTAAGGACGCGTCATGTTTCGTTTAACAGAGAAAAAAATATAGCTCCGTCCTGCTCTCATACTAAATCTCTCTTCTAATTTTTTTTTTTTAAAGTTTCATTCCTATCACATGTGTCGATGCTGCACGCGTAATTTTTGTATAGTTTTTTATACCACCAACTAATGTGTACATACTTACTGATGTTTGCATAATTGGCATTTGCATTCTGTACCAAAATTTACTTCTTTTTCTAAATTTAAACACAGCTTATCTGACATTTTTACCATTATCATCATAATTTCAGTAGACGTCCACTGCTGAACATAAGCCTTCCCAAGTGTCGCCATATTGGTAGGTCCCGTGCGTCTCTTATTCAGTGGACTCCCGACACCAGGTCGTGGGTCCACACAGTTGGACGCCTTCCAATGCAGCATCTTCCGGTACCTACATTTTTCTGTACCTATAACACATTTTTTTTCTACCACAGCTGATCTGACATTTATATCCACATATTGTTTATTTATGCATTAAAGTTGCCGCATTGCGAATTTGTGGCTGACTGCATTGAAGGTCGTGTTCTAAATGCACCTTAATTTATTTGTAACTCATCTAACACCCAACCTTTATTCGAAGCGAGACAGCCTTGTTACTACCGACGTGTTAATCAGTAATTGGGTTAAGTATAGTAAAGTTAAATAATTAAGTGATAAGAATTTATTACAGTAAATGTATATGTATGTTTATTTTAACTACAATATATATTGTTAATTTTCTTCAGATCTTTTTTCAATTTTTATGCATTTGCCTTGTTATCTCTCCACCACACTTGGTTGACTGGTAGGGAATACCTCAGACATTAAGTCCGCCTATGTATCTCTATGTATGTTGCATGAAATTTTAAATAAATAATAAATAAATAAATGCGTTTGAATTAATTATGCAGGTATAAGTAGGTTATCCCTCGCTTTCTGTTTTAAGAATTTGAAGTTTACTTTTCTCAAACTCTGTTTTAGTATGATCAAACTTTGGTGTTAGAGCCTACATGTAAAATGGTAGGGTTTGACACCTTCTTAGCTTTAAATTCTCAATCCAGAAACAGGCCCTAAATATTTACTTTCCAAAGACAGTCGAAAACTCATCTGGTTTCCCCTGATGAGAATAACAGAGTATATACTTATTGATGTAAATCAACTTCCCTACACCTGTCTTACTGCAGGGTTAAGAGCATAGCCCTTTTGTCATATAGAGGAGACACGGGCATGAATTACCATGCTTCCTCAAGGTACTCAGCGATTTCAGACTTGTAGGTATTAGGTATAAGTTCAATTTTCCTCATGATGTTTTCCTACACCGAAGTCAATGATTTATAAGATAACTCAATCAACTAATCATCATAATGTTGGTTTAATTAATTTACTAGGTAGAATCCCAATTTAATTAGCAGAAGAATTGGTTCGTACTTTACCGTCGACCACATCATCACTTACCATCTGCTGAGATAGTGGTCAAGCGTGAGCCTATCAATAATAAAAAAGTAAATTATAAAATCAAAGACCCGACTGCTTAAGAAGTGAATTAAAAAGATGTAAACAAGAAGAAAATCTTTCTATGAAATCTGAGGATAAATATTCGCGAGCTGGCTGACTAAAATCTTATGTCGACAGCGCTACGTCGACGCAACGCGCCGTGTGGACCGGCTCTAAGGATCATCATAATCGGCCTACGTGTTTGGTCTGTAGAACGCCACATTGGAACAAACATACATAGACTGGTAAAAACACTGCCCACCTATGGCAGTTGGGTAGAAAGCCGTAGTCTTGGGCCCGAATGAGGCATAGCTGTTGTTTACACTTACAACTGTTGCCATTGACACGTCAGAAACTCAAAACAGTTTTAATCAATCAACAATAACAAGTCGACGGACGTAACCACCTGTTACAACGATATTTTGTACCTAAAATTAAAAGTAATAAGTATAATAAGTTAGAGAGTCTATCAGCTCAAGGTCAGTCGTAGACCACAAGGTCGCCTGTTCGCATTGCTCAATCATAGCATTCATGGTCCAGCACTTATAATAACAATAATTACAAGAAATGTAGGCACGAATTCCAAACAATGATTATAATTATTTGATCAAGGGGACCACCATATATCTAAAGGACAATAATTCTTGAAGTTAAACAAGTAAAATTTCAAAATTTATGAAAACCCCGACACATTTATCTTGCGAAAACGTCCCGATTCAAACAGTAAAACGCCCATAACTTTTGAACGGCTGAACCGTTTTTATTCAAACATAGTTAAGAACACTCTCGACACAATCACCTTTCCAACAAAAAAAACTAAATCAAAATCGGTTCATCCGTTGAGGCGCTATGATGCCACAGACAGAAACACAGATACACAGATATACAGACACACAGATACACAGATACACAGATACACAGCAACACACCTCAAACTTATAACACCCCTCTTTTTCCGTCGGGGGTTAAAAACGTTCAAATCCAAATCGCTATCTCATTTCGGCGGCAGACTATTCTAAATTTATGAAAATACCCCATCGGGTAATGTTATAGGACCTAAATACAATATGTAAGGTTAAAGAACAGACATACTATAAAAGAGTAGATAATATGGGACCTACTCACAAGAAGCTAAATCAGGTGATCCATACAAATCCATACGAATGTGATAAATTTTATTAAGGAATAGCTATTTTTTTTAAGATTTCAGAGCGCGTTGCTTCTTCTACCGAACCAATAGTAAAAGTGGTTTATTTGATTCAGTACCGACAGAGGACACCCACAAAGTTTCAAACTACAATATTAAAAAGTGAACAGGAGCGTAACCGTAAGCTCTTAGAGCAAGGTTATTTCGAGTGTGCGTAAGGGACAGATGTTAATGACTTGTATAACATCTTTCCCTTTTCCCCAGTTGCAGCATGATAGTTTTGATGTGTCATGGGGGCAGTTTCCTTCAAAGCACTGTGAGTGGTGTCTAAACATATTAAAAAAAAGAACGAACATAAAATAAGTAACACAACTCGTTGCCCGACCTTAGGAACATAACTAAAGTCAGAGTAACAATCATCTAATTTTACCTTGTTTTTAAGTTTGATGTAAACTGTCCAACGACCTTAAGGAGTGAACAGAAACATTACCTTGCCAGCATCTTTGCTTTAATAAATAATAGGTACCATGCAATTCTCTAATAGGAAACCAAACATTACCAAAAAAATATCAATTGAAAGGAATTTCTCAAAAACAGTAGGTACCTCATCTTAAACCATCCTAGTGTGTGTTCCTACCTACCTATTAGCAATCAGTTGGCATACATCATTGCCCTAGCGAAGGGCATATTTTGCAAGTAGTGAAGCATCCATTGTTGCTAAGTGTTGGTTAATCTATAGTACGAAGATACCGATAGGAATTTCAACAAGGTAATGGCAATATTCAGTACACTAATTCACATTACAGCAAGTGTGTGTTTTAAGAACAATATTTACTGGATAGGTATAACTGCCCTACGATTGACGTAGAGGGATTTATGAGCTAAACCAAAGACAAGATAAATAGATTGTGTAACAAAAGAATTAAACCGACTTTTTCACTTTGTAGTGTTTTGTTTCGGAGGTCGGTATGATTTTTTTGTTAAAAAGTTTTTTATTTATCACTTTTTGGTTTAAGTAGGTACCGCCAATTACCATGAAAATCATTTATCATCTCAATCACCTAAAATACGTCTCATGACGATTCCAATAAGCCCAACCACGACTGGACATATTGTTTTAATTCGGAGTTCCAGTTCCTACCTTCCGGCTTCATCATGAGATCTGTTCGATGGTACCATTGTCATCAGTACCATTTATTTATAAATATTTTCTTCATCATAGTCGGTTAACTGTTCAAGATAATTATATTATACCCGTGACATACTTTAACATTAAAGAGTTCCAGTGGACATCTGTGGTCTTCTTCATCAGTTCCTATTCACCAAATGATACTTTCTGATTGCTGATTGCATTGATGAAAATACGAAAATCGCTATTATGTTAGCGATTTTCTTTATTTTTATTTGAAATTGGTTTGCTTTTGACTCTAGTCTATGTCAGAGGTGACAGAAATATAGTCGACGATGGAATGAGCTTACCCAGGAGAAGCCTGTGCACTCTAGCTTTGAAGAGATTCGGGTTGAATGCATTCGGAAAAACAGACGCAGGTAGTGAGTTCCATTCCTTCGCTGTGCGCATTATGAAGGATGTTTGGAAGCGCTTGGTACGACTTGGTGGAATGGCAACAAGGTAAGGATGGTAACTTGCAGTGTGTCTAGATGTCCGATGGTAAAAGGGGGCTGGTGGGATCAGGTCGTGGAGTTCTTGAGCACACTCACCGAAGTACAGTCTGTAGAAGACCGACAAGCAGGCAACCTTGCTGCGATGAGCCAAGCTATGAAGCTTGCTAGCCAATTCAACTTCGCCAAAGAGCCTCTTGGCTCTGCGTTCCACCGAGTCAAGCGCGACAAGCTGATACTTAGCTGAGCCATCCCAATGCAATACTCCTTGCAAGATCGGACTTGCGCTTTGAGGAGTGCCATCGATTTCTCCAGAATCCCATCATCAGATGCTGACATGATTACTATGGGATCACTTGGTTACTATACTCTTTCAAACAAAGGAAGAATTTTCCAAATCGGTCCAGGTGTCTTTGAGTAATCGGAAAAAATATATAAAACAATCAGTCAAATTGAGAACCTCCTCCTTACTTTTTGAAGTCGTTTTAAAAACGATAGCTACTTGCTAGAATGGAGGAGACTACTGATATGACCTTTTATAATAATATGCAAGGAGGAAACAAGCTTTGTCGACCCCCTAAATAAATAGTCTTATAAGCTGGAGGAACTTGATGTATCTATGTAAATTCTAAGTTTTGAGTAGAATATAGACGTGACTAACCATTTTTTATTTTTACAACAACAGATTGAGCCTGCTACTGACATCGTTCTCGCCTGAATGCGCATTTGATTCTTGCTGATGGATGAACGTTGGAAAGAGTGTGTCCAGAAGATGCCTGTACACTGTACAAATTTGCTTTGAAAGCAACGATAAAAAGTTCCACGGGTTAAATTTTCAGTTCACGGATCATCTTTCCTACATTTGATTCTAACTAACTATAATTACGTCAATTAAGTACGTATAGCTTTTCATCTATATCTATACTAATATATCAAGATTACTAATATTATAAAGAGGAAATATTTGTATTTTTGTATGTAACGAATAAACTTAAAAATTACTGGACCGATTTCAAAAACGTTTTCACCGTTGGAAAGCTACACTATCCCCGGGTGATATAGGCTACTTTTTATCCTTGTATTTCCACGGGAATGGGAACTACGCGGGTAAAGCCGCGAGGCGTCCGCTAGTTGTTCATAAAAAGAACTCCTTTGCATAATTTTAACCAACAATTATAAACGTTCATGCTATATCAACTAACGAGTAATTATTTACCGATGCCATGGAAAACTGACATTATAAGCCGAATCGTGTGAACGTCGCATATTGAAAGGACTGACTAATTCATAGATTTGCTAAGTCTAGGCTGTGGTTAACTTATATCATATACCTACATAGAGATAGAATTGTAGGCTTGTCTAAATGTATGTTTGATAATATTTTTGTAAAAAGAAATATCTTCAATTATAATTGACCCGAATACGAAATTTCTTTGCCTGATTTCGTAAAACTTTTACATAATAAATATAAGTTTTGTGGAACAGTCCAATGTGGAAGCATTGGGAGGAATATCAAAAAAAATGCAAAGATGGATTGTGTGAGGAATGTTTTGACAGAAAAGGGAGTCAGTGACAGAAGAGGGAGTGATAGCGTGACGGTTGACAGGATGAAAGTAAAAAGAACACTGATTGCGCCGACTCCCAGTAACACGGGACAAGAGTAGGAAGATGATGATGAAGTGCAAACAGCTACGGGAGCAAAGCTGGTAGCAAAATGCACCAAAATAAGATAATTTAATGCATCTTGGCATTTTAATCATCTTTTGTAGTCATTGTTTTGTAAAAGAAAAAGGCATTTAAAATACAGAAACCATTTAAAATAACATTTCATTTTTTGTTGTTGTTTTCATCATTATCGAGTTGTTTTCATTCATGTCATTTGCCTCAACAAATTATAAGCGAAATGTCCATAGAAAATCGTTTTGTTCTGTTTTTTTATAAGTGTAAGTCTAACTTACTGTTCTTGGTCTGTTTTTTAGTTGTGGGTCTTCCATATTATTTAAATAAATAAATAATACAAAATATACATAAAGTAAGCGTGACTATACTGTGTATTTTCAATGCCAAGTTTTACTTCACACCTCATGCAGGTACCTAGTGCAGTTTTGAAAGCGCTCATTAACATCTCCACTTCTTTAACAAACAGTGACAATGCTACCTATCGCTTAAGCCAATGACCGCGCCTTCCAAAAAGTATGACACAATAAAAAATATATGCCATCAATTAATTCAGAAAAATATTGCACCAAGACCTTAGGCTTCAACTAATAATATTAGCAAATCAAAATCTATTTAAGACTTCATTCCAATTTCAACCTAGAATTTTAACTAAAGACTCAAAACCAGTTGGTGGTCTAGGAACCTAATTATCGATCAGTAATTTGGTGCACTATCGAGTCAGCGAAATAAACCTCGCAGCCATTGAATTAATTAACGTGTAACTTAGTGGTACTTAAATTCTATAAGTGGAATCTAGCCATCAGTGGGTTTCACAATTTCTTTACAAGCTTACGATACTTACTATGGTAACATAAGACCTTGAATATTTTTAGATTCAATATTTACGAATTTGCACTTGATGCAGGTGGTGGCAAAGATATATTTCAAATTCAAAATCATTTATTCGCAAATATGAGTAAACAATAAGAAGATATTAATCAAACTTGTAACAAAAGCTTATCAAAGTTTTATTACATCCATATTTTATCTTTCGACATACAAATATTGAAACAAAACACAAAGAAATTAGAAAGAAAACAGCTAAGAGCAGCGATCGATACACACTCACACTTTGATGTATATATTTTTTGTTGTGGTCTCGACTTAGGTCGTCGAGAAAGTCATCAAGTGACAGACTCTTAACAGAACTGACCCTTTTCTTTATAATATTAAGCAACTCTACATTTCGATCAACATTATTGCCAACATATAACAACCATAGTTTTGAAGGTCAAGAGTATTGACCGACCCACAAACACACAGCATGCATGTGTCCATGACATCATATCGGAATGTTGTTTTTTGCCAAAGTAGTACTTACGTTATGAATGTACTCAACACTTGTAATTACATTGCGTTAACATCTAGTATCTTTCCGTGCACGCGACCTATGCATATAATAGGCAATGTATTCATAAATGATTCTCTCATGATTATCCTATGGCTTTGACATATTTCAGTGGACAGTTATGTCACTGGTCTAAAGGCTGTCACCACATCTGTTGATCGTCAATCGTTGGTAGAATGAGTTAGTTGACGTCGATTGACAGTTTCAAGTGCCAAAGATACCACATCAATGCACCGACGTTGATCAATGTCATCGATCGATTCATATTCTGGGGCTAAAAATACAGAAGGCTGTAGACTATAATTTTATTGGATGAAGGACTGTGTACCACAGAAAAAATACTGCACGTATCAGGCATAAAATTACATTAATTCAGAGATATTGGGGTTAGTGACCAGTAACGTCAAAAAAGGATTAAGTACCTACATAATTATGTTATAACATCATCACAAAAAAGGTCTACTACTTAACATGGGCCTCCGAAATTACCCATTGAATTTGAAAAAGAAGAATGATGATGATGGATTGTGTTTATTTGCTGACAGGAAAACTTATGCTACTGCTTGATAAAGGGGGCATCCCCTTTATTACACTCACAATCAATAACTCTGCCTTTAGCAATCGCAAAAAGCGGTAATATATTGGAAATTAATTCAAATGATCACCGTAATTTTACAAAAAACTAGTTTTATCACTTGGTGACATCCGCATACACTCCCACAGGAACCATGCGTATTTTGGAAATACAAACGACCATGAAGCACTCTGCGCTAGTGTAGCAATCCAACAGCAATCAAATTAATATTTCCAAAGATTACTGTTTACGAAAAAAAACAAACCAATTTACTGGTTAAAATATATTAGTTTTTTGTTTTTCTAAATGTCAACTATGTTGTTGTATCTTATTACGAGTAATAGTTACCATTCCATAAAAGTCAAAGCCAGACAGATCAAGACCAAAATTGATTGACACCAATCAAACCGTGATTGATTAAATAATTATAAACTATTAAATAACAACTCTATATTGATTTGACCTTTGATCGATATGCGAACTGGTTGAATTAATTATTAGCATTTTTAATTATATTTCGAAAGAGCCGGTTATGTTTGGATTGTATGAATATGTTTATGTCTTAATATATTCTGTTTATATCAAACCGGATTTAAGGGAAAAGCAGTGTGTACGAGTCAGGTAGATAACCGATAAGATAGATACACGTGAGTTTAAAGAGTTTTTTTTATTTATTCATATCCTTAGATATATTTCAATTCCCCTAACATCGGGTGTTGAAATACCAATCGATCGATCGTCAATCGATGGTAGAATGAATCAATCGACGTCGATCGACAGTTTCTAGTACAACTAAAGCTTTTACACTAATGAACCGATGACGATCAATATTATCGATTGATGATTGTGCCTATTAATCTATGCCTTTGCTCTAAGGGTGTCACCTTAGAGCAAAGGCATAGATTAATAGGACTATTCCACAGGTATTTCCATCGTTTTTACCTTTTTTATGTGAGATGAACTTTGTATATTATTACCCATATTTGAAATCAAAATTTCAGATAATTATCTTATATAGAATAAAAATCTCTGTGTGTAATGACAAAGTTAAAATTCCATTGCAATCCATAGTTTATTTTGGATTGTTTTTAATAAAAATGGTGATCTGAAAATCTACTTAAAACACGAATGCTAAAGTCGAAACTTCAGATGGCAGCGATAGATTTAGAATCAATCAGTCAATCAAAGAGTCTTAACAGTAACTATTTCTTAATCAAACGACAAAATGATAAGATAATTTATTCAATACATATCAATTGACAGGCATCTAGATAAGGATGATCTCGAATCAAAATAATAGTAAACTTACACGAAAGATAAAGATAATAAGAAAAGCAGATAAAAATAAATGTCATCATACCTAATATCATTTGTAAAGTGTAATGGAGAAACCAATCATTCTATAAGTAATTCATCGGAACATGTTGATGGGGAAGATTATTTTGTACATAATATGCCCACATTATATCTAAGATCATGGAAGCAGAAGCGTTGGTTGGTTGTTGCATCGCGAGTGGAACATGGATGAAATTGTCAATGGACTTTAGGGGTTGGCACATAAAAGAAGATTCTATGCAGCAGTGAGCGAAGTTAGGCTGCAGATAATGATGAACAATACTTGAGAAAACTACACACGTGTCTAGATTATCTTTATCACAAAATTATATTTTTATAACTGAATAATTCGTTGAAGTGAGCCTTGAGTTGAATTGGTAAGCCTTTATAATTCTTATATAATTACAAATACCGTTTGTAATGATACCATACAAATGTTAGGTATTGAAATAGAATTTCTACGAATACACGTTTAAATGTTTACTTTTTATTGAAAAACAGCATTGAATTTGTACATTGAACTTCTAACATAAGTTGAGTAAAGACCTTTCTCCCCTTTGAAGTGCTCAAAACAATAAAACATGTTTTCTTGAACGTTTGAAATCAATTTCAATTCTTTGACATTTTATTTATTATATGCGCAAAGCTTTGATATTATTATGAATGCTTATAAATGAGGGGAAAATATTTAAAGCCATTAATGAAAAAACGTATTAGAAACGTAGAGGAATGGAAATTTCTTAAATAACAGAATATGTATAATGTCAATTAAATATGAGTCCACTGTTTGAACAGCACATTTTTATTTATTTTTAGGAACTGGAGTTGGTATGGGGTATGTGATGTGGAGGAATGAGGATTGTTATGAGGAAACTTTTGAGTTTGAATATGACATTTACGAGGCGGGTAAGACCAAAAAATATTAGATGATAATTATGAAGGGTGATATCGCTAGCCAGGGAGAGATAATAATGAAATTACCGTTAATAGAGAATATTGAAACACGGAGTAATGTTGTGCCGACCACAAATAAATTGGGAATGACAAGACTTAGAAAATGATGATGTGAGTTTCTGGCAAAAACGAAACAACCATTAACACTTACATCAACTAACCAATCATAATATGTTTTTTTTGTGATTCCAGATTGGTATATAA
Source organism: Orthosia cruda (assembly GCA_964057195.1). Lineage (NCBI taxonomy): Eukaryota > Metazoa > Arthropoda > Insecta > Lepidoptera > Noctuidae > Orthosia > Orthosia cruda. Next base: position 20,210,179 of record OZ059826.1, on the reverse strand, counting down.
CTTGATTTCTGAATTATATTAATAAGAGGTTATATACCTTATGACCGACCGCGTAGGTATTACACCTCTACCTGCTACAAAAAAGCAAAAAAAATCTTGCAAAAATGAAGACGACACAATACTTCTTGTAACGTCACACCCTATTTCACACATAAAGTGGTTAAACTTGACCCAATGCAAGCCGTTTAAAATTCATCGCGAATCAATCGGTAATGGACATTTGATGGTAATTAGCTGGTTCTTCATCAATCAATATTGCAATTTTTTATTGCTTGTTTATATTACCAACAAGTATTTGATATATGAGGTTACAGTTCGGTCCAAATCGAAAGAACTTGGTTATCTTTCTTTATATTCCATACTTACAGAAATAAGAATAATCTTTCTGTTTGTATGTTACGTTTTCAACTACAATGTTGGTGTGAAGATAGATTGGACCTTGGAGTAGCACATAGGATACTTTTTTATCCCGGGAATAGATATGGATTCCCTTTGGATAAATTTATGATTTCAACGCTGGTCAAGCCGCTGTCAGAGTTATTACGAGTATTACACTGATCAAGTAGCGACAACGTTGCAATAAGTTATAAGTATTGATTAGAAGGTAAATAATATATCTCTTTGGATAAGTGTGTGCTGGTAAGTCCAACCGCGATATGGAGGTTTTCTAATAAGCATATTTATCGCGTTTGATTGACAGGGAAATAGCAACACCATGTTTAGTAGTTTGTTTTTGGACATGGCCTATTGGTAACATTTCGGTGTGTGTCAATTTTATTGGCTTGCTCCTTTTCTATATTTTAGCAAGTATGAAATTATGAGTGTAGGACTTAGGTAACCCTTTATCAATAATTATTGTTACTTTAATCATATAATAATGAATTAATTATATTTATTAATAAAAATTTAGAAAATGTTAGCCGGCTCATAATTTAGTAAAGTTGCTCCCACATAGCAGTTATATAACGTTAGAGAATATTGCATTAGATTTTGTTGTCTAACCTTTTGTAAGTCTTTTTTTATTGTTATCGTGCTACATAATGTTTTATAACGTTATATAATTGCTGTGTGCAAACACCTTTATAATACACTTTTGTTTTACAAAATCGAAAATATAGTTATTTCATGTATTCAAAGAGAATTGTCAACGGTTGTCTAAAATTTTTAATAATAAGAATAATTCTTAATAAGATATGAAAAGCAACAAAGTAATTTGTTAAATAAAATATATAAGAGATGAGAATATCGTATTGTTAGTTATTCGAGTCACGTAAAACTTATTCAATGATAGTTTGAATAACTTTTAATTTTTCACGCCATTTTCAACTTTAAAGAGACTGAATTAAAACTGAAACTGCATGGATTAATATCAATAATTGTTTAAAATATTAAAATCATTTTGGACCTGCATACACAATGATGTTTAAAATACAAGTTTCTTATCACTGTTTATTTTGAATATGTTGCAGAATCAGATCAGCTTAAATTAACTACAAGTTCTGAATATTATTGAAACTTACTACATTACATGGGTCTATAAATACATTGATGTCAGCAGGTGTGATTATTTTATGTATTTTAAAATATAAATTCGTATAGAAATCGCTCATTAAAACTACTAACCCTAATTGAACCCAAAAATAAAAAAACAATCCCAACCTATCAGGTTATTTATGTTCATGTTTCGTTCCTACGTAATCACAAAACATGTTAAAAGTTATTAACTATTATTTAAATGCACGTGCAAAAACTTAAAGGGACTTAAAATACAAGTACAAGTATCGCACTTCACGCAATCTCTTACTTCTATTCTGGAACAACCAAGTGCTTACAATGTATTCACATTCTCATTTGAGTCAACACGAGGGAATTAATACTACCAACATTACAAAGTGTACGAAATCTCACAACCATACACTTAGGTCTTTGCCAATTCCCAAAACGAATGTTATCGTTCAATAGTGAGCCAAGATACCGGCTGTTAGTGGTGTTCGACATTTAAATGTTGCTACACTGCTATTTAATTATCCGCACTGGGGTTTACGCTTTACGGTTACCTACATTACGTACATACAACTAGCAGTCCTTGTAAAGATAGCCTCTATCTTTACTACGCTATGATTACCGCGTATTGATTATTTGCGAGGAGGCTGATCAAAACGAGATATATCCTTCCTCACAGCATGATTTTCTTCTTGTTTACGTCTTTTTAGTTCGCTTTTTAAGCAGTCGGGTCTTTTGATTTTTTGAATTATCCTTTGTTATTTATAACTTTTTAGATGAAATTTTTTTTCGAAATATTTGATCTCCCACACGATGGGTTTGTAAGTAAAAACAAATTGGGCCCCCTCTATATGGTGCCCAATTTGTCCCCTATATATGCCCGCCATTTCCAATTTTCCAATTTGACTGTAGCCAGTGACACTCGCAAGTTTATGACAAATAGATTAAATCATCAGAATCGGCCAACGCGTTTTGTCTCTAGAACGCCAAAAAACATACATACAAACATATATAGGCTGATAAACACATTACCCTCCTTCGGCAGTCGGGTAAATAGAACGGTGTCCACTCGTGAACGTTTGTAATATTGGTTGTCTCACTATTGGCATCCACTCTCGATTGGCTGCTGTTTTGATTTAAAATAGAGTAACATAAGTTTTGGACTAAACAACGAAGTGGATTAAAAAGGTTATTTTTGGTTCCTCAAAAACTTCTCCATCAAAGTTAGTTATAAAATTACACGGTATTACCATGTGGACGTCCTCTGCCAATTTAAAAAAGCATCACGTAAACCGGACCAGTAGTCACTGACAAATCTGTGTAGTACGTATCTACGAGAGTATAATGAAAAAAATAACTCGCCGAATGCGAATGAAACATTTCATGGGACTATAAATACATTGGTGTTACCTGGTGATTAATTTTATACATATTAAAGTTTAAATTCGTATTGAAATCGCTTATTAAAACTACTATTTTGCACTACTATCAGTGAAATATCAAGTAGGGTGATTATAAAAATAAACAACAATTCCAACCTATTAGATTTTGTATGCTCATGTTTCCTTAAATAATAACGGCCGCACGGGTCGATCTTCAAGGTTAAGCAACGCTTGACGAGGTCGGGCCGTGGATGGGTGACCATTTCAACATACCGAGTGTCCTCCGTGCCTCGGAAAGCACGTTAAGCCGTTGGTCCCGGCTGTCATTTGAAGATCTTTGACAGTCGTTACGAGTAGCCAGAAGCTTGAGATCTGACACCAGTCTAGCCAAGGGGTACCGCTGTTACCCAGTTACTGGGTTGTGGAGGTCAGATAGGCAGTCGCTCCATGTAAAACACTGGTACTCAGCTGAATCCGGTTAGACTGGAAGCCGACCCCAATATAGTTGGGAAAAGGCTAGGAAGATGATGATGATGTTTCCTTCATAGGTTGACACAAAACATATTAAAAGTTATTAACTATTATTTAAATGCACGTGCAAAAACTTAAAGAGGCTTAAATAAATACAAGTACAAGTATCGCAATTTGTTTACAATTGATGATGTTTACATTCTTCACGATTGTAAACATCATCAACGACGAAGTGGATTAAAAGCATTATGTTTGGTGCCTCAAAAACTTCTCTACCAAAGTTAGTAATAAAATTACACGTTGTTAGCGTGTCGACTTCCTCTGCCAAATTAAAAAAGGATCATGTATCACGGATAAATCTTTGTAGTGCATAATGAGACAAGAATCCGAATGCCTTTTTTTAAACGCTTCAAAAAATAACATTTAGAAGAATACAGTTCAAATGAATAAAACATATTGAGGAAAATATGGAAATCTATATTGTATCAGTCTGCTTTTGCTCAATGGGATTACAAGAGTCCTTGATATTCAATGTGTTACTTTGCGTACGCGATGAGTGCTGTCTCCTAATTAACACCATTTTCATTTTAGATCAATAATTACAAAATGGTATTTTTAGGAATAGCTAACTCATCATGCAAGCTTTTAATACTTTTCTGAGTTATATAAGAACTACAACTTCTACTAATACTTTTGATACACTTTTGGTGTACAACAAAGTATATTATATTATTTTATATTAGTTAGTTTCTAGAAAAGGACTACTTACTACATGTAGTTCTATAATTATGTATTTCACCATTACACTCAAATAGCCACAAGCTACGTCAATAACTTGTACTCAAAGCTGGTATTTAATAACAAAAATAAATATATTAAGATCAATAATATTTGAACGATCAATTCTTAGCTACTTTACCATTTTAACACTATTACTAAACAGATTTTTTCATTATGAAGGTAGGACAAACGACCTGCAAACGTCAGATATACTAGAATTTTCATCACGGAATAATGATTTTCCTCACTTAGTTTTCCTCTAATAATAAGGTATGTTTGCTATTGCTGTAGTAACTTCCTGTCTACAGTTTATGTAAATAGTGATTCGAAACTTAATGAGTTTCTAAATGAGGCGTTAAATTTTAATTTGTTTTGTTTGTATTGTATTGGTTTGTGTTTAGAAACTTGTATTATTTATTCAAAGGTAAAATTACATTTCGACAGTATGCCCCAAATAGGTAAATTAGATTTGTTTGGGGAAAGATATACAGTCAAGGGTCAAAAGTGCAGTCATACTCTCCCAAAACTCAAATGGCTAGTTTTTGTAGAAGAAATTAAATTATCCACAACTGATTTAATATTTTGTATCGAAATTAAAGTATAGATTATTCCTACTAAACACGAAAAGTTGAAATTCTGTTGCCTACAAAAAAAAAAGCTGTTGCTGTTTTGGTAGAGTGTGACTGCAATTTTGACCCTTATAGTACCTATTAGTGCATATATACTTTGCCAGTTTTGTTTAAGTCTTATTAATGGGGGCAGCTATCAATTGGGCATAAATCTAGGCACATGTCTGAAAAACCCGGATTGGAAAATCGGATAACACTTACACGATTAACTAAGAGGTAGAGTATGACGAGCTCAGTGAAGTATTATTTATGACCACTAAAAATGCAGTTGCATATTTCATCGTAAAATATAATAATTATTGATGATATATTATTTATTATATTATAATATAATTTTAATTAATATATTCATTTTCTTTAGACTCTCCCTGATATCTGAAGATCCTCCAAGATACTCCAAACAAACATTGTTGAAAAGTTTCATTACAGGCTGCCGTGAATCCTGGCTTATAGGAGTCAAAGACGGTGAAAGGCGTGTTAAGCCTTTAACACCCCAACCTCAGCCTACAAGTGGATTAACAACTCTGCCTCGAATTAGACCTCACGACGATAAAATCTCCGCCTTTGCTTGAGGGTTAACCCTCTGTTCACCTTCTGAAAAGCTTTGACCTTAACCCCTTCTGATTTCTATGAAAATAATACATTTGAAGAACATAATACATATTACAACAAACCATAGATGAAACTTACATGGCATAAGTGGCAAGCATGTTGCAAGTTACTTGCATAATATTGTGCAACTAAGGCCCAGTTTTTCGATCCCAGTTAAATCAACTAATGCCAACAAAAATGGTTAAATTTTGATAAATTCGATTTCCCCTAACAAATGGTCCACTCTCCAACTTCGGGTGATTATCCTTTTCAACTTATTGTCAATTATTTGATTATACTATACTTATTGGTAGAAATCGATTTAAACACAAAACAAATAACAACTTGACCCTCAACAACTCTCTTTAAATTATATTTTATTGAATAATACAAGCAAGTCGCATTTAACCAAAAGCAGGAAGAGTAAGTTTATATCAACTACAACATTATAAATACTACTAGATTATTATAATATACTGTATTGAATTACTTACAATGTCATTCAGAGATAAAACTTGAAATCTCTAAAAGAGACAAACAAAAAGATGAGGATTTGTATGAGATGTAAAAACACGAGCTGTTTTAATTTTAGAAAGGCGTGAGGACTTTACTAACATAAAAATTTATCTCATTTTAACTTGAAAATAAGAGTAATTAAAATTCTAAAACCTTACCAAAAAAAAGATGCCAATGCCGCAATAATGAGCAATTCAGTTGTGTGGTTCAAAATATATAAAAAAAAATTACTAATTTATAAAACTAAAAATATAAAATGGAATCCAAAACTAGTTGATAACAAAGTAACTAATTAAAAAAAACAAAAAACACGTCACATTTCTTAAACGTTTTCTTAGCTAACTTTTAAATTCAAAAACTTTATAATTATTTTTAATCTTGCCTACATCGTAATCATTGAACAAATAGAAGGCAAGCAACATAAACATATTGCCTTTATCTTTATATTCTTGTATTTATTTATTTAACACTTGTGTTTCCTATCTTTCAAGTTATAAAGCCTTCTGAGTTATAAACGTCAGCATCATAAAAATACCTCATGATGATAAGTATCATTCATTCTGGCCATTGTGAAATGGCGGCAAAATACTTACTGCATTCTACTTCACTGATAGTCCTTGCTAATTAAGAATGTACTCATTATCTAAATGGCGCCGGCCGCGGCGTTTGTAAAACTGATTTCTTTCCAACGTCAGAGATATGAGACTTGTGGAACAATTTTGCATATTTTATCTCTACAGATCAAAATTATTTTACGATAGAAAAATCTATTTGAAATGTAATTTCGTTAGAAGTTGAGTAATACCACAGGCATAGGTTTATACCTAATTATTTATTATTGTTTATGTTTTCAACTAGTTTGCCAGTTTGCAGTATATTTGCAATACTCTTATAGTTATTGTCAGATAATCGTTTATTAAACCTAATCAATGTCTGTGAGTTAGCAATATATCTGTATATAATAGCTTTAAAATTATCGCGTTTCATAATTGAAAAACAGAAAATTATCAGGGGAATTTAACGCGATGATCGGATGAAATAGGTAAATAATTAATCGAAATCATCGCGTTAAATTCCCCTGATATATTGTTTTTCAATACCTGTATATGCCTGTTCTTGTTCTTTTCGTGTAAGGATGTGGCTACCTCTGGTATCAGAGTTAATTAAGCCGCCTCGTGAAACCCCACAGGCCTCTGACTTGGATATTTCAGACTTACTTTAAAAATACAAGTCCAGGTTTCCTCACGATGTTTTCCTTCACCTTTGGCTATGATGTCCATGATAAACTTAGAAAGTCACATTGGTACTTGCCCGGATTTGAACACACGACTTCCAGCACGGGCGGCGAAGTCTTAGCCACTTAACCACGACATCATTAAGCTACTACCTGGGTGTATAATAAAAGTATAGTAGTTACATCTATTAAACCCAAAAGGGTCGGTACATGCGTATAAGTACATAGTGCTAACTTCCATACGGATGTTTTCTCTCATAAATGAACGGATTTGCAAAATTCTTTAAAATGGTATACTCTCGAAGTGGACCCATAGTCACCAAATCAGAATCTGATGGTGGGATCCCATGGAACTTAGGGTAAATCTTCAAATATTATAGGGAGACATATAGCGAGTTTGGTATTTTCAACAACATGTCAAGCATTTGCACTCAGAAAGTATCGTTTGGTGAAGTGGAAGTGATGAAGAAGACCACTAGTGGTGACTGGAACTCCTTAATAAGTATGTCATGGGTACGAGTATAAGATATTTAAGCGACTATGATGAAGCAAATACATATAAATAAATGGTACTGATGAAAATGGTACCATCGAACTGATCTGTTGATGAAGTCGGAACGTAGGCAGTGGACCTCCGTAATAAATCAATGTATCCTAATCGTGTGTGGACTTATTGGGATTGAAATGAAATGTTGAGTACATTTCATTAAAAGGGCTATAAATTACTTTCACGGTACCAACATTAAAAAGTGTAAAACAAATATTGTTTTAAAAAAAACTTAGGTACTTCTGAAGCAAAACACTACAAAGCGAAAAATAACTTTGTTTGCCGAAGTCGGTGTCAAAAAATGTCATTTTTGTTAAAAAGTTTTTATTAATTATGTTTCTGTCGCTTTCTGTACTGAGTCGTACGTGCTTAACATTCATATGTTAGCAAATTTTTTTTATTAAATTTTGAAAAGAAAATTTAATAAAAAAAGATTGCTAACATATGAATGTTCCGGTACGGACAGTCAAAAATGCGAAATCAATAAAGACTCGATGTTTTGCAAGCACCTGTCTCAACAAGGTTAACAAGCGATAATACCTTTCCTCACGTAAATACATAGAGTTACAAAGTATAAATTTAAAATACTCAAAATAAAACAATTTATCAACGTTACAAAAGTAGATATTCGAATTTGATTACAGCGCTAATGACGTACGTAACCAACGGTCTGAAATAATTATAATTAAAATATAATTTATACGATGTGATTCCGGAAATAAAGTATTTAGAAATGGAATTATATTAAAAAGTTTTATGTGTTTGTATCGCACAATCTAATTAAGAGATTATATTATTTATGTATAAATTTTGTAACTTCTTCTTTATTGCACTTGCATTTTTGCAAGAAAGAATTTGTGAAAGTAAAAACCGATTATTGTAGGATTAATTTGGATGAAATTTTAAAATGATTTCAACTATTTTTATAAACAGCTTACATCACTTATAACACAAATTTAAAAATAATTTTAAACGCTGTCAACCAATACAATTATTATGAATTCAGTGTAATAATTATGGCAAAAATATTTATAGCTTTTTCACACGCATGGCACCTATTTAGAAAAATATAATTAATTTAAAATCACTCACAGTAATCAACCAAAAAATCCAGTGTTCCAATTTCCTTTTTTTAATATTTCGTTTCCCATTCAATCGTTATGTTTACTTTAAACACGACTTACTTTGTCAATTAAAGTTACTGACAGGCAAGCGACTGTGCGCTTGATACTCGACTAGCGCGAGAATCGGCGCGAACGCAGCCTCACCGTGTGGGACCACAGATCATAACGATTGCATGCAGTTGTCATGTTTGATAGAAAGGCAACTCGTCGTGTTGAGATGCGCTTTGATTTATTTTATTAATTACTATTAACAGGTAGAGAGATTGTTTAGGTGATTGTTTGGTATATTTCGTAGGTACCTACCTACTTGTTGTTGTTTAGATGTACGTAACTTTTGGTTGAAGAAAAATGTATGCCAACGAAAGACATAAAATATGTATTTTATATGTGTCGACTTGAGAACCTGCTACTTATTTTTCCGTCGGTTAAAATACAAGGTAATCGAGTGTAAAATAATACCTCACACTACCATAAGGACCTCTAGCTAAGTAGGAAAGTCAAGTCTAAGTCTAGCGCCCGATTCTGGAACGAAAACAACACAATTTGCTTACAAATCCTCAAACGCGTGTCATCGTAAAGTGAGTGAGAAAAGATGCGTCGCATTCAGGCACGTTTTAAAGTTCATTAACACCCACGCAACGGTCAGCAAAAAACCTTTGGTATTGCACGGATTCCGAAAAAGACGTGCAACCAACACGTATAAACGCCCATAAACTTCGTTTCAACAGCATAAATCTTTGTACTAAAAGTAGGTAATGGACAGGTAAAATCCCTTCTGTTCAATGATCTTTGTTGAATATAAATCTTACCCATTACTTTATAATTATTACAACTGCTGACACGTGCTTATCTTGAATATTAATACGACGCATTAACAGGTAACTCGCGTTATTTTACGAGATATATACTTTCGATTTTATACTTACTTCCTTGTGCGACAAGGGCGAATCCATTGTTCATAATAACGTCCCGTTTCATTCTGAATATATCTTATGATTTTGTTTTTTTTCTCTATTTTAATAAAAACTAAGGTTCTTCATTACAATCTAGCCTTAATAGACTAATAAGCAATTTAACTCTAACTTATTATTATATTGTATAATGTTATGACTAATAATAGTGTCAATTTGCACTTTTATACAGTTCTGTAGCACTTTCTTATAGTCTGATACGTTAAAAACACTTAGTTCACGTGTTACATGTATAGCACAGTATTGTTGCTACATTTTTTTTTAACTTATTGTACACTAAACTAACTCAAATGGTTTAGTTCTCTAGCCTACGCACTATGTCCGTGTTATCTTGCAGCTGGATTGCTTCCACATTCACATGTCGATGAAATCTGTGTTCGTGGGCTTCAGCAAAGTTTTGGATAACGATGGATACGAGTTTCATTTTAAGGTCGCGGTGAAGGGTGATGATTTTGATGACATGATTTCATTCGCTTTGACCTTCCTTGACTTGACTTTGGTTTATTAGTGAAACATGATTTCAAACTTATGTGGTAGTCTGGAATTTTTTCAAAATCTTAGGTGCTAAGGACTGTCATCATCATCATCGACCTGTTAATGTTCCCACTGCTGGGACACAGGCCTCCTCTCTGTGGGAGAATAGGCCTTAATCCACCACGCGGGCTCACTGCGGGTTTGTAGATGTCATATGATGTCATGAGACATGTGTCTTCGAATTGTTGGTTCTAAGACATGCATTTCACGATGTTTTCATTCACCGTTTTTAGAGTAGTGACAATGAGATCATTTACACAAAGTAAAGCACCCACCTGGGTTCGAAGCCACGATATATGAGACGTAAATCGGGACCGTTAAAGGATTGCCAAAGTATGTTTAAAAAAACACTTTATTTTTTTATTTCAGATCCCATGATAAAATTGTTAATATTCATGAGTCATTTTATCCTTTGGAAGGCTGGCTAATGAATTAAAAGTCACCTTTTATTATCATCATAATCGTTTCAACCGAGAGACCGACCGACCGATAGAATAGATCATAGGCCTCCTATAAGCGTCACCACATCGACCAGTCCCGTGCTTTACGCATACAGCGGAATGGTATATCATGTTTTCGCTTTAAATTTTAATATAACATGTACTTTTACTTGGAAGGATTGGACTCCAATATATTATACCACCGCGCCTTCCAAGAGAGGTCACGAGGAACTTAAAAATACAAAAGTTTTACCCTTTACTTTGACGAGTTTTGTAAACAATATAGTCTGTTACTTAAAGTAAATAAGAAACATAACATCACGCCCGTATTTTCCGAAGGGTGAAGCAGACGTACAGTACAACTATTTTCTTAATGTCTCTCGGCAAACATCGCACATCCGAATACAAACGCTAAAAATGCTAATCTCCATGTCCATCAATTATTAGAATTATCGTGTATAATAATTTAAATTCTGAACTAAGTACTATAATGTTGTTTTGTTTTGATTTCCGTTTGAACTATATAGAGCTGCAAAACTATTTTCCTTTAGCAGCTTTCATCCCATTTTTAAATAAATTGAATTAACTTGAAAGAGTATTAACAAATCTATATACTTCTAGCATCCGGTCTGCACCAAGTGCAAAGGGCAACTGATAGACATCCGACGACTGACGAAACACGAAGTTAGTCGAGGGTCCTTAAGAAAATAGTTGTACTGTAACACATATAGCATATCTGCATTTCGCCAGTTATTTTTTGGGTTCCATATAAAACCACCAGTCCATTGCCATAAACCACAAGACCAGACTGCGGGCTACTACTCAAAATACCATATACAAATACACTTTGCTCGACTCGGGATTCGAACCTAGGATCTCTTGCCTAGGTAACATGAATGTTGTTACTAAAAGTATGGGTATAGCTCATACACATGAGTATGACCGTGACCTTAAAACAAGGCAAAGCCCTTATATTTTAATAGATTTGTGTTAACTTTGTTTAGAATTATGTATAAGTTTATTTTGGTAGGTTTTATTTATGTACTAGCTTCTGCCACCGGCTTCGCCCGCGTGAATGGCATAAATTATCCCAAGGGAACATATTCCTGGGATGAAAAGTATTATAATAATAATAATTTATTTATTTCAGACAACAAAAAGGTTCACACTGACAAAATAAAATACTTAAAATGGTGTTAGTAACAATATAAAAACTTATAACCTATGTTAGTGCTTACTTACTAAGATGTTAGTGACAATTTATCTTATGACCTACGTTATTACTTATATACTAGGATGTTAGTAACCATGTGGCTTATGATCTATGTTAGTACCTATACACTACGACAGACAGTGTTGTTTTGATGAGATGTTCCATTATAGGACTCTCATCAGGCCTGTCAGCTATCACCCTCAGGAGGCTGTTGCCACTGCCACGCAATCTGGCAAGCAGAGACGCACTTTTCTTCCGTACGACAGCTGAGAAGCTGTCGACTCGGGCTTCTGCGAACATCTCTGAAGCACTGCAGTTACGTGGCAGCCGCATCAGCGCCCTGAAGGCGTTATTATATTGGACGTGCAACGCACTGACGGCATGTTTGGTACAGCTGACCCATAGGGCGCTCGAGTACAGAGATGTGCAGTATGCTTTAAAAAGCGTGTGTTTGACTGCTGCTGTACATCTAGCGAACCTACGGGCCAACATGTTCGCCCGTACCGCCAATGCCCTGCGTTCCCGTTCTACATCACTATCGTCCTTAAGGTCGTCAGCAATGAAATGCCCCCAGTATTTAAACTGATGTACCCGACGAATCGGGACATCGTATATTTTTACTGGTGGCACATTCACTGGAAATGTCTTGCCAACAGCCTTAAAGACCATGAGTTCGCACTTCTTCACATTATATAGCAACCCATGGCCGGCAGCATAATCCTCACATATTTTGACCAGTTTCCTCAGAGCACAGACCGAGGGAGCCAGCAGCACCATATCATCCGCGTAGCTGATGTTGTTAAAACACAACCCGTCAACAAAACAGCCCACATGCGCACTGCTGAGTCCCTCGATCAATGCGTTCAGATACAGGTTAAAAAGATTTGGGGAGGTTAAGCCCCCCTGCCTCACTCCACACTCCAACCTGTACGGTAGAGAACAGTTGTTCCCCCACCTTACTACGTTAGTTTGGTTGCCGTATCATTGGGTATCCCTGTTGCCTTCAATTTATCCCAGAGAATGTCGTATGAGACTAGGTCGAAGGCTTTAGAGAGATCCAGAACCGGTGTACTCCTGTCAGCGTAGTACCTGACAGTGTGCTTAAGGCACACGATTGCACTTTCGGTGGATAAGCCAGGTCGGAAACCAAACTGCGCATCGTGCAAAGATATATATTTTTCTAGCTGTACATTAAGCACACTATCAAGCACCTTAGCGACAATCGTTGCCAGAGAAATAGGCCTATTGTTCGACCGATCTGATGAGTCTCCTGTTTTGTTTGTAATTATATGTGCTATTCCTGACTATAATCTATCTCTGTGCCAAATTTCATCCAGATCCGTCTAGCCGTTTGGGCGTGAAGAAGAACAAAGAAACATTCTAATACATACACACACACAGAACCTTTTGCCTTTAGAATATTAGTGTGATATATATATATATATAGTGTGATTTTATCTATTGGCCGTAGTTGCCTGAAAATAAAGAATTATTATAATTATGTCTTTAACAATCTCGGGACTCTAAGGTCCTTTGAAAGGCGTGCCAGGGGCCGATGCCAACTCGCAGCGGCCTTGTTAGACTGATATGTGACACCATTATTATTATTATCGAAAAACATGGACTGTTCTTAGCACTTTGGCTAGATTAAGCTACATCAACGGGACAAAGCCAAGTCAATGTAGCGCGTGGTGAATTTTTATGATGAAGACAGGGTGTTATGGACAGAAATTTCGTTTTCGTCAATTTGCATAAACTTTCTTACTATTCTACAGGTGTTTAAAATTGCAGCCTTTTGAGTCTTTTTTTTGAGGATTATTATTATATAGAGTTGTGTAGTGAGTAGTGCTTTTCTTCTCTTTTAAGAGAGTATACGACCTTACACACGGGCCAGGACCAAGTGTGTGAGGGGAAAAATAAAATGGAAAGGATGATGATAATGTAGAGCAAGTCAGGAACAGCCGGGTTATACGACAAGTATTGAGGATGGTGGCATTTTGGAGCAGTGTGTGAGAAGGCATGTGTAAAGTGTCAAGACTTTGCGTGAGAGCTTTTGGTACTACACCGGTAGATGAAAGTACTATAGGGACTATTTGGACGGTTTGTACTTTCCACTGGGTTTTAATTTCAATGGCGAGCTCTTGGTACTTACTGAGTTTTTCGGATATTGTTGATTGGATGAATTAGGTATAGCAATATCGATTGGGTACACTGTTTTATCTACTTTGTCGTGTACAGTGATGTCAGGTCTATTATAATGTATAGTTTTGTCTGTAATTATTGTTCTGTCCCAATAAATTTTCTGATTTCTGTTTTCTAATTATAATATGGAATCATCTCGTCTATAAGATTATATTTGTGTGCTAGGTGTTGGTTTATAATGGCGGTCATGTCGGTAATATCTTGGTCATGTCGGTGTTAATAATCTGTCTGTGCGAGAGATTTACAGGCCCCTGTTATTTGCTGTATGGTCATTATTATTATTTATCTTGAAGAACAGTTTTCTCTACATTGACACAAGTACATTTTACAGCTGAAACATCTTTTCACGTTCACACCACTCCAATCCTGACATTTATATTATATTCTCTTTCAAATATAAACTGAAATATAATATTTGAAGAAATGGAAATATAAGACGTTCGGATCATATTTCACGGAGGGGTTGGCAGTGTTGGCACATTGTTATAACCTGAAGAGAAAACCAAGGTGTGTGGGTGTAAATGCAATATAATTCTGCAAGAGGGTTGGTTTTTGGGAGTGAAATAAGCGTAGCTTTTGAAGTATAGAAAATAAAATAAAATATACAATAACAGGAAACGATGAATTCCAAGCGAATCGTATCTTTTGTATCGCTTTTTAAGTATAACGCGCGTAGAGAGGAATGGCTTTACCATACTTAGTTAAAGATTCCATGGAGAAAGGTAAAGAGTGCAGAAAGTTAAAGTTTAATAAGTACTAACTTGTGCCCGCGGCTTCGCTCCCGTTAACTGCCTACACTACCTTAGCCTACCTACCTACCTTTTTTCTTGTGTCATTCTTCCGCGGAGAATTTACACCGCCATTCAGAAAAAGACGTCAAATGCACAACGCCATCTATCGAATATGAAGTTCAACTGTCCGACTATCTGAATTACGTGTGTTGTGATATTTTACTTCTTGAACACTTTAAATTCATATATGTTTTGATAGAGTGAACCGATTGCGATGAAACAAAAACTAATTAACATTTCAAGGTACGCACCATGTTTGAGTAAACAAGTTATCTATATAGGTTTCGTATATTTTACGTAATGCGTGCGCAACTTAACAGACAAACAGACAAAAATTCCAAAAATGCTGGAAATGGGTTCTGTTGGTTATCCTTTAACACCCTAGCTATTTTTTTTGTCAATATTTTTGTCAAGATGATCAAATGACTTTTCTACCGATTTATTTTAAGTATTGCTTGACATTATAATTAATTACATTCGCATTTTGACCTTGAACGACCACTACTTTTAGTTAATCCTTATCCCAAATAACTTCAATGCAATTTCTAAAACAATTTATTCTTGCAGTGGTGCTAAATTAGACTTGAATCTCTCGGGATTTACCGCCATTTTCTGGTCAAAGACACAAGCCTATGACCGGCTTTATGTGACCTTAGAATAAGTAAGTTTTTACCCAATGCACCTGCATATTGATAGTTCTGAAATTGGATTTGTAAGGATTTGGTCTCAGAGGAAATCTATTAAAGCAAGCGTAGAAGTTGAACACAGATGTATGACTTGGACTATAAAACAACGCAACACTCATTAGCGCGTTGCTTATCCGATTTCGGCGTTCGGCGTCGCAGCGAGTGTTTGCATAGGCCCTTATACCTATGCAAATACTCGCTGCGACGCCGAACGCCTAAATCGGCTAAGCAACGCGTTGCGGCGCCGCATGACAAGGCGTCCTCTGCTCGTATCTCACAAAACAGGGCGATCCTCTACTAATGACATCAAGATAATTCAGGGTCATCGTCTGCGTTATTTTTTTTCTTTTATCGTGGTTGGTCCAACAGAAAAAGTGACTATTGTCTGCCGGAATGCGAGACACGTTTTACGAAGCGTATTTCTGCGTTGCGGCGGACGGCATCGCCGATTTCGGTGCCGCAACGCGAGTACGAGCATGGGCCCTAATGAGGTACTGTACTGATTGCGAGCCTTTATTATTTAGTTTCTTAACAAGTTTTTAATATAGTCTCGTGTTAGCTTCCACTAATCCCTGACTTATAGAGTACTAGAGAACGCCTCGCGGTTTCACCCGCGTAGTTCCCGTTCCCGTGGGAATACAGGGATAAAAAGTAGCCTATGTCACCCGGGGATAGAGTATCTTCCCAACGGTGAAATAATTTTTGAAATCGGTCCAGTAGTTTCGGAGCCTATTCGGTACAAACAAACAAAAAAATCTTTCCTCTTTATAATATTGGCATAGATATGTGTTATAGTTTCAGAGTTAAGGTACATTGACACAGAGTCGAAGGGATTTACTTTACACATTGAATCCTATCTCCACAAAAACGTCGATCGCATCGGGACTCGGTGTCAATTTGGCTTGATCCTAAGGGTAGTTTTCGACGATCAATTATTCCAAAGCGGTTGACAGCTCGACTGTACATCAACCTTCATGGATTAGGTATACGAAACTCATTAAACTAAACGGTAACTATTAAACTAAAAGGTTCACCGTTACTCAGCTAGATGGCGCCGTGTTACAGGGTTTGTCTATTATAATAATGCTGTCTTATGAAAATAATAATGCGCTCTTGTTAGGTCTTTGACTGAATTGTTGTTTATGATTATGATTTAAAATACAATTATTGCGGTATACTTTTGGTTGACACACATTTCGTCAGTCATGTTTAAGACTATGAGGGTGAGAGGGTGAGCATATTGCCATCAAACGGTTTCAAATATAAACTAAGGGCTGCTTCTGTAATAGTTCAGTTGAGAAACCAAATATTTTTTCTAATGTGGAAACGAACCCAGTACCTACATTATGTTCCACATAGTGGCTGCGACCGCTAGAATAACGATAGTTAGGAATAAGAGAATTTGTCCACCGCCGCCGTCACCGAGACGTCAACGAGAACGATTTTTTTCTGCCCGAGCTTACAGTGACGTGACGGCGATCGTTTGTCCACCGCAACAATCTCGGTGGTATACAAAGCACTATTATCTTTCGCACCGCGCCGGTGTGGTGGACAATTTTTTGGGTGGGAAATCATCCAATGACTTCTCCCGCTCTGGGTGAGGCGGGAGGGCGTGTCAGACTTTTACTGACTAAAACCCACCCGTGTTCCTTCAGTTGCCTGAGCCAGGGCCGCGGTAACTCTTTTTCAAATTTATCCGTGACCCAGACAGGCAACTTTTACAGACCTGGGATCAAAGCCTGGAATCCAAGCTTGTCTTGCTTGCAACCACTAACCAGATTTAATTTATAACAAGCTCCTTTCACTGACATATTTTAGGGGTGGAGAGGTCTCGTTAGTAGTACACATTAGCATCGAACACCTTACATTGTTGTCCAATATCCTTTTTACAAGAGCTTACCAAAAATATTTGAAAATAAATAACAAAAAATATAAAATATTTTATTTACAATCAATCATTTGATACTGGCGAATGGTCATGTTTAGGATATACAACTTTCTTCTCTCCATCCACACTTCGCTTCTTCAGTGGTCCATGTTTCCAATTTTCAGGATAGCCATACTTATCTACATCATCCCACCATTGGGGCTCACCGGAACCCCAAATAAGATATACGACATTGGTTCCTACAAGCACTGCGAATACGGTCCAAAATGCTATACGCCATTGTCCGACTGTTTGCTGAAAAAATAAAATAGGTAAATAAATAACAATGCCTGTATCTTTTGTCAACTCTCTAGTCTAATTAAATCCAATTGATTTAGACTTTTCTGATTACACTATAAAATACTTAGTACCACACTTTTGAAATTGCAATTCCTCCTAAACTATAGAAATTAGATTTTTGAAATTAAAAACGTTTAATAGAAAATTTTATTAAATGCCTTTGGAATTATAGTTTATTATATATTAATAACGTTTTTAACTTAAAAAAAAGATAGAAACCAAAACAAAAAACATTTTTAACTTACTGGCAAAAACTCGAAGAACATTTATAAGTATTTTTTACGCCATTACATTTTAATAACTGGTATTGCCTCCTCGGGCTCTGATTACAGCTTCGAGCTGGTTTGGCATACTGAAGACGAGGTTTCGGAGGCGATGTTGGGGAATATCTTTTTTAAGTTAAAAACGTTACTGATGTTTAATATAATTTCATTTCATAGGGAGTTGATGAAATTTTCTATAAAATGGTTTTTATTTCAAAACTCTGATTTCTATAGTTTAGGAGGTATTGCAATTTCAAAAGTGTGGTACTAAGTTTTGAAGGCCAGTGAATTTGAAATCAGTTTTTTTTCAGTGCGCAATAAACAATTTTTGGGGGCCGAGTCACCCACGTCCGTAGGAGTTTACCCTCTGATTCCCTACACGTGGTCCCCGGGTGGTGCAAATCAGGTGACATCTGGTGGTAGGCTTCGGCCGAAGGCTTGCGACCACCCACCGGGCAAAGACGTACCGCCAAGCGGCCTAGCCGTGTTCCGGTATGATGCCCGGTGTAGCCACTAGAGGAGTTGGGTCGAGACAGCTGTTCCACTGCAGGCTGACTAGCCTGACGCGCACTGTTATGGACGTATCGGGAGACTAGTCGCGGAGGGTAGCGGGATCCGAGGCACGGTGCGCCGCTGGCCGACCGCAGGTAGTTGGGGGCCCAAGTAGTGTGCCAGCCACACACGAAAGGCTGCCCCGCCAACTGTCGAAAAATCCCGGAATGCACCATCGTGCTGGTTGGCGACCAGATGGGGAGGGCCCGATGGACATTCCGGGGGGGCTCGGGCGTCCCCGCAGTCTCCAGACTAGTGCCCCAATGATGGCGGCCTTTCATTGCGTGTCTGTAGGTTAGCAGCGTGGAACCTCGTCTCACTTCCTTCTCCTCTCATTCATTCACTCTTCAATTTATGATATGAAAACGAAAAAGAATACTGGAGCTAGACAGCGGCTGCACCCCCTCCCCCACAAAGTGCACCTCACCAACATTAGAGGTCTGCACTCAAATCTCTCTGCAGTCCACTACCACCTGGAGGCTGAGAAACCAGCGCTATTTTTTCTTGCGGAGACGCAGATAGCGAGTCCTTCAGACGTCTCGTACTTATCATACCCAGGGTTTACCCTGGAGCACAATTTTAGAACACGCGCGGGTGTATGTGTGTACGCCCGTGACGACACTTACTATCGGCGTCTCCGTAACCTTGAGGACTCCAGATTCTCAACGCTGTGGGCTCTCGTGGACACAGGTCTGGATAAAATTATCTACGCCTGTGTCTACCGTTCGCATTCAGGAGATCAGGAGACAACCAGGCTCACAGAGTACCTTAGTGAGGCGGCTGATGCGGCACAGCAACGGTACCCTTCCGCCCAATTAGTGTTACTGGGGGACTTCAATGCCCACCACCAGGAGTGGCTCTTCCCATACCGGTGCACTGACCATGCTGGACGGGAGATGCGTAAGCTTTCGCTTGCGCTAAATCTAACCCAGCTGGTCCATGGCGATCTTTCTTCGCATGCTATCCTTGGCAGCCCACTTGCTTCTCTTCGGATGACCCATCGTCATGCGCTGACGCAGTGACAGATGTGTTGCGTCAGGGGATGGAGTACTACATTCCGTTCTCTGACGTAACGGTGTCCAGCGTTGACCGGCCATGGTTTGGCGCCGAATGTCATTGCGCCGATGCCCTTAAGCATGAGGCATACCTGGCATGGGCCGACGCACGATCGCGCAAGGCGATTGACGTGGATCAGAAGAAGAGAGCCTACAACAGGGCTGCCAAGTCCTGCAAGAAGGTGTTGTGAAGGGCTCGGTTCGACCACATTAGCCGAATAGGCACCAAACTTGCTTCTTACCCAGCAGGTAGTAAAGCGTTTTGGTCCCTGGCTAAGTCGATCGAATCGAACTTCTGCCGTCCCTCACTACCACCACTGCTGAAACCTGATGGGTCACTGGCCCACTCCGCTGAAGAGAAGGCAAATTTATTTGCCTCCCTTTTTGCGGTATCTTCGCGTCTGAATCCTGGTGATTCGCGGCCCCCTCCTTCTCCTGATGGATGCGAGACGAGTATGTCGGACATTCGCATCCATCAAAAGGACGTCCGTAGGGTGCTGCGAAACCTCGACGTGAATAAGGCTAGTGGCCCTGACGGAATACCAGCTATAGTTCTTAGAACCTGTGCGCCTGAACTGTCTCCGATCTTGACACGCCTATTCCGCCTTTCATATGAGACTGGAAAAGTGCCGAATGCTTGGAAGCAAGCCAACGTACAGCCCGTGCCCAAGAAGGGCAGTCGAGCTGACCCGGCTAATTACAGACCCATCTCTGTAACCTCCATACTCTGTAAGAGTATGGAGCGTATACTAAACACTAAGCTCCTGGCATACCTAGAAACTAATGATATCCTTAGCGACCGCCAATACGGCTTCCGCCGAAATCGGTCTACTGGGGATCTTCTAGCGTATGCCATTCACATATGGAGTGAGGCCATTGAGAGGCACGGGGAAGCGCTTGCCGTCTCCCTCGACATCTCGAAGGCTTTCGATAGGGTCTGGCACGAAAGCCTTATTGGTAAGCTTCCTTCGTTCGGTCTGCCCGGTGGTCTGTGTGATTGGATTGCAGACTTCCTGAGGGATCGGTCCATTCGAGTGGTTATCGATGGCTGCTCGTCGGACCAATTGGATATTAATGCCAGCGTCCCTCAGGGGTCGGTACTCTCGGCAACATGGTTCTTGTTGCACATCAACGATCTGCTAAAACCCGGCACCTTTGGGTATGCAGACGACAGCACTGTTGCTGAGAGATACTTGTCCAACGCACGTGCTACCGGGCCACTGATCCGGTCTCTCCGTGAGACCATGGTGGAGCGTTTAAACTTGTCCTTGCAGGCAGTCTCCGAATGGGGTGATGCCAATCTGGTCATGTTTAATGCTGCTAAAACCCAGGCGTGTCTTTTTTCCGCTAAAAAGAGCCAATTTCACCCGGCTCCAACTTTCCGTGATGTAACCGTGCCAATAACGGACCATCTTGAGCTTCTTGGCGTTACGCTGACATCAACTCTCAATTTTGGGCCATACATTGAGGCAAAGGCTCAGCTGGCTGCCAAAAAGTTGGGGATCCTTGCGAAGGTGCGAAAGTATTTCACGCCGGAACAGCTGCTCAACTTGTATCAAGCGCAAGTTCGATCGTGCATGGAGTACTGTTCTCATCTCTGGGACGGATCTGCCAAATATCAGCTAGATGCACTAGAGTCGATCGAAAATCGGGCCAAGAGACTCATCGGCCATGAAGCACTGGTCAAATCAAAGCTCCAGAGCCTTGAACATCGTCGCCGAGTTGCCAGCTTGTCGGTATTTTATAGGTTACATTTCGGGGAGTGTGCGATGGAATTGCATGATTTAATTCCGCCCAGCCCGTTCCATCATCGGACAACCAGACGCACGGTGATGCGTCATCGGTACATGGTGGACATCCCACCCATACACACAAAACTTTTTGGGGACACTTTTATTATGCGTACAGCTAAGGAGTGGAATTCCCTGCCGGTGTCTGTGTTTCCCGATAGCTACAATCTAGGGGTCTTTAAGTCAAGAGTGAATGGGTTTTTTCTAGGCAAGCGTGCTTCACCGTCGACCACATCATCGCTTTCCATCAGGTGAGATAGTGGTCAAGCGCGAGCCTATTGATAATAAAAAAAAAAAAAAAAAAAACATACCTACAATATTATGTCTTGTCTAAAATAATTTTAATAACCCCAGAGATTTAACAAAAAAAATATAACAACGATTTACTAATCTAATTTGATTACTTTAACCCCGAATATTGAGGAAGACACGATATTCCTGAAAAAATATGGCCAAAAAATTCGTCAATTCTTCGCCTGAGTTAATTTATTCCAACATTCACAAGTCCGGTCAAGCGTGGTGCCCTTCCCTAACTCTTTATGAAAAAAGAACGAAAGACAATTTTTTTTCTAGTTTTTGTCCATTCGGCTGTGATTTTTTTACCCGATTTTATTTTAAGTTTCCATGGGAAAACACTTATTTATAATTAATTTAAAGCATCTCTTAAGATTTTCTTTTAATAAATTATGGCACAATGACGTAGACTTAGCATATATTCTACGTCCTTTTGAAGGTCGTTGCCCCCACCATATTATTTTTATTATATTTTAAACGTTGCCTCCACATAAAAATGGAAAACATTCTCATATTGAGAAAGTTAATTTCAATAAATAACAATTTATAACTATCAATTTCACTGAGAGAAGCTAATAAACTACATGTAGAAAATGTAGATAAGATTCTGAGTTCAAATAGATACAGCATACTTACATCCGGAGTCAGCAATCCAATCAGATACGGCGTAATAATTCCAGATATTGCAGCGAGTCCATTGACGAATGCGGAACAGGTACCAGCGTAGTTCGGTGCGATATCCATAGCATTGATCTTGACACTGCTGTAGAAGCCTCCCATGAACGCCATCGAGGCTACGAAGAGGCCGACGGCCTCAGCACGGTTGCAGCCGGAGTACGAGGCCAGAATTATAAAGAGGGCCGGAATGGACGACGCTGTGATAGAAAAAACGACCTTATTGAAGATTTGATATTTATATTATTATTGAATTTTAATATTTGTATAAGTCGTTGTTATCAGTTATAATAATGTTTAAATTGAGAATTTAGAAGAAGCAGAGAGAGCGAGATAGTAAAAAAAAACTGGCCAAGTGCTAGTCAGACTTGTGCACTGAGGGTTACATTCACCAAAATAATTAAAAAACATTACTGAAGTTCATAAACTATGAGGGCATCGAACATTGTTCTAACGATAAGATAAACGGAATTGGGGACAAAATAATGTTTGCCGTTGGAAAATTGTAGTCCTCATACATTGACATAAGTCGCGGTCAGTTTACCAACTGCAAATAAATTAAAAATCCTTTTTTGTGTGTAGGTACAAAATTGACGGTTTTTGGATATGTACCTTTACTTGTGCTATAAGACATCGCTACTTGCCAAATTTCATGATTCTAGGTCAATCTGAGTACCCTTAAGATTTTGATTCCCTTGCGTGTGTGTGTGATGATGTGTGTGATTAACAGCTATATCTCTTGATTGCATTGAATTAGAAGTTTGAATTTTTCCACAGCTTCAAGGGGTAGCAAATTTGAGTATACGAAATTAATTTCAACTCGATACCTCCAAGTGTTCCCGTGATAAAGGGTTTTGAGAGACAGATGGGCAGACGGACAGAATGAGAACAAAGTGATCCTATAAGGGTACCGTTTTTTTACGTTTTGAGGTACGGAACCCTAAAAATTGATGCTACACCGACAACATTGCTTACAAATTATGTAACAGTCGATACGTCAGTAATTTTTAACGACCATGAATTACAACGGCGAAACCTTGCAATATCTCGGCAGAGTTGCACAGAGCAATTAATAAGGGATTAAAAAGCATTATCGGATACTATTGTTTTGTCAGTAGTTGCAAAATGTTCTGACATCATTACAAAATAACTGAATCGAACAATACTCACAGACAGTGGTATAGATTTTCCTGCCTGTGCCAATACTGTGCCATCCCTTCTTGACGCACAAGTCGCATAGACTGGCGAAGATGAAGGAGCATACGTACATGGCCATGTACGGCAATGCAGACATGAGACCCGTCTCTTTGATGTTAAACTTCAAGACATCAGAGAAATATTTAGGCAGATCTGTGATCATTGTGAAGTATCCCCAATCGTGGCCAACCTGTGGATTTATAAAGATGAAAGTCTCAAAGTTACATCATAAAAGAAACCGTTCGTTGATTCAACAATACACAAACAATATCATTTTCACATTGGCATTACGATAAAAAGTACACTTTGGGAGTGTTTATTCACGCCTGCGGAAAGTTGCAAAATAAGTTTGAAGGCAAACCTTATAAGCCCCATATATATCAACATACTACACCATAATGAAAATCGAGAACAGAAGAGTATATTAATCTACACACACATTGAAATCTCTAATTTCCTCAAATTTTGACAAGTTTTTGAAATTGATTGTCACCGAGACGAGAAAACGACTTGAACTCTAACGTATTTAAGTAGATACGAGATCAAATATAATCCATTTCCAATACCAATAATCTCATTGCTTTCCCAGAATGTACTTGAAGAATATTCGATAGCTGTTATAAGAATACTTACGGCCGCTAACACAAGAACCCATAATGGGGCCGATCGTAACAGAGCTTTGAATGGTACTGGATCCAGTTTCTTATGTAAACCAGATGCGATAATATTTTTGTTTAAGAATTCCTTCTCTTCGTCTGATATAAATGGGTGGGAGTTTGGTGTACTGTAGCATAGGAGAACCTGAAAAGTAAATGTTTTATAAATATTTTTTTAAGGAAAACTCTTTTAATTAAACACTTTTAAAATGAAGTCCATCTTCAATCATGATTATCAACGTTATGGTACTTTGCCACAAAGTGGCTATCTCAGAAATTGGAACTAGAAATATATATCGTGTACATAGTAAACAGATATAGGCATCTGCAACATATTATCTTCTTATAAGCAACTCTACATGTAGAATCATGTAAAGTGCAGATATTATACGAAATATTCCACCTACACCAGCAAATCATACATTCATGTCACTTTTTACAGCGTCTATAAATCGTGTCATAAATATAAAATATGTTGAATAAACTTTACCCAGAAAAAGAACCATATAATTCCGAGTCCGCCAAAACAATAAAATACGTTAGCCCAGTCTCCACCATCTGATAACAGGAGACCAGAAATGTAGGGCCCGAGAATATTTCCAACTTGGGCTCCTCCAAATATCATTGCGCCAAATCTGGACCTTTCCGATGGTGGTACCCATCTTGCCAGTAGCAGGACAAATGCTGGTGTCACTGGACCCTGCAAAAATTATGATAGCTATAATGTCTAATTAGCTCTCATCTAGACAGAAGTCTAGTCATAGTAACTATTAATAGGTTTTTCGTTTTTGATTGATATATCTTGAAATATTTATTTGTCTATTTTATTTGTATATGTGTATTAGTATTTATGTAAGTATACACATTTTCGTGTACAAGTTGCTATTTTTAACCGACTTCCCAAAAAGGAGGAGGTTCTATGTTCGACATTATGTTGTTTTTTTTTTTTTGTGTATGTTCACCGATATCTCCGTCAATTGTAGACCGATTTTGAAAATTCTTTTTTTGTTTGAAAAAGTATGTTTCGTAATTCCCATTTCAAATTGGTGAAGATCTGATGAAGAACTTCGGAGATATACAATAGAACTCTTCAATAAATAACGAGAAATCTCTCGGGATTGCTGCAATCGCATGTCTGTTTATTGTTTATACCATTTCATAACATAACATCACGCCAGTACGCTCTTAAAGGGTACGCAGATCTCTCAATTCACCGGTTATGTTCAAGTTTCATGAAATCTATTCTGGCGTTATAGTTACCTTACTAACTTGCCTATTAGGTAGGTACAACTAAAAAGTGAAAAATAAAAAGCTTTTTTATTTGGATATTATTTTGTATTCTTTCACTACGTTTTCCTATTTAACCCAAAGGTTGACTGGTAGAGAATGCCTTGTGGCATTAAGTCCGCCTATGTACCACTATTGTACATGAAGATTAAATCTTCTATATATATAAAAATTAATGCCTGTTTCCCTTGGTCACGGCATCACGCGTGAACGGCTGGACCGATTTCACTAATTCTTTTTTTGTTGTGTTTGTTATTGTTAGGAGAAGGATCTTATGTAAAAAAAATAAAATAAAAAATGTACCTTACCTACATAGGCAGGGTAGGTATGTAGGTAGGGTAGGGTAGGTATTTTTTTTTTTTTTTTTTTATTTATATGTATACACGTTTCTCTCCGATATTGCTGTCGGAGGCTTATTTTTCTGTGACAATTTTGTCATATATATATATTTATCCATCAATACTGTAGTCGCAGATTGGGACCACTGAGATTACTGACTATATGGGCAGTTTTTATTAATCTACTTAACAATAGTACAGACTAATTTATTCAACCTAATTAACATAACCACAGACTATATTTGTTAATCTACTTAATAGTATTACAGGCTATTTATAACAATATTAGCTATTTTGGGCTGCAATTTTTTTTTTTTTTTTTTATATATTTGTTATTGCCTCTTCCTATTACTTTACCTTATAAATTTAACACTAAGTACAATATAACTCACAATATTTACTGTGTTAATTTCTTTTTCTATGTTTTATTTCTATCTATTACAATACTTATTATATTTAAACAATATTTCAAGAATTGGCTTCGTATGTCTTTATTTATCATAATTGTATTTATATTACTCTCGCTAATTTGCATGTTTATTTCTTGTTCCAGTTTGAATCTGGCCAGCCCAAACATTGGGCACTCAGTTATCAGATGTACAATTGTTTCCTCTGCGACCGGGTCGCAGATACATGAAGGTGAGTCCTTTTTTTTAAAACGGTTAAGATATTGGGAGAAACCCCCATGCCCCGTAAAGAGTTGCGTGTGTAGGTATGTTAGTTGTATGTTTCTACTTATTCTATAGGCCTCTATGGCTGAGGGAAAGAATGTTTTTGTGACACTGGCTTTGCTCTCTCTTTGATATCTTTCCTCCCACTTGTCAATCGAAGCACTTCTTATGGTTCGCTTGACAAATGAGATGGGACATTTATCATAGTCAGATTTCCTTTTGATAGTCAGTGCCGCTGTTTTCGCTAGTTCATCTGCCCTCTCATTTCCCTGTATCCCAACGTGGGCCTTGACCCAAAACAGATGTACGCTTTTACCAGAAGTCTTCAGCTTCTTTATATTTCTCTTTGTTTCAAACGCGAGTGGGTTGCAGGTATCACCGTTCCTCAATAGCTCAAGAGTTGATCTGGAGTCGCTAAATATGTTGAACTCTTCTGCTGCGCCATGCGCGATCAACTCAGTAGCCTGGTATACTGCATAAAGCTCCGCTTGGAAGACGGTACAGTACTCCTCGAGCTTAAATTTCTTGCTTTTAGTTTCGACTGCCCCATTCCACCAGGATAGGGCAGCCCCAACCTTGCCATCTATCTTGCTCCCGTCTGTGAAGATTTGTACTGTACCCTCCCTCATGCGCTGCTGGACCTCAGCTTCGCTCTCCAAGCATTGGAATCCGAGGTCTTCTTCCTCAGCTGGATGAGGCCTTGCCAGGAAACTCACTTTCGCTTCGACTGATCGGTCTTTGAGGAATGACTGAGGCTTGCCTCTCTTCGCCTCATAGAGAGATGCTACTTCCTTGACTCTTAGGTCAAGAGGCAGCAATCCTGTCAAGATCAAAGCCGAATTCAGTGACACCGTCCTGTAGGACTTGCTGATCTTCTGGGCGAAGCCCCTCAAAACAGAGTTGAGCTGTTTTTGTAA
This sequence comes from Orthosia cruda, assembly GCA_964057195.1. Lineage (NCBI taxonomy): Eukaryota > Metazoa > Arthropoda > Insecta > Lepidoptera > Noctuidae > Orthosia > Orthosia cruda. The sequence continues at coordinate 20,182,643 of OZ059826.1, read as the reverse complement.
ATAGATGTTGTCCACCGCTTTGGCCCATGCACTGGCCGCGTAGAGGATCACCGGCTCTACAACTGCAGTATAGATAACTCTTACCACTTCTGGGTTTAATCCCCAGGTTACCCTTGCTGCGCCGGACAGCCGCCTAAAGATGTTTATGGCTTTTTTGCAGATATATGTGACGTGACTCCGAAAAGTCATTTGCCGGTCAATAATAAGTCCGAGCAGCTTTATTTCCTCCACCAGCGCAATATCGACTCCGCCCATGCGCAGCCGTGGTGTGTCGAACTTTCGCTTCTTAGTTAGCAGCATGGCATGTGTTTTATGTGGCGCGAACTTTAGTTTGTTTCGAACACCCCACCGCTGCACATGTGCCAGGCTGGCATTGGCTTCGATCTCCAGATCCAAAGCTGTTTTTCCGGAAAAAATAAGCACCACGTCATCTGCAAATGCCTGACAGTACGTTTTTCTCTCCTCCAGTTCTTCAAGCAGCGGGTTCAGGAGCAGATTCCAGAACGTGGGCCCCGCAATCGATCCCTGTACGCATCCCTTTGAGGTCCTCTTCCTGTACTCCGCTCCAGCATATCTCACCGCAACTCCCCTATTCTGCAGGTAGTTTCCCACCAGTCTTCGGAGGTTAAGTGGACACTTTTTCTCCGCCAGGCGATTTTTTATTGCTGGCCACCACGCACTATCAAACGCTCCTTCTATGTCTAGTGAGACAACCACCACCAGGTTCTTCTCCTTTAACTTCAATTCTATATACTGCGTCATGTCGTACAGAGCGTCTTCCGTGCTTCGCTGAGGCACAAATCCATATTGACGAGGATTCATTTTGGGTAGCATATGCCATTTTAGTCTCCGCACCAGCATTTTCTCTAGGATCTTTCCGAGAATAGGCAGAAGTCCAATCGGTCGGTAGGATTTTGCTTGGGTGTAATTGTCCTTTCCAGGCTTTCTTAGTACGACTACCGCCGCTTCCTTCCACTTTTCCGGGAAGCAGGACAACTCGAGACATTTGTTTGTTATGGCTAAGAACACTTGCTCATTGCTCCTGATAGCGGCCTCACAAATGTCCGCTGTGAACCCGTCAGGGCCCGGCGCCCTCTTCGGATTAAAACTCCTTGATGCATACCTAAGTTCAGCAAGAGTGAAGGGTGGATCCGTTTTGTCCCCCGGTATGCCCTCCTCTGAACGTGCTGCTGCCTCTCTTGTCTGGGCGTGTTCGGAGTTGTCTTCCTCCTCGTCATCGTCTGGGAAGAAAGTTTCCGCCAGGACCCTGACTGATTCATCTGAATTTAATGCCTCTCCATCTCGAACTATCGGCAGATCTTCATGCCTCTTCCTACTTTTTAAGATAACCCTATATATGCCATCCCAGACGCTCTCTCTGTCCTGCCTTCCACAAAAGATTTTCCAGCTCTCAGTTTGTGCCTTGTATGCTTGGGACTCATACTCTTCCTTCGCCCTCAGGTACTCCATCACAACCCATTCACGACGACGTGGAGCTGCGCAGCGGATTCTTCGCTTCTTCGTGCACATGGATTTCTTGAGTTGATCGAGTTCTTCGGTCCACCATGGTAAGTACGTTTTATTTACTTTCTTTATTCTAGGTATTGTGTTGTCACACGTTTCTGTAATAATTTTTGTTAAATCCCCTATACATTTTTCTAGCCCTTCTAAAGTGTTTATATTATCAATATATGTCTTATCAATTTTGTTTTCTATTAATGTTTTTGTAGTTTCTACCCCAAAGCGTTCCCAGTCGGCTTTTTTCGTATTGTAAACCCTAGTACTGCTATATGTTATTTTATTCCCAATTCCTTTTTTAGATATGATTCTAAGTACTATTGCATTGTGGTCCGAACTCGTCATTTCCGTGTCTACTCTCCATTCTTCCACATGTCGAAGCAAATTCTCTGAACAGGCCGTGATGTCCACTGTGCTCTTGTACCTCTTTACCCCTCTTATTGTGTCAAAAGTTGGGATGTTTCCGCAATTTAGTACATGGAGGTTGAGTTCGTCTAGGGTTCCAGACAAAAGTCTTCCCCTTTCGTCCTCTCTCTCGCTTCCCCACCATGCACTCCAGGCGTTGACATCCCCTCCCACCAGTAATTTTGCCCCCTTAGATTTGTAGACTAATTCTCTCAGCTGGTCGAGGTATGGCTCGATATCGATATAGTCCTCGAAGTAGACGGACGCTACTACGGTGGTGATGTCCTCTACCGTCAATCTTGCAACTGCTACATTTTCAGTTGTCAGTGTCGGACACGCCACTGCGTCCACTCCACTATCGAAGATGACTATCGCGGCTTTGATGACTTTATCGCCCGTTCTTGTTGCCTGAATTACTCTTGTTCCGGGGTAGGTCTTCATCTCTCCCTTCGCCCCTATATAGGGTTCCTGGACAAGAGCGTACCTAACTTTCCTGCGCCCAGCTTCGAGTATGAGTTCCTCGGTGGGTAGGGTAGGTAGGGTAGGTAGGGTAGGTAGGGTAGGTGGGGTAGGTAGGGTAGGTAGGGTAGGTAGGGTAGGTAGGGTAGGTGGGGTAGGTAGGGTAGGTAGGGTAGGTAGGGTAGGTAGGGTAGGTAGGGTAGGTAGGGTAGGTAGGGTAGGTAGGGTAGGTAGGGTAGGTAGGGTAGGTAGGGTAGGTAGGGTAGGTAGGGTAGGTAGGGTAGGTAGGGTAGGTAGGGTAGGTAGGGTAGGTAGGGTAGGTAGGGTAGGTAGGGTAGGTAGGGTAGGTAGGGTAGGTAGGGTAGGTAGGGTAGGTAGGGTAGGTAGGGTAGGTAGGGTAGGTAGGGTAGGTAGGGTAGGTAGGGTAGGTAGGGTAGGTAGGGTAGGTAGGGTAGGTAGGGTAGGTAGGGTAGGTAGGGTAGGTAGGGTAGGTAGGGTAGGTAGGGTAGGTAGGGTAGGTAGGGTAGGTAGGGTAGGTAGGGTAGGTAGGGTAGGTAGGGTAGGTAGGGTAGGTAGGGTAGGTAGGGTAGGTAGGGTAGGTAGGGTAGGTAGGGTAGGTAGGGTAGGTAGGGTAGGTAGGGTAGGTAGGGTAGGTAGGGTAGGTAGGGTAGGTAGGGTAGGTAGGGTAGGTAGGGTAGGTAGGGTAGGTAGGGTAGGTAGGGTAGGTAGGGTAGGTAGGGTAGGTAGGGTAGGTAGGGTAGGTAGGGTAGGTAGGGTAGGTAGGGTAGGTAGGGTAGGTAGGGTAGGTAGGGTAGGTAGGGTAGGTAGGGTAGGTAGGGTAGGTAGGGTAGGTAGGGTAGGTAGGGTAGGTAGGGTAGGTAGGGTAGGTAGGGTAGGTAGGGTAGGTAGGGTAGGTAGGGTAGGTAGGGTAGGTAGGGTAGGTAGGGTAGGTAGGGTAGGTAGGGTAGGTAGGGTAGGTAGGGTAGGTAGGGTAGGTAGGGTAGGTAGGGTAGGTAGGGTAGGTAGGGTAGGTAGGGTAGGTAGGGTAGGTAGGGTAGGTAGGGTAGGTAGGGTAGGTAGGGTAGGTAGGGTAGGTAGGGTAGGTAGGGTAGGTAGGGTAGGTAGGGTAGGTAGGGTAGGTAGGGTAGGTAGGGTAGGTAGGGTAGGTAGGGTAGGTAGGGTAGGTAGGGTAGGTAGGGTAGGTAGGGTAGGTAGGGTAGGTAGGGTAGGTAGGGTAGGTAGGGTAGGTAGGGTAGGTAGGGTAGGTAGGGTAGGTAGGGTAGGTAGGGTAGGTAGGGTAGGTAGGGTAGGTAGGGTAGGTAGGGTAGGTAGGGTAGGTAGGGTAGGTAGGGTAGGTAGGGTAGGTAGGGTAGGTAGGGTAGGTAGGGTAGGTAGGGTAGGTAGGGTAGGTAGGGTAGGTAGGGTAGGTAGGGTAGGTAGGGTAGGTAGGGTAGGTAGGGTAGGTAGGGTAGGTAGGGTAGGTAGGGTAGGTAGGGTAGGTAGGGTAGGTAGGGTAGGTAGGGTAGGTAGGGTAGGTAGGGTAGGTAGGGTAGGTAGGGTAGGTAGGGTAGGTAGGGTAGGTAGGGTAGGTAGGGTAGGTAGGGTAGGTAGGGTAGGTAGGGTAGGTAGGGTAGGTAGGGTAGGTTAGGGTAGGGTAGGTTGGGTAGGGTAGGTAGGGTAGGGTGGCGTAGGTAGGATAGCGTAGGTAGGGTAGGGTAGGTAGGATAGGGTAGGTAGGGTAGGGTAGGTAGGGCAGGGTAGGTAGGGTAGTGTAGGTAGGGTAGATGAATGTTTGGTGTTTTTATGGCAAAACAAAGTTTGCCGGGTCAGCTAGTAGATAAATAAAAATCTATCTTATTAAGAACCCACTTATTTCCGCGGGACACGGAAAACAACATTATTGAAAATTAATTCTTATATCTAAATCTGATATCAGTTAAATTATTCGGCTCTTAAAAAAATATAAGTAACGTTGATAAAGTACCAACCATAGGACCTATAATTATTGTGATCGATAACTTTTTTACTCAATTTTAAACCAACAAAATATCGTAGTTTAATGAAAGAAAAAGAAAACCAGGAACAGACTTACTTCTCCAAAGCCTTCAATAACTCTAATGAAGAACAGCCCGACCGCTCCACCGACCGTCACAGCCCACGGAGTAAGCACGGTCGCCACAGAGGTCAGCAGAAGTCCGAAGCCAACGGTCCATTTACCTCCAAACTTCTCGGCTAACAGACCTCCAGGTAAATGGGTGATGACATATCCGTAATAAAAGGCGCTAAGTAGAAATCCTTGGGTTGCTTCGTCCCAATCATACCGGTCTCGACCCTGACGAAAATATTTTACAAATTACATAATATAATTTTATCTACTTCGGTTTCGTTATATTCGAATTACAAAATTGACAGCGGTTTCATTATGATACCCATAACGACATCGGGTTGCATTATGCGAATCGTCATAAATTCTAAAACACAAGCAAAGACATTCTGAACATACAGCCAGGTACCTAGAATATTACTTCGAAATCGAGACAATGTAAATGATGTTTTTAAAAATGGAACAAATTTAGAACAAAAGTATCGTATACTATTTGGCTGTTGTGGCTACAAGATCTTTGCCTTATACATAATAAAGAATAAATAAAAAAAATAAAAATTAAGTGGACGCGCGAAAAAATTTCTAAGTGAAATTTTATTTCAAATTTTATTAAAAATGTCTTCAACATCAAGTGAAAAGTGTGAAAATACTCCACCAGATATAACAAATAGAGCAGTTGCGGCTACAAATAATTTACTACCAGAAAAATCTAGACATGTAAGAGAAATGAAATACTTAAACACACTTCCTGAAATACTTATTTGTCTATATCTGTGTTTTATTCCTACCTTCGTAGATAAAATCTTGTATGCAACTGTACGTTATTGGTCTTTTAATAACTCGTGCCCACCTATTCGTGCGCTACGCTTGTACCGAAAAATGGCACTCGTATTAAAAGACCGTCCATAACGTAACAGTTGCATAAATAGCTATTTTAATACTTTAAAATAATTTTGCGGCAATAAAGGGAAGCTACCTCTCTTTGTTATTTGCCAAAGTTATCACAGCACGTGATTGAAACAGTGATAGTAACTCAAATATGTTGAGTAATATTATGATATACAAATAAGCAGTTTATTGCTTGGGACTTTTGTTATTTTTGTAAGTTTTTGTTGCATCATCATCAGCCTTTTTTAATGTTCCCACTGCTGGGACACAAGCCTTCTCTCTGTGACAGGGAATGGGCCGTAGTCCACCACGCAGGTCCAGTTCTGGTTGGTGGATAACATGGGTGCCACATGCCAGTTTCCTCACGATGTTTTCCTTCACCTTAAAATGTTTTGCTGCATAGTATTTTATTATTTATAGTTATGAAGCTGGTCTTGTTTTCACAATATAGAAACAAATATAATTGATGCTTGGCCAGGAGGTACTGTAATGCTTACTATCAAACATCTTATACAAATTCTGCTACCTATGCGAACAATATATGCACCAAATGTAGCATCACACAAGAACGTAACATTACAACATGCATCAAAAAATCTCACAGGCGCTGAGGCCTAATAATACTAAACCCTTTCACTGTCTGTAAGGTAGACAGAATGGTAAAGTAATCGTTAAGTCTTCGAAGAGTAACAAAAATTTTAATTTAAAAGTGCTTTAGGTTCTTTGTAATAAGTTCAGTAAGTAAGCAGTCTCAGTTTTTTTTATAAACCTAAATTGCAAGAACAAATGCTTGAATTCATATTTTATGAATTCCAAAATAATGGCAAAGTCCAGTACCTAGCAGTATCATCACCATCATCTTATCAGCCGAAACACGTCCACTGCCGGACATAGGCCTCCCCCAAGCGTCGCCATATTGACCGGTCCGGCGCGTCTCGTATCCAGCGGATCACCGCAACCTTCACCAGGTCATCATCTACCAAGTGGAAGGCTTTCCAACGCAGTGTCTTCCAGTTTGCGGTCTCCACTCCAGAACTTTTCCGCCCCATCGGCCATCCGTTCTACGAGCAGTTCTTCTAAGTTTGGCAATTCGTCGGGCTTTGTCGGTAAACGGTACGGCTACGTATGTTACCAGGTATTGAATCTAGGGTGACCCTTCAACGCAGTCCAAGTTTTATGACAGTGAGTAAAGTTCGTTTCACCTACCGTAAACACAACTGATACAGTGCTATTAGACGTATCATCAGAGCCAACTGCATTAGCTGGATCAGGACACGTTTCTCCAATGATGTGTTCTCCGGAGTCCACATGGAGTACCATCTGTGTGATCGTCATGCTGAGGCACACCCTCATGGTGAATGAGTTGCCCAAAGCGAACAGCCCCAGGATACCCAGGACATATCGCTGGGGGATGATCATCACTGAAAAGAGGAAAATAATTGGAAAGCGTAGAATAGAATTGAAATCGGAATGGGACTTATTGAGAAATAAATACAATCGATTTCCAAATAAAAACACTACAAAGTGAAAAAATAACTTCCATTTTCGGAAGTCGTTGTTTCTATTTTCGTTCCTTCATTTTTGGACACTGACTTCTGAAAAATAAGTTATTTCACTTTGTAGTGTTTTTATTTAGAAGTCGGTTGTATTTAAAAAAGGCAAGTAAATAGGCAAGTTCTAATATAGTAAGGTACTAATAATGTCAACATAGATTAGCCAAATATCATGAAATTTGAACATAACCGGTGAAATGAGAGTGTACCAAGGTGAACTGTACACATCTGCGTACCCCTTTAGAGCGTACTGGTGTGACGACAAGTTATAAAATGGTGTAAACAATAAACAGAAATGCTATTGCAGCAATCCCGAGAGATCTGCTGTCATTTATTGAAGAGTTATATTGTATATCACCAAAGATCTTCACCAAATGTAAATGCGCCCAATTTGGGAACGTACTACTTCAAACGAAAAAAAAAGAATATTTAAAATCAGTCTATTCTATTATAGTCGTTATTATTCAATTGTGAAGGAGAAATTGGTGAACATACACAAAAAAATACAAACATATAGTCGAACATAGAACCGCCTCCTTTTTGGAAAATCGGTTAAAGAAATAAATGCGTATTTCGATGTCAACTTGTGTTATTATTTTCAATGATATTTACTAGGTATCACATTCAGGTAAAGTGCCTTAAGAGTTTTAAGGAAATGGTTAAAAAATTTAGTTCATTAACTTTCTGTCATTTTTTATTTTGTTTTTTTTTTGCATATGGATTGTTTTACTTTAGAAATACGGTTAATTTTATTTTTGCATGCTTTTACCAATTAATAAATGTATTCATGGTAAATGTGAAATTAATAGGGATCTCTTCCAGAAGGAACCCAGTAAATGTATGTCTGCATTGACGTATTCTGCCATCCACATAATAATATTCTGTTTCAGTATGGATAAGTAAATCATTATGAATAGGTACTCAGAAGACATATGGCGTCATATTATAGGTGGATATAAATTTTAACGTTTTGTTTTTACCTATCTATGTATGTACATAAAACTTTTCTCGAGTGGGTGTACCTAGCGGTTTTAGAAGTGGGTCTTACCCGTGGTCTAACCGCAACATCGCAATAAAACCAGCGGAAATTACCAGGTCAACGAGGATTGACGTTTGTGAAGGTGGGTTGGTACTTTTCCTTATGAAAGAAATAAACTAGTGTTCCGTTAGGTACCCATTAAGAAGTTCCTTTTAAAGTTTCCTTAGGGTAAATCTTAAGAATTACTCTTAGGGCGGGTTCACATTAGGTCGGACCGGCAGTTTTACCGAAACAACAAATTTATCGGAAGCAAATTGGCATATGTATCTCAAAAGCGCTGTTCACATTAGGGCGACCCGATAAAACTGTCGGCTACGACACATTTACCGGACATTCAGCCACGATTTCTGTCGGGTCGGATATGATATTGGCAAACTGGTTTGTATAGCGCCGTTCACACTTGTCGGCTCGTAGAGGCGAAGCCACCCGCCCGCCAGTCATCCACCCGCTCTCGCCAGAAGTTTCTCCGCGTGCACGTAGGGAGGACACGTTTATGAATATGGAGGATGAAATTAATATTAGAAGTTTTTATTTCTCCTAGAAGACAGGAGCTTGAGAACGTCGTCGTTGTCCATTGTACATAGCCATTGTACAACCCAACTCACAACTACTTTGTGGCAAGCCACGCAGCGGTTAACGACGGAGGTATTTACATTACGTCGGACCGGCAGCTTATAGTGTGAATACCATAACCCGATAGTCGGCCAACGGTTAAATTGTTGGTCCGATCTAATGTGAACCTGGCCTTAGGAGGAAACTGAGTACCAACTTACGTACTTCCATTACTTTCCAAATTAGTATTCTGTGTTTTCTGATAGCTATCTGGAGTCATTAAGTCGAGTGAACGGCCAGGCGAGCTTCATCCTCATCCACGTCATATCTTACCATCAGGCGAGGTAAAACGCAAGCCTATCAATAAAACCAAATTAAAAAAAAAAAACTAGAATATAGGAAAAGGTAACCAGATATAACTTTGTAAATAGCTTCCTTGAAAGTTTGTTACAATTTTATTATTATAACCAAATTAGCTTTCAAACCTTTGTAGCGGAAATCCTTTTTTTTATGGTATTTTAATACAGAGGTGTTACTTAATTCTAAACTCGCCAAACTTTTACTTTTTATGGCGAGACGCACTCTTTTACATCACAATGCACCACCTTACTTACAAACCTACTACTTATATAGTATACTGTGGTACTTACATATTTAGTTCTATTTACTATCCTGTATAATGTTTTTTTTAATTTTGTCTAGAATGATCCTTTACTAATTTTTACATTTTCTCTTGATAAATCTATTTTGTTTAACACTTCAGGTACCAAATACTTGATGTTCTCTTACCATAATAATTTGATATCTTTGGTTGAACTATTATTATTATTTTTACGAACTTTATCCGTCCTATTTTTATGTCTTATGGTAAGGTAGGCTATTTATAGTATATATAATTTATAAGATTACACTCACTAAGGATAGGTCTGTACTATTTGTGCAGCATTTTTCATGGATAACAGAAAACTGTATGAAACTTCACGACAAAAACTCATTGTGCAACACAAGCTATGGCTGTTAGGCACCTCTAGGGAAAGGCCTTTAGTTTCCCTAAATTTTGACAAGTCATATTGATTGTCACCGAGATGAGTTGACCAATCTTACTAATATTATAAATGTGAAAGTTTAGACGGATGTGTGTGTGGATGTCTGTTTGTTACTTAATCACGCCAGAACGGTTGAACGGATCTGGATGAAATTTGACACAGAGATAGAATATAATCTGGAATAGCAAATAAGCTACTTTTTATTCCGGTATAATGTTCCCTTGGGATGACAAAACACTTATCATACAGGCGAAGCTGCTAGCAGAAGCTAGTTGTTGAATATATCTTCTATTTGAACGTTATTTAAGTACGAGATTGAATCTACAGTCAATGACATATACTATTATTAGATAACAATACAAAAATAGTTAAACTCCAACCTTTGTTCAAAAAACGCCGCCATCCCTTCAAAGCCATGTTGCACTCTCATACACATACAAAAAACTTCAATACTAAAATATAATAAACTACACTTCAAATTCTACCACAACACGCAATAACATTGATTCAGATGACAGAATTGACAACGTTAGCCTCGTCATATGAGCACTATCTGACAGATCTCTGATAAGAAACGCACTCAAGACGTCCCAGAGATAAATAAAAATTGTTAAGCTGAGAAGATTATTTTGACTCCAACGAAGAAACGTCTGTATAATTCTGTTTTCCTAGCATTGTGTGTTAATTTTCTTAATTTATGACGTAAAGGGCGTTTGAGTGGTAATTCATCGTTGCTTCCTTATATTTTAAATTCCGACATTAAAAGGAAAACGGAATCTTTAAGATCACTTTTTCCAACAAACAACAACACATGAATTGAATGCATTTTGATTATTTTCAACGCAATAACTATCTTGTAGACTCGCACACATTTATCGTCTTTCTAAATAAGTGTTATTTTTATAAATATCTTCTTCAGTACACAAGTATGAGTTCGGTATGTAAGACACAAAGCGCTATTTAGATAATAATTGCGTAACCAAATTGTTATGGTATTTTATTGTTTGTCATCTTTGACTTAAGATCCTATGGTCCCTAGCTGGGGCAGAGGGCTTCCACAGTAATCCTCCATCGAGACCGGTCTTGAGCTTCGCGCTTCACCTCGCTCCACGCCATTCCGATACTCGTCGCTTCAGCCAATACGGTGCGTCACCAGGTTTGAGGGGACGGCCTCGCTTCCTTTTTCCTTGAGGATTCCAATCCAAGGCCTGTTTAGGAATGTTTTCGGATTCCCTCCGGAGCGTGTGACCAATCCAACACCATTTACGCCGCTTGATCTGGCTGTTGATTCGGGTCTCGTGGCATCTCTCCAACAGCTCTTCATTAGAGATGACCTCGGGCCAGTAAATTCCGAGGATGCGACGAAGACATCGGTATGACGAAGACCTGGATTTGGCGTGAGATGTCCTTTGTTACCTTCGACGTTTCGCACCCGTAGAGCAGCACGGATTTGACATTGGACCCGAAGATTTTGAGTTTAACCCTTCGGATCAGTTTCCGCGATTGCCACACAGGTCTCAGCTGTGCGAAGGTAGCTCGCGCTTTGGCGAGCTTCCTTTGGCGTTCCACAACCTCTGTGCCGATTATCATCGGTGAAGAATTCCTCACACCTGTACGCATCTCGTGGGTCTTCCGGATGTTAATTTTGAGCCCAGTTTTCGCGTCCTCCTGGCGCAGGTCGTTCAGTTTCGCTTGCATGTCGGCATGTGTATGACTCATCAGGCATAGAGCATCAGCATAGTCAAGGACAACCAAGACGTTGGTCAAGCCCCCATCTATCGCGCGACGCCTACTATCGTTAATGCGCAACATGATTCCGTCGAGAACGATTATAAAAAGGAGGGGCGAAAGAAGACAGCCCTGGCGGAAACCAGCGTGCACTGCGATTTCCTCTGAAATGAGGCCTTCGTGAGTCACCTTGCAGGAATATTGCCTGTAAATGCTCTCCAACAGGCGGACCATTTTTGGCGGCACTCCTATGTCCAACAGGCGGGACCAGATGCTGGACCACTTCAGCGTATCAAAGGCCTTTTCGAAGTCGAAAAAAAAAGTAAGATAAATTTCCCTTTGCCATTCTGCTGCCTGCTCGATAATGATACGAAGAGTGTTGATCTGGTCCGTGCATGAGCGGCTCGAACGGAAACCCGCCTGCTCCCCGCGCAGAAGAGGCTCAATGGCCTTCGACAGCCTATCAAGTAGTATCTTACAGAAGAGTTTAGAGGGAGTCGCCAGCAACGTAATGCCCCTCCAGTTACCGCAACTGCTGAGATCACCTTTCTTGGGCACGGTAATTAAAAGTCCCTTGTTCCAGTCGTCCGGGAGTTCTTCAGCGGTCCATATCCTTTCAATTAAAGGCGTCAGCACGTCGACGGCGGATGCTAAGTCTGCTTGTAACATTTCCGCAGTTATCAGTTCGAGTCCTGGTGCTTTGCCTGCCTTCAAAGAGAGGATCGCTTCAGTCACTTCAGAGGCTGAAGGTGGTTCCGTGTTGATGTCAAGAGGTCGAGGTGTAGAACCTACATGCAGCGCGTCAGGCGTCAGAGATGCTGACAATCGAATCGAGCCACCGCTGCAGCCGCCCTTCCGACGTCACAATAAGCTGCCCCTCTCTGGATTTAAGAGGCTTCTTCTTCTTGAGCCTACTGAGCTGATTTTTTTTTCATGCAAGCAGTCTTTTCTTCGCTTAGTTGTTTAAGTACTAGCCACAAATCATAATTTGTATGTGAATGAAGTAGCAGAAGAGGTGATTTTTCCAAAAATGTTCTTTCATGTGATGACACTTACCTAAGTTAGCCTGTTACACCCATACTTATTCTGAGTAATTGTCTCCACTCAATCTCATATTGGCAGAAATTTATTGGTATTAACGTCTTCTACTCCAAGCGTATTTTTTTTCCGTTGTCATGAAGAATCGATTGAACTGAAGGATTTTTTTTTCGTTTTTGACTGCCTGTTACACAAGTACATAACATAAGTAAGTCACCAACCTAAAGAGAAGAAAAATACGAAAAATCAAAGAACGACAGGTAATCAAATAGACCTTACAGAATTTCGATTTGTACTTGTTGGAATATTGGAAATGAGTTATACAGTTTTGATGCCATGACCGTTGCTTGTTTCATTAATCACGAATGGAGCCCTGATTCACAGTAGTGACATTGAAAAACAGTTTGGTTTTAGTGACTTGCCAATTTCAAGAATGACATTTTAATTTAATACTAAAGTTTTTTCTCTAAAAATGTAAACTTTTTTTTTACGTTTCAGAGTGAAGGGTGGAGCAGGTACGCCCATTAAAAGTAACTTTTTTTATTCCGGACGGAACGGGTATGGAACGGAACGATAAGTTTTGAAAATATCGTTTCATACAAAATGTACACGAAAGAGGGACGGGACGGGTGCACGGACGGGACGGCGACGTGGCGTATTTTGGAATTTTGTATGAAACAAACCTTTCGTCCCGTTCCGTCCGGAAAATAAAGGTTACAAATGCAGCGTCCTTTATTTAGCTCACCCTATATCATCCTCAGAAGAGATGTTTACAAGAATCGTCTAAACCAATTCAGACAATTCTTTTATACATGGATTTTGCTTGCATAAGAGAAAACGTGAAGTTTTTTTTCCTTACAAACAACGTATATTATTATTTTTCAATATGATTGAACTGGATGCATTTACTAAATGCACTACCCTACTCCTAAGTTATAATTAGTTTCATGGGAACGAATAAACTGCAGCAGTTAAGCTACCCGTCATGCCGCATTTGAACTAGAGACACAATAACTAGAAATCAAAACATTTACACCATAGAACAGGCCAGTAGGTGACCCGATGGATCCAACGCCCAACTCCAAAAAGGCACACTTGCAGCTAATCCTCGTCTCGTTTGCCCAATTTTGCGTTGAAGTCCCCTATGACAACGGTGAAGTGAGTGTTGGTGAGTGGCTCTAGAGATATCCTAATATATGGTCTCTTACTCGTCGTCGGTGTGTGCCAAGGTCGGGGCATAGACCTGTATGAACTTATAAGGTACTTTATAAGGTACGCCACCCTGGTCGACATACTCTCGATCTTCACCACGTTGTTCACAAGGGACTTGTGGACGATAAACCCGACACCACCCGGGGACTGGCGGTCACCCCCTCGGAAATAGCCCTCCAAAACATTAAAACAATCAAAAAGTTGATTATTATGCAACAATTAAACATCATTCAGTCAATCAATAAGCAAATACCTTTTCTCCCCTATTTTGGGGTCTGCTCCCTGTCTAACCGTATGCAGCTGAATTTTACATGAAGCAAATGCCTATATGACCTGCATAATCCAGTGCTGAGGCATGGAAGATTCTTGGATGGTCACCCACCCACGGACTAGCGTCGGAAAACGTTGCTTAACCTTGAAGACAGACCCATAGGGGTATTATTAAGCGTCAACAACAATGAAGCTTTGAACATTATTATTTTGTTACGCATATCACATTCTTCAACATCGAACAACTTGATTTTGCAACGTTGTCAATGCGATAACAAGGCGCTCGTTGTGATCATATATGATGTACGGTGTGAGCTGAGCTGTTAAGTGGGCGTGGATGGCCAGTGTTAAAAATGAGCCCTTTCCTAAAGTTTGCCATTTGTCATTACTTCCCAGAATTTGATACTTATTAGCGACACTATCAAATGGTATAATAATACACGACGCGTTTATTTTCAAAATCAGCGGGTTCGATTCCTGGCTAGGCAATATTCCGATTTAAAAAAAAACTACCCATGCAGTTTTAGTTTTCATCAAAATCAGCCTCGGGACTCCTTTGAGTGTTGTCCGCTATTCCTCATAGTTTCAGATTTAGCCATGCACGCCCACTAATAAAACTCATCCTGTAATAGGGGTAATGTGAACAAAAGAGCATTACTCCAACATTATAGATCTTTGTGCAACCTTAGTTTAAAAAAAAATTGTGATGTTCACATTCCCATTCAGCCAAAGTTTGCCACAGGAAGAAAACATACTTAGATCTGAATTAAATAGGACATTACTTAATTATTTAAAATATAGTTATACATTATAAATTTAACATATAGTAGTAATTTATTCCATTTAATTGACACTAGATTAGACTAGGTTAGATTAAGACGGGCTGGTGTCCGCAACTCCACGGTAATCACTTTTATCTGACAAAAGATAATTTTTTCACAGATAGGTATACTTTCTTTCAAAGTAATATAAAAGACAGATAGCTGTGTCGCTATCATATTATTTTTCTATTACAGCCAAGAATTTGGCAAAAAAACTTGCTTCTATTGAGCAATGCCAAGAAATATTATTTAATTCAGCCAATAATTTGGTATCAGAAATTGATATTGATAATTTAAATTAGAAATTAGGACAATAGGAAAAAAGCTCTTGCAAAAGTATATAGGATAAAAATTGCAAAATAAAATCAAATAAAAGTTTCAATTCGGTAAAAATTGCAAAATTAAATCATATAAAAGTTTCAATTCGGTAAAAATTGCATAATTAAATCAAATAAAAGGTTAAATTCCTGGTGCATCAAAATATTTAAGGATTTATAAACAAAGATTTTGAAGTATAAATATTTATGTATTTTAACAGTATTGATATTCTTTGTATAACAGAACATTGGCTTAAAAGTCACCAGTTATTGTTCAATTTTAATAATCACCAGGTTGGTAGTTCATTCAGCAGAGTTAATGCTATACATGGTTGCTCATTGATTTTAGTAAGTAACCAGCTTAAATTTAAAGACCGTAAGGATATTGTGAGCCTATCTGTTGAGCGGACAGTTGAACTAGCTTGTATAGAATTGGAGCAGTTCATTGTATTAAGCGTATACAGACCCCCTTCAGGATTGTATAACTGCTTTGAAAAGATAATGGATGAAGTGTTACACAAGATTTGTAACTCGAATAAATCCATTATCACTTGTGGTGATTTTAATGTTAATTTATTAGAAAACTCATGTTCTTGTAGTAAAACAATAGAATAGAATAGAATATACTTTATTGTACACCATAAAATTATAAACAATTACAAGAAAAACATATAAAAACGGGTACAAAGGCGGTCTTATCGCTGACAGCGATATCTACCAGACAACCTTTAATAAGTCTGTTTCTGTCCTATAATCTTGTAAACCTATTTTTGGAGCCCACAAGAATAACCCCTACTAGTGCTACATGCTTAGATAATATTTATATTAATGTTACACCGTCCACAAAGAAATTATAATATTACTAGAATCTGATCATTGCGGGCAGAGGATTACTATACCAAATCAAAACAACAAAGTGGCTAAAAAGGATATCACTGTTAACCCCAAAACTGCAAGTCGCTTGGCAGCTTTTAAGGGAAAACTCATTAATAAATTACCAATTTTGTCAATGCTGATCCTAATCATCAATATGATAATTTTTTAGTATTTACTGTAAACAATTTAATTCGACCATTTCCCAAGACTCTCTCTGTTAATAGTAACGCATCATTCATTGATTGGGCTACCATTGGTATTCATAAAAGTAGAACACGGCATTATGAGCTGTACAGTGAAAGGACTTATGTAAACACTGCTGAATTTAATTTATATGTTAGAAATTATTCAAAATTATTTAAAAAAGTTTGTTGTTTGGCCAAGTCACGTTATTTGAGCTCGAAGATTAAAAACAGTAGTAATGTTATTACAACGACTTGGAATATTATTAATAGTGAAACGGGAAGATCTGGTAACCGAAATATTGACTACGGCCTGTCTATTAATAACAACGTCATAAAATCAGACTCACAAGTCGCAGTGGCCTTTGAAAATTTATTTTCAGATATTCCCATTTCAACTACTAAATCCTTAAACTCATCACCATCTGTTGCTGAGTCTTTGCTATCAGAAAATGTTAATGTTGTGATTCGGAATTTCTTTTTGAACATATTACTTGTAAAGACATAGTTAAAACCTTTCACACTTTAAATGTTAAAAAGACTGGAGATCTGTAGGGTCATTCTGTAGAAATTGCTAAGTCTATTATTGGCATTGTCGCACCTAGATTAGTTATTATCTTTAATAATTGTATCGACTGTGGGGAGTTTCCTGACCTTATGAAAAATAGTAAAATAATACCTTTGTTTGAATCAGGTAGTACATCAACCCTGCAAATTATAGACCTATTTCAGTACTACCTACGTTTAATAAAAAATTGATAAATTAATTTTAGAGCAATTGCAAAGATTTTTTTATAAACATAAATTATTACATAGCAAACAGTTCGGTTTTACAAGGGGTCGTTCAACTACTGATGCCGTGTTGAGCTTTTAGGTCATATTTATAATGCATGGGAAGATAAGTGCAATGCCTTTGGAATCTTTTTTCATTTGTCCAAAGCATTTGATTGTGTTTTTCATGAAACGCTAATCAGGAAACTCCACCACTACGGGATCCGGAACAGCGCTCTGGATCTTCTTACTTCATAATTGAGTAATAGGATTCAGAGCGTTGACGTTAATGGAAAAATATCTCCTGGATCTATAGTAACAATGGGAGTCCTACAGGGCTCGATTCTTGGTCCTTTCTTGTTTTTTATTTATATTAATGACATGCCTTACCTCATAAAGGATAACCTTGATATAGTGTTGTTTGCGGATGATACTTCACTTTTGTGTAAACTTAAACATCAGCAGCTGGTTTACGATGTAAAAAGCGTGATCTCAAATGTAGTTCACTGGTTCAATGTTAACAATTTACTTCTTAATGAAAAAAACCAAATGCATTAAGTTTACCCTACCTCACGTTAGGCAGGTGAAAACCGATGTGTTGATAAAAGGCGAAGAATTGAATCCTGAAAATATCACAGTATTCTTAGGCTTAACTTTGGATGCTTAGCTTCAGTGGGGTTTACATTTAGATAAATTGTCTAAGAAACTAAGCTCCGCAGCATATGCTGTTAGAAAAATTCGTAATTTAACTGACATAGAGACAGCCCGTTTAGTATATTTTAGCTATTTTCATAGTGTAATGTCGTACGGTATTCTGTTGTGGGGAAATGCCGCCGACATCCAGACTATATTTGCTTTGCAGCAAAGAGCTGTTCGATCAATTTATAAATTAAGCCCGAGACACTCTCTCAGAGATAAATTTAAGGAGATTAATGTAATGAGTGACTGTGCCTTCTCAGTATATTTATGAAAATCTTTTATATGCCCATAAAATATAAAATTGTTTAAAAAATACAGTGATATCCATAACATAAATACTAGGAACAAACACAAATTTGTAGTACCTACAACAAGGCTCAAGAAAATAGGTGGCTCATTTAGCCACGTACAAGATCTAGTAGTCTTAATAAATTCAAATCATTCATTAAACGTAAGTTGTGCCAGAAAGGGTTTTATACCATAAAAGACTACGTTGGATTGGCTTGGGATTGAGCTGCTTCTATTATGTTTGTGTGTATGTCTTATATTTTGCACCGTGAATTTTGTTATTCTTTATTTTTTTTTTGTTTTCTTGCTATGACAAGAATATTCATTTTTTAAAGTATTATATTATTTTAATTATTGTGAATGTGAAGACTATGTGGATCATTCTTTTTTTATTGTTTTCAATTTTAATGTATCTTAGTTTTTAATCATGGTCTGGCAGTTTGAGTAGTTTATGCGGCCTACCCGAATGCCCTTTCTTTGGTATTGTTCGTCGAATCGTTGAGCTCTTAAAATTCTGAGTTGAGCTGCTCGGTTATTGACAAATGCGTGCACTGACTGGACAGGTCCACTCAATCTGGCTGGTTCTTTCCTCAACAGACCATTTCAGACATCAGACTAGGTCTTCACATGATCTAACCAAGATTTTGTCTGGACTTTGAAAGAGACTGTGACCTCTGAGTTTTTTTCGGCCTTTCTTCTCAGAGTAGTCAGATAGGAAACGCCGACCTCATCTAGTTTTAAAAAATATAATCGCCATGTAAAAGTGTTTGTACAAACCAACTTACAAAAATAAAAGCATTTATCATTTATGTATATCCTGTTTCATGTTGCAAGTTGCAACGCTGTGCACCCTATTGCAACGTTGCTAATAGCATCACATGTTGCACATCAAGTTTACCGTGCTCTAAAGCGATGCGATTCGATTGCCTACGATAAGGGTAATATCAAAAGATAATATCTTTGTTATGATAAATGTATCTACGGAAAAACTTGTCAAGGAAAGTTTGTCTGTATGTATTCGCGATATTTGATCTGTGAGATATTTTCGCACATAGACACGTGTCCAATGTCAGTTTTATCTTGATGGATGCACTTAATTTTATCACTTTTGGATAATATCTTCTGGTAGGCTAGACCTACCCTAAAGTTAATAGATATCTACTAGAGATCTGTATCTGAATTAAGAATTTGGTGTCATAAAAGTGACATACCCTGATCTAATTCCATAGTTTGACAGGTTTTGAGGCAAAAGTAGGTAGAGTTTGACTCAACTTCAAGTTATATTTTCAACTTTTATTTCTGATTGCAAGATTTATTTACAAAGACATATTATATAAATATACAAGTCCCCTTTTGTCAGCTTCCAGTCGAACCCGTTGCAAATAAATACCAGTTTTATACATGGAACTTATCTCGACTCCGCCACCCTGGCCAAGATGAAGGCACAATATTTACTAACAAAAAAATTACAGCTGATAGCAGCAGGGGTGAACATTTTAGGGTCACTCTAATCTAATCTTCTAGTTCTAAAACCTCGTACCTAACCTAATTGATGAAAAGCCTAATAATAATAAATAAATAAAACCTTGGATATTTTATATTCTCAAACTATCTTTCATCTGTGCCAACTCAGTTAAATCGATGTACAGTAGATACAACATTCTTTATCGTATTCTTTTTAGTTTTGTTGTTGAGTAGAGGGTAGCCCTATGAAAAATGCTGTTTTACTTTGCTAGTAACCGCCGGGCCTTGGCAAGCACGTTAAGCCATTGGTCCCGGCTGTCATTTGAAGATCTTCGACAGTCGTTAGGCGAGTCAGAAGCAAAAGATCCCTTTCATGACTGTCTGCGAGACTATATCAGGCCCTTTATTATTTGCTAGCAAAGCAGTTCAACATGAAACTGGTCTTCTCGCATTTATCTCACGTTGATGCTTCTAGCTAAACCAAAATCCAAATAAAACAACAAAATACGTCAATTAAATAATCTTATTCATAAATAACAAAAATTAGCCTAAATACAATATTTACAGAGAATTACGTTTATATTAACAGTCGGTTTATTTTTTCTCCTTTTCACTCTTTTCTTTCTTCTCTCCTTCTGAGTCTGCAGGTCTGACGGGCAGGTCACCATGGGCCCAGCCCTTTGGGTACCCATGGGCCTTGACGTCATCCCACCATAGCTGTTCTCCTCTTGCGAAGAGGATGTAGACTACGTTTGTGAAGACTAGGACTCCTAAGCAGACCCAAAATGCTACTCGCCATTGTTTCAGTGTTGACTGTAAAGAAGAGAAAAAGTATTAGTATGTATTGCTAAAATATGTATGAAACATCGGTTCAAGGTTCATTTTGCGGGACTTGCAGAATAAATGGGCAACATCCCTTAAACGTGATAAATATCCCGCTTCTAATGTTATAGTTAGTGACCATGACAGTTTAAAAACTTATAAATTTAAGAAAACCAGGGACGTAGGTGACTTTGTAATTGCTTTACAGTTCTCACCAAAATTCTGGGCCACCCTGAAGTTGGCTCTCCGATGCACAAGGCAAGGATCGGTGCTGTTTTTGTATGAGATTTACTACTGCGCAGCCATCGTAACCAAATTTAGCGGCCGAAAAAAAGGTCAGAACAATACAACTCTAAGGTTGAATATCATAATACGATAAGGTATATTCGTCTATATGAAAATGCCTACCGCATATTATCGCAATAGGAAAATACAGATTTATTTTTTCAACATCTTTCGGTTTGAAATTTTGTTTGCTTAACTAGGAAAAAGTTTCAGTAAGTAACAACACCAAATTTATATATTCAACATAGATTCAAGTGGAAATCTTATGATGAAAAAACCCGTGACGTGCTTTTCTGGGGAAATACATCACTAAAGAATTTTCCTTCTTTTTCTTGTATAGACGTCAACGTCAACATTGACAGGTCGATAGGAAACCGATAAACTGAAGAGCTATAGAAATGATAAGAATGCCATGAATTTCTTTATCGCAGTTATGAAATCAATCTTAGTAACTGTAAGTTTGTTTATTTACATTTCAAAGTAGCCTTAATATTTTTATCGAAAGCTTAATCTTTATGCATATTGCATAGTTACCTTAATCTACTACTCTTTCTTAACATCTTTCTTGTGTCCTTAACCCAATTTATATATTTGGGCTATGCAATTAATAATAATAATTAAACCTTTTATTTCCTTAACATACATAAAATTTCTTAATATAATTTACATATTATTAATATTTATTTTAAGGCCCCTGGCGGGTATAAGCAGGCATCCGCCAATACTTTCCAGGTTTTTCTTATCTTCGCTATCTTTCTCCAGTCTTCTCCACCGTTTTTTAATTTCATCTTTCTAACTTTCTCTAGCGCATCCTCTGGCTTGGCTCTTGGGCCTAGCCAATTAATGATTAGATCTGTCCACCTTCCATCTGTCAATCTTGTCACGTGGCCTGCCCACTTCCACTTATTCTTCTATACTTCTCTATCAATCGTCATCTCAATAGGTATGAATAAAAAACTTTTTGCAAAAAAATACTACCGACTTCCAAATACAAAACTATAAAGTGAAAAATAACTAAATTTTTTAAAGTCGGTGTCTTTCGTAGGTACCTTTTTTTTTGCGTTATGGACACCGACTTTAAAAAATTTAGTTATTTTTCACTTTATAGTTTTGTATTTGGAAGTCGGTAGTATTTTTATGCAAAAAGTTTTTTTATTTTTCACTTTTTAGTTGTACGTACCTAATAGGCAAGTTAGTAAGGGAACTATTTCGCCAGAATAGATTTCATAAAACTTGAACACAACCGGTGAAATGAGAGATCTGCTTACCCCTTAAGAGCGAACTGGCGTGATGTTATGTTATGAAATGTTATAAACAACAAACAGACATGCGATTGCAGCAATCCCGAGAGATTTGCCGTTATTTATTGAAGAGTTCTGTTGTATATCTCCGAAGTTCTTCATCAGATATTCACCAAATTAAAATGGGACCAATTTCGGAACATACTTTTTCAAACAAAAAAAGAATTTTCAAAATCGGTCCACAATTGACGGAGTAATCGGTGAAAATACACAAAAAAAAAAAAAAAAAACAAACTTGAAGTCGAACATAGAACCTCCTCCTTTTTGGGAAGTCGGTTAAAAATGACATTATGTCTACAAAGTATAACCCTCTTCATACATGCCACTATACCATTCTTTGATATTCTCCTACTTTTATATCCATCCATATAATACTCAAAACTTTCCTCATGTCATTTTCCTCATTCTCAAACTTAAACGCTTATGCGGACAGCGCAATTTTTTTCATAAAAACGGCATACCTAGCCTCATTTGGCCGAATTGCTTAACCTTTGTTGAGTTACCGTCTCTATCTAAGGGACCAACATATTGATGCGACGCAAATTAAAAAGCGTTGATAGGCGATATTGTACAAGGATTTTCTAAGAAAATTTCAACTGCAAATCGGTGGCATTGCTTGGCCAAATCACTTATCAGTGTAATATGAATCGAATTGAGTCATCATAAAGGTCACTATGTGAAAATGGTAGGAATTATGCTTAGCTATAGCACGTGCCAAGCAATCCTCGAAAACAGATGGCTATAAATTATTTTCCAAGCTATTGATGTAGGTACCTACACTACCAACTCTTGTAACACGGAACAAATTATATCGCCATAAATAAATTGATTGACTAGCTAAAATTGTTCGCAAAAGGAAAATAACTGTAGCAATGTAAATGAGCCCATTATCTACTATTGTTCAGAGCAAAATCATTGATATTATTTTAACAAGCATTTTAGCATTTTAGTTTAAAACGGAAATACATGACAATACATAATTTAGATTCCGTTGAATAAATTTGTAAATTGAGTTTGGTATCAATGAGTATCCGAAATGAAATTACGATGGCTAAAATGTTATACCTGAGGTTATACCTTACTAATTTATTTATTTCCTATTGATATAACAAAACACAATGAAATATTTTAAAGACCTCCGCTTTAAAAAAGCAGAACAGAAAAAAAAAAGAAAATAACGGTAGAAAAGTTTAAAATTTTGAACATATATGAACCTTTTGTTAACGTGTCCTTTTCACCAAACCAACTCAACCTTAGCACCTTTAAATCTCAATAAGTAAAGAAGTCACAGCAAATCTTTCTATCTCTGAAGTTAGTTCTATGAACCTTTGCGCAAGAAAAAGTTTGTCATCAAATATACTGCATACAGTAAGCGAGATAGAACGATGCGACAATCATAAGTGAGTGAAAGAGGCAGTTATATAATGATATCTTCTACTTCAATATTGGCACAAAAATAGCAACTGCGGAGGGTCTTGCAGCCAACCGCCGAGACAAAAAGATCCGCTATGACTACTACAGATAGACAATTAAAAGTTTGAACTTACATCTGGCGTCAATAGCCCTATGAGATACGGTGAGATAATCCCAGAAATTGCTGCTATTCCATTGACCATGGCTGTGGTCGTTCCTGCATAGTTTGGAGTGATGTCCAGAGGGTTGATCTTCATACCGCTGTAGTAGGCCCCCATGAGGGTCATGGCGAAGATGAACCAGAAGACGGCGAGAGTTGTGTCGCAGCCGGAGTAAGAAGCCATAATGATGCAGATACCAGGACCGGTGGCAGCTGTGTACAGAAAGAAATAATGAACAGGCTGTTATATTGATGGCCTGGTTTGTCACAAGTGTGACTCGTCAGCTCCCTCTCCTCTGGTTTGCATTTTTCTTTTACAAATCTTAAAAGCATAAATTATGTTGAGTCGACGTTATTTTGACAAGAGTGTATAAGGAATATATTTTATTTTAACACGCTTACTGCTGATTCATATTGTTTTTTTGTCATTTTGTTTGTTAAATTTAGTCTTGTTATACTTATTTTTATTATTTTTTACCTTTGTAAAGATTCTTTTACCGATTGTTTTGTGAATGTGTGAACATTGTAGGCCTTCTAGATGCTAGTTAACATTTGTTAACTTTTTTATATAATCTTATTCTTTTTTTTTAGTTTCTTACGACTTATTGTCATAATTCGGGCCTACGTTGTCCCCCCATATCTAAGTACTAATGCTGTAACATGTAAATATTGTAAAACCAAACCATTTTTAAAAGAGTAACCATGGAGTTTCTTGCCGGTTCTTCTCCATAGGAAACGACCAACCCGAACCGTGCTCATTTTGTCGACGTTTTATAAGTGCCCATGTAGGCCTATGTGAAATAAAAAAATTGATTTTGATTTTTTGCTTTGTAATCAGAATCGGATACGAGTTTGATGGAGAGTTTTCTGAAATGCCGTGCATTAAGTGGCGGTACTGAATCGTTAATTCCAGGCACATGTCAAAGCGCTTTTATTTTTCGACACTTGTTAAATTGACGGCAAAATCATGTTGACTTCATAAGTTACGCTTTCAAATTGGAAGACCACTTTCAAAGTGACGACAACTGGTGGCGTAAAATTTTAAGAAAACCCTCATTGCTGGATACTGACAGGAGTTTGAATACTTCTTACAATAAAAGTGGAAGACTAATTTTATTATTCATTACTAATTTATATTATAAATTGCTATCGCCTAACTACATTTTTAACTTACCAATAGTAGTGTAAAGTTTCCTGGCAGTAGTAATGCTGTGTATTTTCCTCTTCACGCAGAAATCGCAAATACCACCGAAGATGAAGGAAGCGATCCACATAGCTACATAAGGCAAGGCCGACAGAAGACCAGTAGACTTGATGTTGAACTTCAGTACATCTGTCATGTACTTAGGAAGATCTGTGATCATTGTGAAGTAGCCCCAATCGTGACCGATCTGTTGGTATGAAATCACATGTCTTTAATTTAACAAAATTTTATTTTATTTACATATTTAGTTCATGGTGAATCAATATTGTCTCTTAGAGTATGGTTATAATAAAATCTATACAAATAGATATAGATAACAAAGAAACGAGAAGTTGACAGTGTAGATAGTTTGTCGGTTTTTATGTTCGTTCATGCAGTTAATATAACATCCATCAGTTTTTATGTTATTTATTAGCTTTTGGTTTAAACCGCAGTATTTACTTTTAATAGCTATTACCAAGAAAAATATGTGAGCATTGTACTGCTTAAACTAATATTGAAGAGGTAGGTAAACATGGGTAATACAGCTGTGGTATTACCAAGAATTACTACGTGTAAATATTAAAAACAGAAGAGACTATATCTACCTTACGGGAGATCAAATATAATGTAGCATTTTACTTATAGGATTTTTTCCATTATTAGAATCAATGTTTATCTAATAAGAACTACTAAAAGACTAATAATAATTGATGGACTATGTGAAAGATGTTAAGATATGATAACGGTGATAAGTTTTAAGATAACTAGTAATTGAGAAGTATTGGAGATTAAAACATATTTTACTAACGCCTAAATAATTTAAGATTATATGGGCAAGAGTATCTATGACAAATAAATGATGAAAATACATAACATCAAATTACTTACACCGGCAATAATCAAGGCCCACAGAGGCCCAGATCTGAGCAGCGCCTTCCACGGGATGGGATCCAGCTTCTTCGAGTAAGTGTGGATAAGAGCATCCACATTCTGGTTCAAGAACTTCTTTTCGCTGTCCGATATGAAGGGGTGGGTGTTCGGGGTACTGAAGCATAGCATCGACTAGAAGAGGAAAAATAGTCTTTAAATATAGGCTTTATTTATCAAATAATAGGGATAATTTTAGAACACTTAAGGCTTAGGCTTATGAAGTATGTGGCTTGTTGGGCTACTGTATCTTTATTGTTGTGTTGTCAACCCTATGCCAGTGGTGCGACATAAACTATGAAAACAGCTCTTTACTATAACATTTATTGGTGTGGCCAATGTCAATGGTATCAAAAACGCAATCTTATATCGAGAAAGAGAACCCTATTCAGCTCAGGCTCAGAGTGACACTCATCTCCTCGAGAGGGTCTAGACACAGTGACAAGCTATCAGCGACAACAACTGTCACAAATTTCGAAATATATGGGATCGACATTGCCGCGAAATAGAAATGTCACGTTGTCAATCAGAAAACCTTAGGCCTTGATAGTTAAATGCAATGACACTTTTTTCAGAGGCTCTTCTTTAATTTCGTAGACTAAACTGTCATCAACGCCCCAGTATGCCACTTTTTCACACTAATTATAAAGGCGAAAGTTTGTGAGTGTGTGTGTTTGTTACTTCTATCGGATACCTATTTCGATTCAAATCGAATTCTGCAGTAGGAAATAACACTACAAAAGCTAATTAAACTCAACAATTTTGCGAAACCGTACACTATTTTGATAACAGAAAAAGTTCACAGCGGAAACATTCAACGGATGAACTGTAAAATAAAAGTGTCCAATATAGTAAAAATAAAACGCCGCTAGATTGGCAACAAATTGGAAACTGAATCGGTAAAAAGATCAGAGCAACTGCACTTCCATAGATATTGTTCGTGTAATACGATTGTGAACCAATTACATTGCGCAGTTTATACTGCTCGGTTCGTTATTTGATATATGGCAACCTGTCGACAGTATTTTTTGTTTATTGTCACATTTAAATACAACTTTATTTTGAATATGGAATTCCAAATTAATAAAGATAAAGTAATATTCAATCAGCGGTAAAGATTGTCTAAAATATACGTAATAAAAAACATTATCACCAAATTTCAAGTTCATAGCTCAATGGCAATTAAAAAATTCTTCGGAACGAAACTTTGTGACAGTCGACGGACAGACAGACAGACGGACAGACGGACACGTAAGTGACAGTATATGGCTCCGTTTGGACTCCTCGGGTACGGAACCTTAAAATCCGCATAATAAAATTAAATTGAGCAAAACCACATAATAAAACGGTAATTAAACGACAATAAAATTTGCAATACAGGGGTTTTGTGAGGCGGCAAATTGACCTTGCTAGGTCTCTAGATGTCTGGTAAAATGGGAAAATTAATTTTCTCTATTTCCACTGCCCGGGTACTAAATATAATAAGTAAACAAAATAGTTAATAACATAAAGATAAGTAGTAAATAGAAACATAGAATTGTAATGCCGGTGTGTAATTTATATATATAGTATTTAGTGAGGGATGAACTCACGTAGACTTAAGTTAGTTAAGTAAGCCTAAACATAATGTCCGACGTAGAAACAAAACAATTGTAATTTTTATGAAAAACAAAACAAACAAAATATAAACACGATAAAAAAGAGCTCGGACTGCCACATGTCCGCGGTAGAATATTAAAAAAAAATGTAATAAGTATAGCTTTCCTGACAAGGCTTTTTCGTCACTAATGCCAGTGACGTCTAAGGCTGATAAATTTGAAGCTAACATAATGTGTAAAAATCAGAAATTAAAAGCTAGCAACTTGACGTGATCAACGATAGAGTGTGTGGGATTAAAATGCGC
Organism: Orthosia cruda; assembly: GCA_964057195.1. Classification (NCBI taxonomy): domain Eukaryota; kingdom Metazoa; phylum Arthropoda; class Insecta; order Lepidoptera; family Noctuidae; genus Orthosia; species Orthosia cruda. The sequence goes on along the minus strand of OZ059826.1, from coordinate 20,155,416 downwards.
TCCAAAATGCGTGAGAGCGTTATTAAACACGTTATAGTATCGTAAAGACCCACTACAACCAATTCCAGGACGATACATTTCACCACTATTAATTAAGTACAGAAATTATAAGATTTCGATATTTATGACTGGAGTTGACAAATTTTGATGCCGATTGTTGTCATGAATAATAAATAAACCTCATATTTATATAAATCCATCGTTTATATATTTATGACCAAGAATGGCGAATGCAAACATCAATTTTGTTTATTACATAGTTAATATTAGTAGACACTAATATTGCTACACATATCAGATTAGTAGTATATAGACAGCAAAAACTGATGTATACAGAAAATATTGATTTTAACACTTCACATGACATATGGTGTCTATGTGATTTCCAGGAATAATTATGAGATGTGATTTAAATACTAAAAAACCGGGGTAAGCGGTCTGTGAATTTAGTATGTCATTGAAGATGAGTTTATTACCGTTAGTTCAGCCACCTCTGCCATACCCTTCAGGGAATACAGGCGTGATTAGTTAATTCTGACTTGTTAAGTTTGAATACGAGGAATGAAGACACATAATAGTTAAGTGATTGAGTGATTATGTTTACTTTTTTCCATTCGCAGTCTGGTAGAAGTTACTAAAGAAATAAGTAGTACATAGATTGTAAAAGAAATAAATTAATTTTGGCTGTACAAATATTTTATATACTAAAGCTGTCGCTAACCTGTATCATCGTGGTGACTGGACCAAGATAAATATTCGACAGTCTTACACCTACAAGTACGGATAATACACGATGGAAAGTTCAGCGGAGAATTATAAATATCAATATTATCTATTTATCGTGGCCCGATCATGAAATGGTAGTATTTCATAAAATGGAAAATATATACTACTCACAACATGATAATACTGGCAATGTTCAATGAATAATTAGCGTTTCACAATACGAACAGCCAAACGCACAGCTACTAATTATTACAAACATTAATGATCAAACCGTATAATGGTTACATTAGCCACTGATATCGTTATTTTTATTGCGCCAATTGAAAATAAAAGTGAAATAAAATTTCATTACGACACAAAACTACTTGTATCTTAAAAAAGTCACTCAAAAACCAGTGGAAAGAGTTTGCATCATGAAATGGATGGCCACATCATGAAGTGATCTATTCTAAGATCTGGCTCGTGTTGATAATCCATCACGATCGGTAGGTGTCAATAATATTATGTGTCAAAATTCCTAAATTCCTACTATCGCAAGTCATGGAAATACTTTTTTCTCCACTTACAATGGAATAGTTGACCAGTATTTAGATTTCTTTAATCAAATTTTCATCAAACAGAGTAACAACCTATATATTAACAAGTAAAATTTAAAAATTTAAAAAACCCCCTACACATTTATCTTGCGAAAACATCCCGATTCAAACAGTAAAACGCCCATAACTTTTGAACGGCTGAACCGTTTTTTTTTAAACATAGCTAAGAACACTCTCGACACAATCACCTTTCCAACAAAAAAAACTAAATCAAAATCGGTTCATCCGTTGAGGCGCTATGATGCCACAGACAGACACACAGATACACAGACACACAGATACACAGATACACAGATACACAGATACACAGATACACAGATACACAGCAACACACCTCAAACTTATAACACCCCTCTTTTTCCGTCGGGGGTTAAAAAACAGTCAAAACCGTTTAAAAGAACATTGACGTTCAAATGATGTCGTTATAGCCGGTAGTCGTTATAAACATAAATAATTGCACAAAGGTTCTTGTAACGGGAACTTTACATTTCTTAATACCCAGTACGTCATTGCAAGCGAAGTCGGTATAAACGATTTTGACTGTATTTGAAATACAAAAAAAAAAATATAATTGATCAAACTTACCCAAAACACGAACCACACAAGACCGAGTCCTCCAAACATATAGAAGACATTCTCCCAGCTTCCAGTGTGCATGATGAGGCCAGAGAAGTATGACCCAGCAATGTTTCCTATTTGAGCTCCTCCGAACACGATAGCACCGATACGTGCTCGCTCTGCTTTGGGGGCCCATTTCGACAGCATGGCCATTAGAGCTGGCATTGTAGGTCCCTGGAAGAAATTTAGTTCGTTATAGTATAATTTTGGGAGGTAAATTGATCTCTTACTTCGTAGTGGGGAGTGGCTCCTAAAGGTTGCCTATTGGGTTTAGTCAAACTGCCTTAGGCCCAGTTTTTTGATCCTGATCCAAAATACTGGGCCTTAGCCTTTTCCCAAATATATTGAGGTTGGCATCCAGTCTAACCAGTTGTATCTAACCAGCTGGTATTTTACATGGATCGACTGCTTACCTTTCTTACTTTCCGAAGCATGGAGGAATCTCGCTACGGTTACCCATCCGCGGAACCACCTCGGCAAGCGTTGCTAACCCTAAAGATTAACCCGTGTTTTTTTTTTGGGTCAATCCCACCGCACTATTCCCAAACTACTGCAACGCCTGAAAGCCAGAATTAACAGTGGCGACCACCAGAAAAGCGCCGAGGCAATGAAGCTCGATGAAGTCCCGGAGATGAATTTTTGTCTTGGATCCCGCAACGAATGTATCAAAAAATAATAAAGGAGCAGTAGGAAAAAATACAAATTTCCACTTCCCTCCATACCAAGCAGGAAACAGAATAAACAAGGCCAATAGGCATAAAGGATCGTTAACAACTGGGATAAGCCCAGTTGTCTAGTACCACGGATAAAAATTAGCATTAAGGTAAATATAGTAAACAGCTCTAAATGCAGCCTGTACATTATCCAACATAATATTGCGTTCATTCTGCCGAAGAATACACTCCCTTAAGATATGACGTATTGATTGTACATATACAAGCAAGTCAACGAGCTTGAAGGAAAATAATTTTCTTTTAAAGTTAGCATGCCCTGTGCAACCCGTGTGGCTGTGAATTATTTTACCACGGGTTTCTTCATAGTCTAGCTTTGCATTGCTGCTAATAATAACACATAGAGCTCATTTTATAATAAGACCAGACCGTTATCTTTGATAGTACCACCTGGCCGATTTTGTTGGATTTCTAGGTAGCTCTCAAAAACTGGCTCCTAATTAATATACAACAGACACATTTTAAAAGCAAGATTTAATTAAGGTATATCATTTTGTGCATATTTAAATTGTGTTATTTATATTAGAAACCAATAATGACAATTATTATTATTAACGATTGACATTATTGATTTTCAAGTTCCTGTCTAGGGAATTTCCTTAATATACATACTGCGATGTAAATATTACTTCTCAATCTCGACCATATCCTTGTATGCTAAACGTTTGACTTGAAGAGCTTCACTTACATTGTAAGAAGTTTTTTTTTATAAATATATAGTAACTATAGTCAAAATATTAGGTGAATCCCAGACTACTGAATCTATTACAAAGCACATCAGTTTATATTTGTTTAATCAATAACACTTGATGTTGTAAATCTACTGTACAAAATAGGTCCAACTTGGAGAACGATTTTAGTGACCGAAATTACACGATTATCTCAATCTTTCTCATAAATCTCAATTATATCAGAAATTTTCATAATTTCATCCAAAACACGTCAATTGCTCGACATAGACTTCCTCTACGATCGGCCACATCGGGCATTCAAAGACCATACAATATTAAGTGTCACTCACCTCTCCAAAACCTTCAATGACTCTCAAAATGAACAGCGCAGTGGCACCACCCATCTTGACAGTTATAGGAGTGATGAAAGTACACACAGCCGTAGATAGAAGTCCAAAACCGAGCACCCATTTTCCACCGAATCGTTCAGCCAACATCCCTCCAGGAATATGAGTTATTACGTAACCGTAGTAAAAAGACCCCAGAATCAATCCCTGGGTAGCTTCGCTCCATTCAAACAGCATATCCTGTTAAAATAAAGTAAATTTTATTCAATTATAATCTTTCCTACCAAATTTCGGTCAAGGGACCAATCATCGTCATCAGCCTTTTAATATTCCCACTGCTGGGACACAAGCCTCCTCTCTGTGAGAGAGGGAATGGGCCGTAATCCACCACGCGGGCTCATTGCGGATTGGTGGATGTCACGTGTTTTCGAATTTGAACCAAGAAGGACAAGAACCAAAAATGCACAATGTTTTCCTTCACCGTGTTAAGAGCAGTGGTGATGAAATAATCTGTACAAAGTAAAGCGCCTGCCTGGGTTTGAACCCCAAGACCTACGACACGTAAGTGGGGTTGATACTATTGGGCAGCTACTGCACGGGACCAATATCAATAGGTAAAGATTAGCCAAATACGCAGGATCTTACTAATATTATAAATTGAAAAAGTTTGATACTCGATCACGCTAGAACAGCTGAACGGATTTGAATGAAATTTGGCACATAGATAGATTATAGTCTGAAAAAGCACCTAGGGGGTCACATCCGAAGGAAATATTATACTCCATCTAGGTATAATATTTCCTTCGGATTAAAATATTAGATTGTTTATCAAGGGAGCAAACAAATATTTTGAAGGTGAGAGTGTTTTTTAATCCAGAGCTCAGCGAGGGATTCAAAGTACATCACTCAAGCTTAAAAAAGTGTTGTATTTGGTGTATCACCCTCTATAAGAAAATAAGTAAATGCAAATTATGAACAAGAACGTTACATTTATTTGTTTACCTACAATTAGGAACCAAAAGACATAACATAGAAATAATTAGAGGCTAATGTTTATATTTGAACAATTACGGAAGTGCATAGTAACAATTTTGTTAGTAACATCCGTTACAGTTGTAGAATAATATTTTAATTTGGCTCAAACGTGGTTTTCCAGCCAGTCACTTGTTAAATTTTTGCGATGTTATCCTATTTTGGACCGCATGGTTTGTTATTCATCTCTTTGCAGATTGGAACATTTACTTACAATACCCACATTCCAAATTCAAATCATTTTTAGTCCCTAGCGATTAATGAGCTATTTTAGCCCCGGTTTACGAAGCATAAACTAGCTCTTTTTGAATATATGTGATAAAAAAAACACTTTCAACGCGAGCAAAAGCGCTAGCAGAAGCTAGTAGTGCTTATGTGTATGCACGAACACAGGTGCACTTTCTGTTCCTTTCAGTCTTATGGGACGGCAACGATCAAAGGGAGATCGAAATAAGGCACAGGAACAACGACTTAGCATTATTTTCAAACCTCGATACTTAAGCAATATCAATTTTTAAACTCCATGCTGCTACTGTGAAATTCGTAATTGAAAAACTTAATAACATTTTGCCCGTCCTGAGAATTGAACCGAGACCTGAAAGACGCCGATAACATAAGAGATTAACATTGTAATATTGTTATCATAATAGCTATAAAATATTATTAAATAACAGCTGTATGTTGTATAATTCATTATCAATGCGCTCTATTTATATAGTAGCTGTTGCCCGTGACTTTGTCTGCGTCACATTAGTACTTCGAATAGCCATTTTTTTATACAGCGCAGTAATATTGTAGGTGAGAGAGCGCCTTATTTGAGAAATTCTTAGTTCACCATCCAAACTTTTACCCACCTTGCCACACCCTTCAGAATGATTTCCGGGATAAAACTACCCTAAGCCCTTCCAAGGGTCTCAAACTTTCTTCATACCAAATGTTATCTAAATCGGTTAAGCGATATAAGCGTGAAAAGGTAACAAAGAGAGTTACTTTCGCATTTAAAATATTAGTAGGGATAAGGATTAGTCCACTACAGAGTTTAGACCATTGAGACTGTCTGTTTTTGTTATTGTAGGTGTGCGCTTTCATTTTCAACTGCATTATTTATGTAAGGCATGTGCAAATGCACATTGCTCGCACAACGGATGGCCGATGGGAAAAATAATAAGAAAATATAATGTCATTGTCATTCTAATTATAGTGTCATTGACTACTTCTATCCGGAAAAAAAATGAAACTGTGGCCACGGGAGCGAAGCAGTGGGAATAAGCAGTGTTTAGAGGAAATGCGGGCAGAGAGCTCCGATTGAAAATCCTAAGTAAAAGTCATAATTCGAGGTTTGTCTCTTGCATATTTCCTCCTCCAGTATTGGATAATTTTAAAGATTTATGTCATAAATTAAATAAAAAAGATATATTTTGTGCTTCTGTGTTTTTCTTTTTTCATTTAAAGTTGTCAAATTTGTACACTAGGTCTCTATTTACAGCGCAATGTTGAGCATTTTTTTATGGGTTCTAGTGCTTCTAAAGATAATGTGTCGTCAAAAATTAAAACAAAGAGGCACAGTATATATCTTTATTTTTCTGTTTATGAAATATCTTTTAAATTGGTCGAATATTGGAGGCATAATAGGTGAGAGCCAAACCTCTAATCATGAGTTTTTACTAAGGATATTCAGTCGGTTGTCTGCGACCGCATTTCCTTTTAAGATTAGACTGGCAAAAATGCAATTTAATAGTCAAAAGTTTTCCTTCGGAACTATTCGCACCATCAAAACGATCAATAAACTCATGATTGACCTCATACAAATACATGACATGAATACAATATTTTGTTTTGACAAACGTTCTTCGGAAACTCTTTAGCGATTCATTTCCTTGTTGAATCAATAAAAAATCAATCTGCGGTTGAAATCAAATAAAGATTCACGTGACATACATTAAGATCTGTGTATGAAGCTTCCTATTTATTCTAATAAGTTAAGGTGTGTTTGGAATCACAGATTATTTATTTTGCAATTGTTTAACCTTCTTCATGCTTTGAGAAGGTTTCTACTTTTTTTGCTTTGTTGCTATGTTATTGCTCTTTGGTAAGTAGTCCTGCTAATTAATTCAGTGATAAACTATGGGTTTTGAACTCCCTACCAGTCACCCTCTGCTCCTAGCTGATAGTTAAGCTATTCTTATATTAGCATATGCCAGCGAGGTAAAGTCGACAATTATTCCGTGGGTACCGGAAAGATCCTATACTCTCATCCAGGATATGATTTTTACCAAATATTCTTCAAAGCCGTTCAGACGTTACAGGTGAGATTGATCAAAAATATTAAAATGTTCACATAATTATAGAAAAACAGCATGATGTAATATAATATAATATAATATAATATAATATAATATAATATAATATAATATAATATAATATAATATAATATAATATAATATAATATAATATAATATAATATAATATAATATAATATAATATAATATAATATAATATAATATAATATAATATAATATAATATAATATAATATAATATAATATAATATAATATAATATAATATAATATAATATAATATAATATAATATAATATAATATAATATAGTACAATATAATATAATCACGCCAATATTATAAAGGCGAGAGTTTGTGAGTGTGTGTGTGTTTGTATGTTTGTTACTTCATCACGCTCAAACGGCTGGACGGATCTGGGTGAAATTGGCACACAGATAGATTAACACAGGAATAGCACATAAGGTATTTTTATACCGGTAATATGGTCCTTCGAGATAAATTTCGACTGTCACGCGGGAGAAGCCGCTGGCAGAAACTAGTACAATCATAAAGAAAAGACGCATTTCACAATCACAATGCGAACAATGCCTCTACTTTGAATTGATAATGCTCTATGAAATATGAATGGTAAATAAGATAAGTAGGTATGCATGAGACAATGATCTCAGGAAGATAATATTAATATCATTTATCTAACACTTCTACCACCTAAGATACTATCAACAGTTTAGTATTCAAATAAATATAATTTACATCCTAAATATGTACCTACGTTTCAGATACAAAGTTCTTTAGTCTGTAAACAATCATATTAAATTGCAGTATACTGCAACTGAAATATAATATGAAATCTGAGAGCAGTGATGGCCCAATGGTAACGGCTGCTACTTACAAGTTGAAGGTCGTGGGTTCGAACCCAGGCAGGCGCTTTACTATGTGTCACTGGGCCCGCGTGATGTATTACGGCCCATTCCCTCTCACAGAGAGGAGGCCTGCACGCACAACGGACCAAATAGGAATCTAAGTGCGGAAAAGAGGGTCCATCTATTCTATCCTAATATTAAATGCCTATGTAATACTATGTCTGTGCATGTTTAAAATTTTAATTAAAAACGTAAAACAATACAACAGACCATAATACGTGGCTCATGGGACTGTGAACCTATTAAAATCCGCTCTAAAGAGCAAAGACAAGTCTTGTCCCCGTTTAACACTGAGAGTTTCAACCTTTGGTACTTTAATGCCACAGTTTTACAGTTCTACAGGCTAAAGAAGAGTACGACAAATACTGAACTTCAAATTCGCCATTAAAAAATCGGAGGTAAGTTCTTTTAAAGGAAACTTCCTACTTTCGATTTCGCGGCCATGATAATGAAAAAAAAGAACTCTCTCGACCATTAGTACATTATTACCTCAATGCTCTCAACAACGATTATGTCAACAATAAATATCAAATTACAACTGTCAATTTTACTGACGGAGGCTAAGTCGAGGTTGAGTCCAATGAAGGAAATTCCTTAGCATTGTGTGTAAATCTTTTAATTGTACTTAAAATCTGCACTAGGATAAACGGAAACAGAAAAGCCTACTTGATAAAGGCTAAGATGTTGATAAAATAAATCTTCAGATTAAATTCGCGTTTCCTCATTGTCTGCAACGGGTCGCAAAAACTACTTTCGTCAACAGTAAGAAAAAACTTGATTGAACAAAAAATTATCGTAACAAATCGATTAATGATGACAAAAAGTGAACTGTTTACTTAAGTTTTTCAATCTGAATTTAATGTAGTTACATATTTTTTCTTAGCAGATTCCACAACAATATTGATTTTAATAGAAAAGAGTTTAGTCAATACGTTTACAATTTGGCTAACACTGAAAAATATTGTGCAAATAGACATGTTCTATTTATAAAAATCTCGACACTGTTGCGAAACTGATTGGCAGATAATTTAATTCTACACAGAATTTGAATTTTAGTACGAGCGCCCACGACCAAAACCATGTCACATTGTTTTACGGTCAAAACCATATAAAATCGCTAGATTAGATGAATCTAAACCTGACTAAGTGGGCAGTACCGTACAAAAACGTCACAGTGTTATGTGGGTTTCTGCTAAATCAAAAAAAAACTTGAAACTATGAAAAAGTGAGATTTTCAGACACTTAAACCGACCTGCCTCTTTTTTTACACTACTTACCAAAAAAGGAGTTTTATGTTTTCAGGGTTTACCGATATCAATGTGGTATCGTTAGAAGGGAGGCGTTATTTCGGGTAACATAGGCTGGTTAAAATTAAAAACAATATTATGGGGGAGCCATCATTCATGAAAAAATACGGAAATATTTTTTGTGGTGTTTTTAAGGGGAGCCCCATACAGCTAAAGGGGGATTGGAAAAAAAAAATATCCTGCCCCATCGAGTGGGGTATTGTTGTTTAGATTTCGTTGTGTAGATAAATACTGTATTTTTTATATTGGAAACCGAAGGATTAAGAAACCCTCAAAGTCAGCTTTTTTACAATATTTAGTACCGACGTATTTTTTTAACTTCCCATTGAGCAATGAATTTCAAATTTGGTGATAATGATTATTTTTACATATATTTTACTAAAAAATACCAATTAATTAAAAATTCAGATTTTTCTTTGAAAATCCCTCATTTTCCCTATTACCACCAACTTGATTTTGCGGTTCGGTACGGAACCTCAAATACGCACTTGGCTAGTTCTCTTTTTAGAATAAAGTGAAAAATTTGTGTTCTGTGTTGGAATTATACTTAAATTCTAGGCAGTTAATTATTATATCTTTATTTACATACATAAATATAATATTAACATATATACAATTGAATATTATAAAAAAACAAACCTGTATACAAATACAAAGGGGAGAGAGAAAAATGTGATTCCGGAGTTTAACACCCGTATTTTTTCTAAACTTAAATATGCTTTTCGTTTATAAATTATTATCGCTCACATCTTGCACACGACTTTTAAAAACGTTTAACAAATAGTCTACTGTTTTTAATTTACCTACCAGATAAAAATAACAATTTAGTGACGAAATTAAGACGATGAGTATTAACGTTTTCTCAATAAATATTAGTAAAGTCTTGTAGCAATGTGTTGACGTCAAAGACCGCATTTATCAAGTTTAATCAACTTTGGTATCCAGCTGTTGCATACCTGTACAGTCAACATCAAACATAGCTAAATAATTTAGGTGCCCATATTACTCTATGTGTATATTCAAATTTAACCTAATAATTTTATGTTCAATCATAACTTCTTCTTCTTTCAATCATTTAACTTTTTCAAATTTTCAATCATATCTTGGAAGCACCCACATTGTCAAATATTTCAAACCAAACAGAATGTGTATATAAATAAGTCTATGGGTTAAGTAACAATAAAAGATGCGTTTTATACAAAAACCAAAAAGAAAAAAAACGCTGATTCCTACATAATTATTGTCGTGTCATTCGGATAGCATATACAGAACAGCTGATTTGTGTTCTTGTTAAGATTTTTTTTGATTATTTGTATGATTTATGATTTTAATTTATTTTTTTAGGGTTCCGTAGTCAACAAGGAATCCTTATTAATTAGAAAAATAAGTTTTAAAATTCTTGTTACTAACAACCTTGCCTTGTCTATGGACTTATTAGTCTGAAATATATGATTTTATAATTATTTATTTATGAAGAATCATTAGAATACTTGTGACGATCAGTTTTTTTCAGGATTGTATATCATACATAATTATTGTTATCGACAGTACCAGCCTAATTCTGTATGAACTCTCCAAATATTTTCCGGTTTATAGATTTGAATGTCCTCTATCACGGGTTGGCCAGACTAGTTTCGGCGCAGATAAATGGCGGATTCGCAACTCTTTACGTCTAAAGTCTAACCGGAACATACCTACACGAAATATGTGCTTAAAAACATGCTGTATACAACCATATGTGTTAGGTTGCTTTGCTAGCAGAAAATGAAATGCTGTGGGAAAGTGAGAGAGGAAAAGGTCTCTCAGAGACCTTAGCCCTGCAGTGTACAGGTTAGTTATATAGATTCCTAACAATGGTTGTGCTATCCTGAGTGAGTTAATTTAGACCTACGCATGCAATTTAAACACATTGCTGTAAATCACAAATATAATAGGTTTGCACGTAAACACACCTAGTTCATTATTCCTAAACGAACCGATAAAATCCTTAAAAATTTTTTTCATACTGAACCTACTCAAAAACTTATCTACTTAGCTTACAACAAGTAAACTAGTGAAAAACTTAGCTTCAGCGTACAACTGTATTTTTTTTTTCAAAACAGGAATCTTTTACTTGAATAAATATTAGTACATGTTGATTTTCTAAACTTGTACTTTCATTCACTACTATAAACGCAGTCTTTCATCGCAGCATGCTTTGATTTTAAGCTAATATTAAACAAAATAACAATAGTACTCACATCATCAGCTTTCGCAGAATAGAAGTCTCTTATATCAGTTGAATTCGATTCATCTCCGTACCGGTCTTTGCATACGAGGGGATCTAAGCTATCTTCCGTCGATATTGAATTTGACTTCTTCACCATCTGAGTGATGGCCAAGTTCAAACATACACGCATAGTATACGCATTGGCCACGGCCAATAGGGCCATGATCGCCAAGACATACCTTTGCGGTATTATGAACACTGAAAAGAATAATAAGTGAGTCAGAATCAAGGATGGCAATACAATAGAACATAACCGTGAATTGAATTCAATAGCATAGGCTGTCTTGAGCCTTTATGAATAACCACGAGTAATCAAAAACCACTAACAGATTGAGTTTTCAAGTGGGCATGGTTGGCCAAATCCGAAAATCACTCAAAAACGAAAAACACTCAAAGGAGTCACGAGGCCAATTTTGATGAAATCTAAAACTGCAGTATTGGATTTTTGAAAAATCAATATTTCTAGCCAGTAGAACTAGTTGATGCTATATTATTACACCATTTGATAGGGTCACTAATAAGTATCAAATTCTGTGAAGTAATGACTCAAAAACGCCGTCTTTTTTCAAAATCGTCTGTTTCGATTCCCGGCTACAAATATTGATTTATCAAAAATCCAATGATGCAGTTTTAGTTTTCAATAATCTCGTGACTCTTTTGTTTTTGCTATCATTGTTTTGGATTCGCCGACCCACGTCCAACTGAAAAACTCACCCTGTATACAAGGATATATAGCTAGTGTTTTACTTTATTCATCAAAATTACTAAAATGTAAAAAAAAATGCAAAGAAAATTAACAAAATATTGAATAAATGATTGTTTAAACTTCACCCAGTAATTATCAAGTACATTAGTATGTGCAGCATTTTTTTTAAACTTACCTACAGTAACGTCTAAGTAAAAAAAAATAAGAGTTACCTAAATAATTATTTTCTAATGTTGATGTTTTAATGTTTATAACTTTTGTTATTTTTGTTTATGAAGGTTAATCTAATTTTCTGGTTTTTAATATTAAAATTTTTGACTCTCTTTATTTATATAAAAAATAGATAAAAAAAATATAGATATAAAATATTTTAGGAAAAAGAACATAAAAACAAAACAAAAAGCCGGCACCACTTGAAATATTAAATACTTACATTTCGATAACGCTAATCGCCATCCCGTTAGCATTTTGAAGCTTTACCTTTAACAAATAGAACTTAAATTAACATAACACACTTTGACACAGCACTACTGTTTATGTTCGTAGTTCATTTGTGAGATGGACTCTTGCGCACGGCCGGGACACGACTATTTGTCTCAAAGGCTAATCAGGAAAAAGTATGGCGGTGTCTGGGTACGGAGTTTTCATTGCGGTAACGCTACCGGATTACGGTTTCAAGGTCGCGAGTACAGCATCTTCGTTTAGCAAGTATGGAACGGGACTTAACCAGATAGTTCCGTAGGTAGGTCCGTGCACTTTGTGGGAGGTAAATCTTAAAATGTGCCTAATTGATTGCTCAATCTTTTGAACGTCTAAATGCTATCTTATCTTAAATAAATGTCAGTACATATATAGTCTAACTGTCTTTATAAAGACGTTAATATTAAAAATAAATCATGAAAAATACTTATATTGGTTTTAGTACAAAAAAACTATATATAGTCTACGATCCCACTTCTAAAATAAGCAAGTATATTTGTTGTTGATAAAACATAATATTTATGAATATCATTGCCTGGCGCAAATAATTATTTTTCTTTCTTTCTTTTAGGTATATTTAATGAGTTATTGTAAGAAACGTGTGTGTTGATAGAGTGAAAGTGAATCAAGGACATTGACCACGGGGTTTTACACTCCTATGGAATTTGTGTTTACCCGACAAAATATACACGCAGGTCTATAAGGATAAAGTAAGGTAAAGTTAAAAAGTGACTAAGAAATTTACTAAAGAAGGTTAGGTACCTTATAAACCTCATTTACTTGCAAATATTAAATATTCCATTTTATTATAGGTTCATGTTTTAATATACTTTGGCATTTTCCAACTCACGTAAAATACGACCATAACAAATCAAGCGCGGAACGCTAAAACCGTTTAACCGTTTTCAAGTTCAATGTTTCATAGCAACTGCTACTTAGTTTACGTTATTACTCGTTTTCACAATGAAAATGACTTACATAGTAAATTCTAACGTTAGAATTAGGTAATTTACCTATGTTTGCAATATTTGTAAGTATGTGAGAACCATGTTCCTATTTCATATCAAATGAAGGCGTTAGTGCTTGTAATACTTTATACCTATACGTAGTATAGTAGTGCTGGGTGCATCGTCCTCACATATACGAATTTGTGTATGTATGTAAATGTTGTAAAATACTTTTTTTTAAAGAGTAAGTATGGAGTTTTCTTCTCCATAACAAGCAACTTTTCAGAATGGACGGTAGAATCAATCATTATTAACTTCAAATTTATATTATTGACATTCAAAAGTGCCGCTTAATATCCTAGTTGAAATAAAGAATTATAGTATTTGTCTTTGTCAATCATATTTTTATCATAAACATAATACCACGCCCGTATTCCTCAAGGGGTTGGGCATAGGTTCACACGTATAGTACTCCCACATTTCACCAGTTATGTTTAAGTCTCATGTAATATGGGCAGAGCCTATTGCCATCTACCGGGTACGAAGCCAGGCTTCGGCCAGCTTCTAGAGAAATTCCAGATGGAAAAACCCAATAACACTTTGCCCGACGCGAGAGTCGAACATAGGACCTAATGCTCAGTAGTAGCGCTTCCGACCGGTTTACTAATGATAAGCATAAAATATATAGCCATAATTTAAATTGGCATAACAAAATTCAGCATTCTTACCATTACGTATAATATGGGCATAAATGTTTTACTATAATTGCCATAAAGATTGTTGGCATAATAATAATGATACTTAATGATAATTACAAATTATGTTCTACTAATAAAAACAAAAATGTTTGCGGCGCAAGAGCCATACCCAATCTAAATATTAATCCTTAAAAATGTATACAACTCCAAATTATGCCAAAGTATTATTATGCCACAGTATTACTATGCCAATAAAAGTTATGCAAGTCCATATGCTCATACCGAAGAGCTACTACTTGTCCAGAAATAACTAAATCGTTACGTATTCAATATATACTACACTACTCTACACTACACTACACTACACTTCACAACACTCCTACATCTTACACAACACAACACCTATCATATCTCTCAAAATCGTCAAGCTGTAAAATAACGAATTAATTAATTAGTGTATTTCTATTTTTAACTTTTTCTTCACATGACTGAATTGTGGTCTAACTTTTACAGTACTGATATTATCTTAGTTGCTCCTTATCTAAGTAAGAGTCCTTATTATGTTCATTGGAAGAGCACTGATTTCCAAGATACAGGATTTTACCTAGTTTGGTAATCAGGAGTTCATTTCGGTTAAAAGCCTCTTATATGTTATGTTTTTATTATTGAAACTGTAGTAGGCTAAGTTCTGATTTTGTCCAATAAACGTTATTATTATATTATTATTATTATGCCAAATAATATTGTGCTTTAATATTGTATACCAAGAGGTGGCTTTCCCTTGCGACCACTAGACAAATAAGGCATTTTTACTATACACTTTTAGTGTTTTATTGCAAATCATAAAACTCATCAGATTTCATTTAAAAGGTCGTATCATGGCCCTCATCATTAAGGAAACTGTAACTCTAGGAAGTGCTGCTGTCACGCAACGATATTACTCAACCAATGAAAACTTTCAGTGACAAAAAAAATATTGAGTGAGTTGATGACCTGTGCTCTGTTTCTCGCTATGGTCGGCCCAGATGATCTAATTAGGAAGTGACTTGATTGTCTATTTTTGTATATAAGCGTGATCTTATTCAACAGTCAGACATTACGCTTCATTAATACAATGAAAATATCTTTGTTACCAGGGTCAACGATTAGTAGTTTATACTATAAATGTACCAGGTAAATATACTAGGTATTATTTCCGTGGTTTCGCTTCCTGCCGTATTATAGGAACCGTACATATTCCCTTGATAAATCGTACACTAAGCAAAAGACATAAGTGATTTTTTTTTGTGGTTGAATCAGTAGTTCCATAGGTTACCTTTTATAAAAATGTAAACAATATTACATAGTTAAGAAGTTCATGTTTACTCAACGGTTATCATCGCAAAACTGAAAAACACTATCTTAAAAAAAAAACCAGAAAGTTCCCTACTATTACGAAGTCGAGACATTTTTATAAATGGTAAGGTACCACCATTGGTGCAACGACAAAAAAATATTTTAACAAAATTATACTAAATATCTAAAGAAGTGGGTTGGTCCTTAATGGAAATAGCAATAACAAAACTGAAAAAATAACGGAAATTTCCTTTTCGTTGCTATTAAGGTAAGTAGAAGGAAAATTAAATTATATTGTATTAAAATTTCTGCAACGCAAAAAGATGACGATAAGTAGCCTTGGGTTGGAAGAGCCTATAAGGGGGAATTAGATCTTTTGTTTACCTTAACACGCGAAAATAATTTACAACAAATCTTCTTTGTATTTATTGATTTTGTTCTGTGCCATGAAAATAGAAAAGGCCGTGATGAAAAAATTACACACTGAGCATGTTGAAAGCATAGCTGTCTTCCTAGATTATATACAATTAGTCGTAAAAGAGCTTCAGAAGGCTTCAGACTACTCAGGACATTGGGGACCTGGTGAAAAGCCGACTCTTATACGAGCATGACTTAAGGCATTGGTCTTTAAGTTTCCACGTAAAATACTGATATTCATCTACATAAGTAGACTTATCAGACTTGGTAACGATTCTCAAAATAATAGGGAACAGGCGAGACATTTAGGGTCTTTAAATCCGTGCCATTACTTATATCAGTTAAGTGATGTGTTTTGTATAAAACGTGCTACACTTGCCATAGCTGCTCACGACTGCAAAAACATAACTTTATCTCTTGATTACCATTTGACAATATTTATGACAGGAAATTATTAAATTATAATTTACTAGCGGACGCCTCGCGGTTTCACCCGCGTAGTTCCCGTTCCTGTGTGAATACAGGGATAAAAAGTAGCCTATGTGACCCGGGGATAGTGTAGCTTCCCAACGGTGAAAGATTTTTGAAATCGCTCCAGTAGTTTTTAAGTTTATTCGTTACATACAAAAATAGATTCCCGACTGAAGGCAAATACTGGCGAATCTTGATGTCAAGACACAAGATAATTATTATATTTTTTGCCAGGATAACAGGCTTATAAATTATAAATAAATCACATTTATCTGGTAACAGACTGCTCTTTAAAAAAAAATGGCTCGTATCATAAAAATACGAGTTTTGGTTCCGCTTAGATAATTATTTAAATAAGTAATAATTATTTGAATCAATAAATAGGTTAATGAACCATGCTACTGTATTTTTATTTAATAAAAACATACCATCGGCTCCTCATAAAAATGCAACTAATTTAAGCAATAATTACAAATAAATATTTTGCTCAAAATATCGTATCTACTATCAAACATTTTACGGTCTTTGACCTTTTGATAAAATACTTATTTTGTTTTATATATTTTAGAATATGGTAGCTTTGTTTTAACCAAAAACTCCGAAATTCATTTAGAAAAAGCTTTTAGTTATTTTAATAAAATTCGTACACCTTTGACAGATATCCGATTAATAGTACCTAACTATTGTGAATTTTAGGGTTCCGTAACCAAAGGGTAAAAACGGGACCACTTATATTAAGACTCCGCTGTCCGTCTGTCTGTCTGTGTGTCTGTCCGTCTGTCACCAGGCTGTATCTCTTGAACCGTAGTAGCTAGGCAGTTGAAATTTCCACAGATGATGTACTAAAAACAGAATAAAATAAATATTTAAGTGGGGCTCCCATATAACATAAGTGTCTATTTTGCCTTTTTTTTGCGATAGTGGTACGGAACCCATCGTGCGCGAGTCCGACTCGCATTTGGCTGGTTTTCAATTTCGTAGACTAAACTAACAGCTGCCAATGATCTTATTTTTTTTAATGTTGCAAGCGAGTAGCAAAGTATAAGCATAAGTAATTCATCGAATCGATCGATTAATTTAATGTTACTAATTGGTGTAATAAAATGTTTTATGAATATAAACGTAATATATTTTAATATCATCACCTGCCTAGCCTTTTTTCCAATTATTGTTGGGTTCGGCTTCCAGTCTCAGCGGATTCAGCTTAGTACCAGTATTTTAAATGGACCGACTGCCTATCTGACCTCCACAACTCGGTAACTTGGCAACACAATACCCCTTCGCAAGACTGGTGTCAGATCTCAGGCTTCTGACTGCCCGTAACGACTGTCAAAGATCTTCAATTCAGCCAGGACCAACGGCTTAACTTGCTTTCCGAGGCACGGAGGAAACTCGGTATATTGAAATGGTCAACCATCCACGGACCGACCTCGTCAAGCGTTGCTTAACCTTTAAGATCGAGACCCGTGCGTCTGTTATTATTTAGCCATGAGGTCTTCAATAATAATAGTCTTATATTTAAATATAACAGTATTAATACACATAGTACATCAACTTTTATTGTGTTAAATGAGAAATCCATAATAAAATTAATGCAATCGATAAAATGAGGTCTGACATTAATCAGTAGAAATTAAATAAGGGCTGCTAGTTGAATGTTTTTTTTGCCGTGAAATAGTTCCATTTTCGATCTACTCCGATTTTCGATCACTCAGGATACGACACCATTTTTATGTAACGATAAATTGGCAACCCTACAAATGTCAGTTTAGTCTACGAAATAAAAAATCTGAGTTATAAAAAGTTTTCAGTGATAATGTTAACTACGTTTTTTAAGAACTACG
Organism: Orthosia cruda; assembly: GCA_964057195.1. NCBI lineage: Eukaryota > Metazoa > Arthropoda > Insecta > Lepidoptera > Noctuidae > Orthosia > Orthosia cruda. Next base: position 20,137,002 of record OZ059826.1, on the reverse strand, counting down.
TATAAATGCAAATCTAATAATAAAAAATACATTGTTGAAAATTTACTTCTTGGCTCAGCGAAGAGATAATTTAATAAGCACTTAAGTAAATATAAGCATAACATCACGCCTTTGATATTGCCCGAAGGGCGAAGCAGGGGTGCACTTATAGTCTATCTAGTTATGTTAAAGGTCCATGTTGTTGTTGTGTTATTGTTGTGTTGCTGTTGCTGTGTTGTTGTTGGAATATTTGGTCCACCCAGCCTCCGGGCTATTATTGTGAATTTCCAGATGGAAAAACCCAATAACACTGCTGGACCCGGAAATCGAATCCAACGAGGCAGTAGTTTCACTTATACCTGTGACAATCTAAAAAGTCGGATTTGACAGCTATAAAATAACTAAGTAATATTAGGGATGTTTTCTAAGTAGAAAAATGATAATTCTATTTAGTCCGTCAGTGAGATTATGAAATAATGTTCCACACGTATTTTTTGATTTACCAAATCAATAAAAAATTACAAAGATAAAGAGCATGAAAGTTCTAAGGCCGTATGAAGGTCTATCCACACATATCAGGGCCGTGCCCGGGACGTGACAGGGCCGGGCCCAATCATTGAAGCTTCGTCACTGGCCCGTGCACGGACGTGTGTGAACGAGTTCATATAAAATGTACACAACAATATTTTTTTGAGCCCCTGACGGGGCACAGTCCATCCACGTCCCGGGCACGGCCCTGATATGTGTGGATAGACCTTAAAGTGTACTCGCGGCGTGACGTTTCACGATAGTTCAACGCATTATATCGTTGTAACTTTATGTTTACGTGTCAAAAGAAAATACGTGTTCAATATTTTTTATTAATCTACCTGACGTGCAAAAAACTAATTTTCATTAAACTACCCTATTAAACTAGATGCTGTGGTATTCATTCCACATCGTTTAGTCTACTTACATTTCATAACACTATACAAACCATACCTTTTTATCTTTTGATATTGTATCAACTCATGTGACTCTTTTTTATGTATTCTTTGTTACTGTTTAACACCTGAAAAGCATATTTTTAGTTATTTCTGATTGATTTAATAGCTTCAACTTAATTTGTATTGCTAATTTGTGAAACCTTGGAATATTTTATACTATGACATTTTCATCTGATCTGATGTCTGTCTGTCTTTTTATTTTCACAAGCCATAGACATAACATACCATGGACTACCCAGACCTTTCTTAAGCAAGTTGTACATTATTATAAGGGCAGCGGCAGACTGTCCCCCCTTCTGTAAATCGTTTTTTATTAGTTCTGGTCTTGATTTCTTAATTGAGATTTGAATTTGAAATTTAGAAGAGATGACAGAACGAGGAAAATACGGGCGCCTGCTTTTTTGAGTTGGATTCTGGCAGTGAACGCTGAAAGTCGGTTTTTTTACTTAGTATTACGAAGTGTACTATTTGAAGTGCACTAGTTAAAATATATATTGTGAGTGTTATACTGTGTATGATATACCTACGTATCTGGCTACCAGCCGTTTCACTCCTTGCTGCCTGCCTTCCTTACTACCGCATAACTATTTTTTTTTTGCCTTTCTGGCTACAAGCCATTCCACTCCTTGCTGCCTGCCTTCCTGCCTACCGTATGCCTACACAACTGCATACCAACCCGTGTGCCTGCTAGACCGTCGTGGTGCCTGCTCATCTATCTCTCTCGAGCATACCACGACTTTTGAAGAGTTGCTTTCCGTCCAGCTGCCTGCCTAACCGACCTGCTGCCTACTCTACTACCTACCTGCCCGATTGCCTGCTAGACCATCGTGGTGCCTGCTCATCTATCTCTCTCGAGCATACCCTTTCTGCCCGTCCTGCTGCCTGGTTAGCTGCCTTACTCAAGCAACCCACGACGTACGAAGGCGGTCCTAATTTTATCTTTAATATTAACGTGGCTTACGTTTAGCTCATCTGAGCTTACGTAACGTTACAATGCCTACGAATGATAATCATTGTTATAGTGTATAGGTAACATAGTAATTAATTAGGATTATGAATTTGATTTTTCAAATTTTACGAACAAAGTTAGCGCGGCATGTAAAATGAGAAACGTCATCGAACTTCTTATATATTCACGATTATAATGTTAGCTAAACCGGGCATAAACTGTAGTAATTAGATTACCTACTACCACACAATTCATTACAATAACACTAACAAGGTGATATCCATAACAATCCACCGTAGAGTGCGATGCCTTGTTCTGCTATTTAACATAACATTATTACAATAAGAAATACTTATAATAACAATGCAAGTACCAACTATTGTTCAACTTTGAAATATGTCTAATTGCTTACGCTACTGTTGGAATGTAAATATTATTGCTAAAAGGAGCTGTAACAAATTTACAATTATTTTAAAGATTACGTACATTAGGCCGTTTTCAAAAAAGCATGTGGAGATCCTTTTGGAGTTTCTTTAAACCTATCAATAAACATACCTCAGAGCCAAATGCCATTTCTCAACATCAAAATTACAGTAACTGTTCAAGAATACGAGTGTCTGAAATAGGATAGTTTCTGTGTTACAGATCTCCCGGTTTTATTGTGGTACATTTTAAATTTACAAGATTTTATATATGACTAAAGTTCTATCTAGAATGCTAATTGCAAGACATTGCACACATTGCAAGAATTTCCACTGAGTATAAAAAGTGTATTTTCTACAAACTCTAGGAGTCCTTTGTACTCTATAACATATTGCTTGGATCTGATTTCCCTAAGGACCGCGGTGGTTATCCGACACTTTTCATGACAAAGATAAACGAAGGACCAGGATGTATAAATCAGACTAGGTTACGTTAGGACAAAAAATATATATATGATAATATTTTCAAAGTCAAAGTTTTTATTTCACTGTCTAAACTCAAAACTCAGTCGCGCAATAAAACTACAAATAAAAATATACCGAACCGCTTAAATATTACAAATTCAGTATAAAGCGTAAATAAAAACCATAACAATAAGGTAACAAATTATTCGGTTTTCAGGTTTTAGACAAAGTTGGGAACGTTTACAAGAAATTTAAAAGTATGTCATTGAAAATTCAAACTGAGAAAAAAAAAATTGTCATGGCTCAATAGGGATGTTAACTGAAAATTAGTTTTTCTTCTGTCAGTGAGATAAAAAAAAAACAATGGACACGTATTTTCTTTTGACAAACATAAAGTGACAACCATATTTTAATGCGTTGTAATATCTTGTGACGTCGGGGCGTTAGTGCACTTTATGACTACTGACTTTACGTCACAAGACCCCACTCCTGAACTTTGATGCAATTTATATTGTATTTTTTTATTGATTTGGTAAAGCAAAAAATATTTTTTTCAATATTATTTGATAATCTTACTGACGGAATAAATATAATTATGATTTTTCTATCCAAGAAACATACCTATTGCAAAAATGTTAGGAAAGCAGATAAATATCACGGCAAAAGTTACTGTTTATAAAGAAAGAAAGAAAGAAAAAGTGTTTTATTGCACCAGGTATGACGCAGACCATAACAATAAACGGTTAAACACCATTAGGGAAAGTGAGTCAATAACCTGTTTATTTATGAATGTTACAAGCAAACCGACAAGAATCTTATTTACGACAACATTTCCATGGCAAAAAACATGTCAACGCATAAAATACCACGCAAAACAATTGCGCAAAGCAAATATTTGAAAACGACCGAGAAAATACATCAACATTTATCCAACAAATAAAATACGCGGTATCTACATAATGTACGAAAAAAAAATGGTATAGGCAATAGGTAAATACTTCTACTCGCGACTTGGTTCATAAACGTTCTTACTTTAGATAAGATATATCCTATGAAAATCACCAGCAGTGCTTCCTATCAGCCTGTGCGAGAAAGTACTTAAATGGCTAAGACACAGTAAGACTGCCAGGGATTACCTTCGAAAGACCAAAACTAACATCTCATCATCTGCCTAGCCTTTTTCCCAACTATATTGGGGTCGGCTTCCAGTCTAACCGGATTCAGCTGAGTACCAGTGTTTTACATGGAGCGACTGCCTATCTGACCTCCACAACCCAGTAACTGAGTAACAACGGTACCCCTTGGCTAGACTGGTGTCAGATCTCAAGCTTCTGACTACTCGTAACGACTGTCAAAGATCTTCAAATGACAGCCGGGACCAACGGCTTAACGTGCTTTCCGAGGCACGGAGGATACTCGGTATGTTGAAATGGTCACCCATCCACGGACCGACTTCGTCAAGCGTTGCTTAACCTTGAAGATCGACCCGTGCGGCTGTTATTATTTAGCCACGAGCTCCTAAACTAAAGACCAAAACTAACAATGTTCCAAAAATTACTTGAGCTAATACGAATTAATATGGAATATAGAAGAACTGTTTTCATTTAAAGAAATGCACAAAAATATTTTGTGTTCTATTAAAATTAAAATGAGTTGAAATGTTTTCGTGTCTATTTATCTCTCTGATTAAAGTTGAAACAATCTTAATCAATATAAGTAAGCATAACCTGACCTGACATGTTTATTTGGAAGCCATTGTCGAATCTTAGTTTATAAACCCGTGAGATAAAAAAAATACATTCGATTGATTTGTTTATTCAGTTTTAAGACAATATTATGCAAGACTTTTATTTACCGTATGTAGAACTCACTGTGAATCGAAACATCACTATGACTGCGAAAACCAAGGCTTTTTAAAATGTTGAAAATGCTAATTCTTAATTCAAAAAAGGCATCCCTCTGGGCACGTGAAGAGTTGAGTAAAATGCTTGCCAATGACCAAAAAACTCCATCACGAACATCTCAAACGTATAACTATCAAAAAGGATGTTATATTTGCGTCATCGTTCGAAATTGTCTGCACGTGCAGTAGACGTACTAGCACAGCTCGCTGTGCTAGGAATATACGATGGGGCATGGTAATGACATCCCACACCAACGGCCTACCCAACTTCCAAGGTATTATGTTCATCCTGTCTGGCCTATTTCCATTGCCAGGTGCCAAGCCGTTGGGTCCTAAAATAACTGGAACCCAGACTATAACAAGACCCCAACAGGTCCATCGCGATCCGGAAGGTGATATCACCCAGCATAGTTCAATCTAAGCCAGCAGGAGAGACGTTGTTTTCTTTTATGGAACATTATTATATTATAGTTTCTAAGTACCTATACCGTGAGACTGGCAGGAATACCAAGAACAATCGGAAGCAAGGGTGAATGAAATATATCGTTATAAACAATAAATTCTTTCAAGTTTTTCTAGTATTGTTCTATGTTTATAAAATGATGAAATGATATCAAAGAAAAAAGAAAGAACTTTCCACACGTCAAAACTGTAATTCTTATATTCCCGATTACTAGGTATAACCTGGTAGTTTTTAAATTGAAGGTCAATATGTAACTTTTAGACTTTTGTAATCACCGTCATCGCTAACCATAAATAACCAAAAAATAGAACAGAATTGCAGATCCAATTTGGTCATTCAACATCTGCCTAGGATTTTACCAACTAAACGGGGTGTGTCTGATACCGATGCGAAAAAAAAATCATGGTACCTGATTGTGGATCCCTAGTGTTGGAATTTTTCGTAGATTTATTCTTTTTCTTTTAATTCCCTTTTTTTCACAAAAAGCATCAATAAAAATAAAATTCAAAGTGTTGGTTTATTCCCATCTCGGCACCGTGTCACCGTGTGTAAGGTTCACATAAAAATTTAAACACAGTATTCTAGGATTATTTATTCAATTAAACCTATTAGTTAATTTCCTAAAGTTTACAATAGAGGGCAACGCCACCAGCTAGTACCTTAACGCGCCGCACCGCCCGCTCTTTTGGCGAGCCGTCAAAGGACAAAAATCTAAAATCTGATTGAGCTAGATATGAATAACGATTTTAAACAGATTAGAACAGTCAAAAAAGCAGATTTCTTTATCAAAAATTTGGAAAAGTTTGAGAATAAGTCCAGAATAATGTACTGAGTCCATGGTATTTTTTTCGCGTCGGTGTCAGACACCCTGTATGCATTGGGATTCCATTTAACCAGATGCAACTCTTAAAACCATATTTTACGTCGGTCAGCTTATGTGACCTATATGTGACTACCGGACCTTTTGGTTCCGTGGGTTCAGACAAAAACCATTTTTTTCTAGCGGTTTAAATTCATATTCGAAACATATTGTTCCGAGAATTTTCTAACCAAAATCATAACATTCGTAGAGGTGTTGTAACACAATATTTGTTTTCACACCTACAAATATTATTTAAACAATGATTACCTATCTGGTAAAGTTTAAATTTTGCCTTAGTTAAATAAATATATTTTTTAAATATTTGCAAAAGGAGCAAGCAAGTAAGTATCTTATCATTTCCTTAATATTTCAATGTAAGGTTATATGTTATATTGAATATTACGTTATTTATATAGAACGTAACTAGAATAGTCAACTTCGAGACAAAAATTCTCAACCCCTTTAGGATCTGGAAACAGGTGGTGAAAAACAGGAATTTTAGACCTCCGATTTCTGGTGTTAGGTTCAAATTTTCTACTATCTTAAGAAAAGAAATCGTTAGAAGAAAAAAACATAATCCATCGAACCAGATTATATATATATATAAAAAATCGTATTCTTTATAGCAAAATAATTATATTATTTTAAATAGACCAAGGAATAGCTTTGCGACGTAATTGTCCTGCAGGTTGCAGATGTACATTGTAATCTTTTTAAAGAGCACGTGCACTATTTAATAATACTCGCTAATATAAAATTCATAATTAAACTAACCCTATTGTTGGCAATGGGAAAAGGTTTGAAACAATGACCTATATGAATGTTTGGTAAGAATGAGTTTATAAACTCTGACACGTTATTATTACATTTTTATAGATGTATCGAGTCGTATTATTGCTTCATCAAGGGCATAATTTTATAAAATTCTAACAATCACTTCACCAATGATACTTCTCTAAAATGTATGTAAAAAAATCGTGCAAATATTTATCTTATAATAATGTCCAACCATTCAATATATTCTTTTGTGTACAACTTGTATTTCATTTGAGGGCTATTTAAATATTGGGTGCCACAAACAACAAAAGAATTTATCGAATAGCTTGTACATTTTTATTAGATCTTCAAGGGTTTCCAATAATCATTAAAAATAAATCAATATCAATATAATTTCATATCCACCTAACGTATAACCTGCGAGATAAAATTAATTATTTGATCATGGAGAAAAAATAATGAGGAACCTAATAAATATTAACCAATACAAGGGTACCTATTTTGAAACCAGTTTCAGCAACTCACCAGAGGATAATTTCATTTTATCAAGCAACTAATTCCTGATCCAAAATAACTTTAAAGGCTCTAAGAATCATTAATCTATTATTCTATAAATTTGTGTATATCTACACAAAAACTTGAATCCTACAAATCTCAACCTCAGACACTCCAAACTAATTCACGGAAATGACAAAAAAACTGAAAACTATAGATAAAACATGGATAAAAACTATTTAAAATCTCTGATGCACTGAATCTGTACCAACGTAATACACATGCCCTATGAATAAGGATTTTTTTTTTCACCTATATAATTTCACTGCAGTAAAAAACAAAGCAACTCCTTAAAATAATAATTGTAAAGGAATAAGTCTATATTGCAATATATTAAACTAATAAAATTAAATTAATGAAACAATATAATCCTTAAGATTGCCATTAAAACAAAATTAAAGTTAATAATCTAAGAGAAAAGGCCTTTGCCCTATTGTAGGACAAACGCAGGTTATTATTTTATTAAAACAATTAAAGTAAAATTAAAAAGAAAACTTACTGTTATAAATTTATAATTAGAACACGTTTTTCTTTTATTCCATGAGCGTGTTTTACGTGCGCTGTTCAGAACTTCTAATAACACTGGCACTAATGTTGTGGCACACCATTATAATATTTACATTGTCGCTTAGGCACGACGCTATCGATATGATTGACGTTATCATCTGTTATGCTACCTTTATGCATCCGATCTTAGGGATCTTAAGGGGGATATTTTTATCGTGGGTACTTAGGATCTAAAGTATCTCGGTCTCCTTTATTCGGTTATCCTATAAAGCCGTCTTGCAAAATAATGTGCAATATTTTCTTAGATAAGGAGGCACTTGCCAATATGTAAAAATTGAGGTTGATAAAATTTGGTCCTTTGGGCAGCAAGTATAATGAACATCAATTTTTGTTTAATTTATAAAATGTATTTATTATATTTCCTGCTGGCAGTTACACTTTATAGGCTGGTATTATTATATTGATTAATTTATCTAGACACTGTGACAAGAATTCTTTGGGGACTGATTAAATTGGAAACACCGAATTACTATCAAACTTTTCTAACTATCACGTTTTTTGGTTAAACTTGTCTAGTATTTTTTAATGTTATTTCGAGTTTTTTTTTTTATCTTATTACCATAATGAATCGAAGCACGACAAATCGTATTTTCAGTTTTCAAGAGTTTACGGCCAAATTTCAAGCGGGAAAGTTGCTTTTCGAATTGGACGATGTATACTGTCGAACAGCAAATATAAGCTAGTATGTCTACATTTTAATGTTAAGCATGGTAAAGGAAATGTAATCTTTTGTCAATCTTGTGTATATCTACTAAATAGCTTTGTTTATGTTGAGTTAAGTTTATGAAATTTACCTACGATTTATACTACACAATGAACGGTTTTGATCCTTTTATGTAATTTATTTAGATAATATAGTTACAATAATATGGTATGTTTTTATGTAATTTAACATGCCTTTATTGGTTTCAGGAGTTTGCGAAAGCACAATTTGGTGCATAGTGCACGAAGGTATGAAGAATGGAGGTAAAAACCTCTTGGAATTAAAAGACAGGCCGACCTAGGAAATAGATCGATGATTCTGATCTATGTGCGATTCGTCAAAAAATGCAATTTTTACCTGTTCAGCCTGCTACACTAAGAAAGCTATTGGCAGTACTGAAGGAATATTTACACAATTAGCAATTCTTAGATAATTTCAATATACTTTAAATTTAAGAAATGTCTTTCAGGCAACATTTCGGGAGTGGAATACTTGGAGTCATATTTTTTAGAACATGATAATAAATAAAATGTCAACATTACATAGGTTTCATTTTATTTTTGCACCCTGAGAATGCTTTATAATTATAGCCTCTTTACTATCATGCAAATTTAATGCATATAAACCAGTAACTAATATTTTATTAAAAAAATACAAAGTATCAAAACTTTTCAGTCGACATCTAAACAGGGATCTGTTGTGTTGACAATTTATTTAAATGATGATGGCGACCTCCTTTCTTCATACCTTTCTTGACAGTCTATATATATCATGGTATTGATGAATTAAGACTCTCCTCTATAGTTTGTTATATGCGTGTTCGAAACCGGACCAACCAACATCATTTTATACACGTAGATAATTCATTTATATATAAATTTTATTTATAGCATTTTTTTAATACTCTCAAGCTCGTGAAGGAGAGGCATGAAATGATCCTGCAGTCTTCAGACGATGCGTGGAACTACCGGCAGCTCAATAGACGGATCTCTAAGTACCTGAAAATCGACCTTCGCCGATTTAATACTGAGGGTATTAAAGATGCAATTTATAATAAGGGCCCGACACTGTACCGAAGACAGCCCGGAAGTCAGCCTCTACGGGATTAGTGAGGCTCTGAAACAATTTCGAAATAACAAGACTCCGGGTGATGACGGAATTACGGACGAACTCCTGAAGACAGGTGAAAAACCAGTACTTAAGGCCCTTGAGAAGCTGTTTGATGCCGTCATACTCGAAGGGAAAACGCTACAGGCATGGTGTAGGGGTGTGATGATACTCTTTTTCAAGAAGAGCGATAATACCCGGTTGAAGAATTACGAGTATATGCCCATCTCTCCATCTCCAATATAAAAAAATCCATTTATTTATTTTCATTTTCATTGGCGCTGAATATTTCTTCGAAATAAACTGGGTGCAATCAGCAATGTAAATATGGATAAGCAAGAAAATAATTTTACAGATAAAAATCAAAAGAAAACATTAACATCTATGTTTTCTTTATGAAGTTCGTCGCTCTTAACAGATTAAATGATTAAATAATGAGATCATAAACTATACACATTTGCTGAATAAATAAATAACTCGAGGCAGACGGGTAAGTGATCGCTCTAATACTTAATCTTATGTAAATAAAGTAAACATTTTATTGCAGTAATGTTGCAAAAAGGCAACGTGTCTCTCTTTCTCTTTCTGCTTATAATTCAAGAACTAGCATATTTTTTATTGCTTTCAAATAACAAGATCATTAATTTATTTCAATTAGACCTTAGTAGTTAAAACTCTACCTTAAAATTTTAAACTACTTATCAGTGGTTATAAAAACCAACCTAACTTTTATCTTTTTCCAAAGTGCCATGAGTGGGATTTTACATCGGCAAAAATGACGAACTTTCGAACAAACTTTCCTCCTCCACTCTTAAAACATCCTCAAACTCCGTATTTATCGCATAGGCGATGAATTTTTAAAATTCCTTCCGTAGTGCTAACTCGTGTTGCTGTAAAGGGACTCGTATTTTTAACCCAACAGTCCAGCGGCTTAAGCTAAATGTTGACTTTCTTTGAATCTATAATATTATAATATGCAGGAACAACCGCGAAAGTAAATAATGAATATACTTACCATCCTAAATGAATTCCCTAATACCTAAGTAATTTTAAAAACTGCACCAAATCCACACGTAGTTCTAAATGATGTAGCGTTACGTTTAGCTCAGAGGGAGCTAAACGTAAGCCACGTTAATAAAATAAAAAAAGAAATTAAAAATTAATATAAACTGAGGAACCGGCTTCAGACTTCGTTGGTTGCTTGCGTTCGACAGCTAGGCAGGCAGCAGGACGGACGGGTACTCTTCTCTGCTCGAGGTATGCAGGTGGTGATCAGGTACCTCGACGGCAATCAGGCAGGCAGGCTGTAGTCTCGACGGACAAGCAGACACACAGGTTGGTATGCAGTAGAAGGCTGTAGTGGTAGGGCAGGCAATCGGATAGGCAGGATATAGAGTAGACAGCAGGACGGATAGGCAGGCACACAGATAGATGGTCGAAGGCGCAGGCAGCAAGGGATGTGGAGGCCGGGCTGTGGCTTCATACGCCGATCAAAACGAGCCCTTTAAGTTGAACGGTGACCGACGAGGTTAATGACGCAGTAAAAATGCTCACATTTAAGTTTCACACTCAATAGAATATATTTAATGCACTCAAAGATTGATAACATTCACAGCCGTATAAGTTATAGTTTTCAAGAGTCTTCAGATACAATAGTACACTTGGTAGTATTAAGAATTCAACCGTCTTTCGGCGTTCAGTCCCGTTTCGAAAACTAAAAATTGACGCCCGTTTTTCATCGTTCTGTGTTCTATCTACATTTCAAATACAAATTTCAATTAAGAAATAAAGACCAGAACGAATAAAAACGGTTCACAAAGGGGTCAGCTACGCTACCCTTATAATAGTGTAAACCTAGCTTAAAGGAGGTTTAGTCCATGGTACCTATGTTACGGTCTATGGTTATAAGAAAAATAAAATAGACAGACAGATGTCATGTCAGATGAAAATGTCACAATAGAAAAATATTGCAAGAATCACAAATTATCAATATAATTTAAGTTTCAGATGTTAAAACAATCAGACATAACTAAAAGTATGCTTTTCAGATGATAACAATAGAAAGAAAACATAAAAATGAATTACAAAAGTTGATAAAATATCAAAATATATGAAGGTATGGTTTGTATAATGTTATGAATTGTAAATAGAGTTAAAAAATGTGGATCTGTAAATCAGAACACCACAATGAATACATCCCTCCGGAGCAACTGGACAGATTCGCAGCTGGACAGATTAGCAACTGGACAGAACGTGTACAGTCCAAGACATAATTTATTTCATTTATTCATAATAAAGCCTTACGTATAAAATTGAAATATAGAACAAGGCGAAAAAGCAACTGTGAAACCCTGATTCCCATTAAAGTGGATGAGTTAAGGATAGGTTACACAGTGCGAGCTGCTGATGTGGCAGTAGACAGCTACTGTGCCTATGTACTCGTATGACAGTAGCTCGACTCGCCTCGCACGGTCACACTATGCAAGCTGCTGGCTTCGCAGAAGACAGCTACTGCACCAGTGTACTGGCATATTCGTCAATGGCAATTCGTCTGCAATGTTGTCGCAAAATACACGTTTAATCACAGTACATACCACAATAAAAGCGGTTACGAAAATACTTTGTGTTGAAATGCTTAGAATTGAAAGAGCTATACAAAAAAAGAAGAAGAAAAGAAGTATTTGGGTCAGGGATTGGTTGCAAAAAAAAGGGGCAACGCATACAATATTTAAAGAGCTATATGATGAAGATCCCCGAGAATATAAAGCGGTTATGAGAGTGACACCTGAACAAGTGGAAATACTTTTAAATTTAATTGCTCCAAAAATTCAACGTGATGATACACTGATGAGGGATGCGATACCTGCAAGGGTGAAGTTGGAAATAACTCTGGTATACCTTTCTTCTGGGATATCGTATAGACTATTGTCGGTATTTTTCAGAGTTTCAAAAGCATCCATAATTAAAATAATACCAGAAGTGTGTGCTGCTATCAATGAAAGTCTAAAAGGTTATATCAAAGTAAGTAATTTTTATTATTCTTAATCAAATTCACAACGGATTTGTTAAAGTTTTTGCACATATTAAACGTGAACTTAACATAGTAATACTTAATAACTACAGTACTACATAGCTTATTTCGTTATTTTAGAGATTGATATTGCTGAAGAAAGTATATCATTACGGAGTATAGATTGTGAAGATTGATCCAGCAGTGGCGTAGAGTTTGCAGATATTGTAGGTTCAACAGGTTGATAATTTACAGACATTGTTTGTGAAGGATTTACTGGAGCTGCGAACACTACAGGCTGTGATGACAGCGTACATTCATTATGGAGTATAGATTGTGAAGATTGTTCCAGTTGTGTAGAGTGTGCAGATATTGTAGGTCCAACAAGTTGATAATTTACTGCAGGCTGTGGTGATGGCGTACATTCAGAACTGTAATCAGAAGGTGTATACACAATTCTAGCACAGAGGGCGCTTTTACGGTATCTAGAGAGTATTGCCTGTATTTCATCTGTCGCATCAATTCTATCAATCGGAGGTAACTGTTTGAGCTGCAGTGCTACATGTCTTCCAATAACATCACATTCATCTTCTAATTCTCTTGGAATCGGGGCAGACACGTTTACTAAACTGTTATTTAGTTCTTTGAGCTCATTCACAGCTGCTTGAATTTCAGACCGTTCTGATGATACTTTCGTCTTTAATTTTGGAGTTTTTGGTGGCCTCATCACTTTTGTAGGAACGGCGTTGTTGCTATTGACACTAGCATCAAGGTCCTCGTTATTCATGGCCTCGTTTCCTGACATTGATCCAACGTTGCTTCCTGACGTTGACGCATGATTTGGTTCCTGAAATTAATGTTACTCTTTTATTTTTCAGATACCCAATGTGGAAGAATGGCAAGATATAGAAGTAGGATTCGCTTCGAGGTGGAATTTCCCGAATTGCTGTGGAGCTATTGATGGGAAACACATAACAATTCAAGCACCACCAAATTGTGGCAGTGAATATTATAACTACAAAGGAACAAACAGTATAGTGCTCATGGCCGTCGTAGATCACGATTATACTTTCAGATATGTAGATATAGGCTCATACGGTCGTAATGCAGATGGTGGGGTATTTCAAAACTGCTCTTTGTATCCGTATCTAGAAAACAATTTATTGTTGCCTGAAAATGGTATTCTAGTTGGAGATGATGCCTTCCCTTTGAAGCCGTATTTACTAAAGCCCTACAAAAATATATTGACTACCGCAGAAAAGATATATAATTATAGATTGAGCAGAGCAAGAAGGATTGTGGAGAATGGGTTTGGCATTCTAGCATCTCGTTTTCGTGTTTTGGGAAAGCCAATTCAAGTTAAAGAGGAAACTACGATAAAGATCGTCTTATGTGCATGTACATTACACAATTGGTTACGTACCACTGCATCAAGCACTTATACACCACCAGGAACTACAGATTATGAAGACATCATAAACTTTCAAATCATTCTGGGGCAGTGGAGGTCCGAAATTAATGAATTACCGAGTATTCGTCGCTCGAGAATCAATAATAGATCGAAAGCAATAGCAGAGAAAATGCGTGATAAATATAAAAATTATTTCAATGGCGAGGGAGCAGTTACGTGGCAAAATGATATGATTGTGTAATTAGAAATAAAATACTTACCAGATTACTTAGTGTTTCTTTTTCTTTTAGATTTATTATTTTCATAATATAATCCATAGAATCGAACCACTTGATAGATGGTTTATAGATCTCATCAGTGCCAGATCCACTTTTTTTGCTTTTTTCAATTTTCAATAACTCCTGGTTATACGTAGAACGTAAATTTTTGATTTTTTTTGTAACTTCATTCGTGTTTTGTAAATTAAATTCCATGCGGATGTGTTCTAACGACGCTTTACGCAAATCTCTGTTCTTATAATTAGGATCCAAACAATTCCATAAGTTCGTTTGATCTTTGTATAGCTCCACAAACTTTATATTTTGATCGGATGTCCATCTTTCCGCCATTTTGACGCCGAAACAAGAAACACTGTAGCGTGGGCCCGAGCGTACGAGCTACTGTCATTTCGCAAAATCGTGCGAGTTGACGACCGAGCGGCGTGCGAGTGGCGTGGTGGGGGAAGGCAAGTAGCGAGTAAAAACAAAAAATGTTGAAGTAACTCGGACGCGAGCTACTGTCCCACTCGCACATGACAGTAACTCGTATGATGCGGTCACACGGTGCAAGTAACTGCACCTCAGTAACTGACTCGGTCAGCTCGCATGCCAGCTCGCACTGTGTAACCTAGGCTTTAGGAATATGGACTTTATGAAAAAGTGGTCAAGATAGGAAAGTGGACGACTTGCTCAAGAGGAAAAGGGCTGACTCTTTTCAAGCATCGATTTGTACAATTAGGCCCATCAAATTAGCTTAACAAATTGCACTGAAACCGTTTAACCAGCTTTTCTCGCTACATATTGACATAACCAAGGGTAGTGTGTGTGTGTTAACTTTGTACTAGTACTGTTTATTCTTTTACCAAATAAGTCTCTTGAAACATATACAAGAATGCTTAGAATTTTGAAAGAACAATTGTCTGTTAATATTAGACAGTTCAAGTGAGATTATGAATCAGCTATTGCACAAGCATTAAAATGTATCCATCAGATCTTATAGTCCAATGCTGTTTTTATCATTTTCTGCATGTGGAGTGGAAAAATCTAAAGTATTGAAATTTACATCTGGTGTAAATGGTCGAAAATTGACACAATTGTGTACGCAATTAGCACTTTTGCCAAACATTAATATGTTAGGTATTAATATACCTGAGTGCTTTTTGTCAATACATGAAATGGCTACAGTAGATGAAGAATGTAAAGACTTTTTTAATTATACTATAACAAATTATTGGATGACGAACATTAGGGACTGAATAGTTATCTTGTTACAGAGAAAAATTACTACTAACTACTAACGCTATAAAAGGTTTGCACCGGCGAATTAATGACAAAATACCAAAAACATACATCCCTATTTTTTTATTTCTACAGTTATTAAAACAGGAATCGAAAATCAGTGATACCAAAATAAATGAAAGTCAATATCACTGTGATGAAATAAAAACGTCGGCCAAAGCAAATGTTAATTGATAAGCAGATACAAAATATATTATAGGACTGAGTTAACGAAAAAAAATCAGTCATGACATGCTTAGAACGCCTACGGTCGTTACAATTATCTCAATATTATTAATCAGAAATTACAAATTGTAAGACATGTCTTATTCTATTGTCGTGCCTTTTTGTTTTATAGACTTTCCTTGAATAAACACTTTTTAAATTTAATACCTATGTTTCATAGTTTATAAACTAATTGTTTTCGCGAGTATACTCTGACCAGTTGCTAATCTGTCCAGCTGCGAACCTATCCAGCTGCAAATCTGTCCAGTTGCTCCGGAGGGCTTTTCGATATGCATGTTGAATATCATAAAAAATGATTAAGATCACCTACGCTACGTCAAATGCGTAGCGTAGGCACGGTAGAGCCCCATCCGTTAAATATATAGTGACCATAACAAATTCAGTTCTGTATCAATTGTCTATCTTGATCTTCATCTTGGATCTAAAAAAGTCCCAGTTGCGCATCAACCGCAGTGGTACTTACGGCAGTCGTTCCTATGTCGAGATAAAGATGTGGTCGGCGTCAAATCGAGACAAGTACTGGTGAAAACCCAGTTAATCAGCTTCGATCCACGAGGCTATAATGTGATATGACCTGAATACCAGGTCGTGAGTAAGTTACGAGTATTTATTGGGTACTTATATTTATGTTAAACCAACATATGACATTAGGAGTTATGAAGAACAATAGAGCCTAGAACAAATTCTATGAGCGTCAGCAATTGTCTGATAAATCTGTTTTCGCTGGTTGAACATAAAATATTTAGATCTTCGTGTTGCTTGTACATTTAGTTGTTTGAAGTCTGATTAGAGTCTCTTAGACCTTCAATAAAATAAGCAATCTATCCACTTTTGAAAAGGAGTCCTCCCTTTTTATCGTTTACGGATACGGCATCCGTAAACGATAAAAAGGGAGGACTCCTTTCTAGAGATCAGAATTAGAAAATAGTACATTATGGTACAAGTGTGTAATGTTGGTGATTACCACTGAGGCACTATTGAGACCCGAGCCGTCAGGCGAGGGTCTTAAGAGAGCCGAGGACGGTAATCATCAATACACACGTGTAACATACGACGTTTTTCAACACACTTGTGAAGAAAATTATACAAAAAAATCATTTCCAACAGTGAAAACGAGCTGTGAAAAATTTTTCGCAATGGCGGGCAAAATTAATCAGTTTTCCTATGCGCGCGCATCTAACAATGGCGATCGGCCATAGACTAAAAAAAATGATGTTTCTTTTTTTTGGCTTTTCGCGGATAGCGTTTTAGCCACGTACAAAATGGGGAATTTCAAGTTTTCTTTATAAAAACAATAGTTATATTTAAGTGAAAGTTTTATTTATTAAACACGTACAAGTTGAAATTATCTATTTAAATACGAAGTTGCATGAAATGTGTTGCATTTGTACTATTGAGCACGATCTTTTTTGTATCGAAACTTTTTTAAGAACAAAGCAACTCACCCAATAAATTAAAAAAAAAAGACTCTTTATCTCACTTGTGAATAATAGTAATGAAAAAGTCACAGTTTGATAACAGGTGTCATTATTGGTTATCGTGCAATTTCATACCAGTTTTCTTGATACTGTGTGACAAATTAAGATAAATACATCATTGGCACGTTTCAAAAATTATCTGGATCATGTGGCCAATCTCTTTGAATACATGCTTCCACTTAACATAAGACATAGATAGCTATCTACACGCGTCAATAAGATCATGTCAGATTGAAAACATTTGAGATTTAAATTTTCTATGTAACACTCTAGATAGAATCTTTCTGTGGGGTAGTATACTCAACGCCCACGCCTGACATATTCTCTCAAAAACGATTAATAGGAAACAGTTCTATTATAGTGTGGCTATTTACAGGGTTCAACAATGACCTGGGAAAGATCGCGGGGAACCGATGAAGCTTACGGAACCGTCCGATTTGATGTGTCAATGCTTGGGGTAGGCTTATAACCAGCTGCTGTGGATGTCTTTCGATTGAATATTGATGGTTTTTTTATAATATTTCTAGCTTGTTATAAGTGGTAGAAAAACTTAAGGAGACTTCACGGTCGACACCTAGTACCTCCCTCCTAAACATACCTGCAGTTTTCGGGGTTTGTTCACCAAACAACTCATTCCTGTCTGAATTCAAACCTGGCCACTTAAAAGTGACTGGTGACATTATAAAAGCAATAAAAAGATACCAAGTTTACTGAAAATTACTGTCTATTGATGTAAATTGATTTCTCCAATGCTTTAAATACCATCAGTCACTCGAATGTCACCAGTGCCAATATACTCCTATCTATCCTTTCCCATTTTATGGTTTCTTTCGAGGCCTGGAATGGTTATCTACTTAACTTTGGGAACGTCAGCAGTCGATTCGCGTTGATCAGAGCTTTTCGAGTTGGTATTATTCGAATGCTGGAGTGCCGCAAGGTGGTATTTTTTCTCCACTTTATTCAGCGCCACGAGTGGAAGGTTTACCGGATGCCCATAGAAGATGTACCCTAACAAGGCCTTGGATGCCTAAAAAAATTGGTCTGATAGTTTATTGTGTCCGGTTTAAAGATGTCAGGCCATTGCAATGGCGGCTATGGCATTTGAATTTTGCGCTAGGGGCGCTGGTCTGACTGAGGTCTTCAATAATGTCAAATTTCATAGTTTTTTTGGCTTTTAGGGCGAGTTTATTCACAATTGTTTTAGTGTTGTGAATATTTTCCAAATATGGCAGATTAAGAACTTACTTACTAACCAATGCTTTTTATGATTCAGAAAATAGTATCCACCAATTTTTTTGAAAAAAGAGGGCCTTTGACCACGCTTTCCGAAAGGGTTTATTGTTTGAAAATGACATGAGCTATAAAGTTAAAATGACTAAATTACACTGACCTCTATCATACTAGTACGCTGGACTACATATTAACGATGACAAAATGAAGACATTTGATTTTCGCCATTTTGGCGCTGATAGCAACGTGACGTGAGAGTACATGGAACTAATATTAGAGATGGGACACAGCTTTCGTTAAAAAAATACTTTTATGGGCTTTATCGATCGTAAGAATAATTAAATACGTAAGAGAAAAAAACTTTCCAGTTATTTTTATTATGATTCATTTTTAAGTAATAGAATAATTGCTGTATAGGTTAACTGAAAAATATTTTAATTCAGATTGAAAGCTATAAACTAGTGGTGCTAGTAAAGTTATAGCGCATTACTGTCAGATCAGTGAGATTTAAATATGGGGATAGGCTAACAACTTATCCTTAAAACTAGTATATTTGAGCAAGTATCTCCTCGCTCAAGTACACTAGTTAGATTAATACTTACAATCGTTCAGATTCACTCGGTTGGCGCTCATCGGATTCGTGAAGGGAACATCATTTACACAATAATAATAATAAATGAAATGGATAATCATTTACAACGGTCGTATTTCTCGCTCTCATCGCTGAGGAATCTCGAATTGTCTCTGTAGTGTTAAAGTGAAAATAATAGTGACATCGCATTCCAGCAAGGTGAAGACTTATATCAGTTTTCAACTCTGTTTCAGATGCAGATAATAAATTGTTTGTCTTCAAAACATTTGTTAATAAAATTATAATTATCATGATATTATTCCAGAATTAATTCTAGGCTCAGGAACATTGAGTTAAATGTACTACGAGAAAGAAGAATAGAAGCTATTTCAAACAAAAGATTGCGCGTAGGTAATTCGGTGATAGCGAGGTAAGCAGGGGCGAGGGGAGGGGTTACGTTCTCACAGATAGACAATCAATGCGCGCAGATGTCCTTTTTCTTACTCTTTGAAATTTACACAAACATGGCCGCCCTCCCGCGTCCGCGGTGACGCAACGTCACGAGATACAATAAATTGATAAAATATAATTAAATTAAGCGTGTTTTCAACTTACCTACTGTTGAAAACTCATTCCTTGACTTTTATTTATATTTCTCGAGTTGTTTGAACAGTATCTCAATTCACACGAAGGCATTTTATAAGAAACAAAACTAAGTACTCAAACGATACACGTTGCAGCGAGCGCTTGCCACATACTAAGTGAGTTGGGGTACGCGCGCTCTAACGCGTGTTACAAACAATTGAGTTGAGGAGTCTCCTCTAGTACGTAGTATATTTAACTCAATGCTCAGTAACGTGGTGATTGGTACAAGAGTGAGGCCTGTGCTCAGCGGTTGGCGAAGTCAGGCTGTGGATGAATATGATGATGATTCCAGAATTTAGTATTACACATTGCTTTTGAACATATTATTACTGATTATTAGGCATTCATATAACATTCATCACCAATACCAATATGAGATATTTAGTTCCAACATACTACGAGAAGTCAATACAGTAGATGACTGATACGCCTTGCCAAGTCTACTATTTTTATATTAGTGCAATTTAAAAATATCACTAATACTGATATATTAGTTACAATATTATAATATTTCAGGGCGAATATATTAGTATTACCTAATTTTGAGAAATATTGGTACTAACCCATCTCTAAATGTGTCAATTTTAGTTCCTAATACGCTCGAGCGGGGCGCTTTGAATCAGCACAAAGATCAACTGTCATTTCATATAGCATGTTTAGTCCAGCGTACTTGTATAATAGAGGTCAGTGCTAAATTAGCTAAGTACCGAAAAGTCAAATCCCGTTTAAAGTCATTTTAAAAATAGAGCACGTTTAACACTTATCTAGGGGTCTTAATGGGTGTGTACTTTGCATTTGTTTTACGAAAACTTTTAATTAACTAACCTACGGTTCCTAATTTTCATTTCAGAAACTGAGGAATGTGTATAAGTGTGAAATGTACTCGTATTGTAGCTCAAGAATGACTAAAGTTCATGTGTTCATTACAGTCTTTATCACTTTGACGGCTTCTTGAGTGTTGTTTTCAAATACCTGCATCCGTTTTAGTACAAGGTTGCAAAACAATGCCTCACTTTCAGTATTTAATCCATCGTATAGCATCTTCAAATATAATCTTATCATTATTTATCTAATGCCCTTCCTATAAGTTCCTTAAAAATCCTACGAAGGGCATGTGCCACATGACCAAAATAAATAAAATCTCGATCTCATTGAAGATTTAAAAGATAAATCAAATCTTATCTAATAATCTATTTCAATATGACATTTGACTCTATATGATCTGTCTGATGTCTATCTTGAAATATAGTTCATCCTAGTGTCACAATAAATATTTATTTATTCATTTATTATTATACTATCGCATAAGCTCGCACACTCACTCATACTTACAATCACATTACACACACTCTTAAACACCCACACACACATAATTTCAGACAAATACACTACACTTTCATTTAAAGTTTTTTTTACTTTATTTTGTTACTCTTGAACTTGTCCTAATGAATTATTGTGTATAATGTGTGTCGTATTTTTCTTTAAGCACATCACTTTGAAGGGACAGTGGCTTCTACGATCATCATCTGCCTAGCCTTTTCCCAACAATGTTGGGGTCGGCTTCCAGTCTAACCGGATTCAGCTGAGTACCAGTATTTTACATGGAGCGACTGCCTATCTGACCTCCACAACCCAGTAACTGGGTAATACGGTTCTCCTTGGCTAGACTGGTGTTAGATTTCAAGCTTCTGACTACTCGTAACGACTGTCAAAGATCTTCAAATGACAGCCGGGACCAACGGCTTAACGTGCTTTCCGAGGCACGGAGGAAACTCGGTATGTTGAAATGGTCACCCATCCACGGCCCGACCTCGTCAAGCGTTGCTTAACCTTAAGATCGACCCGTACGGCTGTTATTATTTAGCCACGAGCTCCTCAACAGTGGCTTCTACGATACAGGTACATAAACCTAGTTTAGCAGTCAGGGTTTTCACTCTGGAACACTAGCCTAAGCTATTTATAGATCAAAATAATGTAATGCATTTATGGAGAAATAAAGATCTATTATTTATTGTTAGTATTATTTCCACACACGTGATCGTCGTCTCTTTAATTCTCAACTTCCGAAATAAGTTTATAAAATATAATTGAGACTTGGGGGATGCCTTTGTTCAGCTGTAGAGGACCTCTTTCGGCGGAAATGAAGATAAATTGGAAGTCAACACATATCTTCGTTCAAAAGTCCGAAGTTGAAGATGAAAGTTTGGAGTGGAGATTACCTTCCTAACGACTTTGTACTGTACCACAAAGTACGTGAGGCGCGCCGCAGACAGTGAATCCACTACGAACAAAGCGCCGTTTTGCTTACATTACTATTTTACAGTGTTTCTCAGGCAATATTGGACAGATCTCAGACGTGGTCGCCGAAAATTATTTTCCGTTAATATTTTGTAAAAACCTGTGTTTGTAAACACAACAGAGGCAGGTACATTTTTTACCAAAATAATAAAATACACTTTCTTGTTTTAAAAAGTGAGCGATGTACAGCCAATGTAAGGAAGCCTGAAAATCAATTACATACTGATGCTTACGGTCATTTAATTTATCAAGATGACAAGTTAGCAATTCAATATCTAAGAAAATGATAAATTACTTTAAGTCCATAGACGAAATTGAACATTGTAGCTTTTTTAAGGAAAGGCAATGAAACTTATCACCCTTCTAGATCTCAACTCTTCTTTGTTTTCACATTTATGTTTTTGGTGGGATCATTATTTCACCATTGTTACGTCTTGTTACCCTCCAACCTTCGTCGAATGTGGCGTAGTGATCTATAATGGATATTTGATGCTGTGTCTACTCTCTAAGGCATGTAAGCATGATATGATTTACGTTAAAACAAATCGTTCTATTTGTGTTTGTTAACATATACTACCTACCCCTTTTCATTAAAATTCAGAATCAACATAGTAGCAACCCTAATGACTCCGGCAAGTTTAGGTAAAAATTTTCGATGTCAGCGGGAATGGACCTTCTGAAAACTTTCTATTTTGTGACTGTACCGCTTGAAGCTGGTGACCAAGTATTTATTGAAATTGGTTATCAATGTTGTAAGAAAATATGTAGAAGAAGACATAGAAAGGATAATACTGATATGACGGGTGATATAAATGTATGGAAAAAGAAAATGTCAGATATTATATAACAACAAACCCTAGAGGAAGACCAAATAAAAAATGTATGGACAGTGTAAAAGATGATAACATCTATAGAAAGGGGATGACTACTGAGATGAGTAGAGCAATGCATAGAAAACAATTATATAAAAATATGAGCAACTCATGGAAAGAGAAATGTTACGCTGGCCCGAAATCAATTAGAAAAGGGGCAAGAAAATGAAGATGATGACGTGTATATTTGTATAGTTCGATCATGCATGGAGTACTGTTCTCATTTCTGGGACAGATCTACCAAATACCAGCTTGATGCACTAGAGTCGATTGAAAAGCGGGCCAAGAAGCTTATCAGCAATGAGGCTCTGGTCAAGTCAAAGCTACAGAGCCTTGAACATCGTTGCCGAGTTGCCAGCTTGTCGGATTTATATCGGTTACATTTCGGGGAGTGTGCGATGGTATTTCATGATTAAATTCCACCTAGCCCGTTTCATTATAGGACTACCAGACGTACGGCGATGAGCTATCGATACATGGTAGACACCCATCTTATCTTCTTATCTTGTAGAGGGGCCGAGAAGTAACTCGGACACTTCGACCCATTGGGATCTATTGTGGTCCCCTAGATAACCTACTCCTCCCCAATCTCGCTAAAAACTCTTTTCATGAGTTTTGCAACAAGACTAGGAGATATGAGCCTATAGTCTTCTGGTTTTGGATATCCAGCCCCTAGGAGACTCAATCGTTTAACAACCAGTGCATCGCATGTACACAGAAGTTGCTCCATGCGTTCCGTATGTTCCCCACACGATCTGCACATGGGTGTCGCGGTTAGACCTATCTTCATGAGCATATATGTCGTTGGTTCCAAAGTGCCCAGTAAAGGCCCCAAGCAGGTAGCGGTTTTACCCCCTGCTCATATTCCAGATGCATTCCCGGTCTTTGAACGTAGAGCCTAGGAATTTCCTGGACTGTTGTAGACCAGTAGTAGACAGCCAGTGTGTTAGTTGTCTGTGATCTGCAAACTCCTTACATGTGGCTTTTACGAGACACGTCGAAATGCCTACACATGGTTCTAGACCCACAAAATCATTTGCTGAGCCCTCTCTTGCCAGTTCATCTGCCATTTCATTACCATGGATCCCTTTGTGCCCAGGGACCCACATCAGTCTCACCCTGTTATGCTTCCCAAGCCTGTTTAGGGCTTGGACAAAATCCAGGATAAGTCTGGAGTCCACTTTGTAGGATATGGCATCCTACAAAGTGGACTCCAGACTTACAGGCTTTGATTGCAGCCTCACCAAGAATATAATTATATATATTTACCTTTGGTTCCTCTATCTATATTCTCTTGAGCACAGGTTATTATGGCATATGTTTCTGCTTGGAATACAGTTGCCATCTTCCCTAAGCTTTTGCTACATTTGTAACCTTTTGCGTATATTCCCGCTCCTGTACCTGATCCCATTTGGGATCAGGTTTACCACACCTTACTATCTTGTTCTGGTGGATCGAGTCCCTTCGTCCAGTCCTCTATTGTAGGGATTTGGACCTTAAAAGTCCTTTCAAACACAAACATAGTTTGCATTTTATCGGATATCATGCTAGTTACCCGATCCAGGCCTTCAATGCCATCGAACTTTATATGGTTGGTCTTTGGCTTAGAGGCATCCCATAGTCCAGCAACAGCAAGACGATGTAATGTCTTCCTTGCCTCGAATTCAACTATCATATGCAGAGGAGGGATATTGAGGTATCTCTCAACCGCTGCCGTAGGAGTTGTCCTGAAACCACCCGTGATTCCGAGACACACTGTTCTTTCTAACCTGCTGAGTGGCGCTTTGCATGAGGCAAACTTTGTTTTTGGCCACCATACTATGCTGCCGTATGTGATAATAGGTATTATCATTGTCCGATACAGCCATCGTATCACTTTGGGGTTTGGTCCCCAAGTTTTACCGTAGGTGGAACGACACATGCCGAACACTCGTAGGGCCTTTGTCGTAATATTTTCCACATGAGTTTTCCACCTGAGTTCTTTATAAAGCGTTACACCCAGATATTTAACTTCGGTGGACCAGGGCGGCTTTATTCCATTGCGGGAGGGCTCTCCTAGGTTTCCTAGTTGTCTCTTCCTCGTGAATCTTTCTAGCGCAGCCTCGGCTCGATTCGCAACATAGTGCAATGCCGTTTCCGTGTTTTTATTATTGTTTTTTTTATTGTCTATAGGTTTGCGCTTGACCACTATCTCACCTGATGGTAAGCGATGATGTGGTCGACGGTGAAGCACGCTTGCCTAGAAAAAACCCATTCACTCTTGACTTAAAGACCCCTAGATTGTAGCTATCGGGAAACACAGACTCCGGTAGGGAATTCCACTCCTTAGCTGTACGCATAATAAAAGTGTCCCCAAAACGTTTTGTGCCTATGGGTGGGATGTCCACCATGTACCGATGACGCATCGCCGTACGTCTGGTAGTCTGATGATGGAACGGGCTGGGCGAAATTAAATCATGCAATTCCATCGCATACTTCCCGAAATGTAACCGATAAAAAACCGACAAGCTGGCAACTTGGCGACGATTTTCAAGGCTCTGGAGCTTTGATTTGACCAGTGCCTCATTGCCGGTGAGTTTCTTGGTCCGCTTTTCGGTACCTGTCTACCAGTTTCTCCAGAGCTTTTAAGAAAAGGACGATAGAATGATGGTCCTATAAACTTTAGCTTCTTCGTAAGTTGGTCTACCCACCTTCGGTATGAAGGTGACTTTGACCTCCCTCCATGCTTTGGGTACGTACCCAAAGGCTATGCAGGCTCTCTATAGCTTACTCAAATGAGGTATCAAAATAGACGCCCCTTCTTGCTATAGTCTGGGTAGATGCCATCTGGACCAGGGAATTTGACAAGCTGGAAGCCCGCTATGGCAAGCTTCAGTTTATTTTCATCTACCACTTTGTTTTCCGTGAGCCAGTTATTTTTGGACGTATGCCTTGTGAGCTCGTCCCTTGTGACTGGTTCCTCTTCATTACTGTCGCGCAGTATACATTCCGGGAAGTGAGTTCTAAACATCACGCCCAGAGTGTCCTGTCCAGTTTCCGTGAGATACCCATTCTCATCCTTTACAGATGATAGTGGGTTTGTCTTAGTCATGACCATTGCTTTGCACAAACTCATTCCATTTGGCAGAGCTTCGATGAGTATTCTTTTGGCCTTGCGTACCGCCGTGTTATACCTCGTCAGCATGTTGTGATAGCCAGAATAATCTTTCCTGGCTTTTGCATCATTAAAGGTCTGTCGTGTTTCCTGCCAACTAACTAGTTCAGGAGTCCACCATGTTACCTTTTTGCAAAAGGCCTTTTTCTCTAGACAATTATCTTCCAATGCACCGATGGTGCCCACCTTGATTCTGTCCGCTTCAAATTCTATATATAGTATGGAATTAAGCTTACCCTTAGGGCTCCCTAGATTTACTTTTAGGTCCCTCCTGTACGAGTCCCAATTTTTATGCCTTGGGTTCCTCCTGTAACGTAGGATCGGTTCGGGAACAATAATACGCCAAATACTGGAATAACAGTTTATTTCGCGGTACCCCCGAAACACGTCACAATAAATATTTAATAAAATTTTAGGATCGTTGGTTGCAGTTGGCTGGTCAAACTTTTTATACTATATTAATTTAAAGGTTGTGGGTAGACTAATAAAATTAAAAAACAGTAGGCCTGTTCCTCTGTACGCCGCAGCATAGCCAGCCAACTCCACTGTGCGACGCCCTGCCTAGAGCGGACCGCCTCAGCCTTTACCGAACAGTCGGTTTAGCTGGACAGTCAGCCCCAGCCAGGCAAACAACAGGCAGCCAGACAGTCTCTGGTCCCCGCCAGTCCCCTCCTGTAGTCACAGAACAAAGAAATCTTAGAAAATAAACTTAAACCAAACACACATGTTTTACGGTTAAACAGAACATACAAATCATTAAAACTATGGTAAATAATATCTTATACACCGGATTTTACATAGACAAACATAATTAAAGGGCCGTGTGCCACCCTTCATAGAGATTGGCACGACCTAAGAATATTAAATCCCGGGATACAGCACGTCTACACCGTTCATGTACTACGGCCTGATGCAACACGGCCCGGACCCTGCCCAGTATATGGACCGTGACTTAGGCAGCGCCTGTCCACAGACACCCACAAAGGCTTGGCCGGCTTCAAATATATATAAGCCCAAGCCAAGAAACAAAATACCACCCGACAGAGCTTTTAGAAAGTCGGACACGTACCTGTCGGAGGAAGAGAAGCCCGTCGGGAAGATGGGTTGGCTCAATGTCAACCCCACGCCACGCTGTTCTGAAAGAAACCGACAAGTCAGCGCACAGAATTCAGAACTAGAAGTTATGGGGTCACTTCCCCGAACAAGGCGACCTACCGTGAGGGATAATGAGCCCAGCTCACTGTTCACACAGCAACAGCACACGGGTCGCCGTCATAACGGACCGCTTGGTACACGTGGCCGGCGACAACGTCCACAACACGCGGGCAGCCCTATTGGTCGCCGGGACGCACTATACTCGTCCCTTAGCAAAACAGGCCACTCTCATCAGCAACAATCACCAGGACATGATCAGGGCTTCGGCCCAACCAGCACGTTGGCAAGCGGACGACCTCACCTCCGGTCGCCACGCTGCCCCGCAGAAAAAAAAAGAAAGACCGCCAGCCTCCACACGTCAAACGCAATCCAAACGTCAGTCCGTTCGGAAACACATTGCACAAAAATCTAAACTATATAATTTCAACTAAACATTTCAAGAATTTTAATTCTTTAAGAAATCGCACGAAACCATTACCCTTTCGCAAAATACACCATTCCAGGTCCAGATCACATCCAACAAATCATTCAAGTACAATTTAAATTAAATTCTATCAAAAACACATAAAAAATTCAACAACTCGGTTTGCGTGTTTCCGAACGCTGCATAACCAAATGTCAGGTGTCAGCCTGTCAAAACAAATCAAAGTAAACAAATCATTAGAGGTTAAATGTTTTCAAAATAATTTCAGTGAAATGAATGTGTTCAGAGTAAAATTACTACCCCAAAGTGTAGTTCTACAGTCCAGCGAGGCGCTGAGAACAAGGAAGCGTCGCAAATTGACTAAAATAAAGTGTAATAGTATGGTCAGACAGTGAGATTTCGTCCGATGCCAATTTTCAAAATAAGCGCTGGCTCTGTTTGAAGCCAGTGTCAGGTCAATAACTTCAGTTCTCGCAGAGGTCCTGAAAGTCGGTTTATTGCCTGCGTTAAGGATTTGTAAAAAAGAGCTTACTACAAAATCCAACAAATCCTCCCCTCGTTTGTTGACATCCGAGCTGCCCTAAACGAGGTGGTGTGTATTCGCATCGCAGGCAAGTATCAGGTCGAGGTTTTCTTGGTTGCCTTAGTCAACCATGAAAACCCCTTCCTTCCTTTCCTTTCTTTCCTTCCTTTTGTTCATATGGGAGATAGGCAGAGGCAAGGATAATTCTCCTTTTCTCTGTTTCCGTCCCCATTTGGATCAAAGTTGTTGTTAGATCCCTGTAACAGAAAGTACGTAAGGGCATTGCATCTATACCGCAACTGATATAGATGCAAGTCCTCGCGTCATTAGTTGGACAGGCATAAAGCACTATGCCCCCTGTACCACCTAAGCCTTTTATAGTCCCTTTATACAAATAAGGTTCCTGTATCAAGGCAACTTTGTATGTATTAAGCTTCAGTTGCCGAGCCAAAAGGGCAGTTGCGGCTCCGCAATGTGCAATGATGCAAACTGATTTGTACACACCTTAGTCCCTCCATCTTAAATATCTTGATGGGTTTGTGCAGTTGCTGGAGTGCCTCAGTTTTGAGGCTCCCTCTCCATCGCTTCCTCCTCGAGAGCAGTTGGCGACTCAATCCCCAGGGTATCGAGGTCCTCAAGGATGTCATCCTTGAGGTCCGCCTCTGACGCCCCGGTCTGGATCTCTGCCTCCTGCGCTACGTAGTACGCAGAGACCTCGTCGATGGCCTCCCCACACTGCGGTGGTCCATCTTCGGAGGGCTCCACTTCTGCTTCCGCAGTGAGTGCCTCTCCCTTGTCTTCTTCCAGGAGCTTGAACGAGTATCGTTCAATTCCTCCTGAAAGAGAGTAGCCATCCATGAGGACGATACGACGGATGCCGGTCTGCTCAGTGAGAGTATTCACGAACTTCCAGTCACCCGTCCTCAAGGCAGGGTTAAGCCGCTGGAGCAGTCGAATGGCCCGGCAGAGTCTTGCAACGCCAAGTTGCGACTCTTCCATGCCATTTTGACTGGCTTTGGAAGGTCCTTGGCGTCGACGACCTTGAGTTTCAGGGAGCCAAGTTCCACATTGTGGATGGCACCCCGAAACCAGCAAGCTACATCAGAGTTGTCGCAGGATACGTGTACTGCACCCGTGGAGCAACCGTGAGAACAGGCAGAGGATCCGGCGCCTCTTCAAGTTTCTCAATTATGAGCTCTTCGATTGGCATCAAGTCCTTCGCCTTCAAGTACTCCTCTGGGTACTTGACTGTGAAGTCAGCTTTCATGGGCCCTCCGTAGGAGTCCCCTCTAGAGCCGCCTGCTTTCTCAGCTTTTGGCGCTTTTTTCTCTGCGCCCTTGATCGTCCAACCGGAAGCCGACCTGGTTCATGCCGACCGCCGGGAGACGACGAGGTGCTGCCTTTGTCGGTCTTGTCCGGGGCCGCATGGTCCGAGGACATTCGATCTCTAACGCAAGGGTCCCATGTCGCGCCAGCTTTGGCAGCACCCTTATGCCCAGTGCGCTTGTTTGCAGTTCCGCCCTTCGATGGTCCCACAGCAGTGCCGACCCTCGGCAGTTCCGCAGCAGTACTGACATTTGACAGTCCCCAGACGTTCCTGCTAGGGAAGATGCAGTCCCGGCTTGCGCCAGTCCCGCCGTCTGGTGTGCAGTTTAGCTTTCGGCCTTTTGTAGCGCAGTCCCAGCTTTCGCCGGTCCTTTCGTCTTGTGTTTTTTTTTATTATTCTAATCCATAAAAATCCCGAGTAAAAAGTTCATCCCTCAACTATCCCCACCCGCCATGGAGTGCACAAGTGGCGATGCTACGGTAGCATCAGGGATTAGTCGAGGGATATAGCCCCCCCCCCATTAGTTGCGCACGAGACTGTACAGCACTTACTCACAGCGCTACCACTAGCGGTGCGAGCGAGCACCCCCGTCTGCAAGCCCCCAATGGGATTGAACTCGCCTGGGGGCCGTCTGACCAGAATCCGCAGCCGATTGACCGCAGCTGGCTTAGCTACGGCCTCCCGTGTATGAAGAAATCCGGGCCAAAGTAGAGTGTTGCCTCAGAGATGTGAAACCGCCTACGCTCATCGGCTCAGCCACCAGGATCCCATCATCCTCCTGCACGGGTCCCCACGCACGGACAAACACGGGGGAGGTCATTGCTATCCATCATTGTTCTTGTTCAATGGTGGACACCCAGAGGCATGACCTCGCCACCCCTGTGATACGTCGCCCGGTGATTTCTGTTACGTCTATTTCATAGGGAATTACAATAAAAACAGGGCGGCAACCACGAGAAGGAAAATCACCGCACATGCCTTGAGGATCTAAACGACGGAAGCGCTCTCCCTCAAGACCACGCCACCTTGCCGTCTCTAAAGGAGCCAGGCAAGGTAGGACTGCATCCACAAAGCCAAGCCCTACAAGGTTTGTCGCTGACAGCTCAAAGCGTAAGTTTGCTAACAAAGCCTAGCCCCTAGACACCCATACGCACTAAACGTTTTTGAAACACCTTTATTATGCGTACAGCTAAGGATTGGAATTCCTGCTGGAGTCTGTGTTTCCCGATAGCTACAATCTAGGGGTCTTTAAGTCAAGAAATTCATAATTTTACCAATTTTATCTATAATAGATAATTTAATTCCCTATGAAAAAATACGAGCAAATTACTGATTTACTACAAATTCCAACACGGTAACAAAACTACAGGTTACTTTTACAACAAGAATATGCAGCGCTAACCCTACAAATATTTGTGTTCGTTATGTTAAAATGACGCAAAACAAAAATTTGCTTGGCTGCTTCCCACCAAATGGCAACTTTGTACGCTAACTTTAACTTGAAACCTATCAATAATACTCCCGACTGAATTTCTGCTACGGTAGTGAATATCAAAGGAGATCAACGAAGTGCGCAGGGCATATTATAGTGCAGTATTGTGTCCGTAGTGACAGCTGTACTATCTGTTCCTTTAATATTATACTCCGAAGGAATGGTTTTGCATGCTTTCTCGGGCACAGCCACACCACCAACTTCCAAACTCAGGATTATTACTGAGAAATTTCTAGTGGTATAACCATATACTTTTCCAGAACTGCTAATCGAACAAAAGACCCCACACGCTCAGCAGTCGCACTTGCGAGACCAACAAGACAGTTAAACCGACAATGTTATCATTACCGCTCGTGTCTTTGATCCTGGTAAGCCTTCAGATACCACTTTCAGTACAAGCTTTACATAAATACTTCAATTGGTTCAATCTTCAACATTATCAGGAGTAGGATTTACTTCAAGTGTCTTCGGAGCGGCATCAATTTCGTTGTCATATGCGTCATTGACCTCTTTGCGATAAACTATCTGATTGTCAGTATATATTTGAATGAATTTATGATATTATATCCGATAATCTAAAATTTTACCCCAAGTTTTGATAGCAGTTTTGTAAACAGCACGTGATATTTTTTTATCATTCTGCAGGTACCTAATTTGGGATTGCACGTTGGATAAAAGAGGTATGTATACATTTCGCTGCTTATAAATTAAAGTGCCACAAATCCAAATTTTTGAAAATCACTTTTATTTAAAAAATGTGATGGATCTACCAAATACCAGCTTGATGCACTTGAGTCGATTGACAGACGGGCTAAAAGGCTTATTGGCAACGATGCACTGGTCGCATCAAAGCTCCAGAGCCTCGAACATCGACGCCGAATCGCCAGTCTGTCGGTTTTTTATCGGTTACATTTCGGGGAGTGTGCGACGGAACTGCACAATTTGATTCCGCCTAGCCCTTTCCATCATCGGACTACAAGACGTACGGCCATGCGCCATCGGTACATGGTTGACATCCCTCCCATACGCACGAAGCGTTTTGCCAATACTTTCATTGTGCGCACAGCTAAGGAGTGGAATTCCCTTCCGGTGTCTTTGTTCCCTGATAGCTACAACCTAGGGGTCTTCAAGTCAAGAGTGAATAGGTTTCTTCTAGGCAAGCGTGCTTCACCGTAGACCACATCATCGCTTAACATCAGGCGAGATGGTGGTCAAACGCGAGCCTACAGAATATAAAAAAAAAAAAAAAATTGGCCAAAATCATCCTCATTTTCATATTTCACGAAGACACCTGTCAAAATCAGCCTCTTAATCACTAATTTATGCATACGCCCTTTTGGTATTTTCACGAATTGATGGCTAAGTTCCGAGCAAAGCGGCCATCTTTTGAGTTGCGACCTGTTAGTCCGCGCAAGCGCACGTCAGTTTTGTGATAAACTGCCAGAACGTAAAAAGTGACCTATATTGTGAGGGAATCTTTTGGGCAACAGGGCCACATTTGGGAATGCGTCCGTATCGCTTACAAAAAAACAAGAGTAAGCACACAATTATTTTTATAACAAAGGTGCCACGTTTTGGAAAGTGTCCGTTTAGCAATAAAAACATGCCTAATATGTTATTATTGTTATAAGCGTTTTTTCTGTGAAACGTCTGTTTTGCTCAAAACATTTTTGTGCTTGTGCTATTTTTTTTTAAGGTAAAACTGGCTTTGATACAATTTGGGATTGCTGTTTAATAAAGGAATGCTTTGCTTTATGATTAATAATTCATATTTTATGTTGTACAATAGAATAACACATTTACTATGTATCTACTATCTATATTTTTAGCAAATATACGCGCAAATTTCTACAACTTTTACAATTTAAATGAACGAGGTTTGAAACGGAGCTGAATTCAACGAGTCTTTTCTTATTATTTTACTTGGCAAATTATGCTGACATAGCCAAGAACACAGCATTAGTTCAATACATAACTAATACAGAAAATGAGGTACCAGTCCGCCAGCGACCAAGACGTGTGAAGGACGGCGTGTTTAAGCCTTCGTCCAGTCCATTGTGTTAACCGGTAGTGTTGGTGAAGAAGAAAGCTGGCGCCATGTGGTTCTGTGTAAACTATCGCCCATTAAAGACAGTTATTCATTGCCCAAGATTGACGACGCTAACAGGAATGAAGTTGTTTTCTACCTTAGATCTGAAAAGTGGCTACTGGCAGGTCGAGATAGACCTTCGAGATAAGGATAAGACAGCATTCTCTACAGGCAAAGGATTGTGGCAATTCAACACTATGCCATTTGGATTGTGTAATGCTCTTGCCACCTTTGAGAGATTGATGGAGCGGGTATTTACTGGACTAATTAGGGACGCCTGCCTAGTCTACTTGGACGGTGTTATCGTCATGGGGCGCACCTTTGAAGATCTGCAATCTGGAACAAGTGCTGTTGAAGATACGACGCGTTGTTCAGGCGGCGAGTCAACTTTTTAGGACATGTGGTTTCCTAAGAAGGTATTAAAATGGACCCGGATAAGATCGTTGTCATCCCGGAGGATTGGCCGGTCCTGGTTTCTCGGTTTTGTGCTCCTACTGTCGAAGGTTTGCGAAGACCTTTGCTGACACTGCTCGACCTCTACATGAGCTAACTGAAGATAAGATAAAGTTCTGCTGGAATGCAAGCTGTGACGTCGCATTGCTGAAGTTGAAAGAACATTTCTGTGCAATTTACCCATCCTAGGCTATTCTGACAATAAACATGAATTCACAGTAGACACAGATGCCAGTAATACTGGAATCGGCGGGGTGTTGTCTCAATTAAAAGGACATCATGAGGTTGTAGTAGCGTACTTCAGCCAAAGTGGTTTGTTATTCTAATATTTAAAAGTAATACATAGTTGCCTTTGACACAGACTAAATTGTTGATCTCTTACTAACTACTAGTACGAAGGATTAATCCATATATTATTATAATTGCCTCAGAAGCATACTGCGTTAACTATAATTTAGTGTAAATGTATGCCTGTTGAGGTTTTAGAAGCATTTAAAAACAACAATTTTTGTCATAAAAAGTTAAGTTTTCGATTTATTGAAAAAATGGCAATGTGCGAAGGAAAGGGTTTTTTTGTTGTAAAATTGTCTTTATTCAATAAGGTTGTGATATTTTTTTCAATAAAGAAGATTTATTTATTATTTTTGTGGCCTTTTATTCAGAATATTAATGTACTTGTGAGAAATATTTTATATGCAAAAGGGACTTATGTGCTGCTGGTCCACGTTGGGTTATAGTTTCCACAAATATAAAATAAACAAGAGGTAGGTAATTAAAATACGCATCGATGGATATATAACACAAAAGCATTGAAAGTAAGAGAGCAAAAAAATAAATGCAAAATTAGAATTAACTCTCCTGAAAAAAACTTATTTTCGTTTTGTGGCACTTTAGTTTATAAGCAGCGATATATCAGACTAATATGAGGTTGGAACTACAAACTTGACACCTATCGAAACCACTGGCCCACAATAGGCAAGAAATGTAGAAAAAGAGACCTATACATCTGTCCCTTGCACACACTCAAAATAACCTTACTCTAAGAGCTTATGGTCGGGGTGACCTGATGCTATAGACAAGCCTCATTGCACGTAAGCAAAGGCGATAGTCTAAATGTCAAAAGGTAAGGGTAAGTTATCGCTTGTCAATCCCATATAATTTTGCCTTTTTGACAATCGCTTTCGCCACGCTTTCAGAATGTCATTTGTCTAGGGCATCTTAGGCTCCAGACAAGTGGCACTCGAAGTCAGCAAAAGCGATAGTCTAAATATCAAAATATTTTAGATAGTCTAAATATAAATTGCCACAAAATCTGAATAACTCTTCTTCTTTCTTCATTGAAGATGGCATACGAAAATAGTTGGTGTTTTATGACTGCTACGATTTAGTTTTCCTTTTAGACAATAATGGCTGTCAGTCAATAAAAAATAAATATATTTGAGGTAATAGCCAGACGACCGTGAAAATCTGTCACGCCTGAATTTAACACGACGGAACTATTAAAATTTTACTTTGTTGTGTAAGTAAAAGTATATTATTATAACATTGTTGTTGACAATAAGATAATTAAGTATTTTACAGTTGATTGTTATCTACAATTGTGTATCTATTTTTAAATTTGTAAATACTGTCTTATCCACACAACAAGTACCTACACTTTTAGCACCGAGAATGTACCCGGAACTAAGACTTAGAACACATTCTTAAAATTTATATAAAAATGACATATAATTATGCTTCAGCTTATAAATATCTAGTTTATTATCAAGTCACCTATGGCGTGCCTCAGGGCAGCGTGCTTGGCCCAACCCTTTTCCTCATCTATATTAACGTCCTGGGTACGCTCACCCTTCCTTCGGGCAGAATTATAAGTTTTGCTGACACAGCCCTCCTGTTTAGTGCGGCTTTCTGGTGCGATGTGTACTCGTACGCTCAATCGGGCTTTAATACTTTCACAAAATATCTGCGTATTATCGTACTAACCCTTAATGCGAGTAAAACTCAATACGTTACCTTTGCTCTCAAAAAATCAAGTTTACCTACAGTGCCAGATGCCATTAAAGTTCACTCGTGCTCAACTCTGAACGATGCCACCTGCACTTGTTTCCACCTCTCTAAAGCTGAATCTGTGAAATATCTTGGGGTAATAGTTTACAACACCCTTAGATTTCAACAACATATAGACTCACTCATTACTAGGCTAAGTAAATTGAAATAAGTTTTCAAAACCGTGAGACAAGTGCCGGACGAAAAACTAAAGAGATCAGTATACTACGCCCTTGTTCAATCATTGATAAGTTATTGCATAACAATTTGGGGTGGTGCACCTAAAACCACTATCCTTGAACTCGAAAGAGCCCATAGAGTTATCTTAAGTCTCTAATTTTCTTTCATACCTACCGTTATCATACAGATGTTCTATAAAAGCAATCAAAAACCCCTACAGTTCGACAACTTTTTATCCTGACCACTCTACTAAAACAACATTCATTACTCACCTATCACCTCTCAATGACACATGGTAAGAGACGATATAATCCCGTAAGTCGCGCTCACTCTCCCCTTTCGACTATTTTTTCTAACCGCTTCTTTTGCTATTTGGAAAGATTTTTGTACAACAAAATCAATACAATTCAAACGATATTTAACTTCAATCAGGGACAATGCAAAAAGAACCTTACCATGTGGCTACTCGGTCTCAACTATGATGACACCGAAAAACTACTTACCACCGTGACTTTTCACCGTGATGTATACCGAATGCACTGACACAAAACCATACACCTACACACATAAACACTACACCAAACCATAATACATGTAATTTATTTAGTCCCATATTTTCTTTTTTGAACATTTCGTCAGTCGTCGGAATCCTATCAGTTGACCTTTGCACTTGGTACAGACCGGACGCTCTCAATAAACTTGGAAGTATATAGAGTGGTTAATACTCTTTTAACTTCATCATCATCATCATTTCAGCCGAAAGATGTCCACTGCTGGACATAGCCCTCCCCCGGGCATCGCCACATTGACCGATTCCGAGCGTCTCGCATCCAGCGCCTTCCTGCAACCTTAACCAGGTCATCAGTCCACCTAGTGGGAGGCCTTCCAACGTATCGTCTTCCGGTTCGCGGTCACCATTTCAGAACTTTTCGGACCCCACGTCTCCATTATCCGTTCTGCTAATGTGGGCACATTGCTCGCAGAACGGATGCACTGCCACTTAAGTTTGGCAATTCTTCGGGCTATGTCGGTATTTTAATTTAATGTAATTTATTTTAAAAATAGGAAGAAAGCTGCTAAAGATGCTATTTTCACAACTCTATATACAAACATCAACACGGTCTAGGGATATTTCATACTCAATTAAATAACTCGAAAAGTACTGGCCGCATTG
The DNA here is from genome assembly GCA_964057195.1 of Orthosia cruda. Taxonomy (NCBI): domain Eukaryota; kingdom Metazoa; phylum Arthropoda; class Insecta; order Lepidoptera; family Noctuidae; genus Orthosia; species Orthosia cruda. Next base: position 20,099,951 of record OZ059826.1, on the reverse strand, counting down.
GAATCTTTTATACACCGATTTGTTTGTAATTTATCTCAGACTAATTCCAAATTCAAATTTTTGAAAATTCTTTTGTTTCGGTGGCATAAAAATGTCTTGATGTGTAGGAGAGGGAATTTTCATTTGTTCGAAATTTAGAAAACAATACGAATTACGTTTAGTTACAGATTTTTTTCATTTTTAAACGAAAGATAAAGTTAAAATTGAGGTATTGTAGCCATGCAACGCCAACATTTGACGAGGGCGGAGATGTTACAAGCTGTGGGAATGCTGGAAGCTGGGTCTGTTCAGCGTAATGTTGCCATAGGGGCCCACCAAAATGTAATTTCAAGATTGTGGACACGCTATCGTGCCACAGGTGAAGTAGCGGAGAGGCACCGGGGGCCAAGTCGCATCACTACCCCCAGACAAGACCGATTTTTGCAAATTACTGCGCAAGCTCAACCAAATGCAACGGCGACTCAATTGGTCCAAAGGCTGCGAGTGGAACACCAAGTGCTTGTGAGTGACCAAACTGTAAGAAGGCGATTGCATGAAAGCAATCTACGCTCTCGTAGACCACTCCGGGTCCCACCTTTACGGAGAGGCAATCGTGGACGACGATTAGAATGGGTTCGGAACCACGTGGACTGGGGCCGTGAGCAATGGTCCAATGTGATGTTCACGGATGAATCCAGGTTCGGCTTCCATCCAGATTCACGAAGGACGCGTGTTTGGCGAGTTCCTGGACGATGGAGCCGTCTTCAGAACCTTCAGGAAGTTCACCCATACCAAGGAGGAACAATTATGGTTTGGGCAGGAATTCGTCTTGGAGGACGGACGGATCTCGTTTGGGTGCGGGGCAATATGACGGCAGAACGATACGTCCAACAGGTGCTGCGGCCCGTAATCTTGCCCCACAGAACACAAATGGGGCAAGATGTCCTGCTCATGCACGACAATGCCCGGGCACACACGGCGAGAACGGTAGCAGCTTGGTTACATACACACAATGTTAGGGCCTTAGACTGGCCTGCTCAATCGCCAGATCTAAATCCCATTGAGCATGCGTGGGATATGCTGCAAAGAAGAGCTCTGAAGGAAGTTCCTGAAAATCTGGCTACAGAAGATCAACTTTTTGCGCACCTCAGATAGACATGGGACGATATTCCGCAGCAAGACATTGACAACCTTGTTCTGAGCATGCTGAATCGTTGCCGATGTGTTATGAGCATCATGGGCGCTTTCTCAGACTACTAACTTCAAGTTTATAAACACAAATTAAATGAATTTTCTATTTTTTTCAGTTTTTACTCATAAATTAAAAGTTAATTCATATACGGTTTCCGTCTATGCTTCATTTTTTATCCATAAAATCCTGAAATTTTAATCGAAGTACCTTAACCATTATTAAAAAATGGTAGAATATTAAATAACGTATCTTTTAAATATATACATGTCATATAAATAATTAACACATTGATAGTAATTCGCTTTTTTAAAAATATCCCTAGACCGTGTTGATGTGTTTATTTCACACATAAATTCAAACAAAACAACAATGAAGAACTTAGTTCTGAATTCAAATTATTATACACGATAAATCTAACAATTGATGGACATAGAAATTAGCATTCGTTTGTATTCGGAAATGCGATGATTGCCGAGGGTCATTACGAAAATAGTTGTACTGTAACTTCTTACATACGCTGTTTTTTTTTTGGGACAATCCCACCGCACTATTCCCAAACCACTGCAACTCCTGAAAGCCAGAACCAACAGTGACGACCACCAAAAAAGCGCCGAGGCAATAAAGCTCGACGAAGTCCCGGAGAATAAATTTAACTGTCTTGTATTCCGCAACGAAACTAATCAGAAAAGAATAATGGAGGGGTAGGAAAAATAAAAATTTCCACTGCCTCCATATCAAGCTGGAGACAGAAAAAACAAGCCCAATAGGCACAAATGGTCGTTTACTACTGGGATAAGCCCAGTTGCCTAGCACCTTGGATAAAAATTAATGGGTCCTGGTTCCATATTTGATTCCAATAATAGGTATGGCAAAAACGCTTGAACGCACAGCAATTTGTTCTAGTTTCCACAACACACGCTGTTTATGTTTTAGACAAATAAACCCACCAAAAACATTCTCATGTGAAATGTTGCCAAGACGAGACCATATAGCTCGCACTGTCAAAAAGTTATCAGATTTCATGTAGAGCCAAGCTTCTAACTCTGCACGTCCTGACTCTACAAGCCCTAACTTCACTAGTAGAGTCTGTCAGAGACCTTGGTCAAAATATGAGGCTTGGCCGTTTCACTACTGTCATAATTATTATTATTATTTATTTATTTCACCAAAAGTAATACAACAAATTACACAAAATATTACAGGCCAGTACTTAAAATTATGCAACATGGGAGCATCTGTAGCCGAACTAGGACGAATCCTGTATCTCGGCATACAGCGCCTGACCCTCGAAATAGATTATTATATTTAGCCCAATAGACATGCAAAAAGACGTATCTATGAAATTATACAATGTCTTTGATTTGTTCTAAAACCAAACAATACCAAAAATGTGCATGTATGTGTGCCTACGTATGGTTTTGTGTAAATGTAGAGTAGTGAGAGGTGTAGGGGTGTTGGATAGTGTAATTTTGATACATACATAATACCGAGAATCTAGAGATGGATAAAATTAACAAAATATATAAAACAAAACATCCATTATCTATTGGTTATCTTAGTCTGGAAACTGCTCATGTCAGGATGCTAGTCAAACTCTCATTTTTATTTCTGAATGAGAAACAGGTTCTCGTCTTTCAATTATGGTCTCGTCTTGGCAACATTTTACATGAACACTTTTGCTGGGATTTCACTTATTTTTGTAAGTTACTTATATCCCCTAATTTAAAAAATTAAGGGGTGATTTTTTTTTAAACCTGAAACAGTTTTTTTTTTGTACTAAGATGTACTTGTACTTGACTAATTTTCAGATCTCTAGCATAAAATTAAGTTTGTTTTTGAAACCCCATACAAACTTGCATCCCCTAATTTAAAGAGTTGGGGGTGATAGTTCCAAGTTTTAGCAGCTTACATAACAAATTTCAGCTTTCTAAGATTATAGGAAGTACCCTAAGAAATTTGATGATCATCATTGAGAGAGTGAGTAAGTGACGAAGTCGGGTTTTTTTAGATAAATAAAATCAAATCAAAATGATGATGATGTTATTTTGCTGATATCATTTAAATCTAAAGTATAAGAGCTATACAACTGAAACTTTATTGTTTAATAAGTCCACTATTGACATAATATCCCGAGAACTTTGTCTATCTAGTATAATCCAAACCCAAGTTACGATAGTTCAAAAAAACAACGAAGCGCATCGAGATAAGGTAGGTAGTGCCGTTGCGCTTCACTTTGCTCGTCTTGGCAAGAGCACGGCAGTGCCCCAGATTATTTATTACATATATTTGAAAATTTCAAAAAACGAGTACATTTTGGTTCAATCTCTGTTTTAATAACTTACCTTCTTATAATAGGTACGCATGAATAAATATCTTACTTAAGTACTTATTTTTACTACGTAAGAAACATCTCCACCTACAGCAGCGGCTTCATTTCATCTTTGAATCTAGATTATGGGCAGTAGGCAAACAATATTTACAATCTTTCTCGAGGCTGAATATTGCTTCTGCATAGAAACATAACTCCGGTTACATATTATTATTACCTACTATCGTTATCAAAATTTTTATTTTCATATGAACCACGGGACTTATTCATAAAGAGCGTTGTCAATGGATGATCTTTGATAGATAAAGCGTAATCAAACACGTGCTATTTTATCAATTGAAATTTCGACATGTAAAAGTGTTTGTACAAACCAACTTACAGAAATAAAATCATTTATCATTTATCATTGATGCTGGTCCATAAGCTTGTGATCTATCAGACGTTACAATACTTGTTATCGCGACAATCTCATAAACAAATTTGTTTATCAAAAATATCAATGCAAAATGTGTTGAAAACCATTTTTAGGGTTCCGTACCCAATGGGTAAAAACAGGAACCTATTACTAAGACTCCGCGGTCCGTCTGTCTGTCAGTCACCAGGCTGTATTTCATGAACCGTGATAGCTAGACAGTTGAATTTTTCACAGATGATGTATTTCTGTTGCCGCTATAACAACAAATACTAAAAACAGAATAAAATAAATATTTAAATGGGGCTCCCATTCAACAACCGTGATTTTTTGTTGTTTTTGCGCTAATGGTACGGAACCCTTCGTGCGCGAGTCCGACTCGTACTTAGCTGGTTATTTTTTTAATAATTAAGTAGGTAATAAACTGGGATGTGTGTGTGTGTGGGATGTGTGTGTGTGTGATGTGGGATGTGTGTGTGACAGGCGTTGCACAGAGGGGGTTCCGGGTTGGTCGTTTAAGGCGCTATATACGCCCCAATGTTACCGCAGTACTGGCCGTGGGTCAGCTCGATGCCAAAATACCAATATTGGACCTCCTTTTGAACAGTTTTGTTTGCAAAATATTATTTGATTTACTTATGCTATGTTTGTTATGAAAAAATTCCAGTCATCAATTTTTCTGTGTAGAAATATTTTTAAACATCCAAGTAGTTTTGGAGGAGTTTCCAAAAGTTGCGAAAAAATATCGTGTTGTTAATTATTTTTCTAAAGGAAAACTATTCGTTACACGAAAAAACCTTGTGTTCAAAATTATGTGCATGAATTAATAATATTTTTTTTTTTTTTTCAAACCTTTTAACCTAGCCGTTATTAATAGACCGATAGCGCTAGGCTATTTTGATGTCATAAGTTTAAAAAATTCTAAAGTTGCTTATTTCTTGCCTGTGGATACAGTCGTACCTATGAAGGTTATTATTGCGTTTTGTGTCAGATCTGATACTTGCATTTTCAGTAATTCGCTGATTTGTGATTGATAATTTTTATTCAAATCAAAACCGGCAAAAAATATTTAAAGTTTAAAATATTTATGGTATTATATCTAGGATAGTTTGCGGAGTGTGCAAACCCAATTTGTGTCATAATCGTCCAATGCAAACTGACATAGGGTCAATATGTAAAATATAGTGCAAAAAAAAAATTACAGTTTATGAAATAACTATTTCCTTTATCAGATCACTTACATATGCCTATTAAATTAATTTGTGCCAAATTAGGGCACGCAATTTTAAGATTTTTAATTATTTTGTTTTTCTAAGCTACAAACGCTTCAAAAAAATATTACAATCATTAGAGTTCACTTATTTAATATCATAAATGCATGAAAAATCGACATTGTAAATTTGTGTCATTTTCATTCACGGTAAGTATTAAAATGAATAAAACACAAAAACAATGGTTGCGGTCGAAGCGGGCGGACGCGGCAGCGGCAAACGCACGCAAACTCGTTCGTTCGGTACAATTTCTTCTTAGATGCGAAGCGTTCATAAATAAATAACATACCTATCATATTGAGTATTGATTGACTATTATCTTCGCTACGTAATGAACAAATGTGTAACCCATAGAGATAAAAATAATGAAGTGCTAATTTTGTACACAGTGCGTCTGCAATCTCATTACCTACGAATGTCAATGGTCAATGCTTAGAAGACGGTCATTGTGGTCAATATTATTTTAGATTGACGCTTCGATTCGCTTCGAATTTAAACCTGAAAGCGGTAGGTTGGTAGGTATGCCGACACCTACCTACCTACCGCTATTTCATTATACTGCATCTCGATATCCCGCGCCCCGCTTCGGTTAGGTAGTGTACTAGGTACCGCCCTTTTTGCGTCGACCATAGCCAAATGACTTGTTTGATTTTTTGCCGTCTTTTTTTAATTACAAAAACAAGGGGCTGACAGGTACTAGAGAAACAGTCACCCGATGCTGCGATAATATTGGTTGATGAGTATGTCGGCGTTAATTTAGCGGACGAGCCCTGCAAGCTAAAATAGTCCTTACGGTGATCAGATATAGATTTGGCCGATTGTACCTACAGTCAGTAAGACAAATAATACACGAAGTAAAAAAATACTAGATATTTTTGTTGTGTGGTGATAGTGATTATTGGTGTAGTTTTATTTCAGCACGGTCCTTAAAACAGTCTGCTTTTCCGTCATTCCTTACAATGCTTGATTCTATGAACTTTAACAATCCCCTTTCACAAAGGACAATCACTGTATGTAACGTCCAGTATCCACATATCAACACCCAATTTGAATAACATTATAACTTTAGTTACACATTGGTACAACTTTATGTCATATGAAATCAGCAAGGACAGACCTTTATTTCTGCCTCTTAACCGTATTTAAGAGGCAGAAATAAAGGATAAGAAAATGTGAAATTTAATAATTTTATTTGATTTGTAAAATGGAATAATTTTATTGTAATTAAAAATGAACAATGTTTCTACTAAAGTATACTTGTCGATCAAGTTCCAATACCTACACAAAAGTTTTGGTAACAAGGGTTTCTTTGTTTTAAAGTAATTTAAATTGACATACAATGTAATACATTTTAAATTTTGCTCTATTTATATTTTACTATATTGTAATTTAATTTGAGAGCAATGGTGGCCCAGTGGTAACGGCCGCGACTTACAAGTTTTAGGTCGTGGGTTCGAGCCAAAGCAGGCGCTTTACTTTGTGTAAATTATTTCATCACCACTGCTCTCAAAACGGTGAAGGAAAACATCGTGAGGAAACCGGCATGTCCTAGAACCAAAAATTCGAAGACATGTGACATCCACCAACCCGCACTGGGCCCGCGTGGTGGATTACGGCCCATCCCCTCTCACAGAGAGGAGGCCTGTGTCCCAGCAGTGGGAACATTAATAGGCTGATGGTGATGATGATATTGTAATTTTAAGTTACAATGCTTTTCTTCTTAAATCTAAACAGTCAATTTAAATGTTATCATTGTAAAGAAAGATGCACTGTTGACATCGAGAATAGGTTTTTAGTACATCAATTGAATATAGTAGTATCAGCATAAATGGTCTTGGAGAAAAACTAAGAGTAGGAATGAAATAAACATTTTTTTAGACTCATTCAATATTACAGATATGTGGGTAAGAAGAATAATACAAAAAAATGTAGAAGTAATTGCAAACGATAGGCGTCGTAAGCATTAGGATAGGACAGGATAGATGGACCCCCTTTTCTGAACTTAAACTCCCATTTGGTCTATTGCGCGTTTAGGCCCCCTCTCTGTAAGAGGTAATGGGCCGAAATCCACCACGTGGGACCAATGTGGTTTGATGGATGTTACTCGTACATGTCTTAGATTTGTATTGCAATGCAATGCATTTTTACTTCAGTGTTTTGAGAACAATAGTGATGAAATAATTTACACAAATTAAAGAACTTGCCTGGGTTTGAATCCACGACCATACTTGTAAATTGTGTCCGTTACCACTGGGCCATCACTGCTCTAGGATCTACTATCCACTGCGTGGTAAGCTTTGCAATAGGGGGAATGCATTTCATTTATATTTGGTAGGCTTGCGCTAGACTACTTCTTCACCAGATGGTAAGCGATGTCATGGTCGACGATTAAACACACTTGCCTAAAAGTTACCTATTCACTCTTGACTTAAACACTCCTAAGTTGTAGCTATCGAGCAACACAAACTCCGGCAGGGAATGCCACTCTTTAGCTGTACGTACAATCTACGTATTCCCAAAATGTTTAGAGTGTATGGGTGGGATGTCCACCATGTACCAATGGCACATCGCCGTAAGTCTTATAGTCCGATTATGGAATGGGCTAGGTGGAATCAGATCGTACATTTCCATCGCACACTTCCCGAAATTTAACCGATTAAAACCGACAAGCTCGCAACTCGGCGACGTTGTTTAAGGCTCTGGAGCTACGATTCGACCAGTGTCTCATTGCCGATCTTCTTGGTCCGTTTTTTGATCAACTTAACTGCATGAAACTGGTTTTTGGCAGATCCGGCCCAGAAATGATAACAGTACTCCATACATCATCTAATTAGCGCTTGACGAGCTTGACACAACTTGAGCAATTGTTCTGGCGTGAAGAACCGTCTCACTTTTGTGGGGATCCCCAATTTTATGGCAGCCAGTTGAACCTTTGCCTCAATGTATGGATCAAAATTGAGGATCGTGTTAAAAGTAACGCCAAGAAGCACAAGATGGTCCATTATCGGCACGTTTACACCTCGGAAGGAAAGAGCCGAGTAGAATTGGCAAATTTTAACAGAGAAAAACACGCCTGAGTTTTAGCAGCAAAGAACCAGACCAAATTGGCATCGCCCCATTTGGAGACTGGCTTCAAGGATAAGCTCAAACGCTCCACCACAGCCTCACAAAGGACAAGGATGGAACAGTACCTCTCGGCAACAGTGCTGTCGTCTGCATAGCCAAGTTTCAAGCACTTTACTTACTTTACCAACCCTTGAGGGACCCCGGTATAAATATCCAATTGGTCAGACGAGAACCCATCGATAACGACTGGAATGGACCGATCCCACAAGCAATCTGCAATCCAATCACACATACCATCACCAGGCAGACCGAATGAAGGAAGCTTACTAATAAGGCTTCCGTGCCAGACCCTATAGAAACCATTCGAGTTATCGAAGGAGATGGCAAGCACCTCCCCGCGCCTCTCGATGGCCTTACTGCAGATGTGAACGGCATAAGCTAGAAACCCTGTAGAACCGTATTGGCAATCACTTCAGGATGTCATTAGCTTCTAGGTATACCAGGAGCTTAATATTAAGCACACGAAGAGATGGGTATATAATTGGCAGGGTCAGCTCAACTTTCCTTCTTGGACACGGGCTGTACGTTAGCTTACTTCCAAGCATTCGACTCTTTCACAGTTTCACACGAAAGGCAAAATAGACGTGTCAAAATCGGAGACAGTTCGGGCGCACAAGTTTTAAGGACAAGTGTAAGTATCCCGTCCCATCCCGTCGGGATCACTAGCTTTGTTCAAGTCGAGGTTGATACGAACATCCTTTTGATGGATGTGAATGTCCGACATATATGTTTCACATCCACCAGGAGAAAGAATACATTCGCGCATCACCAGAATGCTGACGCGAAGATTATGCAAAAAGAGGCAAAAAAGTTTGCCTTCTCCTTAACGAAGCGGGCCAGCGATCTGTCGGGTTTCAGCAGTGGTGGTAGTGAGGGATGGCAGAAGTTCGACTGAACCGACTTACCCAGGGACCAAAACGCTTTACTATCTTCTGGGTAAGAAGCAAGTTATGTCCCTATTCGGCCAATGTGGTCGAACCGAGCCCTTTGCAACACCTTCTTGCAGGACTTGGCAGCACTGTTGAAGGCCTTTTTTCTGACATACGTCACTCGCATTCCCAAGGTGAAGTTATCGACACAGAGTATCGGCCTGGATCTATTGTCAGCAGAAGGTCCAAGCAATTGGCCGTGTGCGAATCAACATCCCCCGTTGCTGTTGCCTCCCGAACCAGCTGGCGGATTACCGCTAACGAAAGCTTATGCATTTCCCATCCAGCATGATTACTGCACTGGTATGGGAAGAACCACGTTACTGCTGATGGTGAGCATTAAAGTCCCCCTGGATCATTAATTGGGTGGAAGGGTACCACTACTGTGCCGCATCAGCCGCTTAACTGAGGTAATCTGTGAGCCTGCTTGTCTCCTGATCGCCGCTGTGCGAACGGTAGACACGGGCATAGATAATTTTATCCAGACCTGTGTCCACCAGAGCCCAAAGCGTTGTGAATATTAATTGAATTATAATAATTATTAAAAAACGAGTTTATTAGCTCTTCCATAGTACTTTACATGTCTTTTTATCTAAATCTAACATTGACACACATTGTAATTGTTGCTTACAATAATATTTAACAAAGTTTTTTTTTTTGTCGGTATAATTCGTAATCGTACAATAATATTCACAGAAAAAATCTTTCAAATGTTTTCAAGACTCTATTGTAACCGTAGTTACAATGTTTTTCATATTAAAAATGCTAAATATCTGTAAATTGTAAAATTGCGAAAATCATACTTGCAGTGGTTTTATCAAAACTGAAAGAGCAATTAAAATTAGTAACATGAAACCTAAAATAAAGCAAATAAACTTTACAAAAAAAGAAAATAGCTGTGTTGAAAACTATGCAATGTTGAGTTACTATGTTATTCATATTGGGTGTCGACATAACACATTTATTAAATTCAATCTCCATTTTAGTCTTTCACAGCTTCATACATAACTAACTTTTAAGGCCCACTTGCGCAAAAAACTTAACTCAGTTGCTAAGACTAGGTTAAATTGACAGTTTGTTATACAATATTGTCAATTTAACCTTTGTCTTTGACCTTTGTCAATTTCATCTCGTGTTAGCAACTAATTCTGAGTTAAGTTTTTCGTGCAATGGGCCTTAATCAATCAAATACATCATAAATAACGCACGCACTTTTTTGTTGCAACTTGCAAAGACCGAATGTAAACAAATAAACGCGCCGCGCGTATGGCTTGCCGGCACCCGCGCCGCTTGTGCCTGCGCTTATCCCCGCGCTCGCCCTTCGTGCGAAGAAGTCTAGATATTTTTTTTAGAATAATACGATTTCGTGGATAAAAACGACACAAATTATGAATAGTGTTTTGTCACACCATAATAATGAAAAACACATAAACTCTAATAACTTGTATTTTCTTTTGTGGATTTTACAGGGTGTTGTAGTAAAAAAATAAAATATCTTTAAAAGTCGTGGATGAATTTGACACAAAATATTTTAAACAACAGATATCAGTACTCTAAAACGCGTAATACCTATTTAACCTACTTTAATATTCTTTTAGAGCTAGTTGGCTACGTGTTAGGTACTGGTTAAGTATTAGGATTCCCGTGGACAGAGATGACACAAAATGCCTATGTACATCAGTTACTACTTCGTTATTATCATGAAAGTAAAATTTTCATCTCTAATTTTCTTTTCGTCCGATACTGGTCGAAAAGACAAACAGCTAAATTTCTACCTATGCAAATACCTAGGATGACACAAACTAAGGTATTAGGTTGGGCAAATGGTCCGGCAACTATATGCGAAAAACAAACAACTTTAATATTTTTGAAACCTCAAAACCTAGCGCTATCGGTCTATTAAGGAGTATGCTTTAGAAAGTTACCGTTTTACGGCACCAAAGCGTATGAAGGCCCTTAAGAGGTAACGGGGCCCCTTCAAAGTGCTGATGGTGATCACCGGGGTGGTTTTAGTGAGGTACAAGTCCCACACGCACTTTTTCCCAAAAGTTCAAGCGCCTTTTGAAGATTTCGCCCCGTCAACAAAAAAAAAGGTAATAAAATAACTCTAATATTATTGTTAAGTAACTCAATCAATCTGCCTAGCCTTTTCCCAACTATGTTGGGGTCGGCTTCCAGTCTAACCGGATTCAGCTGATTACCAGAGTTTTACATGTGTGCGACTGCCTATCTGACTTCCACAACCCAGCAACTGGGTAACACGGTACCCCTTGGCTAGACTGGTGTCAGATTTCAAGCTTCTGACTACTCGTAACGACTGTCAAAGATCTTCAAGCCGGGAACAACGGCTTAACGTGCTTTCCGAGGCACGGAGGAAACTACGTATGTTGAAATGGTCACCCATGCACGGACCGACCTCGGCAAGCTTTGCTTAAACTTGAAGATCGACCTGTGCGGCGGTAAATAATAAATAACTATTTAGACACGAGCTCCTCTCATTATTGTTAAGTAACTGTTGTTATAATTTTAATTATTTTAATCATTTAAGCCGAAAGACCTCCAGTGTCCACTAATCCAGTTCAGCAAATTCCCACGATTGTTACAAAAGTCATCGGTCCACAGATTCCTACTCACTCTGCTTCCTATTGTACATAGTCACGACTGCAAAATCTTTTGACACCAGCAGCCATGACCAGTGCCGCTTCAGCTTGGAAATTTTCCAAGCTATGTGTTACGTCGAATTGCAGCATAGCCCTAACTAACAATTGCTCTGTGATTGACCCAAAATACTGGCCATAATTATAAAAAAATATAGGCCCTATTTTGTTTATATAAAGGACAAGGTGTCCGTTGGTGAAAACAGGCTTCGCTCATTTAAGGGAACAGAACAGTATTTTTTTTACTATTTACGTAGATAAGAGAAAACTTAACGTTATGTAGCACTTGCTTTTGTCATAATTATATTATACCTGCCCGGTTCGCACAACATAGAGACAAAAACATCCTGCTAATATTTTTATGTGAAAGTTAGTAAGTATGGTTAGTTATTCTTACACCCAAAAACGTTTGAAAAGGAGAAAATTTAGAATATAGCTTTTACATCAGAATAATACATAGGTGGGCTCTAAACTAACCTAATTAACCGACTTCAAAAAATAAAGAGGTTCTCAATTAGTAATTTTTTTTTTTTTTTGCCGACTTCCCATAAAGAGGAGGTTTCTCAATTCGACCGTATATTAACCGGTTTTGATGATTCATTTTTTTTTGGAAAGGAGATATCCCAAGGGTGGTACAATGATAAGGAAACCAGGAGCTGATGATGGGATCTTAAATAAATCAGGATCACATCATCAGATCCTGACCTGATGACCATGGGACTACCTGGGAGGTATACATACCCTTTCAAACAAAAGAAGAATTATCCAAATTGGTTTAGGCGTCTTAGAGCAATCGAGGCAAATACATTTAAAAACCTTTTTAACAAAAAATCAAGCAGGCTTCTAAAACAAAACAATACAAAGAGAAAAATAACTTTACACCAAAGGAACAAAGACACCGACTTCGAAAAAGAAAGTAATTTTTCGCTTAGCAGTGTTTTGTTTTGGATGACGTTTTGATTTTTATAAAGTACTAATTCCATGCGGGCAGAGGTGCAAGCGGCAGCTAGTATAACAATATACCCAAGCCAAAGCTTGTGCTAAGTATAATTTATAAAAGTTGCCAAGAAGTTGTTATGTTCCTAAGCCAGATCTACATCAATCATATTCTATTCAAAAGTGGAACAGGCGTAACTCATGTGGAACATGTGGAACATATAATAATTCATGTAGAACAGGCATAACAACATGGAAACAGGAAACTATCCCCCATAAATAAAACACATCAGTATTATGATAATAAGGTTTCTTGTTCGATTAATACTAGTTTACAATAAGATTACTTTACCATCCTTAACGTTACAAGTAATAATTAGGTGTATGTTCACAATGTACAATTATGTATGTAATTTATTTTGTCTTATTCTGAATACAGTCCACCGGGCCGCCGGGCACAAGGGCACTTTTAGATAACGTCCACTGTTAGTTTTTCTTCAAAGAAAGTAATCGAGAAGTTTCACACACACAGTCAAACACGTTGCTAGGTATAAATTATAAATAGCTGCGTTGAATTTACATCAAGTCAAGTTAACAATGCGACTGTAGTTGCGTTTAGACAACGTTCTTTAGGTCAACACTACTGCAGTAGTATCGTTAACAGAAAAGTATCTACGTTTAAACAAATGTTCGATGAGAGAAATGTGCATAGTATATTTCGAAATTGCTGTATAGCTAGAGTTTATAACATGAATTTGACTGAACAGTTTTTATACATAATTCGTCACAAAACCGTTTCCTCTGAGAGCATTACTTTTCGACTGTGTACAAAAATATTATTTATTCATTAAAATCACTGTCATATCTTTATTTTTACAAGCGATTTTACCAAATAAAATGTTACCTTCTAAAATAAATTAATACAATTTCATCTTTCATTAATTCTCACATTGCTTAGTTCGCCGACAATTAAGACTTTTTTATTGCTTTTTGCACGTTTATTGGAGACATCTGAGCAAAATATGTGTTTGTTCATAGTAAAGTGAATCTTATGATGAAGTACCTTATAGCTTTTGTCTTATTGGTTCATCGACGTAACTTTGACAACACTCGACTTTTCATCACAAGGGCCAATTTACCCTGAACCAACAATTTATAAGTACACTAAATTATTTAATATTAATTCATAAGAAGTAAATAAGTGCCTACATAACTAAGTATTTTAGTTTTACATAGAGAAAAAATAATTGTGCTGAACAGAATAATCTTGAACGAAACAATAGTGATTTCAGCCTTTTCCAATGGTTTGTGCTGAAGATTGATAGCGCTTTCAATTAGAATAATTTAATCTTTTTCTTAATGTATATTTTGTGCATGAATAAATTACAAATTCACTCTCAATTTCTAAAAGACTGATCAAATAATTGTTGATCAGTAAATCTACTGTCAAATGAAATATAGAAAAGATTGTAAGAAAAGATTGAAGATTGTTAAAATGATAAGTCATCTTTCTCTTGCCCGTATCTCAAATTTATTTCGATTATTTTCCATAGATACATCTCCAGTTGCTATTATCTCAATAATCACCTTTCTAGCCTGAATATCATCTTTCACACTATCCATCCAGCAACTTCTGCACTTATTTGTAACCGTTCACATTAATTTTCTTCACTTAAACTTGAAACTGTCTCATTTCTTCTTTCATCCCCATGAAATATTGTATATCTTTGTTTACTCATCATATCTGTTCCAACTGCCTTTGATTTATTTCTTTCTTTGTGGCTTCATTCCTTTCCATACAAGATAGCAAGGGTATTTAATGTGTTTGACGAAAATAATAAGAGAAGAGAAATGAGAACATGTTAATTTGACCAGGCTTTTAGAAACCAGTAGAAGGGAAGCTGGCAAGGTTTTTGTGCAAGCATCTTAGCTTGTTGCTATATAAAGGGAAATCAGAAGAAGAAATTGTGGGCTAGCCCTAAATATGAGGCTTTTAAATTACTCCATATCGAAGTTTTGTATTTACGATGGATATGCTTGCTCAAATACCCTGCCAGCTCCCCCTCTGCTGTAAAGGTAGAGTTTTTTTTACAAAAAAAATACACATTTATTGCTAATCAAAATATCTATAAAAATATAATCAATTTGTTTCCATTTGACAACACTAATGCTTCTTTGGCATTCATAAATACTTGATAGTGACGTATATTTACACGTTTTTCGTTGATTGACTTGCTTTTGTCCTGAATCACTCCGGAGTCCATTGACTACATTATAGCTTACGATCAGGTATGATTGCTCACGCTGACCTACATATAGGTTACCTGTACAAGGATACCACCTTCACTTCACTTTCACTGTCAATAAATCAGGGGGAGAAAATAATCATGACATGCAACTTTTACTATGGTGTAAACTCTGAAATATGTAAAAAAAATTGCTGTTCCGTACAATATGTTCGCATTCTCGACAATATTTAGGGAACAGCGAATTTTTTTTCGCGATTTCAAAATTGGTAGCATAGAGAAAGTTGAGATTATTCATTAGTATTTTCCCCCCTTGAAATATT
Organism: Orthosia cruda; assembly: GCA_964057195.1. Classification (NCBI taxonomy): domain Eukaryota; kingdom Metazoa; phylum Arthropoda; class Insecta; order Lepidoptera; family Noctuidae; genus Orthosia; species Orthosia cruda. Next base: position 20,084,551 of record OZ059826.1, on the reverse strand, counting down.
GTCAACGAATGAAAAGGGAACCTTTATAGAAGAACCTGTTTAAAATGATGAAGAATAAACAATTGTTGGTAGCGTCTATCTTACGATTATGATTAACACCTTAACACACATGAGTAATAAAATGCTCGTCACAATTGTCACTGGGTCAAATAGTTTCATAAACGAGCCACTTAAGTGCCACCGAACGGAAACATTCATAGAACTAAACTATGTGCGCAATTTAAGAGTTAAGTACCCCACAGACAAGTACTACACATTTTAAAGGAATAGTTTTGCGGATATATTGTTCGCAGAATAATTTCTACAAAATCGCTTTGTGGTGTCGATGCGCATTGTAGTCGTGCCTGAATGTGAGAGCTTGTAAGAGTTATAACATATTTCTTAAAACTTCCTAATTACAGTATCTACAATGATATTGTGCCAGTTGTACAAAATTCACACACACACACACAATCTCGATTAACATTCCTTAGCAAAATAACTGTATAATTACAATGATCACCACTTTCGCTTGATTAAATTTATATATTATTTACATTCTTTAAACTAAAAAATATTATAAGTAACATAGTGACTAGTATTAAATGTAAATTCGTAATAAAACATGTAAAGTATGAATGATAGTGAACGATAGTCTTAGGGGAGACTACTGTCTGTAGTAAAATAAATATTCCTAAATATAAATGGTATATATATTCACTAGCATATTATATAAAATAAATATTAATCTACGCAGACTTGATACAGCTATATAAATTGACGAAATCAAAAATCCATTAGAATACTTACACATATACTGAATTCGTTCATATACGGTGAACATAATAGATGAAAAATATGTTTTTAACGTTATAATATTTACATTATTTAGTAATATACTAAATTATGTATATTTTGACACTGTTACGGGATCGCGTTAAGTCACATTTGCGGAGAGGAATTATTAGAATAGACTATTGTTTTTTTTAAATAGTATTGTGTGCGAAAGGTTAATATCATTAGCTCTGTGTACATACGTAAAAATGTCGTGTATAGATACAGACTTAATAATATACAATGTGACATAACGAGCTTCCCGTAAGGCTCACGCAGACGAAACGTAACTTAGCACGACTCACCAACCACCGTAACTTTATTATTTTATTTTACAGAATATTTACATCAGTAAGTCGCGTCTGCAATGTTAGTTCTATATCCGTGGATTTAGCACAATTATTTTTATTAAAAATTCAGTTTGGATCGAATTTATTTCACAGTACATTGGCAGTTCGTGAACATCGCTATGTCAATAAGTTTACAAAATCAGACTTAACACATTGCATTTTAGAATTAATTCAAGGATTTAAATGACGACATCGAAAATATGCTGAAAAAATAAATTCGACCGTTCGCACTCGAAATTCAGGACAAATCATGAGTCCACAAAACAACAAATCTTAACACGCAACAATACGTCTCTATCGATAAATTAAATAATCGATGAAATATCGCATACACTTTACAATAGTCTAGTTCGACGATTATAAAATCTTAAAAGATCGCCTAGATAGTAACTAGAGCTCACTCATACCGACAAATTCATTCAAGTGGGCAGTAGCGACACAGCGCACTATATACAGAATCTCAACATGGATAATGAGTAGATATTATACATAGATACTGTCCATTCAGAGTAGTGAAATTAACATTTTAATTCCGATAAACGTTCATTTTTCTTGTCAATTTGTGTGCTCCTCATGTTATTCTAAACCATGAACCACTTATAGCGCACTGGAGACCAAATTGCTGCGTTTCATTCCATCTCGTTGGCTTTACTTTGACTGGCAGTGAGAAGGGTTTGTTTTGTCACCAGTACGCAATAAGAGGGCGTTGAGTTTCTGTAGCAGTGTAGCTGTAGTAGCGAGGTGACGATGTGAGGTATGGGCAGCGACGGCGTGGGCTCGGGCGGCGGGTGTGGGCTGTGGCGCTAGGCGGCGGCGCGGGGGCGCGGGCGGGCGGGGCGCGCGGGGCGGGCGCACGAGGGGGGCGCGGGGCGGGGGGGCGGCGGCGGCGGGGGCGCCCGGGCCGCGCGCCGTCATACCCCGTCCAGCTGGCGCACGCGCACGTCCTGCGACGCGCACATGTCGGGCGCGAACGGTAAGCACGTGAAGTAGGCGCACGCCGCGCACTCGTACGCCGGCGCCGCGTAGAACAACGCGACCAGCGCGCACAGCATCCCGCCCGCCGACACCATACACACCCAGACTAACGCAATCTTTCTTCGCCTCTCGTAAGGCCCGAACGTTATGAACGGCAGTAGCGCGTACGCGAGCAAGAACCCGAACACGAAGCCGAAGACGTGCGCGAAGTTATCAATCCAGGGTAGAAGACCAAGGAGGAACAACGCGAAGGCTATACCGACTAGTTTTAAGATTGCCCGCTTCGGATGCCTCAGGAGAGGCCACGCGCCTATTACTTCTACTATTAGACACGCCAGAAGACCGAAATGTGATCCAGCTGGCCCCACCTGCAACATAAGACAGCATGTTTTAACACTTTGCCCTTAGAAGGCCAAGGAGCAGTAAGTTAACCTCAGCTCAAAAAAAAAGATCGATTGACTCACCTCTGCCCTATAAGGTTCAAATATGGCCGAAGCCATATTCCCGGCGACCCCACTTCCTAAATATATGACAGCTATCCTAACTGGCCCGGCCATCTTCTCCAGGTCCCTCATGAAGAGCCATTGCAGCGCCAAAGTGGCAGCCAGGTGCAGGAGACCGGCATGGACGAATAAAGATGTCCATGCACGGTACAACTGATCTGGTCGACGTCGCCGCATGAAAGGTAACATGCCACAAACGTCGTCTAGACAAGACACCTGGAATTAAAAGCAGATATTTAGCAAAAGTTAAAGAAGATAGGTAAGTCAAAACAAGAATTTTAAGGAAATGTGCTTATAGAAAATGGTGGCAGAATCGTAGAAGTCAACCAAGGCATTAAGTCCGCCTCTGTACGTTTGTGTGCAATAAACATTTAAAAAAAAATCTGGCCCATGTGGGAATAGGTAGCCTGAGTTCTAATTTAGGCTGTCCGAAGTTTATTTTCAGTCAGCGGTGCGTATGAATTTACTGGTATCCTGGACCCACGACTCATGGCAGCGTTAGAACTATAACATAACTCTCCGTACTCCCCAGACGGAGGGTCATCAGCCTTATAATGTTCCCAGTGCTGGAACAAATGCATCCTCTCTGTGAGAGAGGTAATGTGCCTTAATCCACCACGCGGGCCCAATGTGGGTTGGTAGATATCACAGACTGAGGGTAATCTTGAGAAACTACAAACAAAAAAAGGGAAATGTTTCATGGAATGTTTCAAAGTTTCTTAGAATGTTACCCCTCGTGACAAATCTCTAAAGATGTAAGGAGTAGGATATATTAACTAACCCACGTAGAATCTCTTTGAAGAGTAAATACGGTAAACTTGATATCAAACCATTACATTTGCCAGTTAGGTAAAAATCGGGGTCTTTCACCATTTTATGGCACAAAAATTCAATGTCCAACTATTCATAACCTTATTTAGGTAGACATATTTAAAGAAACAGAGATACAACAACTTACCTGTGAACACAACGACGCTTCTTCATGGAAATAACCCTTGACGAAGTCACAGTGTTCTCTCGTAGTGATGACGCATTGCCCATGGACCCCTATGCAGCAGGGATGGCCTATGACCTCGCAGGCCATGTGCTCCGCTGCGTGGCCGGCCCGACCGGCTGCCGCAGACCCGTCTAGAACTGATTTGCGGCAGATCGGCCATTTTGTGATGTCATCTGGCCATTCGTGCGGTGCTATCGACCGCGGTGCTTCGCAAAACCTGTAAGGAATAAAAGTCTTGATTATACTGTCAAAATCATACATTAAATCAATTTTGGGTTATAAAGATTTTTCAATACAGTTTTGAAAACACACAAAAGATGACTATTGGCTTGGTTTGAAGATTAATATAGTCTCAAAACAGCTTCTTCTTAGCGTGTCGATGGCAAATATAAAAATAATAATTATGTGTTTGGCCCAGAATTAAAAACAGCTAATAGTCATCTTTTGCGTGTTTTATCCACTATTTTAGGTTCTTATTCTGGTCAATTCTACAAAAGAGAGGCAAACGTTATTTTTAAGTGTCTAAACTTTTCTACGTGTTTTTTCAAATGAACTAAGTTATGGCAAACTACCAACTTCTCTTCGATTTAAGAGAGTTAATGTATTACTGAAGCAGAGATTGATAAAAGTTATATAACACGTTCTTTGGCTTCATCGTTCTTGTCTATGTTCCTGTCTCTATTTCGAACTTTTACCTTATTTTGCAGTATATAGGACAGTGACAGAAATATTGTGAAATCAAATTGAAGTAATTATGTAACTTTTTATTAATCTCAGCCTTATATTAATATTGTTTTAAAAATGTGTTACTTACTTGGGATCTAATCCGCAAACGGACCCTGATATCCGACCGCCAGGCCCCGACTCGCCCGATGACCATTTCTTCCACGTTGAAATGGTGCTCTGAAAGGTAGACAAAACAAAGTTCACGGTTGACAAGCTTATGCTTCGTCCAAAACTAGGGGTGACCCATGGAGCGAGAAGCATTCTGAAGACTTACGACTAAACATATAAGCATGCACAATTCATTTTAAAAATGATCATCATCGTGATCAATTCAGCCGAAAGACATCGACTACTGAACATAGGCATCCCCCAAATGTCATCATCAAGGATCAAAAGTGCAGTCTTACTTTCCCAAAATTCAAACCCTAGTTTTTAACCGACTTTCCAAAAAGGAGGAGGTTCTCTGATCGACATTGTTTGATTCATTTTTATTTGTGTATGTTCACCGATTACTCCGTCAATTATGGACCGATTTTGTTTTTTTTTTTGTTTGATGTGGTCCTTGAGGTGGTCCCATTCCCAAGATCTGATGAGGGAACTCTTCAAATTCTGTAGGCATACATATTTATCTACAACTGGTTTAATATGTTATGTAGCATTTAAATTAAAGTATAGATTATACTAACCGAGGCAAGGTGATATTATTTTGCCTAAAAAAATAATGGCCGATGTTGTTTTGGTAGAGAGTCAATGCACTTTTGAGCCTTAACTGTACCTATATCAACATCCAGCACAGCGGATTAACAGTTTTATTAAGCAATTTCGTATTACCCAATAAGAAAAATCATTATCGTCTGGTTGAATACCACGTTTCCCATTTTTCTTATGTAATGATATGCCATCATGCCGTTGTTTTCTTGCAAAATTATTTCGCGATGTCCATGTTCGGTCTGACCATTTTCAAGCCTGTTGGCTGGTGAAGTTGAACAGCCACTGAACTCACTTATATCATAATCTTAACGTATTAGAGCTATCGAGATATACGCAGACACTTACCTTTGATATTAATCCTCGTATCTTTACGTAAGCGTGCGCAAAAATTGAATATTATAGGTACATTTTCAATAAGTACTATAAAGTTTACACCGTGGCAATTTCAAAGGATTTAAATATTTCATTATGTCAGACATCTGACTGAACATCCTAAGTAAAAAGTCATTATTTGAGGTTTGGCTCTCGCCTTTTTCCTCCTCCAATATTGGACCTATTTAAAATATGTTCAAAAAAATTAAAAATAATTATATATACTGTGATGATACATTGTCTTTAGAAGCACTAGAACCCTCAAAAGATGCTCCAAATTGCGTTGTTAACAGAGACTTCGTGTACAAATTTGACAATTATAAATGAAAAAAGTAAAACATAGGGGCACAGTATCTTTCTTTATCAGTTTATGGGATATCTTTTAAATTGGTCCAATATTGAAGGAGGAAATAGGCGAGAGCCAAACCTTGGATTGCGACTTTTTACTTAGGAAATTCAGTCGGATGTCTGAGACCGCATTTCCTCTTAACCACGTCAAATTGGCCATAATAATAACGCCGAATCTTATATAACAAAAACAAGGGAACCCAGCATCTCACAGTCCTTCTTATCATACCAAATTCGTAACATTTACATAAAGTTTATTTTACACAAACACAAAAATACATACATAATAAATATGATTAAAAAAAAAAGCACATATACGTGACGACCTCCGGTGGTGGTGGCCCTGTCTCCCTATCTATCTAGCAAAAACGACTACCCAGTATCCAGTAGTTGCTTTTAATTCATCGTGAGAATTAACGCTACGTCAAGAGCAAAGCGAAAGGGAGTAAGAAGACGTGACGTCACTTGACGTCTGACTTTTCCAGGAGGAAGTAATACCCACCGAACAATCAGCCTTAGAAGACTGGACACATCCAGAATCGTCATTTCGTATGCAACAAGCCGTGTCCCGTTCTCTTCGAGCTGACGCAGCTATCGCCCGAGCTATCCTCGCGTCCCTTCGCATACATGGAGCGAACTTCGCCCCCAAGTGGATCAGGTCAGCCGCGCGTGGACCCAGCCAAAATGACGCCGGCTCTTCCCATTCAACCTGGAAAATAATTGGGAGGATGTTAGAACATAGTACAATTTTTATTCTGTACCTACCTACTTACGTACTTTTTTAGTACTTACAGTCAGAGATGAAATTAGTTTATACATTTTCAGAAGACATTACTTAATATATAGTAACTTCGATAGAAAAGATAAACAATGAACTATAATTTTTATAATAAAATAAAATGCCCAAAATTATTAACAATTTTTATCTTTTTATTCACAAAAGATACAAAAGTTAATTTACAATTCTTAACAGGCTTTAAAATACTTTTGTAAAGGCCCTTTATTTCGTACAAGATCTAAAATTGCCTTTCTACAAAACAATTAATATCTCAGACGTACTCTACGTACATAGGCTAAAAAGAGAACTCATTAGCTTTAAGTACTTCGGTTTAAAACGAGACATATTAAAACTCATGAATATTGCGGGCTTTGAGAAATACATTGTGTCTTCGAAGAAGCAAAAAAATAAGATACTAAAAAGTAGTCTAGACTAAATTAAAGCTAAACCTACCAATTGAAGCGTTATGGGATGTTTTACATCTTATCTTACTAATCTTACTTCTTACTAATATTATAAATACGAAAGTTTGGATGTGTGTATGTTTGTTACTCAATCACGCCAGAATGCCTGAACGGATCTGGATGAAATTCGGCACAGAGATAGATTATAGTCAGGAATAGCACAAAGGATACTTTTTATCCATTATCCAATTTCGAATTTCACGCGGCTGGCAGAAGCTAGTAACTAATATACTATACTTTATATTTATAGACTAGTTTTCTTTCTTTCTTTTCTTTCTTTATATGTGGCGGTTTTTTTTTGAGTAGGTATTTTCAGAGTTTTTGACATTTTCTTTTTTAACTCTAAAAAGTCTTGCTTTATATCTGCCAAATACGAGTACGACGCGACAATGCAACAAAGAAATTGTTCTGCGGACATGAACGTTGAATAATTTCTTAGAAACATATTAATATTGCGCAAAACAAAGTCATTTATCACAAAAAAAAAATACACAATTTCCTTCCAAACAAACTGAAAAACATGGCTACAAAACTTTATTTTAAGAAACAATACAACTATTAAAAGTAGCGACAATCAACGAAAATTACATATATAGACGGATCTTTTGCGGTCACTCGCTGAAAGATAGCATCATGAAAGACTGCACTAAGCAGCAAAAAGCAGACAAAAGAGGCCGCTCACAAAGAACGTGTGACCTACATTTGGAGCTTGCTCACTAATACTCTTACTTTGTGACGCTTTCCCCGCGTCACAATGAATACGTACCCTTTGTGGTTGCTACTTACTAATTGTTAATTTCATATCGAGTTCGTGTTGTAAATATTTTTTTAGTACTTTTTTTAATACTTGCAGTCAATGGCTAGCCTTCTTTTTTTAAGTTTTGCTGTTGTTGCCTTTGGAAAGTTTCACAAAATGTAATTTGACACACCTCTTACATTTTTGTCTAAGTGTGTATGTGACGCTTACGCTGACGTCACAATGAATACGTACCCTTTGTGTTGCTGCTTATTAATTGTTAATTTCATATCGAGTTTGTTCAGTAAATATTTTTCTTGGTTCTTTTTGGTGTAGGTGCATCGAGCGCAATTTTTTAAAGTTCGTTTTTAACCCCTGACGGCAAAAGAGGCGTTTTACAAGTTTAACGTGTGTACCTGTGTATTATTATGTATCTATCTGTGGCATCGCAGCTGTTGTTAAAAACCAATCATTTCACCTCATCATCAACATCATTCACAGGCTGACTTCGCCCACTGCTGGGCATATGCCTTTATTTTCTTGTACCAATATCTACGCTCCTGTGCCATCCTAATCCAGGTTCTTCACCTCACCCACGTCGTTGTATTTTGCACTATAGCTAACGGCCTCTGAACTTCTGAAGGCAGTACTCCTGTAGATACACCCCTTCATATAAACCTTGAAGATTGTAATCAACGTCGCAAACATACAATAAAGGACTAAAACGATTTTGTGACTATTAGGTAATTGGATTTAAAAAATATCTCTGAAAACTTAATCTATTATTCCAATACCCTTACTCGAAAAATCGTCTCAGTATAGTATTGTGCATTCATTCTTAGACATTAAATCTGAGAGGAGCGTGTTTTGTCTAAAAGCTTCATCTTGTTATGCTAAGTCTTATACAAAGAAACGGGATGTTCAAGAGACTTTATATGACTTATACAGACATATATGTATAGCTTCGTTTTACGAAAATGAGTATCTTTAACTTTTATGTAGAGATTTTTACGATTCTCTGTTTAAAGTGGGGCGAAATTCAACTAATGAGATTCAAGAATATTGACCAACAGTCTTAATAAAAAAAGGTAATTAAAAAAAATAAAAAACCCGTCTGCTTAAAAAGCGAACTAAAAAAACGTAAACCACGAGGAAATCATGCCGTGCAGGTGGAGGATACATCTGCTTTTGGTCAGCCAGCTCAGAATATGTATCCTCCGTCTGCACAGCATGTTTTTCTCCTTGTTTACATTTTTGAGTTCGATTTTTAAGCAGACGGGTTTTTTTGATTTTTTGAAATACCATTTTTTATTTATTACTTTTTAGTTGTTGTATATTTTTAAGTTATTTTTAAAATCATCATACGTGTGTATATTTTTAAAATCACCTCTTAAAACCCTTTATTTTGATACCCACGCGATGGGTATGGAAGAATAAAAAATTTGGGCCCCCACGATATGGCGCCCAAAAGCCCCCATTTTTCTATATTCTAGTTTTAATGTATCCAGTGACACATGCAGGGTTAAGACGAATCGATTGACGTAAGAAGCATCAAAATCGGCCAACGCGTTTGGTCTCTAGAGCGCCACATAGGAACACTCATACATACACGTATACATAGACTGATAAACACATTACCCTCCTTCGGCAGTCGGGTAAAATGCTTCTAACAATCCCAACGCAAATTCACTGTTGCCATGCAAAACTGAACAACTTTTCACATGACGTGTGAACTCTTAAAATCACTTGGGACCATCATAGCCCCGTAAAGGACATAAACATTTCACGATTTTGAACGCAGTCCCCAAAAAAAGGTTTTATATTCGACGGCACATAAAATTACCTATTCAAGTGTAAATAAAGTAGGCAATCAATATGCAATGTGTTGGAAACTGTGAATGATCAGTCTTATCATGGAAAAAATGTTCGAGACGGCTGATATTTTATTTTTTCAGATTCTTAGAAAATGAGCACTGGCTTCGTAGAATGAGAAGCCCAGAGACTTATTTGTAATATTCACATGAGTTCATCGTATGAATGATTATGTTTTGAGCTTTTCGACCGAAAAAGTTCCACGGTCTCAATTTGGACTTATCTAGACTTGTCAATAGCATTAAGATTTATTCATCAAGTTCCTTGGTAACTGTGTCAGCTTTATTTACTGAAAAAATATGCCAGAGAATGTTATTTTGATTATAAAGCACAAAGAAACGGAAGTAAGTCTGTGAAGTCGCGTTCGTCGTCGAGGTGGATAGACGACGTTTTTGCTTTTTCTATAACCAGGATGAAACTAGCTCGGGAGCGTAGTGATTGGCACAAACAGAGAAAAGGCGTTGCCAGGCTGTTGATGATGAAGAAAGCACTAAATGCCAGCATAAATAAATTGTTATCCTTATTTGCTTGGAAGTACTTATATTATAGTCTTGAGCTTTTTGGCGTTACATTGACATCGATCCTCAATGTTGGTCCATTCAATGAGGCAAAAGCTCAACTGGCTGCCAAAAAGTTGGGGATCCTTGCAAAGGTGAGACGGTACTTCACACGCCAGAACAGTTGCTCAACTTATAACAAGCGCAAGTTCGATCATGCATGGAATACTGCTCTCATTTCTGGGACGGAACTACCAAGTACCAGCTGGATGCACTAGATTCGATCGAAAAACGGGCTAAGAAGCTCATCGGCAATGAGATACTGGTCGAGTCTAGGCTCCAGAGCCTTGAACACCGACGACAAGTTGCCAGTCTGTCGGTTTTTTATCGGTTACATTTCGGGGAGTGTGCGATGGAATTGCATGAACTAATTCCTCCTAGTCCGTTCCATCATCGGACTACAAGACGTACGGCGATGCTTCATCGGTACATGGTGGTCATCCCAACCACACCAAAGGTTTTGGGCATACTTTTATTATGCGTACAGCTAAGGAATAGAATTCTGTATTTCCTGATAACTACAACCGGGAGTCTTTAAGTCAAGATTGAATAGGTTTCTTCCAGACAAGCGTGCTACATCGTCGACCACATCAACGTTTACCATCAGGTAAGATAGTGGTCAAGCGCGAGCCAATCAAAGACAAAAAAAAACCGTAATCGTAGATAAGTCCTAATTGACAAGTTATAAACTGTATAACTGCAGTCAAAACTGCAAATAACTCAAAACAAAACTATCACCCACCTGCTGTAAACTCAAACTCTTCACCAGCACCTGCCCCGAGTGCGTGTGCCTGCCAAACCCGACAGGTCCGAACCCGTAGCAGAGGAGCGACAGTAGCAGCACCAGGGTCTGTACTGTGCTCACCCACCACGTGAAGTAAGGGCGGTAGTCCGTCAGCTCGTCGAGCTGTCGAGCCACCTCCTCGTGATGCGCTACCGACTTGCGGAGCGAACGCCTGGAATGAAAGATGGAACGTTAGTCTTTTGTTGTGGAAGCAGAACTTAAGATTGATGTGATCGGTCTTGGATTAACGTTCTTATTATGGTTAAATTAATAATTAAGGTTATTATTGCTTAACATAATATGTCGCCTGTAATATTCAAGGTATTCGGCAGAGGTGTAGGACATCCATATTATATAGATAGATAAACCATTTATTAATTGCACAGCACAACACACAAAATCACAATTAAATTAATTCGATTTACATGTATATATGGAAACAAGGTGCCAACATACAAAATACTAAAAACAGGATGGTATAAATATTTAAGTGCCCCACTTAAATATTTATTTTATCCCATAAAACAAACGTTATTTTTTTACCATTTGTTGAGATACTGGTACAAAACCTATCGTGCGCGAGTCCGAATCGTACTTGGCCCGTTTTTTTTAAAAAGAGCGCACACTCGCTGGGTCGCGGATTAATTTGAAAGAGAGTAGTAACTCGGCCCTGGCACAAGCAACTGAAGGAACACAAGTGGGTTATTTAAGGAACGGACTTTCCTGTCAGTAAAAGTCTGACACGCCCTCCCGCTTCACCCAGAGCGGGCGAAGTCATTGGATGATTGCCCAACCCAAACAAAAAACTCACACTCGCTACAAAAACAATTACGAATGTTAAAAAAATAACTACTGAAAGAAAGAAAGTAAGAAAACATTTATTTAACATTTAACATTTCGCCACTAAGAAATGTTACAGCATAAACGAAACACAAGATAATTTCAAACACAGTATTTCCAGTATGGCAAAACGGGCCCAGCCGATGCTGACCAGTCTGCAGCATGGATACTATTTACAACGCTGATTTTCAGCCCGCCCCCTACTGTTACGTACAATAAACTTATTTTTGTTTGTAACCATGTTCCACGGAGAAAAAAAATACATAAATAAACGGCGTCGTTTCCACAAAGTATTAATCTAAAAAGCCATTACAGCAAGTTTTAAGTGTAACTTGGCGTAAACATCGTGATAAATATTGGAGGCTCAGGTGAATTAAATTTTAAGGAAGAACAGTACCTTACAGTTACCATATTATTTTTTAATCTTTCTTTGCTTCTTTTAAGTAAGTTTCATTAGAATGTTTGTTCGTTAGTTAAGCGAAATGGTATTGATGATATTCTTAGGTAGACGGTCAGTGACCTGTAAAATTATAGCTTAACTAGTTTAAGTACACAAATCTTTCAGGGGGAATGTTTTAAATGCTATAACAAAATACCTTGTGAGATATTAAAACTAAATTAAAGAAAATTTAAAATATTGATTTTACACCCATCGACATTGCTGAAGTCAAAAGACAATTGTCTAGAATCTCAGCATTGTTTTTTTTAAATGCTGGAGAATTCCTTTCAAAAGAGATGTCAATAGTTCAAAGAGCTTCGGTTGAAATCTCATCTCATCTCACTATTATTATAAAGGCGAAAATTTGTGAGTGTATGTGTGTGTGTTTGTATGTGTGTTACTTCTTCACGTTTAAACGGCTGGATGGATCTAGATGAAATTTGGCACAGAGATAGATTATAGTCTGGAATACATTAAAACATTTATCCCGGGAATATGTTGCTTTAATCCCGAAATTTTATAAATTCGCGCGGGCGAAGCCGCTTACAGAAGAAAGTATACAAATAAATAAAAAATTGTCATTGAAAGGGTTACCTTTCAGGTATTCTGAATTTCCGATTTCAATAATAAACCGTAATATTACAAGATAAACGATTCAAATTCAATATTTGACTTATAGAGCCATTTTTAGGTATAGCATGTACTATCTGACCTAGAAATACTTAATATAAATTAAAATTATAATAAATAGATTAAACCATCAGGCCGTTATAGCATTGCTAGAATATGGTATGAAGTTAGTACGATCCATTCAAACACATACCCCCTTATTAATAAACACGGAATAAAGTTATACCAAGTATAACTTTATTCCGTGTTTATTAATAAGGGAATAAAGTTATACCAAGTATAACTTTATTCCGTGTTTATTAATAAGGGGGTTATTGTTAATACGAGGTGAGAATCAGTTTTCCTCGGTGAACCACCTATTCAAGACCACAGTTCCAAATTGTCGTACTGATTATAATTAGTTTAGTTACAATTAATTTTTAAGAAATGTGTACAATACACACTATATTACATTAATTATTATCATATTATTCCAGGCGTGATAATTAAAAAAAAATATAACCCCTGAACTAACAGAGTGTTAACCAAATAAACGCCTGATTGGGTGGGGCAGCATACGTACTTACGTTTAATCATCCCATACAAAATATCAAGCTCAAAAGTACAAAATACCTTTCAAAAATATCGTGAGCTTTCACAAAACAGGAAAATTAACAAGTCCTTTAATAGAGCACCACTCTATTTTAATGACTTTATTCTTAATAGGCAGGTGTTTGGATAATGTCAACACAGCCCTATTATATTGAACTAGTAAATAAACAGAATAAAGTGGGTCAATGGCAGGTCTCAAGGACACATTTAATAAACTTCACCTCGTGTCCTAGATGCACGTGCTCTTCAATTTCACAGCATTCAGTGAATATACCCATGAAGGTATATTCACTAAATGCTGTGCTTCCGGCAGGCTTCGGTACCAAGAAATACATCGGCGTCAATAATATCATAGACCAAATATTTCCATTGATCTTTTCACGCTAAATGTAGGTTTAGCATGCGTCTAATGTAATGCTGGTTGCGTTGGTGGAGTTTCTTTAATTTTGTAAAGCAAGACATCACTATCACACTTAAATTTTAAAGACGAAAGTTTGTGAATGTGTTTATTTGTATGTTTGTTACTTCTTCACGCTCAAACGGCTGGACGGATCTGGATGAAATTTGGTGCTGAAATAGTCAGGCATAACCCATAGTATACTTTTCATCTCGGGATATGTTCCCTCGGGATATATTTCGTCCTTCACGCGGGCGAAGCTGGTGGAGATAGTAATATATATATTTATTTAATTCCATCATCATTTCCACCGACACTTTTTGACCGGATAGATTTCAAATACACAGAAAATAGTACTACATCAATATTCGGACTCATAGGCAGACCAACACACTGATCCCAGTATGTATATAACGAAATAAAAACAGCAAGAACGCCCCTCTGTGAGAGCTCTTTAATAATTACGCGTTGGGTCGATACCGGTCGTCGACCGCGTGGAAATAATTCTATGAGCAGTTGCCATACTCGGTCTTTGTTTTCCACGTTTTCCCCACCGTTTTGCTCCAAAAAGGCTTTAAAACTAAGCGTTTTCCAACTTTGTCGGTATGTATTAAAAGTTGTTTTTACGAATCGTTTGGTTTTGAAGGGAGACTTTTGTGTTGGAACTTGGGCAAGCGGATGATTTTAAAATTAAGAGTGCCTTGTTATTATGGCGTGGCAATGCGAGGATAAACATATATAAAGACACTAGACATAAATTATTGTTAACGTAAATTTTAATTACTTGATATTTTTGACACCGTTATTATTTATTTTTACTGTTGACAGTTGAAATTATATTTACATAGATTTGAAATTAGCTTAAAATTTTTCGTATTGTTATTAATTTCTTATTTTTTTACTGTTGACATTTGAAATTATTGTTAAATAGATCTGACATTTGCTTAATATTTTTGATATTGTTATTATTAATTTTTCTTTTACTGTTGACATTTGGAATTATTTTTACATGGATTTGACGTTTGCTTGATATTTTTGACATTGTTACTATATAATTTTAGTTAGATTTGGAATTATTTTATTTTTAAATTCTTTGGCGTAATATAATTATTATCATTTAATTTTTTTCTACGTGATATTTTCACGCCATAATATGTTAAACATGGCTGAACCTTTGTTATTTTTTTTTATTTGCCTGCATGCAAGTGTAATGATTTGTTATATGTATATATACATGTTTGGCAAATAAATATATTTTATATATCTTATCTAAATAAATGAAGTAAGAAATATGTTTAGCTACGGTATGCTTTTTGAGCGTAATAAAGTTTGAACATTTACTTGCGGAACAACATACATGATGAAATTAATATTTTAGTCGATAGATACATAAAAAGACTGCTGAAAATATATCTGGTCTAAAAAAGCAAGTACCGACAGTAAAACAAATCCTCATAATTCAGAACATTAGGTTAAAGAAATCCGTTGATTTAGGCGGGAAGCATCAGCACTAAATTAACTGGATCCCTCTTTAGGAACCTAAGGATTGTCCTCAATTTGCCAGCATGGTTGGCTGAACTAGCTATCTGTGCGTTACATAAATCTTCGTTACTTTCAGCCTAATCCCAGGCTCGTGTTATAAAAATGTTCTGCCGAAACTTATTTTGACGATGACCTTCGGGAAACATCGGGTATTCTCGGAAAGGTTTGATATTAAAACTGTGGCTTGGCAAGCGATGTAATTGTTGTATCACCCGTCAGTATCGTTCATTCAAGCTGTCTATAAAGTTGATAATGTACTGAATAAATGTTCAATATCAGTCAGAAACTGGCAACTAATTTTATCAAGTGGTATCGTGTTATACAATAGCCACGTTCGTAGCATTTTGGATTACTAGAGCACTGTTTGAAGGCCACATTACTCTACACATAAGCTGAGACAGGAGCGTATTCAGAAGAGGTTCCTCTGGCATTTTGCATATTCCTGCGGTATTGCCAAAAGGTAGCTATCATACGTGGCTAGGTTGTCGTATTTCAGGGTAAACTCTCTGGAGAAAGGTCGAAATATAATTGATACAAGTTTTTCAATTAAAATCTTTCGAAATAAAATAGACTGTCCTAGTTATTAGGCAAAATCAGGTCCCGAGCTCCAGCTAGATACCCTCGTGCACATATTACTCCTTTCTACCCTCCACCACATAGAACCGTTCTTGGTGACAATTCGGCCATACCCGCAGGCTTATTACGTATCTTTTGCAAGAGCAAAACGATAGCGATTTTTGCGCAATAATTTCTCTTCAATACAAAAGTTTTAGAGTTGCTGGCGGTTTATTTTTTAAATAAGCGCATTTGACAAACAGCGAGCGATAAGCAAACGATTGTGTAGGACCTACCACACCTACACTGTAGGTAATGCCGACTTTTATGACATAAAGCGTTTGATCACTATCGTTTTGCTCTTGCAAATGATACGTAATAAGCCTGCCGGTTGTCTAAACTTTTAAATAGTTGCAGCGATTTAGTAGACGTGCATGCGGACTCACTTACCAAGTTCCGTAAATCGACATACAATGTTATGTAGTGTACCTAATTTGCACAACACTTTAGCATATGTGGTGTTTATCTGTCAAAAATGTGACACTTGACTGTAGTTTTTAATGAATATTATTGCTAATTAATTTTAAGTGTTGACAATTGTTCGTGAGCCTAATAAATAAATAAAATAGTAACTGGGTTGTCAAGGTCAGATTGCCAATACTCTGACTATCTTAATCTGGTAACGAGCTTCGCACAATGATATATGAAGCCGACCACAAAGAAATTAGGAAAAGCAAATTTTGACGATAATGAGTAGGTATATTATAAGAAGTTTGAAAGTGACGGAAAAGTGGACATGGAATCGTAAGTCTTGGAATGGGAATGCGATGAGGACGCAGATGATTAAAAGAGTCAGTAATTAAAATGAGAATGATTGGAGTAGAAGAGGAATTCCAAGAAAAATGGATGAATGGATTGTGAAAGGAATAAAGGTAAAATAGTGAACAGTAAAGGTTGACAGAAAAGTATGAAAAAAACTTTTTACAAAGAATACAACCGACTTCCAAATAAAAACATTACAAAGTGAAAAATAACTTCAATTTCGGAAATAAAAATTTTAAATAGTTTTTTTTTTTCACTTTTTAGTTGTGGTACATCATGGACCAGTTAAATAGGCTAGGTACCAATAATACCCAAAGTGAAGCCAGAATAGATTAACCCAATAACATGAAACTTAATCAAAACTGGTGGAATAAAAGTATACCAAGGTGAACTGTTTACACCTGCGTACCCCCTTAAAGCTTACTAGTATGATGTTATGTAATGTTATGGTGTAAACAATAAACAGACATGCGATTGCAGCTATCCCGAGTGATTTGCCGTCATTTATGGAAGAGTTCTGATGCTTATCTCCGAAGTTCTTTATCAGATGTTGATGAAAATTAAATGGGACCACATGACAAGCAGCACCTTTCAAATAAAAAAAGAATGATCAACATCGATTTACCCAGTAAAAAGATATGAGGTAAAAGACATAAAAATAAAAATAAACGTCAAATTGATAACCTCCTCCTTTTTGCGAAGTCGGTTAAAAAGAAGACAACATGTTGCGCCGGTCCCATGTTACATGGAGCATAGACAAGAAAATGGCGATGATTAATTACAGTCCTTACCTAAAGAATCTACCAACAACGCCCATGCCGAACTGCCTCCTGTTGGAGTTGTCTGCGAGAGGTTCCAGCATCGGTGTGATGATGCGTGCTCCCCCCGCACCAAACGACACGCTCCGCTCCGGCCTTCGGTACTCCACGCTGCTGGAACCGATTGGGGATCTCGCCCTGGAAACAGGAAGAAAAAAATTGTAAAAGGAATGTGTAACTGAAATAATGTTAAACTGCGTACATAACTTTACACAATGAAAGACAAAGATAGTTAATAAAAGGACTAAGTAAATAATATAGTCATCCTAAAGGTAATGTAGCCACAGCTGGGGCACATGCCTCCTATTGAGATGGGGAATGGGGCATAATTCACTCCTTGGGTCCATGAATGTGGACCTGTGGATTAATAGATGACACATGTAGACACACAGCCATCATAGTCTTTTGTTCTAAGACATGCCGTTTTCCTCACGATGTTTTCCTTCACCGTTTTGAGAGCAGTGGTGATACAATAAAATACGCAAAGTAAAGTGCCCGCCTGGATTCGAGTCACAACTTTCAATTCGTAAGTCGGGGCCGTAACCACTGGGCCACCACCGCTTATTATACATAATAGGGGTTCGTACATAAAGGTTGTAACCGGGGTTCTAACTCTTTTTTTTTGAATTATTAATAGGCTGGCGCTTGACCGTTATCTCACCTGATGGTAAGCGATGATGTGGTCGACGATGAAGCACGCTTGCCTAGAGACTGGGACTTCATGCAATTCCAACGCACACTCTCCGAAATGTATCCGATAAAAAACCGATAGGCTCGCAATTCGGCGCCGATGTTCAAGGCACTGGAGCCTAGAGGCGACCAGTATCTCATTGCCGATGAGCCTCTTGTCCAGTTTTTTGCTCGACTAAGCATATGTATGCCGTCTATCCGTCTGTTCGTCCGTCATAGGCCTGTAGGCCTTTTAACTGTGCCTACAGCTAAGGAGTAGAATTCCCAGCTGCAGTCTGTGTTTCCTGATAGCTACAACCTGAGAGTCTTTAAGTCAAGAGTGAATAGATTACTTCTAGGCAAGAATGCTTCATTGTTGACCTTTATCGTTTACAATCTAATATACCTAAAGTAAGAAAGTGATTAAAAGCGAGCGTAACAATAAAAATAACAGATGACTAGTTGTCACAGAATACGTTTTATCATGCCTTCGGCAGATTTCTCTTTCTCTGGAAAATGCCAGACAATACAGCCTATTTTCGATATAAACGAACAAAACTTTGAAGCACCGTAGATACAAGTCCTTTGAGTCTACCCAAAAATAACATCCGTGTCTTTGTTGCCCACAAATGTATCCCCATTAGTGAGTGATAATGAGCATTTCGTAATTACGGTTTAATTTCATTAAGATGAAAGGAATGCCTTCCCCATGGCATACAATTCTTTAATATTATAAACGAGTAATTATTTTTTCACTTTACTTCTATTTATTCTTACCTTGGTGAGATTAAATGGATGATTACTACACGTGTTTGGTTTTATAAGGTTGGTTTTAAGTATTTCAACAATAGTGAGCTTTGTGATCAAAGTTGTTTAGCCCTGTTGACTGTTGGATATATTTATTTATGTTTAACAATCAAGACGGCAAGATTCGTCTTTGTGGAAAAGTAATGGGTATCGTATATAGTAAAAAAAAAAAGTTAAATTTAAGCGTAATTTAACAAATTTACTTATTGATAAATCTTTTTACAGTGAACTGGAGTTTTTAGATTATAAGTTGTAGACGAAAATATAAAATTTAATGTTACAATTTCAATCTATGTAATATAATTTATTTTTAAAATAATAATATTTTATGATAATCAATCTTAATTTACTTTGACTGCTTGCATGCATTTTTACTTTAGTGATCTAATAACTTCTATGACTAATTTGCACGCAAGAATTTTAAGTCAGAATAAGAGATCTTTAATTATTGCTTACAAACATTCTGTACCTTATTGACGCAAACAGATTATTATTGATTTTGATTTTGATAAAGCTTATTTCTAAAAATGATTCTTTACACAACCTATTTATTTATCTTACTTTCAATTTTATCCTTGCTACATCTCAAACACAAACCCAGTAACACATACACATACATACGTACATACAAACATACGCTACGTATGTCAGTAGAGTCCGAAGATTTAATCTCCGATCACAGACCCTTGTCACAAAGATTTGGGACTGATACTGGCGTGAGGTACGCATGCGTGGTGAAGCGTCTGTTTTTTATTTGCTTTACACAACATATATATTACATAGCTGCAGTGCGTTTCTTTCTCTCCACGGTTGATATTGGACTTTACAACACGCAAGTCAATATTTCAAAATATATTTTTCCACAGCAGACGTGCATTTTACAGAGTAAAAAGTTAGCCTTTGACACTTAGTAAGACTGTAGCTTTTAACTGCTTAGGATTTTTTGCAATCGAATCAGCACTGCCGGAGATTAAGCACCTTACAGAAATATATGCACATAAACACTTCTAAAGCAAAACACAAAAAAATGCAAAAATAACTGTCTTTGGTACCTCTTGTTTTTATCACTTCAAAACCGACTTCTGAAACGAAAGTATTTTTTGCACTTTTTTGTGTTTTGCTTTAGAAGTTGGTTTATTGTTTGTGAAGAAGTTTTTATTTCTCTATTTTTAGTTTTACTACCCTATCATTAAAAAGTGAGCAAAGTAAGGTACCTAAAGGATTGCCAAAATAACCATAATAACTTAATTAGCACATTCGTGATGTTTGTCGCTAAGGAGTTCGGTTCTATGTTCCATATCTTGAAAACTGCATAACCGATTTGATGAAACTTGTACTTTTCCTGGAAGTTGAGAGATACCTAATCCAATAAAAAATCGTATGATCACGATCCGATTACTAGTTTCGGAGATATGCATGGACAAACATACATACATACACTTATGAAATTTAGCACACGTTTTTAGAAGCCTACACAAGCAATATATGTGAATATTGTGCAATTCCAACAATATTACATACATACGTGTTGAATTGAAGTCCTTAATTTTTTTGAAGTCGGTAAAAACTAACAATTAACTTCAAACAAACCTCTTTATAACACAAACTATTTTAAAAGAAATATAGTTTAGTTTGTGTTTCTGTTCTTGTATTTTAAAAAAACGTTGCCCCACCTAGGAATTTCTTCCTGTATCGTGGGTGCGTTTACAAATATATAAACTCACATACACAACACCCAGAGCCTGAACAACTATCTGTTGAAATAATAGTCAAAATAGCACGGTGCACTAACCTTAAGAAATACTTACTCAATGAATTATGGAAACTCTTTTATCATTAAAAGAGTTTCCATAATTCATTGAGTTCTAAAAACGTTGTTGCTCTAACAATTTAAATAAGAAAATCGATTTTAGATTGGAAAACCACTGAGATCATAAAACATTTAATGACAGTTTCAAAACTAAAACCGTCGGCGAAAAAATGCTATCAATTTTATGATTAGCATAAAATGAAAAATAAGAATATTTAAAAGGTCGACGTTTGGTTGACGATGTAAAATACTTTGTGTTTGCAACTACGACGACTTGATTAGTCTTATTCTAAAAATACAGATTATATGCTCATATTAAGTATCTCCAAATCAATCAAATCAAAATACTTTATTTCAAGTAACCAACAAAAGATGAAGCTATTCGTAGTTGCACATTTGCAAACGTCATTAGGTCTCTATGGAACGTGCAAGAAACTCCACGGACACTCTTTTCCATCAGTTTTAATTTCAAGTATTAAATGATAAATAAATGAAAAATGATTTTATTTCTGTAAGTTGGTTTGTACAAACACTTTTACATGTCGAACATATTTTTTAAAACTAGATGAGGTCGGCGTTTCCTATCTGACAACTCTGAGAAGAAAGGCAGAAACAAACTCAGAGGTCACAGTCTCTTTTAAAGTCTAGACAAAATCTTGGTTAGATCATGTGAAGACCATGTAGACTGATGTCTGAAATGGTCATATTTGATTACATCATTCTTAGGTGTGATTCAATGTATCTTATTTTTGTAATGTATTTTATTGTAACATTCTATAGATAAAACTAAATTATTAGCAGTTAACCAATTTTGAACCTGCCCTAAGACGTTATTTACGTCGTCAACGTTACTCGTATGTTATTTTTCCAAAAAATAAAAAAGTGTCATCAGCAAATAACACCATGTTTTTAATAGAAGGAGTAAATCGTTAATATAAACAAAAAATAAGACAGGACCTAAAATTGAACCCTTTCATCCATTCCATTCGTCTTAGTCGCCATGATCACGGTTAAAACCTTCGATTGATCTCAACAAATAACAAACTACATATAATAGTCGATTTGATGATTCGAAGTGGAGTCGAGAAGATGGAGAACATGACTTGGAAGATAAAGGTAAAGACACAAAAACAGAAATACAATGGCAAGCTCGTATAAAAAAACACGCGGCGGCGGCGCTTTTGTCATTCATTATTATATTATTTCCAATAAAAAAGGTTCAAAGATATAATGTTCGATGTTATTAATGAATTCAAATATAAAGCTGTATCGAAACCAACTTAATTAACATCGTTCCCATTATTGAACTCAGTTCAACTCATGAAAGAAATCGAGCGAAAAATACTGAAATATTCCACCCGAATGCCAATGACCGCACGCCCGGTCAATAGTTCAGAGTAAGCTTAAAATAAAAGCAAGAATTAATTACAATTTATTATTCTCTTGATGCATTTTCAAAAGTTACTCATCTGATAATTGTGAACACATTATAAAGTTATATTGCTAAGTACAAGTAAGTACACACATAATTATATTCACACCTTTTCCTATGGGGTTAGGTATAAACCACGTCTGCGTAATTAAGCATACTACTATATAACATAAAGACTGTATTTCTCAAAGAATTGTCAGAAAATACATACACGAAAACCTATTAAAAACACACAAATGTATGGTACTTATTGGCAAATAGCGCAACCACATGTGTTATTCGAAAACAAAACTTTTCGGATACAGGGCTCATCTTGGGAGACGGAGTGAGCCAATCCAATCCACCACGTGGGTCCAGTGCGGGTTGGTGGATGTTACTCGTTTCGAAATTTTTGAAAACTTTCCTCATTTTTTTTTTGGTTTATCTTTCAGAGAGCTTTGGTGATTATTTAAATTTACAAAGAGCGAAGTGCTTGCCAGAAAACCCATGAATTAAAACTCCTAAGACGTGGCTGTTACCACGGTGCCACCACTTTTTTAAGTCTTAAATTGGCATACAAGAAGTTGGCCCAGTTGAAAGTAAGTGGGCACCGCCGCCTATGGCATTGGAGATCATTGCTCCAGAGTAAGTAGTCTATATAATAATAATAAATATAATGAAAGGCATACATAGACATTATTGGTGATGTTCTTCAGAAAGGCCAGGTGCGCAGTACTCATAACCGGCGTGCGTGTATGACTAGATGTATGAACGTAAGTGAAGCAAAAGAAGTATGTATTGATCGTAGCAGGTGGCGTTCTGTAGTTTCTGCCTATCTCCATGGGAAAAAGGCATGAGTTTATGTATGTATTTATGTAATAATAGTTGTGAAAGATTGTGAGTTTGAACATCCATCCAATGTTTGTTACTGTTTCACGCAAAAAACTACAAAACGGATTTTGATGAAACTTTACAGTTATAAAGCATTAATTATACCAGCCTGTAACTGTCCCACTGCAGGGCAAAGGCCTCTTCTCATACAGAGAAGCTAGTAGCATTGATCACCAAGCTTTCTCAATGAGGGTTGGCGATTTCAGACTTACATTAACTATAAAGTCCAGGTTTCCTCTCATGTTTTCCTTCACCAATGTTTGTGATGTCCAAAATAAACTTAGATAGTACATTTTTTTTTAAGTTTTTGTTTGTGGTGCATTTGCTCTTGACTCTAGTCTAGGTCAGTAAAAGTGACAGATACAGAGTCGAAGATGGAGTGAGCTTACCCAGAAGAAGCTCACTCTAATTTTGAAGAGATTCAGGTTCACTCTAATTTTGAAGAGATTCAGGTTCACTCTAATTTTGAAGAGATTCAGGTTGAATGAGTTCGGAAACACAGACGCAGGTAGTGAGTTCCACTCTTTTGCTGTGCGCATTATGAAGGATGGTTGGAGGCGCTTGGTGCGAATTGGTGGAATAAATATATAAAAAAAGAATGAATTTGGAAAAGTCACATTCGTACTTAGCCATACTTCGGGATATGAACGCACGACCTCAAGCACGAGAGGCGAAGTCTTAGCAACTGGGCCACCACGACACACATTATTATTATTACTATTATAAACGTGAAGGCTTGTGAATATGGATGGCAGTTTGTTACTGTTTCACGCTAAAACTACAAAACCGGTTTTGATGAAACTTAAAAGTAATATAGCGTATACATCACAATAACACATAAGCTAAAACTTTTAAAGATATAGAGCTATGTAATAAATTCACATGGGTAAAACCACGGGTGGTAGTTAGTAAAAACTAAACAAAACCACCACAATTCCCACATGATAAAGTCCTAACACGTTGCACTATAATAATAAACGAGGTAATTAATCTGTCGAGCTAGCAACATGGCGCACTGGATCTGCTCGCAACAGGATTATTAGGCAAACTTAGGTTCTACAACTTGACGTGGTTTACTCAGTATCGCGGCTTTGTACCGCTATAACAGCTTCATCTTTAGTTATGAACTTCGGGAATTACCACCAACATTGTTTATGTAGTTATATCTTTGCATTATTAAACAAAAGGTAACTTGATTAATTTATAATAACATATGTATACTCCTTGTCTTGTTTATTAAAATTATTTATCATTTATGCACCAAACCGCACTTGGCCAATGTGCTGGATTACAACCCTCTCACAGAAAGGAGGTCTTTATTCCAGCATTAGAAACATTATAAGATGACTATGCTTATACTATGCACAAATAATCGTACAAAGGCAGAATTGCTGTCTACCTTGGTCTCGGTTTGTTCTCGGTAATATGAACATTGACTCTTTGGGATGTGTCGGTATTCTTGGTTCTGCTGTAGATCATTTCGTTTCTGATTCAATAACGCAGTGGCAGATTTGGCGCTGCGTGCCCTTAAGGGCAATACATTATTCTCTACTGCCACTACTCTGCATCTAGGGCTATATGACATCAGTTTTATCGGAGAAGATTAGATCATCCCATTAGCTCCATCTGACCTTATCACCTGCCATGTAAAGTGGTTTGCCCATTGGGTGACTTAAAGTCTCAGATTCCTTTAAAGATAAAAAAATATAACAAAGTTATCGTACTCACCCCTTAGATCCGTCAACATTATCCGCCTCATCGTGATGTTGCAGCGGCGTGGATGACGTGGGCGGCGTGAAGAACACGTCATCGACGTCCACGTCATCGTGGAGCGGTGCTCCCCCGCGGAATGATCGCGACCACTGCGCCGACGTCGACTGACGGGAGCGCCGCGTCACCGCCTGGAAAAGATGATTGTGGTTAGGTACAAAAGTAGTAAATTGTATGAGTTTAAAGTCGACGGTACACTGGCCATATTATTAACTCCCAAGAAAATATTATACCGGGATGAAAAGTAGCCTATGTACTATTCCAGACTATAATATATCTCTGTGCTACATTTCATCAAGAGCCGAAGAGCCGTTCTTTGATTGAGTAACAAACAAACATCCATCCAAACTTTCGCATTTATAATATTACTAAGATGAACCGCTCCACTCCGTTCGTGAAAAATTCGCTGCGAGTTCTAATGCCTGCATAAGAACTGTTGTACGCTATTGAAGATGACAACCTCATAGCTAAATTCTTGGATGACAGTATAGATTTACAGATAAAACGGGATCAGAAAGTAATAACGTTAAACGGCGTTATGGCCATGGTCACAAACAACGTTTATAATTTAAATGAAGTTTAAGTAAAATAACAATTGACATTATTATTGACGTTATAACACAAAGTATGAAACTTGTACCTAAAACACACTCTCAGAAAATACTCCTGCCAACTGTCAGCCAAAATATAATATTTTATTTTATTTATTCAGGAAAACAAACAATTACACATTAAGAATTACAAAAATATAGGATACAGAAATGATACAAATGTGAAATCAACCACGTTCTCCACAGATACACAATTAAACAATTTGCAAAATTTTATGATTAGCGTTGTAAACAATAAATAAAAAGAGGAATATTTACAGTGAAGTATCAACAAAGCAAAACATAAATCCATCAATAGTGCCGCATAAGTGGAACAACATTGTCACATTAGTTTTTCAATATGTTTAGTAACACGAGTCTAAACTTTCTATGCGGTAAAGCAAAAAGATCCAAACTGCAGATTGTTTTATTAAAATTGCTCGTAAGGCGACGAAGAGGCGCACGCAAGCCGGCATTTGTACGACTGGAAGTAGTAGCAAATACAGGTCGTGCGCACACCTCGCGTCTTTGGCATGTTCTGGGAACTATATAATACAACTAGTTACCAATGTCAAAACAATCATACGAGTTATTGCATAAATCATACAAAAAATATAGTTTCCAGAAAAGTACGCCTTGAACTCAAAGAAAGCAGATTATATTTCTTAAGTAATTCACTATAAGAGAGATAACAACTTTTAAAGCAACGATAATGCATAGACAATAAAATTTTACGTTGTATGCTTTCTATACACTCAATATATTTATTGTAGAAGGGGTTCCACACAGGTATCGCATATTCCAATTGAGACCTAACTGGTGATTGATAGAGATATAAATATGTACTAGAGTGCTTAAACTCCGTAGATGAACTCATTATAAGGCCGTACATGCAATCACAATACTGAGTTGGAGTTTGTTTTTAGTGCAATAATCTGCAAGAAGATTGAGCTCTTGTTGAAGCAGTTGACAGTCAAGAATAGTTTTGATGGGTCTAAATACTTTAAGGTCATCCGCGTAAAGTAAGAATTTAGAATTAAGAAAGTACATGTCAATATCATTGATACATATAATAAATAACAAGGAACCCAGTAAAGAGCCTTGAAGCACCCCTGATGAAACAGTTATGGATTTGGGATGGAACCCATTAACCACCACTTTTTGCGTTCTTTTTGTAACATAGGAAGTGAACCAACGGAACAAACCGCCACGAATGCCGTTTAATGCTATTTTGCCTCAAAGTAATTTATGATCAACCTTGTTAAAGACTTTACGGAAATCAGTATAAATAGAGTCCACCTGTACATGTGTGTCTGAGTAATTGAATAAATAATCAGTATATTCAATCAAATTAGTAGTTGTAGATCTTTTCTTGACGACGCCATGCTGTTGCTTAATAATCTGATCATGAATGATCGGATAAAGCTGATCGAGGACAAGCCTCTCGAAAAGCTTTGACAAGATCGGCAGAATGGAAATAGGATGGTAGTTCTCAACTTCTTGTTATTGACCAGATTTATGGACACGGGTGATATTGGCTCGTTTCTACACTACTGGGAAAGTCCCTTGGCACTTATTATAAATAATAAATAGAGAAAAATTTAAAGTGTTAGCGGTATTTTAAGGAATATTGGCGGCATACCATCAGGTCCTGGACCTTTAGAACAATCCACGGACTCCAAAGCACTGTGTACTTGTTCAATACTTATCACAAGATTGGTAACGACACGGCTATTCTTAGCATCATCGAAGGTCTGCTGCTCTACATTGTTGAGAGTGGAAGGCTCACAGACACAATGGAAAAAGTTTAAAAAGAGATTACAGATTTCGTCTGGATTGTTGGACGACTGTCCCTGGACATGCATAATTGAAGGAATGGAAGCTATGGATTTACGGTTAGATATAAAAGTCCATTTTATACAGTAATATGAACCATTTTAGCGTAACGACTATTATTAAGAAGATACAAAGTACAATAAAATAACAAAAATCAAGACCCATATCCAACAAAACAAGTTAATGGTGCTTCACGTCAATCAAAGGAAATCAGTAACGAATGTATTATGTTTTTCTATATCTCAAGATAACTGAAAAAACGTCGTTAACTGAATCTTTTTATCAGCTTTTTTATGAGGAAAATGTGATATCAGATCATTTTCTTTTGCGGCTTCTTACCCGACTTCGGCGGACCTCAAAAGGTGGGTATTATTTTTGAAGTAAAAACTTCTTTAGCAGCGTTGAGCAATTTTTGGTAGGGGCCAAACTTATGGTTACGCGTCCCCGATTTGCTAATATTAAGGCTAACACATACTAAAAACATCAAACTTTAAAATTTTCATTTCTGTCAGCAGTCCCTATGACTCCTATTTTTTCACAATTATTTTCGTGTTTCATTTTTAATATATTTTCAGTAATAAAATTGGTAGTTTGAAAGAGTCGTAAATTATTTGTTTTTAATGATTCCTATCACAATATCGTGTCAAGGAGCAGTAAACTACAAGCGAGTTCAAACTATTGTTATTAATGTTTCAAAGTCTAATACAGGTCAATGAGGATGGAGGATGTGGAGAAATATGTGTTTTGACACACATATTATTTGTAGATATACGTGACATTAGATATTAATCTGATTGGACAATGTTTTTATAGCAATATACTCGTAAGATAACTTTTCTTTCATGCAAGGTATGTTAAGTACCGATTAATAAAAACATGTCCCCTTCCTAATCTTATTTATTTGAGAATATGAAGAATTTACGAAAAAGCACAAAATTATGCGTCTTATTCAGAAATTCCATATAAAGTAAAAAAGCCTTTTAAAATATTACACACCCTAATAACCTTACAGGTATACTCATGAAGAAAAATGAAAGGGGCTCAAAAATTCCTTCGATGAAATACGCTGGCGAGTACAGTCGAGTACAGAACGCGTTTCACTGACAAACTCAGTGATATTACAAAGTTTCGAACGGGAGTCAGTGAATAGATTTGGACACTAGCTTTGCAACTGTCCTAACAATAACTAGTACTTGAAAGCACTACTGTAACTGGCAAATAGAAATTTAAATACTTACTGAAAGTGATGTTTATTTTATTATAATTCAGTACTTCTGAAATAAAAAGTATCGTAGCAGAGATAGTTAAATGCAAGCTTATTATTTTTGTGACCATATAAAGAACCTAATATGGAAGAAAAATCTGTATCTGAACAAATATTTTTTTGAAAAAAAAACAGAAGAAAAATGTCACAAAGGGTCAAACACTTACCATAAATCCTTCCTGATAGATTTCTTTGTACTTATAGAACTAACGAAGGGCACATATTTAACCTACTTACACTCGAGGCCAAATCCCTACAATGTTCATAAGCCCGTCAAAGGGCCCAAAAAAAGCGCAATAAACATGGCTATCGCTAAAAGAAACCGTTCACGTCAGCAGTTTCACAGGAAGCAGTAGTTCGCAGTCCAGCTAGTTCCTTCCTTGGGATATTGCCGGAAAGGGGGTCCGAATGGCCCCGAATAACTCCGATTATTTACGACGCCATAACGCCCGCCTCTACCCAAAAGACATCACTTTTATAATTTATTGCGCGGAAAAATCGCGGTCTAATTCGTCCGCCCGTATATTATAATACTTGGAGGGTTATAGGGACAGCAATATGGTATGATTTACCTATCGTTTTGGACATAGTTTTGATGATACAGTCCGTTCTGTTAAACCACATCACACTACAAGTTTCACATCACACTTTGATCAAAAGCATTACAAATAAATTATGTATTAGTATGTCAGTCTCTGTGACAATTAATACTTTTTCATTATTTCTGTTCAGGTGCTGCAGTTTGTCCCATATGTGTCACAAAATGCAAAGAGATGTTAATTTCAGTAAGACGTAGTATTGCAGAACGATGTACCCTTTTTCCATAGAAATATCTTTTGAAAAGCATTGCTCTACACTAGAACATGTTTATTTCTTAAAACACAGTACTGCATAGTAACAATAAACAAAAATAACTAACACTTATTACAACGTTATTAAGAGACAATTTCCAGTACAGAATAAAGTGAACATAAAATAACATAACATAACTGATACTGTTCGTAATAAATACACTGACTTAATCTTATTAGTTATGTAGTAACTTCCGCGCTACGAGAGTGCTACGAGAGAGCTACGCGACTACGGCGTAGCAGTCGCATAGCTTTCGTAGCCACGAAGTGGAGTTGGCGGCGCGTGATATGATTTTGAATTATACGGAGGTTTAAGCTTGAATAGATGATCGACTAAACTATTTTGTGCTGTTACTATGTATTTCGGTAAATGTTACCGAGAGTTTATGACCGAACTTAGGCCCGAGATAATGTGCTACCAGCAATAAGCGTCAAAGTTCAAAATGTTTGGGTTTGATTATTTTTATGACAATTTGGTAGCATTTTATCAGATTGACAATAAGTCCCTGTCTAAAGACCTACATACTAGTCGGACCAAATTTAATTTAAAACTAGCTTCTGCCAGCGGTTTCGCCCGCGTGACAAGTGTTTTGTCATCCCAAGGGAACATACTGCCGGGATAAAAAGTAGCCTATGTGCTATGCCAGACTATAATCTATCTCTGCGCTAAATTTCATCCTGATGCGTTCACCCGTTCCGGCGTGATTGAGTAACAAACATACATCCATCCATCCAAACTATCGTATTTATAATATTAGTAAGAGTAAGATGACACGAAAAGAAGACCAAGAGTTTATAGGCTGAATTATTTCTTCTTATTTTTAGACTAGCTTCTGCTTCGCCCGCGTGAAAATTATCCTAGGAGAACATATTCTCGGGATAAAAAGTATCTTATGTGCTATTCCAGACTATAATCTCTCTTCGTGCCAAAATTCAACCAGATCCGACCAGCCGAGCCGTTTGAGCGTCAAGAAGTAACAAAAATACAAACACACACACAAACTTTCGCCTTTATAATATTTGTGTGATAGGTTGGGCCCAGGATGGCCATCAGTGATGCTCATTATGTTATGAAATGTGCAGGTGTATGATGGGCACTTCGGGTACTTTAGTATGTGTGGGTCTAAACTAAATTTTGATGACTTAATTTTCACAGAGTGAAGGCCACATGAGGCACATTCATATAAAATAAACATTTTATGTCGAAATTAAGTTTAAAAAGGTCACCTTATTACTCAAATGCTGGGATTGGCATTTAAACTTTACGTTTAAACATTCTGGTGACCTTGTCATAGAAGCCTTTCATTGTTTGTGTTTATTATAAACTATAAACCTATTTCAAAGGCCAACAAACGGTTTTATGTTAACCCTTATATTCAAAGTCGTTTACTCAACTTGACTCCACCTCTACTCACCCTCTGTTTCTGAATAGAGTTGAGTATTTGTCAAACTCAGCTTTACTGTAAACTGACAGGTTTACAGGTTAAAATTGAACTTAAAGTAGCATTTGACACTTTCTTAACTACAAATTATTAATACAAAAACCGGTTTTTATCCTCATATACCAAATTGATTGTTATAGTTTGTTGTTTATTGATATACAATTAACACAGACAAAGGCTTTTCCGTTGTTATGTCGACTGAGTCAAGTTGAGTGGAAGTTGATCCTTAAAAAGGACTTATATTAGAATACCTGTAAGTAGGTGAATCCTTAAAATGAACTTAGAATACCTGTAGGTGTAATTCCTTGTGTTTTCATTTATGTACGTTCTGGTCTGTTTGGTAATTTGAAACTTATTCACGAGCTGAGAAACGTAGGTAGTAATTATATTAAGACCAAATAAATTAAGTTAGGAAACAGGAGAATAATGTATTTCTATGTCTAATAGAAATTATTTCGAGGAAAAGTTATTTCTGTCTCAATATTAAACTAAATCCATGTGCTAGTCTGATTCAAATGATCCACTGTACCATAATTATATTCTGGTTCTTTATTTCTTACGTATTATATTCCGATTTTTTTATACTGGCTGCTAATAATTGTCTTAATTTATATGCAATTTATATGGTCCTGCATAATATGTGTGAATTCTCGTATATTCATGTATTTTCGTTAACAAATTAGGTAATTTACAAATGATTATATTATCAGTAGCAATAAATAAAAATATGGCAATTATACACCATTAGAAATAAATATTTAAATAATAAATAAAGTAGATTAGAAAAAAAATAGGACTTATCTTATAAAGTAAACTGACGTGGCTTTCACACATTCTAAAGACAATATATTAATTACTATCACCCACGGGTACCCTAAGTATCGTTCCCTGCTTACCTTGGCATATTCGGTTTTGGTTTAAATATCTTTATGGCCATTAAAACAATTGTCGCTTACATGAGAACAATTAAAACGTTTATAATATTATCCCAGTGGTAAAAGAAAAATAAATTATATGCTGTGAACAAAGCCAAAATTGTTATTTAATCTTCTTCTCAATTGTAAAGACATACATTGACTACCTAGTAGAAATATAAAATAAATAAATTACTATAAACGTTATCTTGATAATATAATATATACGAAGGTTTGGATGGATGGATGTATGTTTGGTACTCAATCACGTCAGAACGGCTGACAGGATCTGGATGAACTCCGCCTCTAAGACAACCCACTGACCGAATATTGGCACAGAGATAGATTATAGTCTGGAATAGCACATCGGCTACTTTTCATCCCGGTATAATGTTTCCCTTGGGATAAAAACACTTTTAACTCGGGCGAAGCCGCTGGCAGAAGCTAGTTTAATTATAATT
Source organism: Orthosia cruda (assembly GCA_964057195.1). Lineage (NCBI taxonomy): Eukaryota > Metazoa > Arthropoda > Insecta > Lepidoptera > Noctuidae > Orthosia > Orthosia cruda. The sequence goes on along the minus strand of OZ059826.1, from coordinate 20,052,215 downwards.
AGGACTGTAACTCCAACAGAAATTATTTCAAGGAACTAAACCAATGAACATTACACATAAACATGCATACTGATTCCAAAAATACTTAATAAAAATTTACACACAAAGATTACCTTCAAGAAAATAATGTAGAAAACAACCTGAATAACACATTCAAAAGGGTCCAAATTAGTTAATATAATATCAATATACTCGCACAAAGAATTCAAGAATCCATCTATAATTTAAAAAGATACTCAAACACTTTATAATTAAAAAGCCACATTGCCTACAATATTTTCAAGTCACATCCAGTTATGCTTGACTGTGTTGTACGGAAACATATTTTACTCGGACTATAATATTTTTAATCTACCCTCAAAATTAAATTATGCTAATGTCTAGCTTTTGCAATACGCCCAACCATATTATTTTGAGAATAAAATGAAGGCAGTACTTTCGTAACACAGGCTTCTACCAACTCATTCTGTGCTTTAAATATCTTTGTGTATTCTATATTTCAAAGTCAATAAAACTATTTAATTTGAATTGTGATTTATTTTTAGGTTTGTGATTCTTTTGAGAATATTTATATAGATATCCCAAACTTCTCAACTTATTTTCAAAATAAATAATCATCGCTTCAGGGCTCCAGGTAACCCTGAAGCTTTCCCAATGGAAAGTCGACCCCAAGTAAGGGCAGTGACAAGGTGGATGAAGAAGAAGTATAGAAAACTTAACTTGAAACATTACACAGGAATAATGAGAGGCCTATTAAAATTCCATTCATGCCTTTTTTATAGGATGTAAACATTCAAAAGGCGCCTGGACTTTTGAGGAAAATGCCAGAGAGTATGGCTGAGGAATTTTACCTCACTAAAACCACCCCGGTGATCACCGGGGAAACATCAGCACATAGAACCCCGTGACCTCTTAAAAGGCCACCCAGGAACTCTCCATTCATATCTACTTATTTCCTCATCAAATTAATCTTTTATCATCCGACATCAATAACAATTCCTAGAAGCCAACCCACACTCTAATCGTTTGATTTAGCACAACACCAATCATTACCGAGATCCTTCATATTATAATACAAGCATGTAGGTCAACAGAACCATTTATATCAACTATCTCAAAATTAACTAACCTATAAATTACTCATCCCTCTGAAATCGTTGACCTAATTCGTCTCAAAATCTGGTACAAACGTGTATAAAGTCATATACATATATTTGTACGTACATACGCAATTTTATCATGAGCCAAGCCACATAAAGGCTGCCGCAGATAAACGCGACGCGATTTTACGTCAGTAGAACAAATTATACGAACACGCGTGAGACACAACTAGTTAAAAAAAAAACTTTTTTAGTCGGTGTCTTTGGTAGGTGCCAATTTATTTCGTTATGGACACCGACTTCGAAAAAGAAAATTATTTTTTACTTTGTAGTGTTTTTAGTTGGAAGTCGGTAGTATTTTTTGTAAAAAAGTTTTTTTAGTTTTCACTTTTTAGTTGTACCTATTAAGCAACTTGCCTTTAGTAAGGTAGGTACTTATAATGCCAGAATAGATTACCCGAATACCATGGACATAGCCGGCGAAATGGGAGTGTACCAAGGTGAACTGTACACATCTGCGTACCCATTATAGTGTTCTGCCGTGATGTTATGTTAAGAAATGGTATAAACAATAAACAGACATGCGATTGCAGCAATTCCGAGAAATTTGCCGTTATTTATTGAAGAGTTCTGTTGTATATCTCCGAAGTTCTTCATCAGATCTTCACCTAATTAAAATGGGACCAATTTCGGAACATACTCTATCAAACAAAAAAAGAATTTTCAACATCGGTCCACAATTGACAGAGATATCGGTGAACATAAACACAAAAAAAATAAAAATATACATGAAGTCGAACATAGAACCTCCTCCTTTTTTGAAAGTCGGTTAATGAGTAATCATGGAGTTTCTTGCCAGTCGAGTTCAAGATATTATATTTCACTTAAACCTGCCTATGTAAGCCAGCCTGCGGGAGCCTTAATGCGGCGTGTATTTATAAGTCTCGGGGCATACACAGGGTGGTCCATTAAAGCTATGTGCTAGCTGGTTTAGGATTTCACACGGCCTGCAAGTGCTTTTAGCATAGTTAAAACAACCAGAACAACTTTTCCGTTGAGATATTTAGAGAACTTTTAAATGGTTAACGTATGAAACTGGGTTAGTGGCTAACTATGCCACCTGTGGTCACAAGTGGGCGTTGTTGGTGTAGAATTATCATAATTTTATCCTACATCATACATTATTATTTAGGTTCCACTCTAGTTTTGTATTTAGCATTCCTAAAAGCGTTCCATTCGTTGTTCCAGAGAATTTCATATATTCTAGCGTTTTCATGGCAGATAGAATGCTAATAATAGTGGACATATTCTCTTAAAGAACCTTTATACATGAGACTAGCACTAGCCTTGTGGTCGTAAACGTTACTGCTGGTTCTGGATCGTAAGTAAACCGTTTTTTTTTCGTCTGCAATTTCTCAGAACTAGCCTGGTGTCTGGTTTTGTGCCTAAAGGATCGCCCCCTATTTCATGGGAAAAGAAAAAACTTAAAAATATCTATAAAAAATAATAATATTAATGGGCTACTATTTCATATATATATATATATATATATTTTATAGAATAATATTTAAAATGTAAAAGTATGTTTAAATAAATGAAATAACAGTATTTTATAAACTTAAAGATAACTGGCGAAAAAGAGTGTTCTATAGAGGCATCTCTGGCGAACCCTTCGGGGAGTGCATTCGTGATGTTATGCTATAAATCTACTACCGCCAGTTTGCCCACTAGCATCATTTCATCTTGTTTTTAACCGACTTCTAAAAAATAGGAGGTTATCAATTTGACTATATTTTTTTTTTGTTTGTTACCTCAGAACTTTTTACTAGGCGCACCGATTTTATTTGAAAGCTGGTGCTTGTCATGTGCTGCCATTTAATTTTCATCAAGATCTGATTAAGAACTTCGGAGATATACATCAGAACTCTTCAATAAATGACGACAAATCACTCGGGATAGCTGCAATCGCATGTCTGTTTATTGTTTACACCATTTCATAACATAATATCACACTGGTACGCTCTAAAGAGTGTGAACAGTTCACCCTGTTATACTCTCATTCCACCGGTTCTGGTTAAGTTGCATGTTATTAGGTTTATCTATTCTGGCATCACTTTGGGCATTTTAGGTACTTACCTAGCCTATAGAACTGGTCCATTATACCACAACTAAAAAGTGAAAAATTAAATACTTTGTTGTCAAAAAACACAACCGTCTTCCAACTAAAACACTACAAAGTAAAAGATAACTTCAATTTCGGATGCCGGTGTCAAAAAACGATGAAACGAAAACAGGAACACTGAAGTTATTTTTCACTTTGTAGGCTTTTTATTTGGAAGTCGGTTGTATATTTTCAGATTGTACTGTGTTATATTTCAACAAACACAATGACATCGTAAATACTATTTCTAAACTTAAAAGCACACAGTTTAGTATATTTTACATCTAGGAGACCTAATCTGTATTCAAGCCTAGCCACCAATAAAGAATTGGTGAAACGAAGTAGAATACCCACTAAATTCTTGTAAAAATAAACTTATTGAAATTAGAATTAGTTATTTAAATATTCTGTTACAAAGTAAGAAAGCCAACTTCAATTTGAAGTTCAATGTTTTCTTCTATTTGAGTAGTTTTTTCGATAAGTTAATAGAATTAGATATTAAAGGAATATTATACATTTCTCCTTGGGAAAACCTAATAAGTAATATTTCTAATGGTTTAAATTCTTAAATATCTACTATAGAAAAACAAGATGATTCAAAGATTCTTCTAGAAAGTGGAATTTCATATATTAAATTCCACTTTCTAGAAGAATCATTCGAATCGCTGTTTGTTTGTTGCTGGGCAATAATAGGTCTCGCTAAAAACCGACTATTACAGGGTCAAATTAAATAAGCAAGTTACTTCGCAACCGGATATCGATATCTAATTGCGATAAAAAAACCTTATTTTCAAGTAACTGGCAGATTACTAAGGGGTTAAAGACCCCTGATGACGACACGACAAATACGACGACAAATCTAAGCTCATAATTATACCTACTAACAAAGTTGGAATAATAATAGTAAAATAAAATTGTATTTTGTTTTACCGTCATCATGGCCGGAATAATAACCCAAATAACTGGAATGAGTAACCCACAACCACATTTTTTATTATAAATAATAATTATAATAATATTTGATTAGATAGGCAGTCGCTCCATGTAAAGCACTGGTACTCAGCTGAATCCGGTTAGATTGGAATCCGACCCCAACATAGTTGGGCAAAGGCTAGGCAGATTGATTGAATAATTATAATCTTCTTTTTCGTGTGAGCTGTGGCCACTTCTGGTGTCAGAGTTAATTAAGCCGCCTCCGGGAAACCCCCACAGGCCTGACTTGGCTATTTCAGACTTACATTAACTATATAAGTCCAGGTTCCCTCACGATGTTTTCCTTCACCGTTGCCTGTGATGTCCAAGATAAACTTAGAAAGTACGTATGAATTTAAAAAAGTCACATTGGTACTTGCCCGGATTTGAACCCACGACCTCGAGCACGACAGGCGAGGTCTTAGCCACTGGGCCGCCACGACATTTAATAATTATAATAATAAAAAAATTCAATAATAAATTGATTTAAATAATAATGTTCAAGAAGAAGTAGTGAAAGAATCCAAACCCGTGTATCCCTCAACAACATAAATCCCGCACTAACTATACTAAACATTAAACAGCACTACATCCTCCAGCCATTGGAGTCCACGTCACGTTCGCCAGCAGGTAGGTACACCAGTTATTAACATAACAAGGTTGGCTCTTACCGGCACGTGACAGGCGATGTCCTCGCTTTTCGCTCTTATCGAATATTCTAGAACGTAGGAAATAAAATCATCGTACGAATTTTGGGTGTACGGGAAAATCTGTTTTTGTATTGCTATTAGGTGGGGTGAATAGATTTGTATTGTTGTTCAATGGCTGTTAGTATTGTTTTTTGTTTGGGGAAAACAAGCCCGTAATTTACTGGCATATGTATGTATCAATGGTCTTTGGCAATAAAATGCTTCATGGCTTTGGGAAAAATTAAATCAATATTTAGTTCTATGTCTACAAATAACATAAAACACCTACCTATACTATGGAGAAGCTGGGTAAAAGGTGTCACTGACTTAATAATGCCAAAAGCTACCCATTTTCAGAGACATTTACGAATTCCCAAAAAGATCACGTACCTGGAATCGCCATCACACGGATGTGTCCTTCAAACATCCATATTGTAAACTAATAAGACCCAATTTGCGACGCACTCACAAAACTTACATATGTGTAGCATCCTTACGGAGCTTCAAGACTACTTCGTCTCATATTTTACATTACACCTACATAATATATTAAAAGTAATAGATTGCAACAGTATGCCGCATATCAATATTAAAGCTACATGGCAAGGATGACGTCACATAATTTGTATGGAACGATTTCAGATATCCATAGGTACTAATATTATAAATGTGGAAGTAACTCTATCTGTCTGGCAGTCTTTTCACGCTTAAACTGCTGAACCGATTTAGTTGAATTCGTTATGGAGATAGTTTGATACCATGGGAAGGTCAAAGCATAATTGTATCCCGGAAATTATCCATAACGGGGTGGTGGAAATGAAGGTGGAAGTTTGTATGGTAATTTATCCAGTAAGGCAGCCTACAATATTATTGAGCAATAAAAAAATTGCCTACGCGGCTTAGGGTAATAGGTGAAGTATTAATGATACGCAGACGAAGTGGCGGGCAAAAGCTAGTATACATATATATTTAAATTTATAGCTTGCAACCGTATGCCACACATCAATATCGAAGCTACATGGCTAGGACGACGCCATATATATAATATTTATGACTCTGGCCATTAATATGGATTGATTTCTAATAAAAACTGATATATATCGGAGGAGATGAAATTCGGAGTGCCTAAGAGTTCAGTGAACGAAATCTTTTGGTCTGAACATTTTATTACTTTTGATGAGACTCAGATTTGATGGAAGAACCAGATGGTCTGTACTTAATCGATTTTTGATAGTTTCTAGAGTTATTGGTTTTTCTAATTAACATTCTTCTCTGGTTTTATTATACTTTTAAAGTTATTGCCTCAACTTATAAACTTGCACTCTTTTTGTTTACTTTTACGTGACAGGGATTTCAAATGCCTCATTATAAGGCACTGCAGGCAATGCCATAATGTTAGTACCTGAAGTGATTTTGTCCAGAGATCCTGTTTTACAAAGTCGCTCTACCGTGCATTAAACAATAATCTGGCTTGCCCGCAATCATGCAGGCACAAAACTACCCCTGAAAGAACGTCAAAACACTTGCTTAGTCGCATATTTGAAAAAAAATTTGCAATGCTTTTTTTTTATTTGGTTGGGTAATCATCCAGTCTTCTCCCGCTCTGGATGAAGCGGGAGGGTGTGTCAGACTTTTATTGACTAAAGCCCACCCTTCCGTTGTTTCCTTCTGTTGCTTGTGTCAGGGCCGCGGTAACTCTCTTTCAAATTTACGCGCATGGAACACTACGCGCCGTCGACTCGGGTCTTGTCCTTATTGGACAACGAGCTACCCATTACTAGCCGTCCGCAAGACGGCGCCTACGGTGGCCGGGAATCGGCTTGTGACTCCCGACGCCCAGGGCGTCTCCTGCGGTGGCTTGGTGTGTGAGGGCGTCTCCGTTGCGTTTCCCTCAGGCGTTCTGCCTCCTCTTTCGCGAGCATTACTGCATCGCAGAAGGAGATGGCAGCTTCGCATTCCCTCTCACCCCGTACCATGGCCTGAACCAGGGCGGGACGCGTGAGGTCGCCACCGCTGATCGTCTTCACGAGGATACGGCGTTGCTACCCCCAAGCGGGGCAGACCTCCACCGTATGCTCTACCGTGTCCTCCGGGCGATCCACACAATGGTGACACCTGGCTACGAAATCAATGGCAGCTGATCATCCCTACTTGAAAACAATATTATGCACCGTTGTTATCGGTACTCACCACGTCTGCTGAGTTGTTCGAATTTAATTTAATTTGACCATATTAAAATAAATAAAACAATACTTACAGTAACAACATAAGAAAGCCCAGTAAGCGTGAGCCGGGCCACGCTGTCTTTGCCCGGGTGGGGCAACGACGGCAGCGTGGGCTCCTCAAGCGGCGCGGGCGCGGGCAAGACGTCGGGCCGCTCCCGCGCCCGCCCCCGCGCCTCCCTGGGTGCTGCGCCTGATGCTCCGTACATACTGCGGGAAGGAATAAATACATTTTATTTATTTGGTCTTTGGCTATTGATTTAGGATACAAATACGGCTAACAAATACATAATAGTTAAAAAAACATAAAAACACGCTTCAATAGAAAACCAAACTAAAAAGTAGAAAATAATTTTCAATATATTGAAATTAATAAATAGTGTAGTAATATTAACAAAAAAAAGTGTATTATTTGAAAAAGCTTGGGATGTTTTTTATGATACTCGTATTTTCAAAATGACTCTACTTTTACCAATATCTGCCAATAAATTATTATCTACTTTTTAGTTTTGTTTTCTATTAAAGCGTGTTTTTCAGTTGTTTTAAACTGTTATTTATTTTTTACTTTTTAGTTCAATCGCTATTCCTGAAGATAAATCATGGTAAGGAGAATGGGACAAACTATTTAAATTATTGCCTTCTCATCGGTCAAATACACTTAGTGCAAAGTTTCAAATTAATCCGACGTTTTGAAGGCGGTGAAAATCACGTTTAAAGATTCCGTTACATAGATACCAAGCTAATAAAAGCGTGTTAGAAAAAAACATAAGTCCTCTATTACAACTAGAATCATAGAGTAGTTAAAGTTGCAAGAATTCAACATCATTTCCACCATTTGGAGTTGAGCTCGCCTTTGTACATGAATTTTGGTAATAATTACACCGGCAGACAACCAATATTTTTTATATTTTTTTATGATTTGTTTTTAACAAAATGAAATTCTATCAGTGATATCGATTGTTGAAGAGTTCAAAATTATCGGGATAAGGCACTTGTCCCACCGCCGACGATCAGCGAGAAGCGAGTAGAGCTAGAAACTAGATACGAGTTGGCGAGTAGCGAGATGCGTGTGGTTAATTCCGATCATATCGTCGCTCGTCTATAAGCGATTGTTCTAGTCCGACGGGTGATTACTCGCACCACGCGCTCGTGGCGGCCATTCCTGCGCAAAACTGCACGCGTTGGTTGGTTGGATTCTCGGCGTGTGTTCTGAACGCCAAGCGACCATCGTTGAGCGAGTAATCTTTGATAATTCTTGTCGCTGCGACAAACTAGTGGTGAGAGTTATGGCCGGCAGAGTGAACAGCCAGCGATCAACTATTTATATAATAATATGTGTCTCTTATTGACTCGGGATTATCTTTTGTCCGTTCCTTCAGCAAGAAAATAGTCTTCTAGTCGCCAGTGACTGGAAGTGAGCTGTCATTACAACCGATGGATTCACTTTTAGCTCACTTCACCTAAGTCATCATGGCGAGATGTTTATTGAATAGCACTACAGGAAGAGAAGTGGAACATAGTTTGTGATGTGGCTCCACAGTAGTACTTTGTATCACCAGAGTAAGTACTTCTATTATACTAAGTTGTAAGTGCCTAAGACTATGTTGAATAAATATATTGAAAACCAATTATATTGGAGTCGATAGGTATAGGTAGGTAATGATTACCCTTAGTCGGTATTCAGCAATTCACATTCTCTCCGAAGGCCCACCAATGATGAGTTACATTTTTTTATACATTTACGTAAATTAAATCTCCGTTAATATACAGGGTGTTTGGAAGGGAGCTGTACATACGCCTAGTGTAGAAACTAGGGATAGTCTGCTACCTACCCCCGCCCATTATATTGACCTTGGCCTCAAGGTTTTTTTTTAATTTATTTTTATTTTTTATTTAACTTTTTTGTGATTTTTTGACTAAAACTACCTGTAGCTCAAAATCTATCCATGGGACCGGTCGGCTAATGGTCTTGTTTTAATCGTTAGAGTCTTAGGGTCCTGCAAAAAATTATTTTACACCAGAAAATTGTGGAGAAGAAAAGTTATGGGGCCTGAAGTACCATAGTAAGGTAAAGAAATAATTTTAAGGGCAACTTTCTATGGGGTTTAAAAAAAACTAACAGGGTTGGAGTTCTTCTGATTTTTTTAAAACATCCTCAGTCCATGCCCTTTCTAACAATATGCTAAAAGTGTATTTATCACTTTTAGTTTTAAAGTTATTAATTAATTTCCGCAACTAGGGCACTTTTACCACCACGAGTCGACATTTGTAAGACAAATGTAATTTCCAGAATTTAAACCAGTTTGGCCTACAGTTGGCAAATTTGTTGTCTCACTCTTACACGAGAGCAACATGTAAGAGACAAAACATGTCATGTCATGTCTCTTTCGCTCTTGGGTCGACGGGGCCGGGCAGGTAACTCGTTGGGGTCTTTGTTAGTCAGTCGAGATTTACCCATCTTAGCTAACTTATGTACTTGCCGTTACGACGCTCCACTGTTTTCGTTAATTTTGTTGAGTTTGTTATTACTTCGTTTTTGTTAAGTTTTGTTATTTGTTACCTTGTTGTTGGCAAAATGGCTGGATTTACCAGTGAAGAGTACACCGACATGCTGGTGGTGTATGGAATGGCTGATTGCAATGGGCGCGAGGCACGGAGGATTTATCAAGAACGGTATCCTAACCGGCGAGTGCCTAACCACCAAACGTTTGGCTCAACTTATCGGCGTCTGCGAGAAACCGGAAATTTAAATTTCCGGGAACCAGCCGTGAACAGATTTCAACCAAATTTGGCTGCGGAAGAACGCATATTGGCTGAATTTGAGGAAGATCCGACCAGAAGCGTAAGAACCGTAGCCCGGACGCTTGGTTTAAGCGTGTGGAAAGTCTGGTCGGTTCTTCGCGAAAATGGACGTCATCCTTTCCACTACACCCCTGTTCAAGGTAATTTTTTACATAAAGTTTTTGTTTTTAGCTCTTATGTAATGAACTAGCATGTGAATTTCATAGGCAATTTTTAAATTAACATGAGCATGTGTGTGAGAGAGAGAGAAATGGAAAGACAGAGATAGCAATCAATGTTACATAGCTACTAATTCATAAGGAAACCGCTAACGTTGATATTTTTATTGTTTTAGGCTTAGAGGATAACGACTATGCAAGAAGGGTGGAGTTTTGCCGCCACTTGCTCCATACGGACGTGGAAGATATTAATTTTTTACGGAGTATTCTCTGGACTGACGAGTCCAAGTTTGACAAGGAAGGAATTGTAAATTACCACAATCTCCATCACTGGGCACCCAGAGATCAAAACCCGAGAGTCAAGAGGCACAGAGGTTTTCAACGAAGGTTCTCCGTGAACGTATGGGCAGGCGTCATCGGTAATCGGTTGATAGGGCCGCACTTTTTGCCAGACAACCTAAACGGGCAAAACTACTTAGATTTCCTCGAAAACGATTTGCCTGATTTAGCGGAAGAAGTGTTTGACGAAGATCGGCCCATAGTCTTCCAGCACGACGGCTGTCCTGCTCATTGGAGCCTAGCAGTGAGGGAGCTTCTGGACAACTGCTTTCCTAATTCTTGGATTGGTCGGGGTGGGTCAATTCCCTGGCCCCCAAGGTCGCCTGACCTTACCCCACTCGACTTCTACGTCTGGGGAAGGGCGAAAGAGTTGGTGTACGCAGAAGAAGTACCAACAAGGGAGGTTCTAATTAACAGGATCCACGCCGCATTCGATACAATGCGCGAGGAACTGCTGCTTAGAACGGTGACCGTGGAGATGAGGAAGAGGTGCCGAGCATGTTTACAGGTCAATGGTCATCAATTTGAACAAAATTTGTAATTAATTAAAATTAGTAATTAATTAAAATTTGTAATTTAATGACATTAGTCATTACCAAATTTTTTGTTTCATTTGCCATCCTTTTACGATCGAACACATTTAATTTTCATTAGTTGAAATTTTTGCTTGAAGTGCCCTAGTTGCGGAAATTAATTAATAACTTTAAAACTAAAAGTGATAATTACACTTTTAGCATATCGTTAGAAAGGGCATGGACTGAGGATGTTTTAAAAAAATCAGAAGAACTCCAACCCTGTTAGTTTTTTTTTAAACCCCATAGAAAGTTGCCCTTAAAATTATTTCTTTACCTTACTACGGTACTTCAGGCCCCATAACTTTTCTTCTCCACAATTTTCTGGTGTAAAATATTTTTTTGCAGGACCCTAAGACTCTAACGATTAAAACAAGACCATTAGCCGACCGGTCCCATGGATAGATTTTGAGCTACAGGTAGTTTTAGTCAAAAAATCATAAAAAAGTCAAATAAAAAATAATAATAAATTAAAAAAAAACCTTGAGGCCAAGGTCAATATAATGGGCGGGGGTAGGTAGCAGACTATCCCTAGTTTCTACCCTAGGCGTATGTACAGCTCCCTTCCAAACACCCTGTAGGTAAGTATCCACTTTCTGAATTACTACCTACACTTTATGATAAAGAAAACCAAACACTTTGTTCTCTACAGTCTTCTTGTACCTATGTTAGCCCAAGCAAATCCTTTCTATTATTTCTGATTTGTTACCATAAAAATGGCTTTATATAAAAACAACATCAACCTACTAGCAAAACCAAACAAAATATATTTTATTTCAACTTTTGTAAATAGGGAAGTAAAATACAAATGTTACGTTTACGCAAATACGAGGGGCTCAATTTTTTTGATATGGCAATGTTTTTGTACCGGGCAAACGTTTCAAATACTGTTTCAATTGTTCATATTGTACTCATGTATACTCGTACGAGTTCGACGTTTTTTTTGCAATTTGACTTTTTGTTTTTTTGTTGGCACACCCCTACTACTGATTGATTCATAAAGTGAGTTAACCGTGGGAGGCTAATCGCTGTTTAAGAAAGCGATCATCACATCAGCCTAAAGACGTCAACTGCTGGACATAGGCCTCCCACAAGCGTCGCAACATTGTCCGGTCCCGTGCGTCCCGCATCCAACGGATCTCCGCAACCTTCACCAGGTCATCGGTCCACCTAGTGCGAGGCCTTTCAACGCAACGTCTTCCGGTTCACGGTCGCCACTCCAGAACTTTTCTGCCCCATCGGCCATCCGTTCTACGAGCAAGTGCCCTGCCCACTGCCACTTAAGTTTGGCAATTCTTTGGGGTATGTCGTTAACCCTGGTTCTCTTGCAGATCTCTACATTTCTGATTCGATCACGCAAGTGTACTCCGAGCATGACCCTTTCCATTGCCCTTTGGGTGCGAAAGCGATGCTTTCAGGAAATACCTCAATCTGCTCGCCCTTTTCTCAACCATGTTGGAGTCGGCTTTCGTTCTAACCAGATGGTTGCGGAGTACTATTTTAAATAAAGCGGCCGCCTATCTGACCTTCACAACCCAGTAACTGGGTAACACAACAGAATACCCATTGAGAAGACTTGTTTCAGATTTTCTGGCATCTGACTGACAAAGTCGTACAATGATAGCCGGCACCAACAGCGTAATGTGACTTCCTAGGTACCGAGGAGTCTCGGCATCCACAGACCAACCTCGGAAAGAGTTGCTTAACCTTAAGGGTCCTTTTCCACCAAGTATATGCTATGCTACGTTGCTATGGATGCGTTTGATATCCACCATACGTATTCATTGGTCCATATAGCATAGCACTGGTGAAAATGGGTTCTTCTAAGCTATGTTTTTATATGGATGGATGCATACTCTGGATGCGAGCTATGGATGGTCACTTTTCCCCTCGCCACGCCCGCGCCGCCACCGCGCCGTTCCCCGTGCTTTTGTCGATACTTCGCATAGCTCGACCTGCGCATCTTCCTCGCACAGCTAGCGCTTCATAGCGCATCTTACTAGCTCGCTACATAGCTTAGCATCAGTGGAAACGGTCACATAGTTTCGTAGCTTAGCTTTCACACCCTTACAGCATAGCTGCATAGCATATCACTGGTGGAAAGGCACGTATATAATAATTATGCGACGAGTTCCTCCAAATCTCCTCATATTTCTGCCAATACCTATTAGCAAAAAATATGTGATCCTTATAAAAAGCAAACCTAAAAACGTCGAAACCTTAACCTCAATTCTCTAATATTCTGCAAACAGTTACGTACGTACTCTTATTAGTACTCTTGCACTACTCTATACATTGTACCTACATACTAACTGAAAAACGTGCTAAGAATCAACACAAAGGACGAGGGAAACATTTTCAAGTTATTTCACACAGTAACGTATTCCGTACTTGCAACGGAATTTATTTTACATTCAATTTTCAGCTCAATGTTGGCATTGTTGCAAACGTAACTTATGAAAGACGTCAAATAAATATCGTGCATCGGGAAAACTGAGAAATATTCTAAACAAGTATCGGGATAGTGCTCACACATATTTTTGTGATATATGTGTGTGTCTGTGTGCTTTGTTTTATATAATGTTTGCTGAAATGTTTATACTGTGGTCAGCTGAAAGCTTTTATGTCGTTATGAGGTCATCCAAAGATTAGAATTCTGTTTAGATCATGAGGCCATACACAGGTTGTTTTTTTAGAAGTTTGATTTTTAAAATGAAATAAAACGCCATGGTATTAGCTTTGTTTAAAATATATTCTTATGCCATTAGTGCTTAAACATGATTTCGGGCATATGGACGCCATGGCTGGGTCGAATGAAGCGTAATCGGGCAGTCCAATTTTTAAACAAAACCTCTAAAAAAACACCCTTTACAAGTCACATTCTATCAATAAAAGCGTGGCAAGAACGATTAGAAAAATGACAAAAATGTATGGGAATGTCAATCGAAATGACCACCCCAATAAGTACATTAAAGACCATCGCCATCGCTGACATTGAATGACACTTGTCTTGACACTTTTGCGTCTTGATTATCGACTAGTAGCTTCTGCCAGCGGCTTCCCCCGTGTGAAAATTGATTTTTTTATCCCAGGGGAACATTCTACCGAGAGGAAAAGTATATGAGCTATTCCAGACTATAATCTATCCCTGAGCCTGTAAATTTCATCCAGATCTGTTCAGCCGTTCTGGCGTGATTGACAAACAAACATACATTCACACAGAAGCAAAGAAAACTTTTACATTTATAATATTGGTAAGATTGGTTGTGTCAAAAGCATGTTCATAATAACTGTTGACTGTTGACATAATAATTGTGTCGTACTTTAAAAGTAAAGTACGACACAATTATTGTTCTTGCCATTCAATACATTGATATCAAGTTATTTACTACTTAGTAAATAAAGATTTACTACTTAGTAAATAAAGATTTACTACTTAGTAAATAAAGATTTACTAAGTAGTAAATAACTTGTTATCAATGTATTGAATGGCAAGACTATTTGATACAGCAGAATACTAGGTTGTACAAACTGAATGAAATGCGAACAGCATTTTATTATTCTATAGAGCTAGAAAACCATAAAATAAATAAAGGATTCCATAAAGACTAAACGGAGCGAAATATCGATAAGCTCAATCGAAAATTTCGTTCGACCACGGACAAACGAACTCGGCGAGTTGAAGAAATTCCTTTGTGCCGCTAAAGTGCACAACGCCAATAAAAGTTCTTATGCCGTGCAAACTTCCTCTGGATTCTGTTTAAAAGCACTTACACCCAAAAATAATACGAAAAAATATTATGAGGGTTTGATTCTGGCACTATTTTTTATTTTGTCTTGACTTTTTGATTTCAAAACTCATGGAGGTAACGATAAAATGTACCTACTCGTATATACTGTTTATTTACACCTTACACGCTTGTATAAATTAATTGCGACTCATAATCACGTACCAACACTATCTTCAGGCAAATAAACTTAAATTACTTCAGACTACGTAACATCACAATCTAGTCCATATATCACGATATTCCCAACTTCGATCGTGTAATCCCGAGCACCCGCAAACAAATGTAAATTAACACCAGCATACAGTCTCGAACGTCTGAAGTTCAACTACCAGGAGTCAAGAATTAACAGGAGCATTAATAAGGTCGCCTCGCCCGGACGTCCCAGCGGGTAAACAACTCATTGTCGTATGACTTACTTCCTCAGTTAGACACCCCTGTACGTTATGATGTTCTGGTAGTTATGTGTAGTTTAGTATATGGCTGTTTGTTGTAATTGGATGGAGATAGTCAAAGTTATGCACTCAGTCAGTATCATTCTCATTTTGTAACTCTTATCAACATTTATTTTGGACTAGCTGTGCCTGCGGCTTCGCTCCCGTCAACTGCCTACCATACCCTAAATAACTTCCTACCTACCCTACTTACCTTCCACCCTACTACTCTTCTTGGCTTATCGCCTACCCTACCTACCCACCAGTATTTTGTCTAGGGTCATTCTTTCGCGGAGAATCTTAACTCAATTAATGCACAACGCCATCTATCGAATATGGAGTTTTTCTTTCCGAGTACCTATCTGAATTGCGTGTGTTGTGATATTTTACTTCTAGAATACTTTAAATTCATCTAACTTTTGATAGAGTGTACCGATCGCGATGAAACCAAAACTAAGGAATACTTCAAGTTACTTTTAAATTTTATATATAAATGTTATCTACATTGGTTTTGTACGTTTAAAGAAATGCTGGAAATGGGTTCTGTTGGTTATCCTTTAACACCCTGGCATTTTTTTTGGAAATAATTTCGATGTAGAAAAATGACTTTTTTACAGATTTATTATATGTATTGATAATCGCATCATACCTTCTTTCATGCTAATTTGATACGAATATGCGTTTAATATAATTATCATCAATCCTCAAAAGATTATAATATCACAAGTAATAAAATAAGTTGAAACTAACTGAGTTTCCCTCTACGTCCTGAAAGAGAAATATCTCGTTGTCGATTTGAATTGCATCTACCGATCGACTTCCTTTCATATTATTATAAAGCCTTGCTTTGAACGATAATAGAATATTATCATCGAAATTGCAGAGCTTTCAAACAGAAACAATACATGCCATTCATAATTATTAAGTTTTGTTATTTCAAGAAGCGACAGAGAGAATATTTGGAGGTTTGTTATTTTACAAACTAAAACATCTAGCAATATCTTAAAGCTAATGAACTAAACCGCAACTTTTTTTAAAGGAATACAGTCTAATTACAACGAAGCAAACCTAATTGTCTTGTGCCCAGTTAACTGAGTTCCACACAAGAATACAAAATGCCTATAAAGAGTGTCATCACAGCTGCCGACGACGGCGAATAGTTACGTTTAATTTTATTATCCCGGAGAGACTGCCCGGCATTGGCGACCGTTCCCGACTGTACCGGGATTATTCTGCTTTGTAGTCCATTTAGTGAGCCTGTAGTGAAGCGATTGTACCTCGAATGGGACAATCGATGTGGATGAATCTGGTGAATTGATAAGTCGGGGGATGTGATCAGACGGACTATTGGATAGATGGCTTTGTAAAGAGAGCAGTGGACCCAAACTATCTAAGACTCGAAAAGGAGAAAGTGAGCAGATATGATGAATTTTATTACAGTTTATCACTTGTTAAGGTAGTTATATTAATTACAACAAATATTTTAATGCGAAAGTGACTATTTGTCTGTCTGTTTGTTACCTTTTCTAACCTCAATGGCTGAATAGACTTGGATGACTCACATTCATGTTTCCTTGAAATCATTTTTACGCGGGCAAAGCTGCTGGCGCCATTGTTAGGGATAGGCTCGCCTTTGACCACTATCTCATCTGATGGTAAGCTAGTAAGTAGTAACAAACGAAACTTTAGGGACCAAATATCAAAAATTCTCAACTTCGCAATGGACAAGACAACATTTAACATATCCATACTTCTATACTAATATTATAAATAGGAAAGATTTGTATTTTTGTATATAACGAATAAACTTTAAAACTACTGGACCGATTTCAAAAATTCTTTCACCGTTGGGAATCTACACTATCCCCAGGTGAGATAGGTTACTTTTTACCCCTGTATTCCCACGGGAACGGGAACTACGCGGGTGAAACCGCGAAGCGTCCGCTAGTCAATAATATAGTTGATCTTTAACAATTCAACGTCTTGTCCTGTTTTTTTTTGTCCCAATATCTAATTCAAGGCACTTGAAATATGTTTGATGTACTAACTGCATTACGAATTCATTAAAGAACCCGACTAGTCTATGATTATCTTGCTAAATGTAGTATTCTAAGCTTTAGTTCAACATTTAGTCCCCGGAACTGCTCAAGAAAAACAAAGTCGGGTCGTTTCCGTGGAAATTGAATTCTGTATCAATCTCGCTGGGACGAGTTAGAGTTATGTCAACTTGTTAGACGAAACTTTTCTCTTATTATTGTTTTGATATAAATATACAAGAAGTATACATTTAATGTTTTGTTATTCTTTCTTCGTAGTAAACATATTTTAGAGTTCTGCCCAGCAACAAAAGAGAGTTCCTATTTGGACTTGCTCGACAGCCAGAGTTTGGACAATCCCGAACTTATTCTACCTAACGTTTTAGTATTTTCTTTTGTGCTGGCTAATGTTCAAAAGTTGGTATTTAATTTATTTTGGAAGATCTACGATTATTAGTTCAAATAATCTGTATATATCAGGGGAAGTGTAAAATAATAGGAACTATGAATTTGTGAACCTTGCCTTGACCTACAAATATCAAAAGTCTATATATTTTTGTTGAAAATTAACGTGCCCATTCCACATCAAAATGAGGTGGACTGAACAGGTTTCATGAGAGGCAAGTAATTAATGGTTAACAATCGGTTTCCATGAAACCATTTTACGATAGTTGTAAACGCTTTAAAATACACCAGATTTCAATCAATTCATATTATAATAAAATACCACTGCCGATTAATAAACCAACCCGAGCGAATCAACTACACACCTGGCTGGAAAGGGCTGGAACGACTCGTATCGCTTCAGGTGCCTACTTAACCCGTACGGATTATACAAAATGGCGATATTTTATGAAGTGTTCAATGTGAACATTATTACTCAATGATACGTATATTGCAGTTACTTTTGTTCGAAAATTATTTGATGTGAAATGTAAATCATATTTCATATGAGCAATTAGCGGTAATATTGCTCTATCGTGCGAAAACCGGTTTGGTGTATTCGGCAATTACGGCGGATGATCCATTTTTGCTTGCTTTCAGGGATTATTGTTGTTCTATTTTCGAATGCTACGAGTAGGGACTAGTGGAATAATTGTTATTACCCGACTGCCGAAGAAGGGTAATGTGTTTATCAGTCTATGTATGTATGTTTGTTCCTATGTGGCGTTCTAGAGACTAAACGCGTTGGCCGATTTTGATGATACTTACGTCAATCGATTCGTCTTAACCCTGCGAGTGTCACTAGCTACATTAAAATTAAAAAAAAAGAAAAATGGCGGATTTTGGGCGCCATTTTGTGGATAGTGGACAAGATACATCTGGTTTTGGTCAGCCAGCTCGCGAATACGTATCGTCCGACTGCACAACATGATTTTCTTCTTATTTACGTCTTTTTAGTTTGCTTTTTTAGCAGTCGGGTTTTTAGATTTTTTGAATTAACTTTTTTTTATTTTCAATAGCATATTTAGTGGTTCCGATGGCCGTTGGGGTAGACTAACGAAAACTCAGTCAGGCAGCAGGCTAGACGGAACGACGATCTCCACAGGGATAGCTTGTGTCAGCTGGAGGAGAGTAGTTAAGGCGCTATATACGCCCCAATGTTAACGCAGTACTGGCCAAAATATCAATATTGAACCTCATTTTGAACAGTTTTGTTTGCAAACTATTATTTGATTTACATATGCTATGTTAGTTATGAAGAAATTCCATCATTTTTTCTGTGTAAAAATATTTTTAAACATACAAGTCATTTTGGAGAAATTTCCAAAAGTTGCGAAAAAATATCGTGTTGTCAATTATTTTTTTAAAGCAAAACTATTAGTCACACGAAAAAATCATGTGTTTAAAATTATGTACATGAATCAGTATATATTTATTATTGATTCATGTACATAATTTTGAAACACAAAGTTTTTTCTTGTTTCTAATATTTTTACATAGAAGAATTAATGGCTGAAATTTCTACATAACTAACATAGCATATGTAAATCAAATAATATTTTGCAAACAAAACTGTCCAAAAGGAGGTTCAATATTGATATTTTGGCTTCGACCGGGCGCACGGCCAGTACTGCGTTAACATTGGGGCGTATATAGCGCCTTAAGAATTAACGCGATTGGAGATATATAAGACCAGCAGTGGACTGAGCTGTACTCTGATGATGATATTGAATAAAGATGAAAGGAACCTATTTGTTTCCGAATAATTTTAAGTGATCGTTCCCCACATTGTATTATACTTTACAGCAAATAATTACCACTTTTGTTTAGTTATCAGTACTGTTACTATTTGGCATCTACCAACTAGGCTAAGTTATTTACTACTGAATTAATCCCATAAATATACATACATAAACTCACGCCTTTTTCCCAAGGGGGTAGGCAGAAACTACAGAACCCACCTGCTACGATCCTTATATACTTCTTTTGCTTCACTCACATTCATGCATCTAGTCATACACACACGCCGGTTATGAGTACTGCGCACCTGGCCTTTTTGAAGAACATCACCTATAAGGTCTATGTATGTCTTTCTAGGGCGTCCCCTCCCGGCGTTTCCATTCACGTCTGCCTTGTAAATTCATTTCGTTAGTCGCCATTCATTCATCCTCTCAACATGGCCAAACCATCTTAACATACTCTTTTCAATTTTAGTCACTACATCTTCTTTTAGACCACAACGTTGTCTTATTACCTCATTCCTCAACCTATCATTTAAAGTTACCCCACACATACTTCGCAAGGAGCGCATTTCTACTGCATTAATCCTACTTTCAAGTCTTTTTTGCCATAACCACCCTTCACTTCCATACATAAGTGTAGGCACAAATAAATATGTAGGTCACATAACAAGCGTCGTGAAATTAATGGCTTGAATAAAATGAAATTACCTATTGCGATCGATATAATACTCTATTAAGATGAACAATAGAGTTCATTAAGTTTGTTCGCAAATTATATGCTGGCTGGGTGACTTATTGATTAATGATGTGTGTGTACTGGTTAGCACAATGCAGGTTACCTTGAATAAGTAATCGATAATGTAGGTACACTTTAGTTCAGGTCGTGAAGCTCTATGCAATTTTTTTTATTTAAATGGCTTTGTGCTTGCAATTTTGAGCAACAGCCGACCGAGACGTATACACCTACACACCTAGGTACACCTATGTCTCGGTATTAGTATTCAAGAGCTATCCCTGATAGCATTACCTATAATTTGAAAATGGAATACGTACAGTCAAACGGGGTGAATAGGAACGCAGGGGTGAATAGAAATAAAACGTTGAAGGGAATTTTCACGTTATTTAAAATTGTTTGCAGCATTTAAGTAGGTACTCCACATATACATATATTAAATAATTATTTTAAAAAAAACTATGTTATGTTTGAAACCAATAAAGTGGTATCACAGTTAAAATTCCCTTCAAAGTTTTGTATGTTAAAATGTTTTCGTTAAAACGTAATCGTTATTGTAGCTTTACGCTTTAGTCCGCACTAAAAGGTCTCAACTCCATTATGAATCCGTTGTAAAAAAGAGATAGTGCACTTTGTCCTATATAGCTCCATCTTTCTCACACTTATGAACCATGATAGTTTTGACACGTCTCAGTAAGGACCTAGTACATGAACCTCTATGCATTTTTTTATTTAAAAAGCTTTGCAATTTTGAACAAGAGCCTACGGTGACACGCGAGGTACAAAGTTCGGAGATCCATCAATTCCAGACCTTTAGCAGACATCATTACTTTTAAAAGTTATATTTAACCCATATCGTACCAATGGACCCAATTAGGTGACAGGAGACAGCTGTCTGCCAGCTAATCTGCAATTTTAAACCCGCTATAGGAGCTCTAGCTTATTTAAAACACAGAATACGTGCGTAAATACGTACTATAAACAAGCTTTTAAATTTAAAAAAGTTTTTTTTAAACAAGTTTATACTTATATCAAAAAAAAATATTGTCACGAGTAACAAACATGTGTGCAAAATTTCAGCTCATCCGGACGATGGAAAGTGTGTCAAATTTCACTTGCAAGATTTGATAACATTGAAGAAAAATTGTTATGGTTTTTCTGATACGAAACTCTTTTTCATAGATAATAAATATGGTACTGTAAACTCACCTAATATCATCATCATCAGGATGATGGTCCGGCGGCAGATCAGGCCGGAGGTCACCGAGCGCCCGCGCCGCGTGCCTTTTCCGCCTCTCATACCACAGCCGTCTTTGTTCCCTCTCATTATTCTTCTGCACGCCGAAAAACGTCTGCGTCTCCCTCTTGAGGTAGTCTCGTACAGCGATCGTGTGCGTCCGCCGTAATCTGACGCCATCTTCCTGGTCTTGCGGGGCGGGGTCGGGAGGGGGTTGCGTGGGCGCGGGAGGGGCGGAGACCACGCGGGGAGGAGACGCGGGTGCGGGGAGCGGCGGCGCCGGCGCTGATGCTGCGGGTGATGACGACTGGCATGCCAGCTGCGGTGCCAGTAGGCCCGCGCTTGAACGCCTGTAACAATAAAGAGGTTTTGGTTAGAAGTGCATGAATAGGAAAATTCAGTCTGTTATTAAAATCTAGAGTTGACTGAAACGTCCATTTTCGCGAACATTCGCATTTATAAACCGATGCAAAGAAAATGGGACTCCCCATTTAAAAAAATAACTATAATTTATCACATCAAAACGATCTCGAAAGACGAATACTTAGGAAATAATAATGATTCCATAAACCAACACAAATTTAACATAAACAACAAAAATAGCAACGATATCAAAACGAAATATTGCACGTTTTTCCAGTTACACAAAATACCTAAATAACGAAAAAGAAATCGGCTGACATGAGATGACAACAACAACGGAATACCGGAATATAAACAGATCTATGAGTAGCAACGGAATTCGTTATCCCGGTCCCCGAGTCATCGTGAAATTGGCCGAATTGATTCGGTATTTCCGATTGCAATTCCGCTGAAAATCGATTCGCACCGCCTGTAGTCAATCATCGTGCTATGGTTGGAAATTATTCGACTATTTAGATTCTATTTACTAGGAATTTGTCGGAAACAGACTGGAATAATATTAATCAATGTTGAATGAAATAAGATTTATCTGTCTGTTATAAATTGCGAATTGAATTGCATATTTGTGATTCGTTCTTCTTTTCGAGCTATTATTTTATTTACCGCAGACTTTTACTTTATCAGCAGAAGTAAATTAATTGTGCGATGTTTAAGAAAGCTAATTTTCAGTACCTACAATTGATTCTCCATTAAAACGATTGTCTGTTGAAATTACCTTTAATTACACGGCATTAGTGTAGCTCAGTACAAAATATTCATATCATGTAAAGGAAAGGTATAAATAGTTTTCTTTTGATCAAAACATTGTGTACCATATCTCTTTGGCTTCCAAAAGTTATTCCACCCTTTTGGATGACACAAAACTGAAGTAGATACAGTAATCGGTCGTACTCACATCGAGTTTTAGAAAAGAATATATTTTGTTGAGACGGAAAATTTTCCGTCTGTTTTTAACTCCCGACGGAAAAAGAGGGGTGTTATAAGTTTGTTTAATCCCCGACGGAAAAATAGAGGTGTTATAAGTTTGACGTGTATCTGTGTGTCTGTCTGTGGCATCATAGCTCATTAACGGATGAACCAAGTTTTTTTTATTTGTTATTTGACTTTGTCGAGAGTGTTCTTAGCTATGACAGAATAAAATAGGTTCAGCCGTTCAAAATTTAGCTGCTCCTTACTCTTTAAATCTGGGTTTTTTCGCAAGATTATTACGATCATTATTACGTGTTTCGATAGATTGTCGATTAAAACGTGTCTACTACTAGGTAGACAGTATATTATAAGTAGTTAAAAAAGCATAAAATAAAAACAAAATTACAAATTTAAAAAAACCCTCTAAAAGAAAAATATATATACCTCGTACACGCTTCGGGGAACCGCTAAGTAAATAAAATAAACAGCTGAATACTTTGTTTTTCTGTCGGAGTATTTTTAAATTTGTATTTTTTCTTTTATGCTTTTGTAGTCACAAGACACTTTCACTATAGTAGCACAGCTCTTACATAATATGATCATCAAATGATGCTCTAGTACTACTTCATACACATCTAGCCAAATATTCACCCTGTATTTTTACCTCGCCAAAATTCATAAACACTTTCACATCTTGACATCACGTTTCCTTAACGACACACCCAGAGGTACTTCAACCGTGCCTTCCTTTACCTACGTACATACAGAGTCTATCCGACAATTATTTATGCGTCTGCAGCAGAACAGTATTAGGTAGGCAGACGCAGGTGCGAGCTCAACAAGCCATAATTTTAAAGGCAAAGCAGAAACAGTAAATTAAGATATACCGTCGTACTAAGTAATGTCTTTGACAAATATTCCTTATTATTGTGTGTGCGTTTTGAATGGGGGATTAAGATGCTTTATGTCGGTGTTCTGTGTGCATATTAAAGTGATAAGTGTTGGTTATGTTGTTGAAGGTAGGTTGACAATGTAAGGAAATTGGCCGAGAAATTGAGTGAGGAAATAATGGATGTTTTGATGAGGAGTCTGTGTTTGTTGTATGGTGTTGTTTTCTCTATGTTATCTGATTTACCTTTTTTTTGCTACTTACTTATTTTTATTAAAGTTAAGCAACGCTTGACGAGGTTGGTCCGTGGAAGGGTGACCATTTCAACATACCGAGTTTCCTCCGTGCCTCGGAAAGCACGTTAATCCGTTGGTCCCGGCTGTCATTTGAAGATCTTTGACAGTCGTTACGGGTAGTCAGAAGCTTGAGATCTGATACCAGTCTTGCCAAGGGGTATCGAGTTACCCTGTTACTGGGTTGTGGAGGTCAGATAGGCACTCCATGTAAAACACTGGTACAGTACAGCTGAATCCGGTAAGACTGGAAGCCGACCCCAATATAGTTGGGAAAAGGCTAGGCAGATTAATTACTTATTTTTTGTCTTATATAATCGATAATATTCTTAAACTTACTTTCACTACAGATCACGATAATGTATTTAACAGTAATGCATTTAAAATCTCACTTTGTCATCTATAAACCATGGATAGAACAATGATCAAACATATTTGATTTGATTTGATTTTAAATGTATATAGTGCTAAATGCATTTGGTGATTTGTTGTAGTGGAATTGGCTCTAAACCTCAATCGATAAGTTTGGGTGGAAATAGTTGAATAATACCTGTATTATTCAACTATTAATACGCTATTCCAGCTCCACACCCACTAGGCCACAAAAACAAGTGATAAGCAGAAAAGTTATGAAGTATTGTTGGACCTGCTGAAGACTGTACGAATAATTATAATGTATACTAGCTTTCCGCCCGCAGCTTCGCCTGCGTGGACTACATGATTTTGGCTGTTTCATTTATTCCAGTTTTGGCGGGATATTGCAAATTATTATCCAAACATATTAGACCACAAAATTTTCTGAATACAAATAAATTGATATAAAATGAGCATAAACTGAACTGCCTTCGTGTTCTAATAGAGAGCGCTGAGCTTTTATGCCGGAGGTCTCGTGAAATCGATTTCTATGGGGAGTTACAAATAGTCGAAAGCTACTTTGCTTTAAATTTTTAATTGACTTACCAAAAAGGAGGAGGTTCTATATTCGACTCTATGTATGTTTTTTTATGTATTTTCACCGATATCTCCGTCAATTGTGGACCGGTTTTGAAAATTCTTTTTTTGTTTGAAAGACATAATCTTTATAAGCACGAGACTAAAATGAAACATTTTATGAGATTTTTGCTCTCTAATCATACTACTAATGTCAATAATGGCGTTGACGTGCGTGCAATTTGGTCCGCAATTTCGCAGCCGCTATCGCTAGTCTCAGCTAAGGATAGGTATTTTTAACCTACTTTCCAAAAAGGGGGGGGTTTGACATTAGGTTTGGTTTTTTGTCCCCGTGTTTCTCCGTTAATTGTGCACCGATTTTTAATATTTTTTCTGATTTGAAAGAGTATGTGCCGAAATTGGTCCCATTTTAATTTAGTGAAGATCTGATGAAGAACTTCGGAGATAAACAACAGAACTCTTCAATAAATAACGACATATCTCTCGGGATTGCTGCAATTGCATGTATGTTTATTGTTTATACCATTTCATAACATAACATCACGCCAGTACGCTCTAAAGGGGTACGCAAATGTGTACAGTTCACCTTGATACACTCTCATTTCGCCTTTTATTTTCAGTTTCTTATATTCGGGTAATCTATTCTGGCATTATAGCAACCTTACTTAATTACTTGCCTATTAAGTTGGTACAACTAAAAAACCTTTTTTCCAAAAAAAATACTACCGAAGTATTTTTTAGTCAGTAGTTTTTTTTTGCAAAAAATTTTTTTGAATTCTGCTACCGACACGATAGAAAATTAATCTAGGGTGGCGCAAAAAATATCACCCGTTGTTCTTCGGCTGTAATTTTTTTTTATACATGGAAAGCTTTGGTTCTGCTTTTGGATAATGTTTATTTAGTTTCTTAATTTTCTTTTTTCAATTTTATCGATAAAATGATACGGCTAAGTGGCCGCCACCATAATTGATAAACATTCGGGCCCGATTATTGGCATTTTCCATTACTCTTGCCAGAACTTCCAGTGAATATTATCTTTGAGGATTTCAAGAGTCTGATGCTAATTGACTTAGACTAATGAAATCTTACCGGCCATTGAAAGCCCTGGTAATGCAGCCTTCAGAATTTTTGTTGTGGCTCGTACAGTAAGCGCCGTTGCTCAATCCTGTTGAAACCAGAATGTTCTCCAGTTCCAATTTTTTTTTTTTTTTTTTTTTTTTTTTTTTTTATTATTGATAGGCTTGCGTTTGACCACTATCTCACCTGATGGTAAGCGATGATGTGGCCGACGATGAAGCACGCTTGCCTAGAAGAAACCTATTCACTCTTGACTTAAAGACTCCCAGGTTGTAGGTATCAGGAAATACAGACTCCGGCAGGGAATTCCACTCCTTTGCTGTACGCATAATAAAGGAATTCCCAAAACGTTTGGTGCGTATGGGTGGGATGTCCACCATGTACCGATGACGCAACGCCGTACGTCTTGTAGTCCGATGATGGAACGGGCTAGGAGGAATTAGTTCATGCAATTCCAACGCACACTCCCCGAAATGTAACCGATAAAAAACCGACAGACTGGCAACTCGGCGCCGATGTTCGAGGTTCTGGAGCCTAGATTCGGCCAATACTTCATTGTCGATGAGCCTCTTAGCCCGTCTTTCGATCGCATCAAGTGCATCCAGCTGGTACTTGGCAGATCCGTCCCAGAGATGAGAGCAGTATTCCATGCATGATCGAACTTGCGCTTGATATAAGTTGAGCAGCTGTTCTGGCGTGAAGTACCGTCTCACCTTCGCGAGTATCCCCAATTTTTTGGAAGCCAGCTGAGCTTTTGCCTCAATGAATGGACCAAAATTGAGCGTCGATGTCAACGTAATGCCAAGAATCTCAAGATGGTCAGTTATCGGCACGGTCACACCTCTGAAAGAAGGAGCCGGGTGGAATTGGCTCCTTTTAGCGGAAAAAAGACACGCCTGGGTCTTAGCAGCATTGAACTTGACCAGATTGGCATCGCCCCATTCGGAGACTGCCTCCAAGGACAGATTCAAGCGCCCAACCATGGCCTCCCGGAGAGACTGGATCTGAGGTCCAGTAGCGCGCGCGTTGGACACGTATCTCTCAGCTACAGTGCTGTCGTCTGCATACCCAAAGGTGCCGGGTTTTAGCAGATCATTTATGTGCAGCAAGAACAACGTTGCTGAGAGTACTGACCCCTGTGGGACCCCGGCATTAATATCCAGTAATTCAGACGAGCGGCCATCAATAACCACTCGAATGGACCGGCCCCTCAGGAAGTCTGCAATCCAATCGCACAGACCACTGGGCAAACCGAATGAAGGAAGCTTACCAATAAGGCTTTCATGCCAGACCCTGTCAAAAGCCTTCGAGATGTCGAGGGAGACGGCAAGCGCTTCCCCGTGTCTCTCTATGGCCTCACTCCAGATGTGAATGGCATACGCTAGAAGATCCCCAGTTGACCGATTTTGGCGGAAGCCATATTGGCGGTCACTGAGGATGTCGTTAGCTTCTAGGTATGCCAGGAGCTTGGAATTAAGCACTCGTTCCATACTCTTGCAGAGGATGGACGTTATTGAAATGGGTCTGTAGTTGGCCGGGTCAGCCCGACTGCCCTTTTTGGGCACAGGCTGAACGTTAGCTTGCTTCCAGGCATTCGGCACTTTTCCCGTCTCATATGAAAGGCGAAACAGGCGTGTCAGGATCGGAGACAATTCAGGCGCACAGGTTCTGAGAACAATTGCTGGAATTCCGTCGGGGCCACTAGCTTTGTTCACGTCAAGATTGCGCAGCACCCTACGAACGTCCTTTTGATGTATGCGAATGTCCGACATACTCGTCTCGCAACAATCAGGAGAAGGAGTGGGCCGCGCGTCACCAGAATCCAGACGCGAAGATTCCGCAAAAAGAGAGGCAAACAAGTTTGCTTTCTCCTCAGCGGAGTGGGCCAGTGACCCGTCGGGCTTCAGCAGTGGTGGTAGTGAGGGACGGCAGAAGTTCGATTCAACCGACTTAGCCAGGGACCAAAACGCTTTACTACCCGCTGGGTAGGAAGCAAGTTTGGTCCCAATACGGCTTATGTGGTCAAATCGAGATCTTAGCATCACCTTCTTGCAGGACTTGGCAGCCCTATTGTAGGCTCTCTTGCGCTGACCCACGTCGCTTGCTTTGCGCTTCCGAGCGTCGACCCATGCCAGGTACGCCTCATGTTTGAGCGTGTATTCCTTTTAAGGATAGAGAAAGACGTTGATCATGGCTCTTTGACCGCGTCGACCACAGTAGTCGTTTGGTGGTCAGATGACGCCTCCAGCGTAAACAACACACCATGCAGTAACTTTGAGCGGGTGTGACTCTTCCTGGATTATTCGCAGATTTTCGGTGCCACAGAAGTGATAATTTTGCTTATTCATATATTCACAGAGCTTGCTCGTGATGGTTTTCGATGAAAAATTTCCTTCCTGGCTTGACTTAGATTACACGCGCTTGGGGGTTACCAGCGATATTTTTTTAACGGACTTTCCAAAAAAGAGGAGGTTCTATGTTCGGCTGTATGTTTGTTTTTTTTTTGTATGTTCACCGATTTTTCCGCCAATTGTGAGTATATTGCCAAATGAGTCCCATTCAAATTTGGTGAAGATCTGATGAAAAACTTCTACTACGGCAAGTCTCTCGGGATTGCAGCAATTGCATGACTGTTTATTGTTTACGCCATTTCATAACATAACACACGCCAGTACGCTTTAAAGGGTTACGCAGTGGGGTATCCCTACAGCGAAGAAACAAAAACAGGCAGAAGTTATTTTCATTTTGTAGTATTTTTATTTGGAAGTCAATTCATTCATTTTTTTTGTAATAACGTTTTTTGCATCTTTTGCGCGATACTTTACAGTCTAGATATGGTTACTCCAATTTGCTCACACAAACATAGTCGTCATCAGGAAGTTAGTATTTAATTATGCACTTCTTTGTATACCGCATTGGTGGTTTTTCTGTCTGGTGCGAAATGATCAGGCTGCTATTAGTACTTACTCTTTAACAGGCAAAGTATAATTCCCCTTGTGAGAAGTAATTTCCTTTAAATATTTGCTTTAATGATTGACCCTCAGTTTTATTTATGGTCATTGCAAAGCAGACCTCGATTGTAATCGTTTAAACTCAAAGACATAGTCAGAAGGTACCAGTGGTATTCGTGGTATAAAAACTGATTCCCTCGAGCACATTCAGTAATCACAGTGATCTCTATAATATTTTTGTGCAGTATTTTGATAACAAACAATTTATTTTTCATTCAAACTTTAACACCCCTTTAAGGGATGAAGTTCCAGAAATCTTTGAATACGTATTTGTTTAATTGTACAGAAGAGCAGAAATGCTAAATTTCTTTTTATTTTGATAATAAACAATTTATTAGTCATACAAATTTTAACACCCCTTTAAGGGATGAAGTTAGAAAAATCCTTGCATACGTATTTCTTTGATTGTATTCAAGATCATAAATACTAATTCTAAAGTAATTCGATTTTAAACAATTTATTTTTTATTCCATCTTTAACACCCCTTTATACCACTTTAAGGGACGAAACTCAAATAATCCTTAAATACCTATTTCTTTAATTATATAGAAGAGCAGAAATACTAAATATCAAGTAATTTTGATAAAACAATTTATTTGTCATACAAAGTTTAAAACCCCATTTTACCGCTTTAAGGGATGAAATTCAAAAAATCCTTAAATACGTGTTTCTTTAATTGTATTGAAGAGCATAAATACTAAATTTCAAGTAATTTTGATAATAAACAATTTATTTTTCATACAAACTTTAATACCCCTTTTTAACCCTTTAAGGGATGAAATTAAAAAAATCCTGACAGACGTATTTTATTATTTTAAATGTAGACGCTAAATAACACATCTCATTCATTTCAAATTAAAAATGACAGAGTTTCATACAAACTTTAAACCCCTATTTTACCCCTTTAGGGGATGAATTTCCAAAAATCCTTTATTAAATGACGCCTCCAGTATAAACTCAACATCCTCCCAAAATTTCAAACTTCTATCATTAGTGGTTTAGGCTAGGCGTTGATATGTCAGTCGGGACATTGCCTTTTATATATATAGATTTGTGTTGTATAAACTCAATTTATTTTTTGGATTATATAACTGCACAGCACATATGTGAGTATAGTACTCACATATGTGCTGAGTACCAATTGTAAATCTACCATTTACTGTAACTATGTGTCGTTCGTTGACTTTAGTGTGCCCTGGCAGTTGAGTGTGTCATGCTCTCTCTAATGTCTCTCTGATGGTGGCACATGTGTTGGATCATTCGGTTCCCTTCATAATGGTTGAGTGTCGATCCATGTGTCATGTTCGTGAACGGGCGCCATCAGTTGGGATTGGTCATATCTTAGCTGTCTCCGCCTGTTTTTAATTACCTATTTATTGTATTTTTAATTGTTTGTTTTACTCTAGACGCTTTTACGTGCGTTTTTTTTTACATCGTTCTCACATATATGTATTTTTCCTACAAGGTTATTGTAACCAAATACTTGTAAAACACATTTTTTTTTTAAAAGAGTAAGTGTGGAGTTTCTTGTCCGTTCTTCTCCATAACAAGCTACATTTCCGAATGGACGGTAGAATCAATTATTATTACATTTAATTTTTATTTTTGACGTTCGAAAGTGCCGCTTAATGGCCTAATTGAATAAAGAAATTTTGATTTTGATTTTGATTAAAAAGGTGTACTTTACACATGCATGCCATCAGGAGAGATAATGTTCAAACGTGACTCTATCAACAATAATAAAAATAAGCAACAAAAAGTTTGAAATAGACAGCAGTTACCTGCCTATCAATTCTATTCTGAGACAATATCCTTTAGATATATCGATATATCACATTATAGTAAGTGCTTCATCTCCGTAACAGTTATACAACGCATTGCAGATAAAATGGCTATAAATAGATACACTCAAGAGATCATCAATCCCAACTGTACTGTACAGGTACTTACGTAAAAAGGTGTCAATGTACGAATACCCTTAGCTTGATATTTTCCTAAAATTAGGAGCCAGATTTAGATAAATATTGTAGCGACTTGGGTAGGCTGTTTGAGGCTCTCTGAACAAAGAGTACTTGCCGATTTCAGAATTAAGTATTTCAATTTGAGTATTTGTCCAACTGTACTTTAGCCTGAAAATCTGTCAAAATTTGGCACTAAAGTAGGGTTTGACACATTCTTAACCTCAAATACTCAATTTAAATAACGGCCCTGATTCTATCAGCGATGGCGATTGCCAAAGTGTAAGGGATTGATTACGTGACGTTTCGATAACGTTTGTCAATCCCATACCACGGAGTTCCAGCGTTTAGAAAGATAATTTGGTTCGAATAAATATCACTAGATGATGCAAAATGCATCGATTTGTTATTGAATTGTGAGTAAAATTAACATTTTCTAGAATTGATCATAAAAATTGTATGTTATTGTTTAGTCAACGCTCCTAAGCACAAATTTATGGAATGTCGGGCTCTCAATTAACATTTCACAATAATATTTTCGTAAAATATTTCAAACCAAATTCAAATGTCACTATAAAAAGCAGCCAGAAGTATTTACGCCTAACTTGTAAGCTGGAAAGGTTCGTTACCTCATGCAACCTTCTCAGGTGTCACAGTACCGAACCTGCATTTTACTATAAAAAAATAGCTTATAAAATATATATTAACAAAACCACGAGCATAAATAAATTTAACTTATCAACCAAACAATCTCTAGTCAAATAAAATTATTCGATTCACTGAATTGGCAAGTGGCAAGTTTTAATAGCAATGTCATTTGAAAGTAACATTTTGTAAAATATTTTTGTTTATTTGTAGCCTATAATATTCAAAGGGCTTATTTGCTTTAACCTCCTAAGGCATGGTGTCATTCTCATCATAAACAGAACAAAAATCAAAGGACATTAAAAAAAGTGCGCATTTACTACGCTTTTTTACAGGACCCTGTACAAAAAACTTGATTTGAACCTGAACTTAGATTTGAATAATACAAATAACATTTTTGATACAGACAGTATCAAATACACAGTATGTGCCATTTAAAAAGAAAAACTCAAAATACTGCTTAAATGCTGCCAAAATATATCTCAATTTCAATAAATAGTTTAAAAGAAAATTACATAAATGAAAGCTAAAAACCTACTCGTTCATTCTCTAACGAAATTCTGCAGTTTACGCATCCGTCCATAAAAATTATAAAAAAAAACAAAGTTTGAAGTGAATATATAAAATATTCACTTCAAACTCTGCGTAGCAAAAACATACTAAATCTATGCTTCTACGAAACAAGCAATGAGCAATTTTAAATTGGAGTATTTATACCTTCCTATCTAAAGTGACAAAATCCCCTGCCTATTACCACAAAATAGAAAGTTTACAGATGGACCACTCCCGCTGTCATCGAAAATTGACACCTAAACTTGCCGGACTAACTAGGGTTGCTACTATATTGATTCTGAATTTTGAAAGGAGTAGGTAGTATAAATTTACAAAAATAAATACATCGATTCGTCTAAACATAAATCATATTATGCTTACATGCAATCGAGGGTAGACAGAGCATCAAATATCCATTTTAGATCATGACACCACACACGACGAAGATTGAAGGGTAATAAGACGTAACGTAAATAAACTTTTATTACGCGTATAGCTAAGGAGTCGAATTCCCTGCTGTAAGAAAGTGGTCAAACGCGAGCCTATTTAAAACAAAAAAAAAAACACAATGGTTCCACCAAAAACATAAATGTGAAAAGGCGCCAAGTTCGACAAAGAAGAGTTGAGATCTAGAAGGTTGACATCATTCATAGCCTTTCTTTAAACAAAGCTATAATATACAATTTCGTCTATAGACTTATAATAATTTATTATTTTATTAGATATTGAATTTTAACTTGTCATCTTGGAACATTTTTATGGCCTTTACAACTTTGTCAATGACGTGACAAACGCTCGCACCTAGCACTCGTGACAGTCCCGACTGAGCTCTGTCCAATATTGCCCGAGAATACCTGTAAAATCGTAATGTCAATGTGTAAAATAGCGCTTTTTTCATAGTGGCCTATCTGTCTGCGGCGCTGTACTTTGTGCTATTACCCAGATCACCAGATATCGATCATCGTCCACCAGTATTCCGCTCACGTCATCCGCCCAATAATGCAGATACCTAGTTTCCATCCGTGTACCCAGCTGATTGCTATTCTTACCGCTTGTCCAATATCGGGGCTATATTGCTCGGTATCGGGAAACGTTATTAGGCCATACATCTTGGTACTTGACAAACAGATGGTTATCACATGTTTTGAAAATGATTTGTTGGTTGAAAAAGTAGGTTGGGAAGCAATATTGGGGGTTTTCTAGAGAAAACTTTCTACTTCTAGAAGAATACTTAGGTAAACATTTTGTTTTGGCAGCAGAAAATATTGTAATATATGATTTATAACATTGGATGCAGAATAATTTCTTTTTACTTTAAAGAATAATTTGCGGTACATTTTCCTCATCATTATATTTCGTGACATCATTAAAACCACCGCATTTTTTGGTTACAACGTAAGCAATTAACTTGTTTTTAGATCATCCTACGAATTTTATAAATGCGAATGTAACTCTGTTTATTTATCAATTTGTCTATCTTAACGGCTGAACGAATTTAAATGAAACTCGCACGGTATAAACATGTCCTGGATGATAGATAGATAAATCATTTATTTAGTGCACACAAAAGACACAGCACAACACACAAAATCTTAATTAAATTATTACAAATTTTATGTATGTTTAAAAACAAGGTGCCAACATGAAAGAAAAAGGAAATCATACTTACGAAATAAAAGTCAAAGTGACACCAGTGACATTAGTTTTGACAATCAAAGATTACTATTATTATAATATACTGGTTGACAATCAAAACACAGTGCGGTGTGCGCCTCAAAGTTGCACCAAATGGGAGTCCAGCTCAGCACGTGTCAGGCAAATATACCTGACGCTGATATTCTGCTGGATACCTGCAGCTGATGAGGATATAGGGTACTATTTATCCCGGGAGTATCTATACCTTGGGATAATTTTCGACCTTTACACGGGAGGAACTTTAGCTGGCAGAAGACAAATATCCTACAGTTTCACCAACATCTTCAACTAACCAACTCATAATTAGGCCAAGCATGCATTAGGAAGTTCCCGATTAACATCAAATCTTCGGGACAACTATTCAATCTGTTGCCAAAGGGCTCGCCTAGCAACTTAAGTTATATTATCAGTAATCTCCTCCACTTGATAGCGTACTAAAGCCGTGTAACTGCGAACCCGGTAATAATTATAATGTTAATGGCTTAGCTTCTATAAAATACGAGGGTTATGGTGGAATTCACGACTTTAGAGAAACAATTTGTTTTTTAAATGACTTAGTAGGTCTAGATTTTGGTAATGTTTGGTTTATTGTATCATTATAATGCTTTGAAGGAGATAATAATACATTTTAGTAGTTTGTTTTTAGTACCTAATTGAACTCAGTAAAACTGATTGTATGATTTGAAATTTGCACCATGTGCAACTCCATGTCGTGTCCTGGCTATCTATATCCATTCAGGGTTGCCTGGAAGAGATATTAGAACGCGATAATGCCTCCTGTTGTATGTTTGTTTTAATTATAATGTTTATTTTTGTATTGTTTTTATCTTGGTACAAATAAATAATATGATGGTTAACAATATTTATTTTCGATTGCCTTAGATTACAAATCAACGCAAAATCTATCTGAAAACTAAAAATATTTTCGAACACAGAATGCGTACAGAAGTTCAAAAATTACCTTGGGTTCACCAAGTCCAACCATATAAATAAAATGAGACGCAAATAAATAAAAAAAGAAAATATTCACCTGAACGGTTGAAAAAATACCGAGAACTGAAAATAACGAAATTTTTCAACTGAATTATGTATTCGGGACTTGTATCGTGAGGACTCATGAATAACGAGTTTCGTTATTTCAAGGAACGTTAACGTAACGAGACGAGCGTGTTTTTTTAATCTTCCGTCTATTAAGCCGAAGGCTGTATCGCTTTCGGCCTGTACCGATGGATGGTTGAAGGTTGTACCTTCAGAACTTTACCTTTTGTTTTTTTGAGAACAAGGAGGTAATTTAAAAAGTCTTTTTTTTTCGTTTCATAATGTAGGTTCTATTTCATTGAAATCTTAGCAAGGATAATTATAATGAGAACCTTTGTTTTGGGTTACAATTGTGTTTTCGTAATAAAATTGAATTTTAATGAAACTTAGCACAGAGTTGTTGCTAATCGCTCGTTTCATATATATATAAATATATCCTACAATTGGTACTATAGCACCTTTCTCAGTACCTTTATATTTTTCACATTATTTTATAATATTACGAATAAATTGTTATATACTCACACCGAAATCCTGCGGCATTTAATCTCAAATGATGGCAATTTTTGTATCAAAATGCGTTGTGTAGTTTAGAATGGTAACGCGGTCATATATGACAAAAAACGCGACTTAAAATTTTCTATAATGTACAGATGTACAGTTATTCTGACTTATTTTGCAATACTATTTATTTTTATAATTATTAATAGGCTTGCGTTTGACCACAATTTCACATGATAGTAACTTATAATGTGGTTGACGATGGCTTCATCGTCTTACGTCCACGTGCTTACGTTGCCCTAGATGTAACCCATTTGTTTTTTTTTCAATATGCGTAGGCTCGCGCTTGACCACTATGTTACCTGATGTTAACCGATGATGTGATCGACGGTTAAGCAAGCTTGCCAAGAAGTAACCTATCCTCCCTTGACTTAAAGACACTGAGATTGTAGCTATCAGAAAACACAGACTCCTGCAAGGAATTCCATTACTTAGCTATACGCACAAAACTTTTAATAAGCCATATCATACCCATTAAAATTGCACTTTACTCAAAACAAAACAGCATAATTTATGAGAACTAAAATTCAAATGTTATATTAAAGCAGATCACAGTATTAGGCAGTCTTACCGAGCCATTTGTGCAAAGTATGTGAGCCCATTAATAGAACGAATGTGTGCAACTAACGGGGCTTACGTTAATTTTGATATTAGCTTCACTGGCTTGCATATTTTAAGTGGTAATCTTTTTGAGTTGTTGCAATGGTGGTTCAATATTAAAGATTAACCTTTTTTCGCTTGCATTGTGCGTTAAAAGAAGCAAAAGAGCGTATTTAATGGTTCAATCGATCTGCAAGATCATTGAACCATTAAATATAGTATAGTAATAATAATATATATAGTATCAGAAAATAAAATCCAAGGACGTCCTTTGTGAGTAATGTGAGCCAAAGCGTGTAGCATGAAAATAGAAATCAATAGCTCTCATTATAATAATAAGCCACTTAGCTTTAATAAATAAAAAGCGTTTAATTTTCCTACAATAAGAAAATTCAATAATTTATTTCTGGAAGGCGCTTTTGCACAAAAAGCTCAGAACATTTCTTAGACAAAAAACAAGACTGACGCAAACAAATGACTCTTCAAACAAAACACAGATTGACGGACGAAATTAAAAAGTGCCCACTACCGAAACCTAACTAGTCTGGAGAAAAAAATAAAAGTTTTTCCGTCGTAGCACGGCGTAGGCGTCTATGGAGCTACTTGGCTACGGCGTAGCAGCAATTTGTTATGCGAAACACGAACTCAATAACTCAAGTCTAAATGTGGAAGGAAAGAAGGATTTATATTAAAAAGAGCGTTGTGCAATTAACATTGCAATTTGCTATAATGCCCGGCACTAAAATAAACAGAAGTATGCAACTGGATACTATAAAGCGTGCATATCTTACTTTAAAATCTTTTTAAATGCTACTTAGAATGTTAATTAAAAGCCCCGCTCTCCTTTTTTGAAGCGCTTTTTTTTCAGAAATATTTGAACCAAAAAGAGTATGTTGGGATCGTATCAGTTGGCGTACGTGTCTGCCAACCCCATGTATTTGTATTTGTACAAATTTATCTGTAGTTGGTAATATTTTATGAGTTTATCTTGTCAGCATTTCAGGAGATCAAAATAACATTTAACTAAAAAATTAAATTTCAATTTGAGGGTTCACAAACTCATCAGATTTGCACGCAACGGTAAATTATAGTCTTTCTCGTTAGATGGGATTTTGAATTGAATTTGATAACGTTAATTAAAATAAGATTTAGGATTAATCTGATATCAATTTAACAGCGTAATAACTAATACAAGTTGGGTAAGTGCTTAGATTGTAATTAGTATTAACATTATACTATAGTCGCACGAAGCATTGGTAATATTATGATTGAAAATATTGTTATCTATACTAATATTATAAATAAAAAGGAAAGATTTGTATTTTTGTATGTAACGAATAAACTTTAAAACTACGGGACCGATTTCAAAAAAAAAAACATCGTGGGAAGCTACACTATCCCCGGGAGACATATGCTATTTTTATCCCTGTATTCCTTTGGGAACGGGAACTACGCGGGTGAAACCACGAGGCGTCCGCTAGTTATGGATAACCTAAGAAAATGTCGTGAGGGAATATTTTGAATATAAATGCGTGGCTAAGAGCAAGGGCCTTTTCAATTTAATATTTTAGTGTCGGACTGCTGTGGAGCCCCAGCGGTGCGGGTGATTTTCTCCATACAATGTATGCACCAAATTGGTGATGTTCTTCAGAAAGGCCAGATCGGCAGTACTCATAACCGGCATGTGTGTATGACTAGATGTATCAAGCAAAAGAAGTACCTATGTAAGGATCGTAGCAGGTGGCGTTCTGTAATTTCTGCCTAACACCATGGGAAAAAGGCATGACTTTATGTATG
Source organism: Orthosia cruda (assembly GCA_964057195.1). Classification (NCBI taxonomy): domain Eukaryota; kingdom Metazoa; phylum Arthropoda; class Insecta; order Lepidoptera; family Noctuidae; genus Orthosia; species Orthosia cruda. The sequence goes on along the minus strand of OZ059826.1, from coordinate 20,014,387 downwards.
GATGTATGTAATTTATGCACCAAGATGCGCACTACAGCAGGACGAGTATGAATGTGCATAATTTGTATGGAAAAATCAACTGGTGTGCGCAGTACGACACCCGCACCGCTGCAGCGCCGCAGTAGTCCGACACCTAACGTCTAAATTGAAATGCTCTTAGGTGAAACAAAAAAACAGATTAATTGACTGTATATTAGATTGTTTATGGCTTTAGAAAAAAACTAATAGAAAATAATGGAAGAAAAAGACATTTTGCACCGATCAAAAATAGATTGGGATAGAAAATGATGATGAATATTATTGTAAAATTGAAAAAAAAAAAATTGACGGCTAATTTTTAATAGTCGGTCAATTTTTATAATTCATAATTTTAATTTTATAATTCATAATCATTTATTTGCTAATATGGGTAATTACATAAAGTTGTTAAAAATATAGCACAGTCCAACCATATTACACCTTAAGGCATGCAAATCACAAGCTTGATAACACACATTTACTTGCAAAGATAATTTATAATTTACAACACATCTATTTCATTGCGAGGCAAATAACAATGAAAACATGAAAAATTAAGCTATCAATAATGTCACTAAAATAATTAAATTTAAAATGTCAAGTTAATAATATATAATAATTAAATTCGTGCATTAATTGGTAATTTCACCACGGCAAATAATAATAAAACACAACAATCATGAAGCAAATAGTAATGTCACTAGATTAATTAAAATTTAAATGTCATGTACCTATTAGATGAGAATGTCAAGATATATTTGTAAATAAATGTCAAAATAAAATCAAAGTAATAATATTAATAATAAAATTAGTTATCTGAGGAATTAATATGATGGTTGTACAGTTTTTGTTACAGAAAATGTAACAAATCACCTTATTTATTCTTTAGTTATAAATTAACCGACGGTAAAACATCAGGCTTAAAATCTGTAAAATAAAAAAGCTTGCAGACCATGGATCAAGACCTTGAAAACTGACAAACGCTGCTGCTAAGAGCAAATTATTTGCACTCGACGCTGCGAAACCACGACCTTGCATACGTTCCATATAATACCTCAATTCTAGCCTTAACCTAATACAAAGCAGGTTTACTTTCACACTATTAACATACAGTATCGCATTATTAAACTAAAATTCTAGCAATTCAGAAAAAAAATATGAATATTCTGTTCTAGAAAAGTCAGTACCACTATGTAACTAGACTACTTTAGTCCTGGCACTTAGATGATTTTATGTTAGTGCTTTCTGAAACGAATACAATATGATCGCTATTTTAAATTTAATCATTTTTGCCTCTTCTCTTTATAAAACAGTACCTGGGCAACCAATCTCTGTTCGAGTGAAAATAGAGAAAACGACGTTTTCTAAAAATTAAACCTAGCTAGATCGATTTATCGCCCCGAAACCCCCTGCATACTAAATTACATGAAAGTCGTTGGAGCCTTTTCCGAAATTCTGATTATATATATATAAATATAGACATACATATTTACTAGAATTGCTCTTTTAAAGGTATTACATTCCACTACTACACAAAATTTGACATTAAACGCGAACGAATTTGTTTGGAAAAGACTCTCATTTAATTTAAGATGGTTAACCTATCAGAGAATCATAGTTAGCATAGCTGATATAATTTACTAGCCTAATTAGCTCTAAGCTCAACCTCCCTCAACAGTTTTTTTCTTATTTATGTTTTATTTTATTTTCAGACCGCCATTTGTAATTTGAGGATACCATGTCTACAGAAAATGTTGTCGTGCTATAAATTTGTAGTGACATTCAAAACTGTAGCGTGTCTGCAGTTTTCAGAACCGAGTAATAAAATGTTTTTCTTTGAAACTAATAAAATTGTAGACTGAAAATGTTTAAAAATATGAAGTGACTTTCAAAATGTAGTTAAATAAAATAGCTCCTTTTTATTGAATTATAAAAATATTGTTTCTGTAAAAACTGTGCTCAGTATTTTTCTAACAGAATATATAAACGACACCTGCCAGCATTTTATTCAGAGATTTTTATTGTATTAACCGCACATGCATCCCTCTACCTAATAAAGTTATTAAACACGTACATGGGGTGCTTTTTTATTACATTTATATGATATATTCGCGAAATCACCGCATCGTTATTAGAACATTTACGAAACTCCCCCTCAGCCATAAATTCAAGAGCGAATGAGTTTTATGCAGTAAATCCCTCAGTCAAAACACAAAGATTTGGTCATGGTCAGATTGGACAAGGCTAATAGTTATTGCCTATTAGCATTTTCGCATGAATTGAAGTATAAAGTCTAATATGTTATCAAATTGGAAAAATACCATTCATCCCAATACCAAACCAGTAGTCTCAATTTCAACTTACTATTGATAAGTAATAAATAATAATCAGCTTCTGCCAGCGGCTTCGCCCGCGTGAAAAGTGTTTTCTTATCCCAAGAGAACATTATAAGCCCGGTATAATGTTCTCTTGGGATAAGAAAACACTTTTCACGTAGCCTATGTGCTATTCCAGAATATATTCTATCTCTGTGCCAAATTTCATCCAGATCCATCCAGCGGTTCTGGCGAGATTAAATAACAAACATACTTCCACACTACCACACACATCCATCCAAACTTTCACATTTATAATGTTAATAATAAAGTGAGATAAGTATGATAATAACAGACATTAACTGTCCCACACCAGAGCCAAGGCCGGTTGATAATATGGCATGAAAAATAATCTAAAAAGTAGGAAAACTGTTTTCCATTCCACACATATCCACGAAAACCTGAGGTGAACCTCACAGATCTATCGATCCGGCCATAGTTTCGCTACGAGCCTCTACGGCGACGAAGGAACGGTAAAATATACGACTAGTACAAATTCCACTTGTAGATGGTAGGGTAAGGTCGCATTGCTAGCGGTAAATGTAGAAATACACTCTTTGAGCTGTTGCCATAAGTATGTACTAAAAGATGGTTGGATTGACGACCTCAAAAAACGCCTAGGACAGTCTAAATGCGAAAGCCAAAAGACTGGCAGACTTTTCACATAAGAAACAGAATCAGCAATCATCGCGCGATCTATGTCATACTGTCTACGCTTTATGTCATAAAAGTCGGAATTACCTCCAGTGTAGGATGGTAGGTTAGGACCTACCATCCTACACTGTAGGTAATTCAGTAGAGTTGATTGAGTAGGCTCAATCGTTTGCTAATCGCTCGCTATTTCTCAAATGCAATTGTTTAAAAAAAACTGCCTTAATCTGTAAAACTTTCGCTATTTTTTGGTTCTTGCAAGATTATTTTATTAGATAAGTATTTATATAATATTTTTATTATTAGATAAGTGATAAGCCTGCAAGTCCAAATGTTCAGAATGGACATCGGTGTTTGACACCAAGGTTGTTGAAAATAGCATGTGTGACTGGAAAAAAGCCATTTGATTTACCTTTCAATGAAAAATAAAAACTATTTTTCATTTATTAAATGAAGTTTATTTAGGTATACCAACAAAAATATCCTGAATGATGAGAACAAAATATTTTATTTCTCTTTGGTTGTTTAACTTCTAGCATTCTTCAATTGCTATTTCTTCAAGTTTAATAAGTTACTTACAGCATAATATCAACCTGTCCTTCTTTAAGTCTATCCCGTCACAGACTTGCATACTTATTTTACAAATTTCAAAAATCAAAATCAAAATACATTTATTTGCATAAATAAGGTACAGAAAGTTGGTAAAAAGTACAAAATTGTTCTCTTATTCTGCCTTTAATTTCGGCGTGCAAATATAAAATAGAGTGACACATTTTATTAAAAATTGTTATTGACCATACTCATGCAGTCACTAAACAGATAAGCCCATTAAAATCGTATTATTGAATTAAATAAATGACATTATAATATGAAAAAAATTATAAAGATAATCACAAGTGTCAATATTAATAACGTCAATAATGGGAGAGATTCACCACACAATAATAAGAAACAAACACAAAATAATAACAATAACAATTTAAATAATAATAAAGATAATAATCATAAATGTCAATAATTTAATCCAAAAACTCATGCACACTATAAAAGCACTTTTCAATTAGAAACCTCGTCAAATTATTTTTAAATCTAGAAAATGGTAGCGTTTTTATGGAGTTTGGTATTTTGTTATATAGTTTTATGCACATAATGTAGCTATTGTTACTTGTTAATGTGAGATTCGTCCTCGGTTGAAGTAGCTTATTAGTATACATAGATCGAGGGGCATAGTAGTTCGTCGCCTGCTCAAAAAGTCTCTTATGTTTGAAAACAAATATACAAGATTCTAATATATAAATACATGGAAGAGTTAGTATTTTATATTTCCTAAAGAATGGACGACATGACTCTATTTGCTTCAATCGAAATATAGCTCTTAGACACTTTTTTTGCATTACGAATGCTTGATCAATCTTCAATACTTCTTTATGTATACATTGTCGCCTGACTTCCCATGAGAAGAATAAAAGACGCCTGTCTATTTCACAGCTCTGACCACACGGCAAAAGCAATAAATATCGCCAGTTCGATCCTAGCTCAAAACAAATGTTGGTTCAGCCTATACGGGTTCTGTCTGGGCAACCCTACCTACATTTATATGCATTATTAAACATATCCTAGGAGACATGGTATCCTGGTGGATAGTTGTTATTATTTTTCCTAGTACGGAATATATCGATCTCTTCCCAGAAATAGATTACTGCAATTACATACATAAACTTACGCCTTTTTACCCGACTGCCGAAGGAGGGTTTTTATCAACATAAGTACTATGTATCTTTGTTCCTATGTGGCGTTCTAGAGATCAAACCCATTTGCCGATTTTGATGATTCTTACCTCAATCGATTCGTCTTAACCTCGCGAGTTACACTGGCTACATTAAAATTGTAAAAAAAAAGTGGTGGATTTTGGGAGCCATATTGTGGGGGCCCAATTTTTCTCCCAACCCGTGGTGTGGGGTATTAAAATAAAGGGCTTTAAGAGAGGTGATTTCAAAAATATAATACTTTTATGTTAAAATAAATTACACGAATATGTATCCTCCGAATGCACAGCATGATTTTCTTCTTGTTTACGTCTTTTTAGTTCGCTTCTTAAGCAATTGGGTTTTTGATTTTTTGAATGAACCTTACTGCCTTAAGGATAGGCAGAAACAACAGAACGCTTCTTGCTGCGATCCTTACACACGGTACTATTTTTGCTTCATCTTAATATCTAGTCATACACGTACGCCAGATATATACCATAGGATAGATTACTGGTGGCTTCTTATAGCATAATAGGATTTTCAATGACAAAGTTTAACTTAGAGTAAGCTGGGTATTGTCACTGATAACACTAGGCCTTGAGCTGACCTAGCGTACTACGAAGTTTCAATAGAATATAAGGCCAGCTTAATATACTGGTTTTGTTTCAGTTTACCACTGATGTGAGGCGCCTACTGTTCTACATCATAATTCCGCATGCCATGGCAGCTTTTAAAAATAAGGTCAAGAACTAAAACCCGACTACTGAAAAATCATTTTCTAAAAAGTATGAAACAAGAAAATATTCTCATCTGAAATTGTTATGTACAAACTATTCCGTAGAGGACAAACGTGGGAGTATGCCACCTACCTTAACAAAACAATACATTCTGAAAAGTGTATAATGCATTAGTTACAAGAGTGGCCTTTGCGACGCCATAGTCGGTTAAAAAAATAGTTTTCATGAACTTCACGGGATATACCTCGCAAACGGTACACTTGACAAAAATATGATGTACCAAACCCTGCCTTCATTTTCCATTGAATGTAACGTCACATAGCTTATAACCAGCGGACAAATAAGACGCTTCCAACGACACCTCAATTGTCTAATTATAATAAGTAGATTAAAAGTTATGAGGGAACAGACAAACATACATACATGCTTACATAAATACACACAAACCTGTCAAAAATATAACCTTCCTTTTTGCTGCGCCGTAATCGGGTAAAAATTTAATAATCGCATATTAAGTCTGAAAGAAAAATCTTGAAGAAATGTTTTTTCTTTTTGATAAATTAATAAGTTAGAGTTATAATAAAGTATGCGATTTTATAGAACTCTCTACTCGCGCAAAGTATGACCACTACCCAACTACAATAGCGTGCTTCCCAGCAATATAATGTAGGGTCTTGCTTATCCACTGCATCTCTTCCGCGACAGTAAGCGAAGGACTGTTTACTAACAAAACTTTGTACTCGTAAAGCTTATTGTTAGTGTTGAAACTTCTGATGGTAAGCGAATGCTTTTCCTTATAATTTATTGTTATGTTGACGATTATGTTGCCTACGCCTAGTTGTTGTGTTTTAGTTTGGCTACAGAGGTAATTACAATTATTGAAAGATGCCAGCATTCTTCATTTTGAAAACATTTTTCCATTTTGAAAATGGAAATAGAGTCCATCTCTACAATCAACCTAGGATTCTTTGGTCAACTGAACCCACTCGGAATGGACCCGCGGGATCACTTACCCAATCACATTTTGAATAGGTTGGTTGACTGGACCCCTGCCCAATTTCATTATTAGTACAGTCACGGAGTAAAGCCGAATTATTTTTGGCTTTGTAGTGATTTGTTTTAGAAATCGGTTGAATTTTTATGTTAAATGATTTTATTTTTCTGTTTTTAGTTTCGGTGCCTTATTTACCAAAAATACGCATTATTAAGAATAACTTAAAAAATTCTCGACAAATCTTGATCAAACGGGACCACATGAGAAACACCAGCCTTCGAATAAAAAAAGAATCATCAAAATCTGTTCATAATTGGCGGAGTAATCGTGTAACAAACATACAAAAACATACAGTCGAATTGAGAACCTTCCTGCTTTTTAAAGTCGGTAATTTCAGATAACGTGTTTAATAAGGACTAGCGGACGCCTCGCGGTTTCACCCGCGTAGTTCCCGTTCCCGTGGGAATACAGGGATAAAAAGTAGCCAATATCCCCCGGGATAGTGTAGCTTCTCAACGTTGAAAGAAGTTTTGAAATCAGTCCCGTAGTTTATAAGTTTATTCGTTACATACAAAAATACAATAATACATAAAATAAAATTTTATACTATACTTGATGCATCAAGTATAGTATAAAATTTTATTTTGCCTGATCCGTTTGTATCGTGGTTAGTCTTTGTTCTGAGCGGCTGTAATCCGCTTTAGTTAAACTGCTTGTGCGGTATTTGGTAGTCATTACGACTGGCTGTGTTTAGCATTTACGGCGATTTTAGATTTGAGGTTAAGCTATTGGATTTGCTGCGGAATTTTCGCAGAACTTTGGTAAATGCAACAGTTTTGGATACAGTGATACTTATTGATTACAATAATTTACAACTATTTGCAAGGCTTAAAGTTATCCAAATGGAAATAGAGAGAGCTATGCTCGGAGTTTTCCTGTGGGATTGAATATATATCCGTAGGAGAACCAGGGTTACCGACATAGACCGAAGAATTGCCAAACTTAAGTGGCAGTGGGAAGGGCACACGCAAATCGGATGGTCGATGGGGCTGAAAAGTTCTGGCAAGGTGACCGCGTACCAGAAGACGTAGTGTTGGGGAGGCATTCATTCTAGGCAGACCGATGACCTGATCAAGGCTGCGGGAATCCACTCGATGCGAGATGCGTAGTACTGATCGGTGAGGCGACACTTAGGGGAGGCCTATTCCACCAGTGGACGTATTTCGGCTAAAATGATAATGGAAGTCTCGTCTTTCCAATTTTTCGCAACGGAGCTGTGACGTGGATATTGAGGCTAAAGGAAAGGAGGAAAATAGATGCACTGGAGATGTCGTGCTGGAGACGTCTGCTGCGGATTCCGTGGAATACGTAATCCAAAGCAGAATAGAGGGCAAAAGATCCCGAGGTCGCTTTCCGACCATATGGGCAAATCTTATTAGAAACATCACCAAAGCTACAAAGACCGACTATTACCACAGTCCGTCCAATAGAACCGAATGGAGATGCATAGTAAGAGCCATCATGACCACTCTGCCAAGTGTACCCTACTAAGAAGTTAAGATAATGATAACTTTTTTAAGGATCAGAGTTCCTTCCTAGCATGGCGAGGCTAGCCTAGTTTTTTCAACCATTTAGTCTGACCTTTCAGGGACAAAAGACGATATTAACAATCTATTAAAAAAATATCCTAAGGTAGGTCTACTAAAAGATCGCCTTTAAATTTTTAGCAATACCTTAGTATATATTTTTTGACTAAAACCAATAAACTGTAAAGAAAGTACCTAACAATGTAACGGTAAAAGATTTTACAACAATGACTCGGCTACCTTCAGCGAAACAAAGTTTAATTGAATGAAATCGCTGACGAACGCAGAACTTTGAAGGTGACTACTAAAATATTAGTCAATTTGTGTGTTTAATGTTTTTTGAATAGATTTTAAGCCGATTATGTAACGTGGGGCTTGCCGAAATTAATAATTATTTGTATTGTAAAATGGGAAACTGAAAATTTACTGATATCGCAAAAAATAACTCAAATACATAAGTAATTAATGATCTCATTGCATAGTTTCTAATGATTATGGTAATAGACAACACTGTTAATAAAATATCTTGTCAGCATCATAGGCTTAGGCTGCCTGTCCACTTGGTGTGGTGCGGCGAAAAGTGGAGCGGAGCCTATCAATCGCATTGGTTGACTCCGCTCCTTTTTTCTCCGCTCCGCGCCATGTGGAGAGGCAACCTTAATTATAGTCTACCGCCCGTGTTGGGGCCGGTTTCCAACTCAACTGAAAGCTGCTAAATACCAGTTCTTCACCAAGTTACTTGAATTGACTGCCTATTTGAACTGCACAACTTCGAAAAGCATAAAAGGACTGACGTAAAAAAAGTAAATACTTAATGAAACACCGAAAAATAATCCGCAATGCATTCTAAAATTAAATCCGCACATTTGCCAATCTTCAACTTGTTTTCGATTCGCAAAAGTAGTTATGCCGTAGTTCGCTACGTGCCGATGTCGCTAAGTATCATGTATCTCAGAGAGTACATTAATAATTCAGGAGGTAGACTCGCGGCGCATACAGCGTCCTCCCTTCTCTATTAAGATTCGTTTTCACGCGAAGCGACATTGCGAAGTTTATCTTAGTTGGAAAATGGCGATTTGAAAGGAGAATATTTCTGCTACCGTGTCTTGCTGTTACGTAATACAGCTTTTGTATATAGGTATCTGCAACTTTTGATTTCGTCGCGATTAAAGTTTTTATGTCCGAAAAACGTTCTCCCAAAAGATCATATGCCCAATGAACTTCTGAACCCGGTCGAAAGAACGGTTGACCGAATAACGTTTCCCCGAAATACCGTTTGACTTTCTTTTATTTGATCCCTACCTGCATTGTACCCATCAAAACACAACACCTCAAAGAGAACGCCAACAGATCGTTCCTTTAAAATTCAATACAAAGACGCGAACACCGGACTGCAGCGGAAAAATCAATAGCTTCGCCCAGCACCCGTCATAGCCGCCACTCACAAAATCTAAACCAAAGTTACTGCAAGATTTATTTCGCACATTCACTACAAAGCTATCTCGTCTGAACGTGGCTTTACTCTTAAATATATAGGAAAAGTGTTCGCCTTAAGACGCGGTAAATTCTTGTCTATTGGGACTTTTCGTTTCACAGAGTACAGAACGCAGAACGCCTCGCGGGCAGCGACAAGAGAAGCCATTGCTAACTAATTACAAACTTTTATTTTACTATAGCTTTGTTAGTTACTTTACTTTGTTAGTTAATATGTACGGGTCAAATCTTGCAACTGAATTTAAAACAGTTATCCCCAACTGAGCTGGAATTTTGCATACACATTTGATTTGGATGACAATGCACTGTTGGCTAGGCGAAATTATTCTAAATCCAATATGACGGCCTCCCGAAGATGGCGGAGTTAATATTTTTCTGCACTCCAATGATATGGTTATCAAAGAAAAGTTTTGAGAGAAATACGAAAAACTTTGTTCTTAAAACAGTTTTTTTTTAAATATTAATACAACATTTTATTTAGTATCACCTATTTCCCGGTGTTCAGCTGATAATACAAACACGTTTTTCTCGTGATAATACAATTTTTAATACTTTAATTATATATATTTCTTAATAATTATATAAAAGCTTGGCATCTCATCAAATTTCGACTGACGTAGCCATATTCAGAAATGTCACGGGCTGTCAATTTCTATGAGTTAACGGTGACAGTCACTGACATGCTTGGTTTTTAAAGAAAGTTTTGACAGTACCGTTTCTAGCAGTGGCCGCTTGAGCATCTTGGTACTCTATGGTTCGCTTTAACATGTTGGATCGACGAGGTATAAATACTAATATCGGAACGCTATGCATATTAAAGTATCTACATGATATCGGAGCCGATAAATTTTATGTAGGAGACACGTAGTATATTAAGCTTGTAATATATTTATAGTTTTTTGTTCGTACGAGTTTGATAGTTGGTTATGAAATTGGTTCACATCATCACATCATCAGCCTGTTAATTGTTACCACTGTTGGGATACAGGCTTTCTGTGAGAGGGAATGGGTCGTAATCCTAAACGCGGGCTGAGTGCGGGTTGGTGGGGTCACATGTCTTCGAAATTTTGGATCTAAGACATGACCGGTTTCCTCACGATGTTTTCCTTCACCGTTTTGAGAGCAGTGGTGATGAAATAATTAACACAAAGAAAAGCCAGGGTCCCACAACTTGTTAGTCGCGGCCGATACCACTGGGACACCACTACTTTCAAATAAAAGAAATTGGTTGATCAGTGGTATATCATTCCTGCTTTTGTCCTATATCAATTAAGGGTAAGTACAGCATGTTTTCCTCTTGCATTCTACTCTGTTAACGGACCTGCTATCAATCACGCCTTTCGTCTATCTTATCATGCATCACACTATTTTTCTTTGGCCTACCTCTCCCTCCCCCCACATTTATATTCATAACTCTTTCATAATACTGACTCTCTCTTTCTTTTCATTTATTTTCTTTCTTTTAGCGTCAAACTTAGGTTAAGTAGTGACTTTTCTACTTTTCTGAATACAGACATAATATCATTACTACATTATTAGTCATTCCTTTTTATCTTTCTTTATCAAGTCATCAACTATTATATCTAAACAACTAATATGAAAATCATTGATAGCAATTACCGAAATGAAATTGAAAAGGCATCCATCTAATAAGAAACCACCTTCGTTCTAATTTTATCTTCATTCGCTCATACTCCCAAAGATAGTTAATTTGATTTGACTCAATTTGCAAATACAAATAATATGAGAATTTTCAAGAGATGTCGACTAAATGAATATTTCAGTCATTCATTTACCGCTGTAGAATTATGTTTTTATGCAATTATTTGAAGAACCTTTGTGAATAGAGACTTTAAGAAGCCAATGGAAATAACTATTAATTGAATATTATTATAGATTGGATCTATAAGAGAGGTAGAAGACGACCACTAGCTAATTGGTGGAGTAGCATGATAAAACTCCTATTGGATAAGGAACCGCTTGACTCGACAACCCAGGACATCTTGTCCTGGTACCATACAATTTGGAGAGCTGACCCCACTTAAAGTTGGATGGTGCTAGAAAAAAGAAGAGAGGGTATTTATACAGCAAGGTCCGCTTGCATGGAATTCTTAAAATACATTTAAACGCTAAACCAATTTAAAGTCAATCGTGTGAAGATGACAGAGACAGAAAGATGTTTTAAATTCATTTAGCACCAAATGCATGTAATGAATGATGCAAATGTGACGTGTGGTGCAAAGATGTAAAGTGGTGCAAATGGACCTTATATCTAAAGTAAGATCATGATTGTGTTTAATTTCATTTCCTAATTAAGACCGTTGAGCTCATAATTTTATTTTGCATATGAAAACCTATATTCGTATAGTAAAAACTGTATATTTATAATATTAAAATAATGAACAAGCACTTTTTTATAGACTTCGGAATAATTGACTTAATAAAACAATTACAAAATAATGAAAGGCTTTCTGTTCTCTACTCCCTCTGAATACAATTTTATCGATAACGTTCCATACAATACAATATTTATACGACTTCAACTAAAACGAGGTACAAACAGAACCCTTTACAAGCTGACAACAATCAGGTGGCTGAAAACAGCTGAAACCTTGTAAATGTTCTGTAACTGAAGTTCATTTACTTCAGCAGTCGTATATAAAACATTGATATATACTCATTGAAAATGTCTAGCTCAATTGATACTCTTTTCAATCAGAAATAACACGTGCACTCAAATACTGGATGATAAATGGGTATATTTTATATTAGTTTTCTTTGAAAGGTTCAAGAAGCATGGTGAAAAATCAGCAAACTTCAACTTATTAAGTATACACGACCCTAACTTTACACAAATCTCATTCACTAATTCTATCTTAGTTTAATATAATTCGATCATGAAATTCTATTGACTAAAGTCTGACCGGAAAACTTTGCATATCAATACTGCCCTTTTACTCTCAATATTTCTATTCTATTGCTACTGGATTCAACACTACATCTGTAATAATAGATGAACCTACTGCACAATATTTGAATAAAGAAGGACATTTCATACTACTAATAATAATTGTACTCTTATATACAATAACCTTTTCTTATTAAGAGCACTAAGATAACGAGTATTTTGGTGTCCAGGCCCAGCCCACGTTCCGCAATCAAACACACAAAATTATCAAAACCCCAATTCAGAAATTCTAGCTCAATTCAAAAATCCCAGTACGATTTCAACCAAAACATGTTTTACTTGTTCAAATTCTTTATGATTCTGCCGAGTTAGCCTTTCGAAGTGCACCCCGTTAACTTGGACAGTTCTGAAAAGTTACGAACAGTAACATTTCTGTTGGCCAGCCAACAAAATAACCTACAATGCATTTCCTGGGTAGTTTATGAGCTCCCTTGATGCACATATAAGGGGGATTGTGAACGTATGAAGTTCGACCTGCTAATACATACGTATTATAAAAACTTTGTCATAAAAAATAAACCGACTTCAAAAGCAAAACATTAAAAAGTGCTACATAGCTTTTGTTTTTGAAGTAGTTTTATTTTTTTTGGAATATATTTTTTTTCTCTCTTTTTAGTTTTGGTACACCAACAATAAAAGTGAAGTTCTATACTAAAGCACCTAAAGGATTGACAAAATAGTCAAAATACCCTTAATAAGCTAAGGAGTTCGGTTATATGATCCATATATTGAAAACTGCTAAACCGATTTTAAAGAAACTTGCTATATTCCCTAAGTTGGGCTAGATACTTAATAAAATAAAAAAAACATTATTACACTCCGATTACTAGTTTCGAAGAAATGCGTGCAAAAAAATATACATACATACAAACATTCCAACCATCTTACAAACATACACACACACACATAGAACACACATATTTAGAAGCCCACATAGAGAGATATGTGAATATGGTGCAATTCCAACAGTATTACATACATACGAATCGAATTGATTACCTTATTTTTTAACCGACTTCCCAAAAAGGAGGAGATTCTATGTTCGACATTATGTTTGTTTTTTTTTTGTGTATGTTCACCGATATCTCCGTCACTTGTGGACCAATTTTGAAAATTATTTTTTTGTTTGAAAAAGTATGTTCCGATATTGGTCCCATTTTAATTTGGTGAAGATCTGATGAAGAACTTCGGAGATTTACAACAGAACTTTTCGATAAATAATGGTAAATCTCTCGGGATTGCTGCAATCGCATGTCTGTTTATTGTTATACCATTTCATAACATAACATCACGCCAGTACACTCTTAAGGGGTACGCAGATCTCTCATTACACCGGTTATATTCAAGTTTCATGAAATCTATTTTGGCGTTAAAGTTACCTTACTAAATTGCCAATTAGGTAGGTAAAACTCAAAAGTGAAAAATAAAAAAACTTTTTTGCAAAAAAATACTACCGACTTCCAAATACAAAACTACAAAGAGTAAAAATACTTTATTTTTTGAAGCACCGACTTCAAAAAATAAAGTTTTTTACTACTTCCATAACGTTAAAAAATGGTACCTACGAAAGACACAGACTTCAAAAAATAAAGTTATTTTACTCTTTGTAGTTTTGTATTTGGAAGTCGGTAGGATTTTTTTTCTTTTAATTTTTTTCCGATGTCTGTATTATTTTTTATAAATGTATGCTTGGATGTTTTTTTAATATTATTTCGTCCTAATTCAGTGAGATTCAGAGAAAACTTTCAAGTCGTTTTTGGGGTGCCACAGGGCAATGTCCTAAGGGCCGACAATATTCACAATATATTATATATATTGTACATGAACGGCATAGGTACTGAGGCTACGGATTGAACAGCTGAATGGATTTGGAGGAACACGGGTAGAACATGGTCTGGATTAGAACATTATAATACCAGCCTGTAACTGGTCAACTGCAGGACAAAGGCGCCTCTTCATACAGAGAAGCATTGCAATGCTCGTGGCATTTATCACCACACCTACTCAAGGCAGACTGGATTAAGACATGGTATACTTTTCATCCTGGCAGTCCGTTCCCGTGGCATAATTTTCAATTATAACGCGGGCAAAGCCGTAGCTAAAGCTAGTAGGTATACATATCAGGGAAATTGTGAACAGTCTGTACGAGTATCTAAGTATACGAACTAATAGTCGGCAGTTTGAAAAGTTGCAAACAGCTATGCATCACTGGTGGAACTTTTATGTTCGATTTTTAAATAGATGAGTCTGTGATAAAGTCTGTGGAAGTGGATTGAAACTTCTTTAGTATTGGAAAAATGTTTGATAATTTTTCTTCTATGTTTGTACTACGAGTATCTACTGCAGGCTTCAACCTGATCAATTTATGATTTTTAATAACTTATTTTTTATTACGTTTGTAGAATAGAGTTGATTTGAATTTAATTCTGAATTCACATTATATTGATGATGATGATGCCATTTAGCCGGTTTCGGCCACAGCGACCGCTTTTTATGGGTACTCAATGTGGCTGAGAGCTCAGATTTGCTGCTCTGTCATTTGTCTTTGCTGCATCCACCCTTGGCCGAAAAACTCCGAGCACAAAGCGGACACGTCAGAACACAGTTGACGACGTGATAAATAGTAGCTATTGTTGCTAGCTTTGAAGTCGTCGACTTTCTGGTCCAATTACGACCTACTTCTATTCTCAAAAGCCTGCACCTGCCGCTGGACACGATGTCTCCACTCGGCCTGATTTTTTGCCTGATTCTCCCAAAGTGTGGGGTCAATGTCACCTCTCTTCATGTGTCTATTTTGAATATCTTTGCGCGCAGATACTGCCCGCCACGCCTCCGTTACCAGTCACATATATTATAAGTTCCTTGTTATATTTTCAGTCAACGTGGTGTTTTATTTAAGGTACAGGCTTTTATTTTTTCAGATGGATTTCCATCCAGTAAATAAACTGACTAAAACAAATTTTGATATGAAGTTATATAATTTTTCTAACGTAGGCCTACAAATTAAACGCCTACATAGCTACCTACACAAAGTCTACATTAACAATTTTTACTTCCTCTTTCCAGCACTAAGTGAGTCGACAACTTGAAGTATTCTGAAGTTTTTTCCAGAAACTTCGACGGTCCTTAACAGACTTACATCGATTAGCCGTCGAGGGAACTGTATAGAGATGATGCTGTACAAAACTCTAGGAAAGTAGATATACTTTCAACTCACGAGGGAATCGACATAAAAATCTTTTAACACTAATTGATTTGGAATTAGTAATACAGTAATGCTTCCTGTTTCATTAGTCAGACCATCTCAAGAGGTTACGGGTACTGCATTAGTGAAATTTGAATACCTTAATAATGGTAGTAAATTAACGACACCGTTTATAGGGACGCCTCTGCTTAAGCTACTTCAGAGAATATAATAAGGTGTGATGTTATGTTATGTCACATGATGGTGAATTTTGCTTATTAGGTCCGTTTTCAGTAGGTAAACATTTTAACTATCGCTACAAATCCATACTGTCTGTCCGTTACCTTTTCACACTTAAACCGCTGAACCGATTTTGATGAAATTTGGTATTGAGATAAATTGAGACCCTGGGAAGGACATATGATAGTTTCATCCCGGCAATCACCCTTTAGGACCCTGTGGACAGGGAGGTAGAAGTTTGTATGGTGAACTAATGATTTCTCAAGTAGGATATTATGGCGCGATATAAAAAATGGGCTATTCAAACTACTAATGTAACGCAGACGAAGTCGCGGTCAACAGCTAGTTTCTCTATAAATCACCATCCACAAACACCACATCTTCACTTTAATCACTGATAAAAACATCAATATTCAGATGGATTCAGTCCTTCATTCAGTTCATATAACGGCTGACATCACAGGCTTCATACATAAATTACCCCTAATGACGCACCACTCAAATGTGGGGTAAATAATACCCGGGTACATATGTACGAGTTAGTGGACATGTTCGCAAATAAGCCAGATGCCAGTCCAAATTAATTTGCGTACGAGGTGAATCTGTAAGGGGAATTACGTAGTCAATAGACCGGTATTCTGTTAGTGTGCTTGCTGGTTTCATTAATGGATGACATTTCCTCGATTTCTGAATTAAAGACTTACTGAGTATTTGTTAAACTATTCTTTAAGGTTCCCCTAGTCGACGGCACAAACTATTTTGTGCGCGAGGTTAAAATACATGCTATCTCATCCGACAACACGAGCGAAAGAGATAGATGCTGTGATGAGCAGTAAGAAGCTAGTTCGCGTACGAATTAGCACTTTTGCAAATTTGTAGCGAAATGGATGATGATTTAGGATGAAAACGAGCGCGCGAAATTTAATAAACAGACCTTTGGGAGTCTAGATATCATAACAAAACGACCAAATGTATATTTTCAAAATAATATTATTTGCATTGTGGAATTACTAATCTATCCCTGTATGGAGGCTGTTTTGCAATTTTCCTTCTTCTTGTGGTATTTATTTGCGCCCAAAGATGCGTTAAAATTAGTGTTGAAATATGGAACTATCGACGCTCATAACTTTCAATTATTATTTTTTCACTTTTTTTTTTCGTACAGGGCTAGATAGTGATGAGACAAATTGATATCATTTTTTTATTTTGAACGTACATCGTCAAACAATGGGGTAATCGCCAGACTACTTTTGTATGGAAGAATGATAGACTAGTGTAACCTTAAGCTGAAAACCTGTCAAACATTGACATTTAAGTAGGGTTTGACACGTCCTTCCAACTTCAAATACTCAATTCAGAAACCGGTCCATTATCTTTGTCAGTGTCTGCTTTTGTAATCTACCGAAAAGTTTGAATGTTTCGAATTTGGATATTTGGCGACCAATCACGCCTCAACGTCTCAAATGACTGGGATGAAACTTGGCTCATGGGATGGCCCAAGTGCAAAGCTTTATTCCAGTCGGTCACGTGACCATGTGAAATGTGTCCTAATCCAGATAGATAAGGATATACTACACTATTTATATTATATTTCCCTTAAGATAAAACACTTTTCAAGTAAGCGAAGCCATTGGCAGACACAAGTATGAAATAGATACGCTGAAAATCCCTAACGACGTTTGAAATAATGCATAAACTATAATTAATCCCTAAACTTTTAACAATTGAAACCGTTGACCCGAGTCTTAAACGAGTACCTCATTTATAATCGGGGCACTGAACTCTAGACCTCAATCCAACTAAGGATGTAAGCTGGAAACAGGCTTTCCACAAAGTCCTTGATTTCACAGAAATTGTATCTATACCTAACTATGGACTATAGGATTATAGCTCAACTGAACAATTAACCGTGTTCATAGTTCAATGATCTCTGTTAAGTTTTACTACACCTTTAACTTTTGATGATTGCCTAGTCCTCTTTCAGGTTTGCTTTTTCATACACTTGAGAAATATATCCATAATCATGATCTCTGTTGTTCCTTTCAGGGAAGACCTGTGTTAAGCGTATTGTTAGTAGATCAATAGATCTAAATAGACCTACATAATTATACATTCACAAATTGTGTGCCCGATGAGATTTCCCATCGCCAAAAATTGTGAATTTCTTTACAAATTTTCATGATTAATATTTAAATGTCCTCCGATAAAGCCTATCTTCGTTATTAATAGATATTTCGCACAGACTCCTGTGCGAAATACTTCCAGAACTAGCGGCTTAGGTTGTGCATTATCGTCTACCATTAAGTGTGGATTTTCTTTAATAAAGGATAGAAAGAAAATTCTAAGTGCAGAATCGATTGAAAAATAGCGTGCTTCGTTTACCGCATAAGTAATGACAAAGGCATGCAGTATCATGCGAGTATTTCTTCGTTTTAATACAGGCATAAATACTTCATGACCTGTTTCCCACAGTTATAGATTACTGACGAGGTATGTATGTTCTTCACATAGTGACTTCAACTTCTGTTTTATTTTAATCAGTACCGTATAAATAAAACTTGCTGGTATTTTAAAAATAAGAAAGAGTTGGTGTATAGAAATTAATGCTCTTTTTCTTATTAAAAGCATGTTAGAAGAGCAGAATTAAAAAATAGTAATGTGTTTAATAGAGAATCAAACCCTAACGATAAAGTAATGTTGAGAACCAAAAATTACCTTCTTCTTGAGCAGTCGCATAGAAATAAGCCGGATCAACAAACCGAAGACGTACGAGCATGCGCTGACTAGTCACTTATAGTACCTACGCTAGCACCCGCCTTTGTGTGTTTACACTGAGCATCAGCTGTGTTGTTGATATTTCCATTTCGTCATATTTTACGAAACTGAAACACTGTAAATTGAATTAAATGAACTCCGTTTCTACCGGGTATCCATAAGACACCTATCTCTTTTATAATTTTGTCACGGAACAATAAAGAAAACAAAATACAATCAAAACAAAATCAATAATTTCGATTCTCAGTTCCCAGTCTCATTTGAACTGGAGACTACTATGCAAATCCTTCATCGCTTATCCAGCTTGTGTGACGAGCTACATAAGCTGTTGGCGGTAACTGGCAGCTTATTGGAAGCAGCTTGGGAGCGGTCGATAGCCGTCCCGTTCGCTATGAATTATTTCTTAGTGCATAGTGGACATCGGTCGTCGACCTATAATATATAGGGGTTGGGGAAAGAAGGATTTTAGAAGATTATCGATGATAAATTTTGTTTAGAAGTTTTGTACGTTGCGAGGTCCTGTTACCTACACAGCGAAAAGAAGCGCTTACTAAGAGATTGCCAAGGAATGTTATAAGAAATTAAATAGTTTGCCCAATGAAATAAGTACCTAGCTCGTGAACCTATCTAGTGCTAGTGCAATAGGCCTCAATGCTTTTATAACCTAAATCTTTCAAAAACCTGGCTGAAAAAGAGGGGTGTTACTAGTTTGACGTGTGTACCTCTGAGTTTGTGTTAGGTATTTGTGTATCTGTCTGTGGCATCATAGCTCCTAAACGGATGAATCGATTTTGAATTAGTTTTTTTTGTTTGAAAGGGCATTATCGGGAGTGATCTTAGCTATGTTTGATGAAAAGTTATGGGTATTTTACTGTTTCAATCGGGGTATTTGCGCAAGATGGTGTCGGAGGTTTTTAAATTTTACTTGTTAACAGAGTAAAGTATAAAGTTTTCAATCTGTCTCTAGGTACTTAGGTTGGTTTTCCCTATTGATATAAAATACTGAGAACAAAATGACACGTTCCAAGATCATTATTCTCATTCGTAAGTAGGTTAAATTATAATT
Source organism: Orthosia cruda (assembly GCA_964057195.1). Taxonomy (NCBI): domain Eukaryota; kingdom Metazoa; phylum Arthropoda; class Insecta; order Lepidoptera; family Noctuidae; genus Orthosia; species Orthosia cruda. Next base: position 19,994,551 of record OZ059826.1, on the reverse strand, counting down.
TATTTTCATGAGTCTGCCCTTAAATTTCACAACTTCGTAGACGGAAACATAACTAAGTATATAAATAATGTTTATAAAGAGAAAATACCTTAAAATCGAGGTGACCTACTTCGGGAGTTACCTCATCCTCCCGTTAAATGCTGAACTGAAAATGTACGAAGTATGAACAAAAATATAGGTAGACCTTAAAAAATACACACGTGATTTTTGTGTAAACGTTGACAGATTAGATAGAAAAAGTTAGATACAATCGTAACTGTTAATAATACAATTATAATAGAATATTCTTTATTATTCATAAAAGTTTAAGTACAATGTTACAGTAGGACAACTTATGTATGGCGAATTAACCCACAATTGGGTTCTCTAAAAGCAAACTCCAGTGTGCTCTTTTTTTTTAAAGAGTTAGTGTGGAGTTTCTTGTTCTTTCTTCTCCATAACAAGCTACATTTCCGAATGGACGGTAGAATCAATTATTACTTTTATTATAAACTTAACTTAACTTTAATTATAAATATTACTTTTAAATTTAATTTTTTTGATGTAAAAAGTGCCGCCTAATGGCCTAATTTTTGATTTTTATGGAGGGCAAAATGTGAGGAAAATATAAATAAGTACACACCAAAACTTTAAATTTGAAATACCTAGCAATATCTAACATTTTTTAACCGCGGTGTTGACGTACTTGTTGGTAGGAAACTGTGGTATGCATGATTTATACTCTTTAGATAAAGCTGTAAATTAAATTTAGGCTCCAAAGTCTCACCTAGGAGTTAACCCAGTATTGGTTGACTTGTTTGATCACCTCAAATGAATCAGCAACAAAAAAAATGATTAGACAGAACCAGAAATAAAAACTCATTCATTAAAAATAAACATTCTAGGCACTTTTCACTTCGTCACAGCACGCGAATGAAATTTGATTTCCTTTAGAAGTGAGAGGAATTTAAAAAGTTGTCGTCGACACCGGCAGTTCCGCAATATGACGGAACTGTCATTAGCAGGCTAACGCTACGGCTCAGGGCTGTCATTTCTGCGGGATTAAAACTTGAATAAGGGTTAAAATCAATGAAAAACCATTTAGAGTATTTGTTCCTGAAAAAAGAGTTAATTTTACGTAGAGATTTGGAATGCGAATGCTACTCAGACAGATATAAAAAAAAAACTTTATAAAAAGTGTCGTCAACACCGACAGTTCCGCAATATGACGGAACTCTCATTAGCAAGCTAACGCTACGGCTAAGTGCTGTCACTACTGCGGGGTTAAAACTTTAACTTAAGGAAGGGGTAAATCAATAAAAAAACCTTGTATGGGGAAAAAGAAGAAGAATTAATTTTAAATAAAGTTATGGAATGTCAATTCTTAAAGTGTGTAGTTTATACACTTATGCATAGATTTTCAGTCCGTTTTTTGAGCAACTTTACTGCCATAGCATCTAAATGGGACCGTTTTTTAGGGATAGTTCGTAAAAATATAACCTTATGGCAGGCAACATTAGTATAGCCTGCACACACTCACAGAGTTTTCTACCTACAAACAATTGAAAAAAATTTGGGCAGTTATGACATAAGGCAAACTTAAGGTGCCCGTAGTCAACGGCACGTACTATTTTGTGCGCGGGGTTAAAATGCATGATGTCTCATCCGACAAAACGTGCGAAAGATATTGATGCTGTGATGAGCAGTAAGGATCTAGTTCTCGTACGAATTAGCACTTTTGCAAATTTGTAGCGAAATGGATGATGATTTAGGACGAAAACAAGCGCGTGAAATTTTATGAACAGACCTTTAGGAGTCTAGATATCATGAAAAAATTACTAAATATATATTTTCAAAATAAAATTATTTGCATTGTCGAATTACTAATCTATCCCTTTAAGGAGGCCGTTTTGCAATTTTCCTTCTTCTTATATTGTATTGTTTTACCTTTCTGTTTCATACAGGGCTAGATAATGATGAGACAAATTGATATATGTTTTTTATTTTTAACGTACACGCCAGAGTAATCGCCAGACTACGTTTGTATGGAAGAATTTTCGACTAGTGTAACGAAGCCCTAATTTTTATCAAAACACTTATATTTCCTACATTAAGTAGGTACGTGCCTATAAAACCGTAAGTGATGAAATGATGCCCTACAATAATTTTGCTTCCGTTTAGAAGGTATTAACCAAATTATTTTTCATGGCTTCGTTAAAAATGAGGTATTTCCTCATGTTTGCCATATAACATTACTTCCTAGAATTTTATCCTTATAAGCGACACTATCGGATGGTGTAATAATATAGTGTGTGTTTTTTTTCGAAATCAACAGTTTCGATTCCTAGTCAGGAATATTAATTTTTCAAAATTCCAATGATTTTTAAGTTTTCATCAAATTTGGGCTTGTAACTCCTTTGAGTGTTTTTCGCTATTCCTCATAGTTTCGGATTTGACCATCCATGCCTACTTAAAAACTCATTCTGTATATTATTCACTTTCTCCTACTCCTCTTTACTTTTTTCTTGTCATGGAAGCCATTATCAAATCCCAATCTTTTTTTGGATTCTCCATATCGTCAGATGATCCAAATTTTTATGAGATATCTTTTTTTTTGAGATTTGATTCTAGTTTCCATGGAGAAAATTGTTCATATACATGGGCAGAAGACGTGGCCTGCTTTTTTAAGACGACTAAAATTCGTCGTTGTGTCAGGTACACCGTGACATTATAGTTTGTATCTTTGTGTTTCAATCACGCAAAACAGGCCGCACGAATTTGGATGTAATTTTTCACACCGGTAGTTTATAACCTGGATACCATTTTTATTTCGGTATAATGACACACTTTTGAATTGGGTGAAACTAGTTTACTACGGACAGAAGCTAGTTTAAAATAATTATGAATCTATGAAAACCATAATATATTTCAAACTCCTTTTTCATCAAATAAAAGATATTTCACTTTTTCACGTGACCCAACTATCTTTGGTTAGCTAAAAACTTTTAGCTCGCATAAATCCGTACATTTTAGTACGAAACGTTTAATAAAATAGCGCTGTGTTCCCGGGATAACAAGCAGTACAGCGCTACAGCGCCACATCGGCGTAAAACCCATTTTCGTCCAACAATTTAACGTGTGCCAAAAACTAGCGCGTGTAATTAAATCGAACCCTGACCTAGAAGCGCGCGTTCACTTACAACCAGATTTTTAAATTTTGATGTATTTGTGTTTTTTTTTATTTAGCCTATACAGACCAACTCGAAATTGGCCCAGGTATCCCAAATAAAAATAGTATTATTCCATTTAACCCCCGACGGAAAAAGAGGGGTGTTATAAGTTTGAGGTGTGTTGCTGTGTATCTGTGTGTCTGTATATCTGTGTGTCTGTCTGTGGCATCATAGCGCCTCAACGGATGAACCGATTTTGTTTTAGTTTCTTTTGTTTGAAAGGTTATTGTGTCGCTCTCGACATGTTCTTAGCTATGTTTGAATAAAATCGGTTCGGCCGTTAAAAAGTTATGGGCGTTTAACTGTTTGAATCAGGATGTTTTCGCAAGATAAATGTGTCGGGGGGTATTTTAAATTTTGAAATTTTACTTGTTAATTACGACTATTTGCGAAATAGACATTTTTAAAACTCAGGCGTCACCACCGTTAAGTTTGTTATTAACTATTAAAGACATACATACCTATAAATATTATATCTCAGTTTTAAAAAAAGTCTACCAGAATTTTAACCCTTTTTTTTTAAGTCTTTCGGTGACAACCCTAACATGTCACCCAGGTTATTTGGGCCAGCACTCCAGCTAATAGCAGGTCAGGCATGGACGAAACGCTTATCATAATAATTACCTATATATCGTTAATTATCATTTTACTGTCCATTAGGGATTTCCGATAAAATTTTCCATGTACCTAGTTATCATTGGGTAATTTGGAAGTAAATCGAAGGATAAAACTGTCAAAACAAAGTTGGGTCTTTGAGAGAGATTATTAAGATCTTGAAGGTTCATTTTTGGGTACAAATTGGTAGCACGTGTATCTTCGGTTCTATAGATAGGTACAGTCACGAGTACAAATATGTGACACTTATGCATTGGAGTCACGTTATTTTACAAGAAAATTGCTTTTGAATTTTCCATAAGTGAAATGTATTTATGACAGTGACTGTACTTACTATTTAGGTTCAAAGATATAACTTCACTTTATATACATATACGTACCAATGTTCAATGAATAAATCAATTGAATAAATTATTAAGGTCTAGGAATTGAACGCAAAAAGCAGCAGTGCGAGAAATTCCACCCGTTTTTTTGCTCACATTCCAACTATATATGCAGGAATGAGGAAAATACCGTGAGGAAAGTTTTGAGTATGAATATGAATAACTATAAAAGTAAGGGAAGAAAACGATGGATGGACTGAGTGAAAAATTATATATTTAGAAAGGGAGACCGAAAAATACAGAACTGAATCGTAGAGAATGCTTAAGACATAGTCCACAATTGTGTCTTTGTGCATGAAGTTTTAAATAAAGAAATAGGGAAGTATGGAACAAGAAGGCTGTTGCGTGGACCAAAATAAATAAGCATAAGTGCAAGACAATGATAACCTAAGCAAAAACTGAAGTGGTTTTTATATTTATGTTACAACTAGCGGTTTCGCAAGCGGGAGGCCCGCAGCTCCGCTCGCGTGGTATTAGTACTTCGCCCAATATATTTATAAATTATAACCTATGTCTTTTTCGGATGTATAAGCTATATTTCTGTAAAGTATCATCAACATTTTATCAGTAGATTTTGCGTGAAAATTAACAAACATCAATACATCCATCCTCACAAACTTTCCCGTTTATAATAGTAAGTAGGATTTCAATCAAAGTACAATAAAACGTACCAATAACCTAAAGATATACTCTACAGTAAACTCGTATTGCCTAACAAAGTTGAGATCGTTACGGCTCAAGCTATTCAAGGTTTACTAAGCAAATGGGTCTTTGAGACATAATGAACCATTATCTTTAATTGGCGTTTCTCTGGCATCGACTTCTGTGTAGAATTAGTAAGAAAATATCCTTACAAATAAAACAGATTTGTAACTAACTTATTGTTAGACAACGCGCTCCGTAAATATGTGGTTTATTAGGATCTTTATTTGTACAAAACAATTTTTATTTCATTTTCAATTTTTTTATTCAATTTGATAGGCAAGCGCCGATTTCTGAATTGAGTATTTGAGGTTAAGAACGTGTGAAGCCTTACTAAAGTATAGTTTGACAAACACTCAACTCATTCTTAACCTATACTCAATTTAGAAATCGGTCCAAAATGTGAGTGTAATATAAGTGTACCTGAACCCTTGTGGAATGCAAGCGTGATGTTATGTTTATCTTTAATTCAAATCATCATCAATATATCAGCCAAAAGACGTCCACTGCTGGACATAGGCCTTCCCCAAGCATCGCAACATTGACCGATCCCGTGCATCCCGCATCCAGCGGATACCCGTAATCTTCACCAGATCATCGGTCCACCTGGTGGAAGGCCTTCCAACGCGACGTTTTCCGGTTCGCGGAAGCCACTCCAGATCTTTTCTGCCCCATCGGCCATCCGTTCTGCGAGCAATCTCAACTGCCACTTAAGTTTGGCAATTCTTCGGGCTTTGGTAATTCAAATGTTCTATGAAGAATTTGAATTAAGAATCTGTTTATTACAGTTTTTATACATACATAAGGCTGTGTATGACATTTAGAACTTACTTAACCTACTGTAACAGGATTTTGAAACACAATCTTAAACGATTCTACAAAGGTTGGATGTGTAGAAGTGCGTGCCCACTTATGACAATTTATGGATACCTAAGCGATTTCTCAGAGTTACGCAAGAATTTATGGTGTGGACGGAACAAAACGTATTAGCTTCTACTTTCTCGAATTCTAGTAAAATGACATAAATAAGATCCGATAATATTGAGATAATTCTGCACTGATTTAAAACAGGAATCTTCCATCAACCCAGTAATTACTTCTAATCAGATCAACGAACCAAAGCATTTCCTACAGTTGTATCACATTTAACAAACCCTCAACAATATTGTCTACTCAACTATCACGATATGTCACTTTACGAGTTAAGGCTCAAATGGCATTCAGACGACCCAGTATTGCTTCATAAATCTGGAAGATCCTTAATATAATTATGGTGCTGTTATAAGGATCTGCACGCGTTATAAAAGTAGAGGTAAACAGATTTTACGATGGTCAATAAACCTACTTTATCATACTTATTTTTTCGCGTTTTAGCATTCTTTCGTGAGCATTTGTAAACAAGCAATCGTAGGCGAGCAATGCTTCCCAGCGAGCCCAGCATTCACTTTCGAGCAAAATTATGAACATTCGCGTCGAACATTCCCTTGCGAGCTTGGACCATTCTGGTACGATCTCGTTAAATGTCATTCATTCGATAATACGATTGACCAAGAAGGTCACAAACACTTAAGATCAAGGAACTGTCACTTGCTTTACAAGAGGCCAGTAATATTCCTACATACATACTAATTGATTTCATTATCTGAGTATTCTCATCCGAACGTTTTATTTGCGTGAACATTCGAATACGATCCATTTCAGCGAAAATTGTTGCGATGACCACACCGGCCGAGGTTCGCGCTTCCGTGTAAGCTTTGTAACGCTCGGCTCTACATCCACACCACTCGAATATTCGACGACGAATGCTCATCACACGTGAATGCTCTCAGTGAGGACGTTCCTGATAGGATTTCCATGATATACCCATCATCACATCACATCATCAGCCTTTTAAAGTTCCCACTGCTGGGACACAGGCCTCCTCTATGTGAGAGGGAGTGGGCTATAATCCACCAGGCGGGCCCAGTGCGGATTGGTAGATGTCACATGTCTTTGAATTTTTGGTTCTAGGACATGCCGGTTTCCTCACGATGTTTTCCTTCACCGTTTTGAGAGCAGTGGTGATGAAATAAATTACACAAAGTAAAGCGCCTGCTCGGGTTCGAACTCACGACCTACAACTCGTAAGTCGAGACCGTAACCACTGGGCCACCACCACACATATACCCATGTAACAATATATACAACTAACAATTTAGAAATAAGAAATATTATTTTAAATGGTACAAAAACAAAATAAAATGGAAAAATAGGAGTACTAAATAAAACCCAGGGTCAGGTTTTTCAGCTCAGCTGCCCTAGCGATTAACAAAGTAATTACAATCAGTAACATTTTTCAGAACGAGCAGAAACTACAATAACGCTTAATTAAAGCGTACCTATCCCTGTAATAATTGAAATCAGTCTCTAATTATTTTTTAAATAGGTTCAACTGACATGGAGCAGTATTTGTTGAGTTTCATTTGAATTCTGTTTTAAATTTGAATTTATGTTTATCAAATTGCAAAAAAAGAAAAACTAAATTAGTATTACCATTCAATACCAAAAAGTATCAGAGTGTAGGTACTTTGTAGTAAAAATGACAGATGTCACTCATTTCACGCAAAAACCATCGAGGTTGGCATGGCATAAACAAAGTAAAGGGTTTGAAAAGATAAGCCAAGTTGGCCATAAATACTTATAGGCAATACAAAAAACCGAGCAATTGCATTCACAATTCAAAAAACAAAGTAAATAAAATTTAATTACGTCGTTTTTGTGTAGTTTACTTTGTTTTTTTTTTTTCATTTATTTTCTGAGAAATTGTCTGCAGTTACTTTATTTGATGAAATTGAATCTCAGAAAATGGACTATGTAGAAAACAAACAAATATGTAGTAATGTTCCTTTGGAGGTAAAACTACCTACAGTGCAATAAAACACATTTGAGAAAAAATGTCAGTTACTTTGTTTCGCCGTGATTTTTAGGGTTCCGTACCCGAAGTTATATTAGATAGATATTGCTATTGCTGTCACCTACGTGTCCGTCTGTCACAAAATTTGTTACAAGTATTTTTTTACTTCCCATTGACCTATGAACTTGAAATTTGGTAATAATGTTTATTATTCCGTATATTTTACTTACAAATACCAACATATTTTACATTTGATACGGAACCCTAAATGTGCGAAGTCCGACACGTACTCGGACGGTTTTTTAATATTTCTCGTTGTGCCAACTCTTGACGAGGTTGGTAGAACTAGCGAATCCAGGAGATGCCTGTTGAATCTTGCTGTGAAGGCTGATGTGTTACAGGCGGTAGGAAGCACAGACGCTGGCAAAAAGTTCCTAACATTGACTATTGCTTACTGAAATAATCGTAGAGCAACATGATCGAAATGCCCAAAAACATGTAAATAGTGAATTTATTAAAAGAAGACCTGCCAAAAGATGAATCAATAATTAACCTAACTAATTAAAAACATACACAATGCTTTAACATCATTCTTCTACGTAATTAATTTAACGAGCTTAATCATAATAAATTTTAATAATGACGGAGATATTTCTTGGTATACCGACATACTCGTAGGTACCTAATCTTCATTATAGAGTCTGCCCTCTGCGTGAAATTAATACACGAACTGGTGTGTAATAATCTCACAACTCAGTACAAACGGGGTCATTCACCTGGCCGCCCGTGCTGAAAATCTAATTTTGATGAAAAATAAATATGTGAGCTTTGAGACTGAAAAAGTTTACACAGAAGAGCCTTAAGTGTACCTACACATACTACGCTCTTTTTTAGGGTTCCGTACCCAAAGTGTGAAAACGGGCTATTAAGACTCACTGTCTGTCTGTCTGTCTGTCACCAGGCTGTATCTCATGGACCGTGATAGCTAGACAGTTGAAATTTTCACACATGATGTATTTCTGTTGCCGCTATAACAGCAAATAGTAAAAATAGAATAAAATAAATATTACAGTAGAGCTCCCATACAACAAACGTGATTGTTTCCTTTTTTTGCGATAATGGTACGGAAGCCTTCGTGCGCGAGTCAGACTCGCGCATGGCCTGTTTTTATTTATTCGATTTCGTTATTTTCAAGTTATATTGCTCTAGTTTGCTCGTCTGGCCTTGGTGAAAACGGCTCTGACGCAGGCTCTTTGACATTCGATATCGGCGTTGACAATGGTAAAAATGCCAAAATTTAAGGGATTGAAGTGACATTTCGAAACCCCATATATATTTTAATTTTTCAAATCGCTACCGTAACATAAAAGATTAATAGAATGTTACTTGTCTAGGGCCATTCAAAATTTAAAAAGGAATTAAGAGGAGGCAATATCAGTAACTACTAAGTATGTACTGCTTATATTTTTATAAACTATGTATTTTAGTATTTGTTTCAAATTATTAAGCTGGGTGTCTACCACTATGTAACAAACCATATGTGCTCTGCGCACCTCCTTTTGTTTCCATAAAAACATTCATCACATGTCACTTCATCATGTTACTTCATTTAAAAAACCCCGACACCTTTTTATTTCATGCTACATAATTTATCTCGTTGTAGACATGCTTCGATCGAGAATATATTGGACACGTAATTATGACACGATATCTTTCGAAAACACCCGGATTCAAACCCATAACTTCGAACGGCTGAACCAAGTTTCATCAAACACAGCTAAGATACTAACGATAAAGTCACCATTCAAACAAAAATCAAAATCGGTTCATCTATTTAGGAGCTATGATACCACAGACAGATATACAAACACACAGGTACACACGTCAAACTTATCTCATTTCCGTCGGGGGAGTTAAAACAAAGCTGAATTGTTGAGAACAGTAGTTGCATAACATAGAGGTGGATATGAAAACCAGCTAAGGAAAGCATACCTTTATAGTATAGGATATATATTATTAGGTACTTACGTAATCCTAATTCTCAAAATCACTATGCCAATAAACCTTGCCGTCGTCTACAATCGTATCACACGAGTATCGGTCCTTATTGCTAATTTATGCAGAATTATGTACAAACAGTACGACCATGATATTGTTGGCACATGCAAATTGAACTAATAAGGCTGTTCAGGCAACTATTGAGCACTAAATTGCAAACATGCTGTAGATCAATAATATTGTAAGCAGCGGTACTCGCGCTAAATTAGTGATGTAATGCTTTTTGATTACGACATCGTTGGGTAGAATTTAATAGCTATGGGATATGACATGCATTATTAGTTAGTTAACCAACTTTAAATTTTGAAACGATATTGTTGTGTATGGCAGCTGCAATTATCCAAAAAAAATTTATAAATGTGAAAGTTTATATTTTTGTGTTTCAATCATGCGAAAATAGGTTTAGTAAAAATGACAGATGTCACTCATGTCACGCAAAACCATCGAGGTTGGCATGGCATAAACAAGTAAAGGGTTTGAACAGATACGCCTAGTTGCCATAAAGACTTATAAATAGGCAATACAAAAAACCGAGCATTTATATAAAATTTCGAGGCGATATTGTTGTTTATGGCAGCTGCAATTATCCTACAAATGTTATAAATGTGTAAGTTTATATGTTTGTGTTTCAATCACGCGAAAATGGGTTTGAATGAAATTTTGCACGCAGAAAGGATATCCAGGTAGTAATTATTGATAAAATGTACATATGACATGAATTTGTCGCGTAGTGGCGAGATAGGCAGACGAGATTGTTACATCAATCGCGGAGATAAACCTGAATGAGGATGCTGATACAGCAAGCTAAAAGAGATTAGTGATGACTTAGAAACTATAAGTATCTGCTACCATAGTTTTATTAAAGCACACTCAAAATGCCAAATTAATTAATCTGGGCGCACGGTTGGCGCAGTGGTAGAGCGATTGACTGCTGCGCTGTGTGTCGCGGGTTCGATACCCGCGCGGAACAAATATTTGTATTACCTACAGATAGTTGTTCCGGCTCTGGGTGTTTGTGTATGTGAGTTTATATGTTTGCAAACGCACCCACGATACAGTAAGAAATTTTAAGAGAGGGGCAAAGTCTAAAAAAAAAATAACAAAAAAATATTAAAATAACAAAATTTATTGATTTCAATCAAAGCCTTATGACAAATACCCGAAGAGAACAACAATTCTCAAACCAACGGTATTTATTAGTTGCATCATTGTTACCATGAATATTTACTACCCAGAATTGATTCACCAAAAGTTTACATGTGATCCATCCTGCAATACCTCGTCGCGAATAGCTTCTGATCGGTAGAGATACTCGGAACGCTGTATGATAGACAGTCTCCTTTTACGCTACCCTTGGGAAATACTAGAGTAGTGTACACACCACACACCGAAATACCTGGTATATAAAGTATACCTCCAAAGTCTAAACCGACACGGCTAAATTATACCCCAACATACACAAGTATATTAAACCCATACTTTACTCGCTTCAGTGCTAAACCTAGTATATAACTTCGAAGTACCTTCAGCTACCAACATGGACTCCGCAGCCTTCCACTGGGGAATTAAGGCTTTTAATATAAAAGCAAAGTTACTTTCATTGAGTAGCTCATGTACAGTCAGAGTGTTTATACCTTCGTCAGTTTGCTAAGTATTTCCTTACATCTAATTTGTAATAAAGCTTTTGATACAACGGTACTGAGCAGAATATTGCGTAGAAAACTACTTTTTATGACTTGAAAACAAAGAAAATGTCAACCCAAAAAATAGTTATTTATGCTAGAAGTGCGGAAGGTAGGTGATACCTGATGAGTGAATAAATCGACACGAGTCGGGAATCATCTTCCGTAAGTGTATCATACAGCATTTTGCTATGCATTGTGCGAGGAAATAAAAAATATATCTGAACCAAGCAAGAAATTAACAAAATGGCGGGCTTATTCAAGCGCGCTCAGCATATCCACAGATTAACTAATAGTTCATCGGGCATATCTACTGCGCATGTGCAAATAGCTGTCACGTCGTAACGCAAAAAGGCACGAGCAAAATATACGTTCTGCCCAGTTCTGCCAACATATTTAATGAATATTTAAAATGAATTCATTGATCAAAATCTAAATATAGAGTAATTAAAAACGCCTTTAATGAAGTATTAGTTTTATTTTACGTTTTATATGAATGCTAATCTGTACTTAACTAATTTGTAAAACTTTTCTCAAATAATAAAAACTCTATGCGTCGGGCTGACGTTGGAGTTAAAAATTAAAAAAATACAGTAAAGTAAAAAGCACTTGTGAAAAAAGTGACACTTTCCGCACAGTTTGGCTGCTTGGAAAACGCTCTTTTCGAGGACATGCATTGTAAAAATAAAAACCAAATCTGGTCGATTTAGTTGTCAGTGTCGGTGTTTTAGTCAGTAACTATAATAGAGTCGACAATGCTAGCTGAGTGATATTGTGACAATGCTGAGTTGGTGTAGCAGAATGATTCTATTACAAACTAAGTAACAACAACACAACTGAACCTAAGGTGACGAACCCAATTTTACTGTCACTGTACTTACTGTTTATCTACCTACGGCATGACCGTATGACGAATATGCTATTAGCAGGTTTTTTTTTTTTAACTGGCCCTTTGTGTGGTGAAAAGGGTCTCGAAACGATCAGGGTTTAGGTATAAAGTTTAGGGTTTGGCAAACTTGTAAACGCTAAAGCAAGATTATATAACTTGGCAATATGTGCCAGACGCAGACTAAATTATAGGAAGGCTTTGTGTAACCTTAGCAAAATATTGACGCTAACGTTATCTAAGAGAAAATATAGCTAGGAACGTTTGATCAGTAATCGCATACCTAGTACATACAATACTCAATACTTTATTGCTTTCCATATGTATTACATATATGGTATAGACATGGTAAAATATCACTTTAGAGGAAGAGGGCCAAGTAGCATTTTAAGGCATTAATTACATAGTATGAAAAATTAATAAAAATATTACAAATGTCTGTGATATGATATGATTTTTAGGTACTATGTAATGCCTTGAAATGCTACTTGGCCCTCTTCCTCTCTCCTAATTTTTGCTGTGCCCGAAGGGGTCCATATTGATCTTTTACCATGTCTATACCATCTATGTAATACATATGGAATGCAATAAAGTATTGAGTATTTTGTAAATCACGAATTATCATGACACTACTAAATCATTATGGTATTTAGTTTCATTAAAGTGTGTCTTAGTTTATCTTGTACGCCACTGTCGTCATTGAACGAAAATAGAGTGTGGAAACAGGATTTATTGTTAATAGATATGTCAACACTATTAAAGATTTAGTTACGAGAAGAGTTATAAGCGATGAAGTCTGACAGATGTCAACTTGACATAACACATGACACTAGGTTTAGGCGGGAACAAGGGAGAATCTCCGGTATAGACGAAGGCACTACTGACCACTTGGTTTTTGATTGTCCAAAACAATGATATTCAAATAAACAGATACGTTATACACTCACAAAACAATTGAGAAAAGTGTTCCGCACACACACTTTTCATTCATCTGACATTTCACTACAAGTCAAAAGGGATGGCTTGATAAAACCAACAAGAAAAAAAGAGACAGCTAGTGTTTGTCACTGGCGTGTGAATGTAAAAAACATTATTCTGACCACCAATGTTGTTATCATTTTCTAACCTCCAAATATCAGAATATTAGGAAAAAAAATGAAATAAATTAGTAAATTGAGGTGTATTGCGTACTTACATATGGTATGAGATCCCTTCTGTTTTATGTACTTTGGTATCATAATTGGTACAATTTCTAAATACACACGATGGCATTTTTTTTTATTTTGTTTTTGTTTCAACAAAGCCTATCGATCTTCGCCATGCGTGACATAAACTAAAGACTAAAGGTCACAATTGTGACCTATTCGAGTCTTCACAATGCGTGCGCTCATAACATATCTGTTTATTTGAATATCATTGGTCCAAAATTACAATCTCCCCATTACAACATCCTACCCTCCAATATTCCTCGTCCTATTATTATCAATTGTAGATTCTCCCTTTGTATATTTTTTGTTCTGATTTATTATCATCAACAAAATTAAACTGTGATATTATTTATGTGGTGTCCTTTTATTATATCTTAACATATATTACTTGCACGGTTTGGTATAATAGTGTTGTCTCTAATTTGTTTTATATCACCGGCCATAAGCATCATAATTTGGCAATTATAAAACTTTTTTCTTCTTACCGATCAATCTCCTTCGTTTATCCTATGTAACCATGACATTGGCAGAATTGTGTTAATGATACACATCTGGTGCCATTATTCAAACAAGAAGTGAAGTGAAGGGAGAATCTCAGAAACTAAATTGCTAAAGAAAGGGTGGTATTGGATTTGTGGATGGTGATAAAACTTGAAGACACATGCAGTGCTAATTACCGTTCCTTTTTATCGTTTTTTAACTAAAAATTCAATAAGTGTTCATAAAATACAAACACTTATTGAATGCATTAACATACCAACGCAAACCACCGCGGTTTTAACAGCGGTATATCAGACGCGGCAACTCGGTGCCACAACATACTTTTAATTGAACAGTAGGTACATAGTAGTCTATGGCAGGTACATAACTATAGCTGGTCATTTAAAAAGACACTTTCTAGATCGCATTGCAATCTAGAAAGTATCTTTTCAGCACTCTTGAGCAGTTCTATGAATTTATTGTATTACAGATTTCCAGAGGTAAGTCATTCATATAACATGGTTCTAGTAGTTTAGCCTACGTGTCAAGTGGAATATCATTTACGTTATTCTCCAATACATAAAGTGATTAGTTACATTGTGACCCTACATAAAAGCAAAGACGTTCATTTGTTTTTACTCCTAGCCCCAAAAGGGCCCATGTCATAATAGTTTTTGCTGACAATTACACAGTCTTACCTACAGATACATAACACTCAAGCCTTTTTCCCATGGAGGTAGGTATAAACTATAGAACGCCACCTACTACGATCTAACTCCTTTTGCTTAATTTACGTTCATAAATCTAGTCATACTCGTCCACTGGTTATGAGTACTATAAGTTTGAAATACTCAACCCACCTTGAGCTAGCGTGGTCATTAATCCTCATGCATTCTTTGTATTAGCCCCTTTATCCTGCCAACGAACAGTTTCAGGCTGAAATTATGATGCGCTACACGAAAAAAAAAGAGAGAGAATAAAGAGCTAACAGATTTTTATTTTTACCGGACTGCCGAAAGAGGGTAATGTGGCGTTCTAGAGACAAAACGCGTCGGCCGATTTTGATAATTCTTACGTCAATCGATTCGTCTTAACCTTGCGAGTGTCTCTGGTTACATTTAAATTGGAAAATAGAAAAATGGCGGCGTTTGGGCGCCATATTGTGGGGGCCCATTTTTTTTCTTACAAATCCCGTCGTGTACATATATAAAGGGTTTTAAGAGGTGATTACAAAAATACATAACACTTATAATATGCTTAAATAAATCTAATTAAAAAAAAAACGAAAAAGTTATAGTAAAAAGTCGGCGGATACATATTCGCGAGCTGGCTGAACAAACCCAGATATCTTCTGTTCCTGTCGTCTGTCTCCGACTGCACAGCATGGTTTTCTTCTTGTTTACGTCTTTTTATTTGGTTTTTAAGCAGTCAGTGTTTTAGATTTTTTGAATTAACTTTTTCTTTATTATTTATTACCAACTCACCACTCAAGACTATGAATTTACACCAATGAAATGAAAAAAAAGGCCCTTTAAATACATTCCGAGTCAGCTCTGAAACCGTGCCCTGAAATATAAGAAGACGACTTTGTTGTTCTTTAATATTCAGATGGGAGAGCAAATGTTTTATTACACACGTAGGTACGTTCATATTCATATTCTGAGAATTTTCAGCTCCAAGTAATTATAAACTAATAATTGTTTCGAAACTGTTGCTGAATACAATTTATGTTTTCTAACTTCAACTACACATCAAATGAGTTTTAATAAAAAATGAGCTTGCATTTTATATTGAATAGTAATTTCAGTTTTGATTTAGATGGTGTTTTTTTTAATTATCTGAAATTGCGTAGCTCTAAATTGCTTACGACTTTTTATTGATTATTTGATTTGCACTGAAAATAAACAGAGAAACAAAGGTACAAACTTAAGCCTTACAAAAACGTGGATCATTTTAAACTTTGTCAGTTAATTTTTTATCAATGTCATTCTTCTTCTTCTTCGTGTCCATGATTCACAAAATTTTCTTCGACCAGTATTCAGCCACGTTCGATAGCCTTAGCGCTAGCCTCACAAAGGTCTTGCAGAGTCCAGCTGGCCTTCTCACCACAATGATTCCTCAAAGGCCCTTATCAGAGCCAATACAATCGCAATACCAAAATTCCAACGAAAATCTCAAAAATCTCTCGACTTCTGCCAGTTGTCATTGGCTGATTGTCGTCGGATATATTTCCTTGTCGGTGGCAATGCCGACTGAACACTCTGTTATTGGCTACCATACAGATTTTTTATTTGTGATAGATTCGCTGTAGGTTATTTTTTTAACGAGCAAAACAGACAGATACATTTTGCCTGGCCGGAGGCTCTAGATTAGTCTCCAAAGGATCGCTCGGTTACGCAATAAAAAAAAAAGATTTTATTTGCTAGACGCCCCGAATTAAAAAAAAATCTGACACATTTACTTGGATTATATTTTTTCCTTGATCTTCATTAGATACGATAACTCATCATATTTGCGAAGTTTTAATAATTAAGTTTTACCCTTTATAAATAAACGAGCATCGTCCGTCCGTCCAGCAGGAGACCACAAACCGTGTTATTCCCAGCGAACTATCACGGAAAACAAAAGCTTACTTTGATGTTAACACTCAAACATAATTGATGGCTGACAAGTCACTGAACATTTTATTAATATCAGCCTTTTATTTATTTGAGCAGTGGTGGCACAGTGGTGATAGACCGTGACTTACAAGTTGTAAGTCGTGGGTTCATGTTGTGTAAATTATTTCATCACCAAAACGGTGACGGAAAACATCGTGAGGAAACCGGCATGTACTAGAACCAAAATAAACGAATACATGTGACATCCACCAACCCGCATTGGGCCCGTGTGATGGATTACGGCCCATTCCCTCTCACAGAGATGAGGTCTGTGTCCCAGCAGTGGGAACAGTAAAAGGCTTATGATGATGATTTGATAATCAATCTTTTATTTTACAAATCCAATAGCTAATATACGGTGAATAGTGAGATGACGAAAACGATGAAGTGATAGATGTTTGGGGGTAGGTGGAACAGGGTGTAAAGTCCCACAAACCTCCATAGAAAAGGGAGGATCCTCCGACCAGACGGGTGTTGTGTCTGGTCCGGGCAACTGCCCGACGGTTGTTGTCGGACTGTTGTATGTGTTCTTATCGCGCCGAAAACTTTACTTGCGCGATGCAGGATTTGTGTGACGTCATGTCATTAGTTCGTAAGTGGCGGCGTTGGTGCCGCTACATCACTCCCCTCCGGAGACCGGAGGTCGATAGCAGGTTGAGTCGTCCGTACATCTCGTGATGTGTGCCTGGCCAGTGGAAGGTTGGTTCCCGTGAGTCGGAACCGGAAGTCGCAGAGTTCGCGGTGAGTCGGAACTGTATGCGGTAGTGCCCCAGTGAGTCGGGGTGATGAAATCCCAGTGAGTCGGGATAGTGTTGCTTGCTCCAGTAGTTCGGAGCGGTGATGATGTCCCAGTGAGTCGGGACAGAGCTGCTGGCTCCAGTGGGTCGGAGCGGTGATGAAAGAAGCTGGGGGTGATGACCAGGAATGCGCGTCCGCTGCATGCTGGTGGTCAGGATACCCCCGTAGATGCCGTGGGTAGTGGCTGGCTGTGTGACTCGCTGCTCGAAAGCTTGAGAGAGTGATGATGACGTCACGACGAAGTAGCTCTGCACGAAGGTTGCGCTGACGTTCATACTCGAGGGTCACCAGTTTGGGGGTAGGTGGAACAGGGTGTAAAGTCCCACAAACCTCCATAGAAAAGGGAGGATCCTCCGACCAGACGGGTGTTGTGTCTGGTCCGGGCAACTGCCCGACGCACATAGGGTTATTTGACAAAAAAAAGCGGACAATATTCAACAAGATCAAAGTACAGTATCTTCGCAAATTGGATGTACTTGAGGGTACCTAGATAAATTAAGAACCTAAAAATACCCACATTAAAAATTTAAAAAAATGTTGTGTGTCATTATTTTGCCTATCAATTGAACGGTTGCAAACGGTCACGTAACAATCATTGAGTTTAACGATTTTTTATCGCGCAATTTTGGTTGTTATTAACTAAACAAAGTCTTGTGAAGTGATATTCATTATGGATATTAATGAAGCAGGTATTCATTATTCGTTTTATTTTATTTGTTTTGATGTAGTATTAGTTTGCATAAAGATATGAACAATTCTTTAGACTGCATAAAAACGTAGTAAGATTTTACAACAAACATATACATAATAGTGTTTTTGTTATGTCTCAGGGCGTCTCACGGCATTTCTTGTTTTTTTTATAACAAGATTAACTATTCTACTATTGAAAACATAGAAATTTAGGTGCCTAAATCTGCCTATCATATTTTTTTTCGTATTATTTTGTTAATACTATTTTTACAAAACAAAGTTATATTATTCACTTGATATTGAAAACTTGACAATACACGAGTTTTTCTTTAGCAGGTAGTTCTGGAAATAATGTTATTACGCGGGAATACTTATTTAAATTGATGAAAAAAAGGACAGAAGTAGAATTTGGAAAGAAATTGGACTCTGTGGAAAAAGATATTGTAAGTAAGCCGACTTTCCCCGAGGAACAAAAACAACAGTTTCTGCACAAATTTTCTGCCATTAAGTCAGAAATGAAGACCAGATGGGTTGCTGCGAGTAGGACAGAAAAGGTTTTCTTGAAAAAAAATCACCGTTGGCTTCAAGGTACCGTAGAAATACCTACGGGATCAAGTAGAAATTCGGGTCGTCCATCGAAAACATTTAGTGATTTATGTGATCGCAGTAAAAGGCGAAGAGTTGAGAGCCTTAAAGATGAGGGTGACTCTCAACAACTCTTATATGCGAGTCAAATGAAGCTTCGAGAATGTGGTTATCCACAGGCTGCAAAAGTGGTCAAAGATATCAGTAAAAGTCCAACCCGAGGATCTACACGATCGATTTATTATTATATTATTATTATATATATTATTATTATTATTATTCTTTGTAGAGTTCTTTAACTACTCAGCTCTTAGGCTGGTTTAAGCTACATTTACGGGCCAAAACCAAGTAAATGCAGCGTGTGGTGTGTTATGAGGAGGGTGTGTTTTGATGTGGACCTACTTCGTTTTCTTCTATTTGCAAGAACTTTCTAACTATACGACATGTATTTAAGATGGCAGCTTTTTGTAAAGTAATATATATTATTATTATTATTATTTTATTATTATATTTATTATTTATTTATTTATTATTATTTATTTATTTATTATTATTATTTATTTATTTATTTTTTCTATCGATTTTTATTTCACGACTTTTTTTTATCTAAAATAATATCATAAAATAAGTAATAATACATTCTACATAGTGATTTTTGATCAATAAACAGGATAAGAGCATAAAATAATATTGTCCGCTTTTTTTTGTCAAATAACCCTATGTGCGACGGTTGTTGTCGGACTGTTGTATGTGTTCTTATCGCGCCGAAAACTTTACTTGCGCGATGCAGGATTTGTGTGACGTCATGTCATTAGTTCGTAAGTGGCGGCGTTGGTGCCGCTACAGATGGTAGAAGCAGATATGTTTCGCCGACTACAATTAAATTGGGATGAAGGCAGGAGAGATACGATTATCCAAGTACTAATCGAATATTTCTCTTCTCATATGACTGGAAAATATGTAAATTTTTCTAACAGTATCTAGATAATTTAAGGGCTCTTTCAATTGAGACGTTTAGTGTCGGACTGCTGCGGCGACACAGCGGTGCGGGTGTCGTACTGCGCACGACGCGCGACGTCACGACCAGTTGATTTTTTCCATACTATTTATACACACACATATTCGTCCTGCAGTCGTGAGTTCGTGGCATCAACGCCGCACTGCGCTCTTGTTGTATAAATTGTAAGCAGTCGGGTTTTTGATTTTCAAAATCACTTTTTATTTACAACTTTTAGTTATCATTTCGAATTGCCTTTAAACATATATGTGATATAAATGTGTGTAATCACCTCTTTAAATCCTTTACTTAAGTACACCCTCGATGTAAAAATTGGGACCCGCACAATATAGAGCCAAAAATCTGCCATGTTTGTTTTTTTTTAATTTCACCTATCTAAGAACACTTGGGCGATCAAGACGTATCTAACAGTTTAAAATATATGAGCTAATAAAGAATATTACATAGATACAAACATACATACATAGCTACAAGTTACGCGCGAAAAATGTAACCCTTGCCTTGCAGTCAGGTAAAACGAACTGGCCGTGTGACACCCGCACCGCTGCGGGGCCGCACCAGCAGGTAATTTAGGTGATTCTAAAAGGAATTTTTCAGCAGTTTCGCAATCAGAAATTATGTTTGAGCATTGATAGCTATAAGCCCGCCCCCTTATCATCTGCCTAACCATTTCTCAAATATGTTTAGTCTAGCCGGATGCAGCTGCAAACCAGAAATTTAAATAGAGGGTCTATATAATTATATCAGTATGCTTAAGTGACATGAAATGCTACAATTTCATATTATGAAATTTAAATATAACTTCTAATGGTGTATCAAATCCTCTACCCACCCGTCCGGGGAATTACACAAGCGCGATGTTATGTTATAAATCTCCAAATGGCCAATTTGGATTTCCATTTCCCGTGATCATTTCCGTAATACGTTCCATCTAAATTCGGATCAAAGTCATTCTGTCGATCGGTCGTGTTTCGCAGAAACGCGTGAAGTATTGCATTCAATTAATCAAAATGCTTGGCATTGTTTATCAAACAATGTTTATTGGATAGCTAATGCGGGTGCACTGACGTGAGATATGAATTTGTTGTGATTTTTTAAATTGCACTTGTATGTTTTTGTTTGTTTACCATCGGGATGTGGTGGCAGTGCTGGCCCAGTGATAATGGCACAGACTTACGTGTCCGTAGGTCTTGGGTTTAAACACAGGCAGGCGATTTACCTTGTGTTTAACGAGATTTTGGTTCTAAAATAAAATAACTTCGAAAGAATCTAAATCATACAATTTATCACAAAAGTAGAGCACTTAGGAAGCTTTATTTCATAATTCGTCCATCACACATAGGGGTTAAAAATGGGTGATCAAATTTCGTACGGTAGTTTTTATCGATGGAAAATCCCATCGACACACCGCCTCGACTCCAAATACTTATCTATACTAATATTATAAAGAGGTAAAGTTTGTGAGTTTGTGAGTTTGTGAGTTTGTGACGTTGTAAGGGGTAATCTCTGGATCTACTGAACCGATTTTGAAAATTCTTGCAGCGGTAGAAAGCTACATTATTCCTGAGTGTCATAGGCTATAAAATATTTTCAAAAAAAATAGAGATCCTTATGAAAATTGCAATAATGTAACCCAAGGTAACAAAATGTTGTCTGTAAAATACATTATTTGGCGTGCGCTGAGAAAACTATTGATGATAGATACAAATTAGTAGGTAGGGTATAGGTAGGATAGGCAGGTTAGGCAGGGTAGGCAGAGTAGGCAGGGTAGGCAGGGTAAGCAGAGTAGGCAGGGTAAGCAGAGTAGGCAGGGTAGGCAGGGTAGGCATGGTAAGCAGAGTAGGCAGGGTAGGCAGGGTAGGCAGGATAGGCAGGGTAGGCAGGATAGGCAGGTTAGGCAGGGCAGGCAGGGTAAGCAGAGTAGGCAGGGTAGGCTGAGTAGGCAGGGTAGGCATTGTAAGCAGAGTAGGCAGGGTAGGCAGGATAGGCAGGGTAGACAGGATAGGCAGGGTAGGCAGGAAAGGCAGGTTAGGCAGGGTAGGCAGGATAAGCAGAGTAGGCAGGGTAGGCAGGGTAGGCAAGATAGGCAGGGTAGGCAAGATAGGCAGTGTAGGCAGGAAAGGCAGGGCAGGCAGGGTAGGCAGGGAAGGCAGGATAGGCAGGGTAGGCAGGAAAGGCAGGGTAGGCAGGAAAGGCAGGGTAGGCAGGGTAGGCAGGGTAAGCAGGGTAGGCAGGATAGGCAGGGTAGGCAGGAAAGGCAGGGTAGGCAGGATAGGTAGGGTAGGCAGGTTAGGCTGGGTAGGCAGGGTAGGCATGGTAAGCAGAGTAGGCAGGGTAGGCATTGTAAGCAGAGTAGGCAGGGTAGGCAGGGTAGGCAGGATAGGCAGGAAAGGCAGGTTAGGCAGGTTAGGCAGGGTAGGCAGGGTAAGCAGAGTAGGCAGGGTAGGCAGGGTAGGCAAGATAGGCAGGGTAGGCAGGAAAGGCAGGGTAGGCAGGGAAGGCAGGATAGGCAGGGTAGGCAGGGTAGGCCGGGTAGGCAGCGTAGGCAGGTTAGGCAGGGTAAGCAGAGTAGGCAGGGTAGGCAGGGTAGGCAGGGTAGGCAGGATAGGCAGGAAAGGCAGGAAAGGCAGGGTAGGCAGGAAAGGCAGGGTAGGCAGGGTAGGCTGGGTAGGCAGGATAGGCAGGGTAGGCAGGATAGGCAGGGTAGGCAGGAAAGGCAGGGTAGGCAGGGAAGGCAGGATAGGCAGGGTAGGCAGGAAAGGCAGGGTAGGCAGGAACGGCAGGGTAGGCCGGGTAGGCAGGATAGGCAGGGTAGGCATGGTAGGCAGGATAGGCAAGGTAGGCAGGGTAGGCAGGGTAGGGGCAGGGCAGGCAGGGTAGGCATGGTAGGCAGGATAGGCAAGGTAGGCAGGGTAGGTAGGCAGTTGACGGGAGCGAAGCCCCGAGGGTCAGCTAGTACATAATATGTAGGTTCTTCTATAAATGATAAATGATTTTATTTCTGTAAGTTGGTTTGGACAAACACTTTTACATGTCGATTGTATTTTTTTAAACTAGATGAGGTCGGCGTTTCCTATCTGACTACTGAGAAGAAAGGCCGAAACAAACTCAGAGACCACGGTCCCTTTTAAAGTCCAGCCAAAATCTTGGTTAGATCATGTGAAGACCATGTAGACTGATGTCTGAAATGGTCTTTTGAGAAAAGAACCAGCCAGATTGAGTGGACCTGTCCAGACAGTGCACGCTTTTGTCAACAACCGAGCAGCTCAAATCAGATTTTAAGGATGTCAAAGTTTCTACGAACAATTCCAAAGAAAGGACATACAAATTAGCACTAGCTAATACAATAATAAAAGAAACATAAAACAATCGTTAGTCTGCCAGCTGTACTGATCGTCAAGAGTCCCTAGGTTACCATCAATTATAAAAACTCTTTTCGCAATAATATCTGGCACAAAAACTCCTCTTCTCTTCAAAAATAAAAAACAACGTATTCAAAAGTAATCCAAAATTATAAGGAGTATAATTTACGAGTGCAATATAAATCAAACTTGTTTATCCGTATTCCGGCTCGCATTGTTATGTATCGCACGTTACTCGCTGTAATTTACTGAATGTATTACAAATTATATAAGAACGCTTACGATGTGTATGCAGAATCATACACTTGTATAACATAAATAAGAAGAAAGTAAATCAAAGTCTTTGTATAAGATTATTTAGTAGAGGTGTGTTGCGTAAAAATGGTCTTGATTGGGTAATCATTGACAGCTTATTCCTACCTACATTCTTAGAATTGATCACTTCATGATATGGCCAACCATTTCATGAAATGGTTGTATTTCATGATATGGCAAGCTAAAACTGATCATATCATTTAAACGTCAACTTTTGATGATATGTCAATCCACGTTTGATCATATCTGTTCAATAACACGCTGTGATATTTTAGATATACTTTTATTGAAGCAGAAAATAAGTTTTACAATATTTTTTATATGTAAGTGGAGAACGTTCCATTAGAGCAGTTTTTCGAATAGTACAATGTTGCCATGTTTATAAAGAATAATGGTCAAAACAATATATGGTCATTAATGTTACCATATTAGCAACAAATAAAAATAAACCTGATATTCTTTTTGACGTACTAATTGAAATTACAATAATTAGTTTATGCTTTATGTTCATGTTCACATTAAAAGTATTGAACATATCATTAAAGTTCAGAACGCCAAGGGTTTTTTACGCTGCGCTCGCTTTTAGACTGACTTTCGTAAAATTCAAGTATTTATGAATCGTAACTACATTTCATTTCACTTTTATCTTCAATTGGTGCATTATATTATTAGCTTTTTAACAGAATAATTGTCTGCCGCCATGTTGAATCACAAAAACAAAACGATATGAGCACCTCAATAATGAAAAAAAAATACGATAAGATCACTAATGTTTGACCATATCATGGAGTAGCCGCGCGTTTAGCTGTTCATATTGTCAAACGGTGATTAATCATTGATTTGGCTAGACCATATAATGATGTGGCCAGCGGGTATTTTCCATTTAATAAAATACAAACATTTCTTGAAATGATCGTACACATCATGAAATAATCAATTCTGCGATCTGGCCATGACATAGACCATTTCATCAGCGACTAGGATTGGCCAATATTTTTTTTTGGTATTATCCACGTGACATTTAGATGGCACATGTATTTTTTTTTTAGCTTTTTGGCGGTCGTTATAATGATTGATACAATATCACTTAGTCCAGAGCCCCATGAGAGCCCCTGATTATGTACAAGGCGATTCAGTTGATAGCTGTCTCGAAGACAGCGAAGACAGCGGCTTTTTTAAAATTCATTCCCTAAAGAGGAATCGGTATAAAAGTTTTTATGGAAGTTAGTCATTTCCGCCAAAGGGAAATCCCATCGGTAGCAAGCCTTGTTCCTTAAGAAAGGTCAGAACAATGATGAATAAGGGAAGTGAAAAGTTGGCGAGCAAATCATAAATTAATTAACAATGAAAGGCTTGTTGGAGTGCAGCAATTACTCCAAGATTGTAGACTCCAATGCTACGGGCAGTGAGCCAACAGCGCCGGCTACCATTTTAAATAATTATGAGTTATTTCATTAATACCCGGGTACGTGGTGCCGCCTGAATTGTCTCACAAATTAATGCAAGCTCCTTTATGCAAACACTGAGGAAATACTGTTTCAAGTTTGTAATTAATCATACTTATTTGGTGCAAGCATTATATTTTTTATAGCACGCCGTGCCTGATTGACACTTGATCGTCACTTATGCATATGGTCTTATAGACGGCGGATTGGCTGTTGAAATTTAATTTCACCAATGACAGGACCTTAAGCGCGTTTGAATTTAAGAATTTGTCAAATTAGTTTTGCGATAATTTCGTTCCAGAATCAGGATGCCTCATTTCAACAATTAACCAAAAAGGTGAAGTCTTCTATATGTTGTCTTATCCAGTTTAATAACAAATAAGAAATCACCTCAAGACTTAAGAATAAAAAAGAAAAGAAGAGAGAGTCAAAACATAAGTGAAAATAAAGGTTTAATAATATAATAACTAAATCGTATATTCAGACAACTTAAACCTCTCCATTGCCTTTTGAATAACTGTAAGCTTTCTGATGAAGCCCATTATAAGCGGCCACATCTCAGAGTCATATGTCATCACTGGCAACACACACTGGTCATAGACTTTAGTCTTGAGACACTGTGGTAAGTTGGATTAGAAGATACCAACTTCGCGAACACTGCCCAGCTGTGTCGGATTCGAAGGTTGACCTCTTTCTCGAAATTGGCCCTACCCAACTGGATCGTTTGTCCCAGGTAGACATAGTCGCCCAAAACTTCAAGTGTAGAGTCTCCGACCTTGATAAGAGTGGGTGTAACATGGGCATTCAGCATCAGCACTTTTGGAAGCTCTACTGAGGTCATCGAGCATTGTACTGAGGTCCTCCATGGTCTCAGCCATAAACAATATATCGTCGGCAAACCGAAGGTGAGTGATGTACTCGCCATTGACGTTGAAGCCCAGCCCTCTTGAGTCCAGAACCTTCATGACGTCCTCCAGTGCAGCGGTAAAAAGCTTCGGAGATATGACATCTCCCTGTCTCACACCTCGCTGCAAAAGTAAGGGCTCTGAGGTCTGATCCTGAAGTCGAACTGCCATGGTAGCGTTTTTGTATAAACACTTCAACACTTCGATGTACCGATAATAAATTTGGCACCGTTGGAGAGACTGCAGTACAGCCCAAGTCTCGATCGAATCGAAGGCTTTCTCATAGTCCACAAACGCTATAAAGAGAGGCATGTACTCTTCGGTCTTCTGTATAACCTGCCGCAGCATTTGTATGTGGTCTACGGTGCTGAAGCCTTTACGGAATCCGGCTTGTTCGGAAGGCTGGAAATCGTCAAACCTACGCGCAAGACGATTCGTGATGACTCTTGAAAACAACTTGTAGACATGGCTTAGAAGTGAGATGGGCTTATAGTTCTTCAGTAGGGCATTGTCACTCTTCTTGAAGAAGAGCACCACCACACCCCTACACCATGCCTCTGGCGTCCTACCCTCGAGTATAACGGAATCAAACAAGTTCTGAAGGACATTGAGGACTAGTTTCAGAGCCATCGTAATCTCATATAGGCTGATGTCCGGAATGTCTTCGTTAAGTGACGGGTCAATCTAGCTCTAGGATCATTCACTAGATTCGCGACGGGTTTACTGGTTGACGTGTACAACTGCCAATAGAATCTCTCGATCTCCCTCAGAAGCTCCGGTTTGGCGTATACGATCCTGCCATCGTCGGTTTTCAGTTTCGTGAGCTGGCTCTGCCCATTAGAAAGATCTCTTTCGAAGACCTTGGAGCCCTTATTCTACTCAATCGCGTCTTTAATACTTGCGGTTTTAAAGCGGCGGAGGTCGCTTTTCAAGGACTTTGAGATCTGTCTATTTAGCTGCCGGTATTTCAACGCATCATCTGAAGACTGCAGGATCATCCCACGCCTCTCCTTCATGAGCTTGAGTGTAGAATCAGAGAGCTTTTTGCTCCTGTCTGTACGGCGGGTCTTGAATAACTTAGACCCGACCCTATGGACAGCTTCCACAAACCCATCGCTGTATTCGTCCACGAAGCTCCTTAGACACTCGAAACGATTCTTGAGTTCGAGTTGAAAGGTCTCGGGGTTTTGGACCATGGATCTGTGCGGGACGGAACGTGGACTTAATCAGACGAGACCTGCTCAAGCTTGACATTAATGTTCAACGTGCCTCTAACCATACAGTGATCGCTCCCCGTTTTCACCGAGTTGATCACAGAGACATCATTGAACATTTGCTTCTTGGTTGACATGATGAAGTCGATCTAGTTTTTAATTGCACCATCAGGGCTTTGCCAGGTCCACTTCCTGTGCTCACACTTTCTGAAGAAGGAGTTCATCATGAAGAGGGGCCTCTCTCCTCCTTATCCATAAAACTGGCCAGTAGGTGACCCCGGTAGTTCCGACGTCCAACTCCAAATTGCCCACCTTGCAGCTCATCCTCGTCTCGTTTGCCCAGTTTCACGTTGAAGTCCCCCATGACAATGGTGAAGTAAGTTTTGGAACCATGCATGACTCTAGAGATATCCTCATACATGGTCTCTGCCTCGTCATTGGACTGCCGAGATCGGGGCGTAGACCTCTATGACCTTCAGCGAATATCTTGCGGATATTCTGAGTATAAGGTACGCCACACTGGTCGACACACTCTCCACCTTCATCACGTTGTTCACAAGGGAATTGTGGACGATAAAGCCAACACCACCCTGGGACTGCCGGGCACCCTCTCGGAAATAGAGCTGGTTACCGGATTTGAGTATTATCGAGTTCTCCTCCTCTCTTCGGACTTCAGATAACCCTATAATGCTCCATCGTAACCTGCTCAACTCTTCTCAAAGTCACACAGAGCTACAATAAAAATAAAATCAGACTATTTTAAAAAGAAATAAAAGTAATTAAAAATTAAATAATTTTTAGACACTTATTTACCCCCTCCCCACTCCCCATTTTAACCTTTTTTTTATGTTTAACCCTTATGTTGACTTGAACCTTAACTTGGTCATGGTTCACTATTTATTACAAAAACTTTGCCCAACGGTAATTACGATAAAGCGATTACTTTACTAAAGAAAGCTGATTAGTTACAAGTGTATTGCCACAGACACACATGATTTATTGTTGTAAATAAGGTCATAAACTCTTACGTTTTATTTTAGTTTAGTAAATGCCACAAGCGTTAGATTGTTTTTAGAATAAACAACAACGACGCGTAGATATATCTCACTAAACTTCTCACAAATGTTAAGATAATAGTACTTACTTCTTAGATTATTTATTATCACCAGCTTTTACATGGGCTTCCCTCTCATGACAAACGCCTCTAGACAAAAGGATATTCTAATCTCGATAATGATAATCAAAAGACATTGTTTTTTTCTCAACAACTTTATTTCGAAATATTGTTGGACCAGCTGAAGACTGTATGGATATATTCGTATTGTATAAATTCAATTATTTTTTTGTATTATATAACTGCACAGCACATATTATGTGAATATTAAGTACCAAATGTAAATCTACCATTCACTGTTTCTATTAAGTCGTTCGTTGACTTGAATGTGCCCTGGCAGTTATGAGTGTGTTATGCTCTCTCAAACTCTCTCTGATGGTGGCACATGTGTTAGATCATTCGGTTCTCTTCATGATGGTTGAGCTGAGTGGTGCCAATCCATGCGTCATGTTCGTGAACGGGCACCATCAGTTGGAATTGCTGCCTCGGCCTGTTTTTTTAATCAATTATGTTATTTTGGGGTTGTTTGTATTAATTTAGCTAGACGCATTTGCGTGCACGTCTTTTTACAACGTTATCTCATATATATGTAATTTCCAAGAAGATAAATGTAGTTAACCAAATACTTGTTTAAAGTTTATTGATGGAAAAGAGTGTCCGTGGAGTTTCTTGCAAGTTCTTCTCCATAGAGACCTACTGACGCTTGCGAATGTGCAACTAGCTTCATTTTAGTTTTTTTGTTTGTTGACCTTTATAGTATCTTTAAATGGTTAAGTTGAAATATTTTGATTTGATTTACTTTGGCAAAAATGTATACATGGGCTACCGTGACACATGGGTCAATCCCAATCATTTTGAAATTTCGACAATCCCTATAGCCAATTGATTGATCACATAGATACATTATAAGTCTACTAGTATTACTAGTATAATAATTATGTTTCTATATATTATTATGAGTTTCTATAATGCCAATTAGTAAAACACTGATATCAGTGCACACACATTTTACTCTTGTACTAAGCTTCCTTCTTTGTACTAAATATCATGCACAAGACTAGAACACAGTCTTATTTCATCGAGTTACCTGAGCCAACGTTCTCATTATTCCTGAAACCGCTTTAGATACAACCTTATAGCCTTATAGATAAAACCTTCCTCTTTTCCATTTCACAAAACAAGTTCGTATTCTATGTTAACTTATTTTATGCAAAATTGAATTAACCTTATACTCCAAAGCCAGGGCCTGTGAGAAAATAGGTTGTATCTATCTGAGGAAATTCAGGGAATTCGTATTTGGTTCGGAGGTCCCTAAACTCAGTACAAAATTGTTGGGCATATGCCTAACAGACTAATTTATACAGTGCC
This sequence comes from Orthosia cruda, assembly GCA_964057195.1. NCBI lineage: Eukaryota > Metazoa > Arthropoda > Insecta > Lepidoptera > Noctuidae > Orthosia > Orthosia cruda. Next base: position 19,964,961 of record OZ059826.1, on the reverse strand, counting down.
TTGTGTAAGTACTACTTTGTGCTTACTTAATGATATCAGGAGAACTAGAGGAGAAATGAGAGTAAAATTTTGTTGGGAAATCTGATCCCCTAAAAGGGAGATGACTGCAATATTTTATAACGAGAGGGGCTATCTAGTTTTTAAATATTGACTCGACGTAAAAGCTATGACTAGAAACTTGTAGTTACAGAGATAAATATAATTTTAAAGAAGAGAAATAGAGTTAAAAAAAAAATGCTCATTCCGAAATCCACATGACCGAAGTCTCAAGCAAAGAGTTTATAACAATCTAATCATAAAAAATGTAAGATCAGAACAAACTCTTAATGAAACAGGAATAGAACATTTTTTTCTATTGCAAATGATAAAGTAAACTAATATAGTAAAGGAAATAAGGTAAGCGTAGTCGACGGATTTAACCTGTTACCGACTTTCTTATAGAAGACAGCTTCAATGGAATCGATATTTATACTCCTTTTGAGGGAACCACAGAGCGTAAGAATAGAACACTGTAACACTGAGGCAGAATGTCGCATTCCGGGAATCGGTAATATGAAGGTTCTGTGACTACTTACTTTAACAACATTTGACCAAGAAATTCTGTTAGCGGAATAAGGAGCCTGACGCAAATAATTTTGGCTACTACTGAGAATTTCTCAATAAAGAACCACTAACAGTTAACTATATTGAATCACTAAATGTGTATAGAAGTCAAACTCAGAATCCCACGCTTCATTCATAAATTCGATCATTATCGCAAAAAACGGCAAAAAAATCACGTTTGTTGTATGGGAAGCCCACTTAAATATTGATTTTATTCTGTTTTTAGTATTTTTTGTTATAGCGGTTACAGAAATACATCATCTGTGTTTAAGTTACTTGTTTGTTTAATTCACAAAATTTCAAATGTCTAGCTATCACGGTTCACGAGATACAGCCTGGTGACAGACGGACGGACAGACAGACAGAAAGACAGACAGATGGACAGACAGAAAAACGGATTGGGGAGTCTTAGCAATAGGGTCCCATTTTTATCCTTTGGGTCCGGAACCCTTAAAAACGACAACAACATAGAAATAGTTATACGGATTAAAACAATATATTTGGAAACGTGTCCGCGGAAGGAGGAAAAACTGGCCAAGTGCGAGTTTGACTGGCGCACAGTGGGTTCCGTATAAACAGCTGCATTCACCAAAATATATAGGTAACATTACTAACGTTCTTATACAATGAAAACACCGAACGTTGCACTAACGAAGGGACAAAATTAACTTTGTTGTTCGAAAACTTTTGTCCCCATACATCAATATACAAAATGTTTACTTTTCCAAGTACATTTTATAAGTTAGTGGACTATAACTCGTCAACTTGTAAATCCTGTTTTGCTGTGATAGTTTCTCTTTTAATTTCGTTATGTACTGCCGTGAATTTTTTTCACAAATATAAAAGCAACCGCAGCAGCGGCAGCGCGCAGCAGCAGCCGGCTGGGGGGGGAACACTTAACTCAAAAAAATATTAGCAGCATAAAGTTTAATTTTACGCAAACGGACCCCTGAATATAAAAATGTTTTTACAGACCCGTAATATTTTTGAATGGCCTATCCAAATCATGGCAAAGATGAGAAAAAATTAACTTTCCTACCTCTACGTGTACAAGAGGTACACTAAGATTTTTTTTTTTTTTTACCACTTTGTCGAAGTGATCAATTTGTACCTATATCCATACCAAATGATAGCTTTCTATTACTCAGAGTCTCTGAGCTAAGCTTCGGATGGACGGACGGACAGACGGATATGGCGAAAATATTTGTGCCTTATTACAAAAAGCGGTTTAACCAAAACCCAGTTTAAACCTTGTTTACACCGTACATTATAGAGGTTTTTAGTAAAACCTCTTTTTGTAATAAGTTTTTAAGAGTTCCTTGTTGACTACAGAACCCTAAAAAGGAATTTTATAGCAACGTGGCTAGGCTCAGAGCAATCAGTCAGAACTTAAATATTCTTATATTTCATCGTATTTAAAAAGATAACTACGAAACAAAATATTAATTAAAGCGACTATATGCAAATGCCAGCAGTGTAGGTACTGTGGAATACATGTTTAATTCACATTATTAACTCAGCCCCAATCAAACTTATGTATGTTAAACATACTAGCCGCACGCCCCAGCATTTTCTAACATCTAAACCTTTTAAAAGTGTTGCAGTAAAACTAATTAATCGTATCACCTGACTCGCTCGATAAGACGCAGGTCTAATTGCAATTAATTAAAGAAAAGCCTTTGTAGCCTCCGTGATGAAAATATAGACTCCAGTCTAGTCTTTTAGCCAAGAGTTCTTTGCCAATGTACTTACTTTGATAAGAAATAGGTTCTGAAGCCAAGTTTACTTAAGACTGGGTGTTTTATTTGAATTACTTACTAATGGAAATTGGATCTTGATGAAACCGTTTTGTTATTGCATAAAATTACTAGCGGACGATGATGAGAAAACAAGATGTAGTGACTAAAATTGAAAAGAGTATGTTAAGATGGTTTGGCCATGTTGAGAGGATGAATGAAAGGCGACTAACGAAATCACTAATATTAACATTATAAGCGGGATATTTACCATGTTTACTGTTTACATAGACCTTATAGGTGATGTTCTTCAAAAAGGCCAGGTGCGCAGAACTCATAACCGGCGTGTATGTATGACTAGATGCACGAATGTGAGTGAAGCAAAAGAAGTATGTAAGGATCGTAGCAGGTGGCGTTCTGTAGTTTCTGCCTACCCCCATGGGAAAAGCGTGAGTTTATGTATGTATGTACTAGCGGACGCCTCGCGGTTTCACCCGCGTATTTCCCGTTCCCGTGGGAATACAGGGATAAAAAGTAACCCATGTCATCCGGGGATAGTGTAGCTTCCCAACGGTGAAAGAATTTTTGAAATCGGTCCAGTAGTTTTTAAGTTTATTCGTTACATACAAAAATATAAAAAAATACAAAACTTTCCTCTTTATAATATTAGTATAGACACGTACTTAATAATCATTGAAAAGTCTCGTAAAGGCTTGCGATTGAACCCCGTTTTCTATTGATATTAGCCGTATGATATTTAATGGGTAGTCACATCTTTGTCGAACTTACGATTCGCACCTGTCTGCAGGAGCTTCAGGTAATGTCAGTTTTAAATCATTATTGCCAGTCTTTGAACGTACGGGGAACTATTTTAAAACTTCTATTGTGAACATCATGTTCCAAAAAGTTGATTCCTATAGGTAAGTTGGTCGATACATTGACCATTGAAATATTTGTATGACCTACAGATAGTTGTTCTGGCTCCGGGTGTTGTGTATGTGAGTTTATATGTTTGTAAACGCACCCACGAAACAGATAGAAATTCCTAGTGTGGGGCAACGTTTTAAAAAAACAAAAAATAATTAAAAGCAGATTACTATTAATATATCGAATATCCAGAACAGTGTAGACTAACTCAAACTGAATCCGGTTTTTTATGCTTAGATGTGATCCACACTACTGTACTACATTATACCCACATACACGACTGTGCCATCTATCCTGAAACAACAAGTGTCAAGGATGTGTCGTGTAAAACATGTCACGGCCATACAACTAATGTCTGCTGTAACGCCTTGTTCGCACTGTGATACATTTGTAACTAGACCGTATAGCCAAGGTTGCAAGTTGCAAAAATCAATGACGGAACGAAAATCAACATCTTATACCTTAGTAATCAATCAATTATCAGCCCTTTCCCTATTGTCAGAGTCAGCTTGCGGCCTAGTAGGATGGAGCTGAGTACCAGTATTAAACATGGAGTGACTATCTATTAATAAGTATATCTATCTATAAATATAGAGATCCGCAAGAGAACCAGGGTTACCGACATAGCCCGAAGAATTGCCAAGCTTTAGTGGCAGTGGGCAGGGCACATTGCTCGCAGAACGGATGGCCGATGGGGCAGATGGGGGTGCACGGGACTGGTCAATGAGTCGACGCTTAGGGGAAGCCTATATCCAGCAGTGGACGTCTTTCAGCATATGATGATGATGATGAATTGGGTAATTGGGTGTACCTATGGCCAGACTTACGGGCTTCAGACTTCTTGTAACGACTGCCAAGGATGTACAATGACAGAATGAAAGCAACAGCTTCAAAATCCAAGGCACAGGATTTACTTAATGGTACAAACACATAAACATTAGCTCATTAAATCCAATTTAAACAGCTTGGTAGGGAATAGATAATAAAAATGTTAATAAGAAAAATATTGAGCGGTATGCCTATCTCCTAGACACTGACTGTATCTAGAATTTTCCTGTGTCCGACAGGGCCCATAATTGTTTCTGAAACTTATATTTAGCATCTGTATGTACATTATGGATGCAATAAATTTAATTTGAATTTGGTGACCCATCCAGGGACCGACCTCGGCCAGTGCTGCTTAACCTTGAACATATGACCCATGAGACTACTTGAAAGAAAGAAAACTAGTTTAATTGGCACATACAGATACACACAATGTAGGTACAAATAAAAGAGAATTTAATTTTTTAACAATAACATACATAGTGTGCCCCGCGGCTGCGTCAAAAAGGTCCAGTTCATCAAAATGCCTGACAACTAGAAGTTGCCTGACGCTGGTTTTCAACTGAACCTTACGTTGAAGTGTACGGATGTGAATCAGTTTTTACGGTGTTAAATATACACATAAATAAATATAATTATGTTAGTTTGTTATAAACATTATATATGTATGATAATGGTTCACCCATTATGCCAGGAGCAGCTGAGCGAAATAGACTGATTGCAAGTAGCGTTTAATATTAAAAAGTTGTTGTTATACTCGGGTAGTTTGAGAAATATTGCAATCAGTATGTACGTCACATTTAAATTTTTGTCAGAGAGATGAAACAAAGTTAATTAAGGATTTTGGCCGAAGGACAGAAGGTAAGTGTCATCCATCAATAATATTAACCATTTAAAATCTAAAATATTAAGCAACATATTCTTTTTAACCCACAAACCCTCTTTTTACATAGTCACGAGCTCCTCCTTATGTTCTTATAATATGATGATAATATACTGCTGGGATTTGAACCCAACACTAGCGGCCAGCGCGCGCCGTCTGCACTTGGCACACTCGCGCGCGGCCTACGCAGCATCGATTTGTGGGTGAGCGGCGCGACATCAACTCAGCACGGCGCGGGTCACTGACACTCGCTAACACGGACTCCACCGCACCAGTCGACACCTCTTCCTTAATTCTAATTGTTTGTCCGGGACAGTTACTATAGTAAATATAACGGCTTTAAAACCAACCGCCTTTTTATACAGTCCACTCTTCATCCACGAGCTAACATTGGTCCTTCGAGCCGGATCAATGTGAACACATCGATGCTGCGTAGGCCCCGCGCGAGTGTGCCAAGTGCAAACGGGGCACGCTGGCCGCTAGTGTTGGGTTCAAATCCCAACAATACACATATTTTAATTAATTACGAACCATTTTACAAATCGATTGTGGTTTTCAACGCAACCTGCAATCGTGATATTTTCAGGTCGGTGATAAAAGTAATTGCTTCATAATTGGACCTATTAATTAAAGGATTTATAACTGTGGCTGGGTAGCAAATAAAATGAATCGACACAAAATAACACAAAGCAATTAAAGTTTACATAGTCCACTATCAAAAACAAAATCATTTTTCATAGAAGTAATAAAAGGATTTTGAGCTGAAAGCAATTTGGATTATTTATATTTTGCTCGTCATGTCTGCGTTTTTCTATACCAGTGCTTACATTTGTATGAATTTATTTGTGAGAAAAGTGATTTGAACTTAGTTTGGACATGATTTTGTTTACCTATAAGGTTCAAAGTTGCTTAATAAAGTCATGGAAAATTGCTTTTCACTTGACATCAATTCCCAACAGGTAAATTGAATTTCACTCAGGTTGAAACTATCTAACTTTCACACAGACGAATAGACTTTAGGCTCTAGTCATAGAAATCTAAAATCAGGCTCTAGTAGTGTTCGATGACGATGGTGGAAATGCCAAGTGCCATTTTGGCATTTGATATGGGATTGATTACGTGTCTTTCGATCGCACTTAACAACAACATACATTGTTTTAATTTTACCAATCTTATTGATTCGATGCTTTTCACAAGCTTTTATTTAACTTGCAATGTATGTATGTGTGTTCGGGTAAAATCTTGCAACTTAATTTTAAAGTAGTTATCCTCCACCGATTAAGATGAAATTTTGCATATACATTGAGTTTAGATAAAAATACATGGTTATTAGCTAAGTGACTTTATTCTAAATCCAATATGGTTAACGGCTCAAGATGGTGGACTAGTTATTTTTTGTGCACTGCCATGATATCGGTATCAAATGAAAGGGTTCGTTGAGAAGAATACGAAAAATGCTTGTTTTAGATAAAGTTTTTTTAATGAATAATTTATTTTGATGGAATGTCACTTATGTCGTTTTATGACGTGACAATTCCTTAACTCCCTAAGGCACTTATGGCCCACCGCCGACGATCAGCGAGTAGCAAGTAAAGCTAGAGCACTGTGTAGTTGCGATAGTTTCACCGCTCGGCTATGAGCAAGTATTTATGTGCGACGGGCGATTACTCGCACCACTCGCTCGGGCCGGTCGCACTGTTGGTAGAAATGACTGCTGGTTGGTCCTGACCGCCAAGCGAGCAAACGAGTATCGCTGAGCGAGTATAACTTTGAAAGTTCTTGTCGCTGCGACAAACTTGTGGTGGGAGAGTACTCGCCGGCAGTGTGAACAGCTAGCGTACAACTATAACTATATGTGTCTCTTTTATTGACACGGGATCTTATATCTTTTGTACGTTTCTTCAGCGAGAAAATAGTCGACTACTAATCGCTTATTCGTCGGCAATAGGACAAGTGCCTAACTTTACCTAAGTAAGATAGTGCACAATGTGTAAGATACAAATAACATTACCTACAGCTTAATAATCAAATCTGCCTAGCCTTTTCCCAACTATATTGAGGTCGGCTTCCAGTCTAACCAGATTCAGCTGAGTACCAGTGTTTTACATGGAGCGACTGCCTACCTGACCTCCACAACCCAGTAACTGATTAACACGATACCTCTTGGCAAGACTGGTGTCAGATCTCAAGCTTCTGAATACCCGTAACTACTGTCAAAGATCTTCAAATGACAGCCAGGACCAAAGGATTAACGTGCTTTCGAGGCACGAAGGCAACTCGTATGTTGAAATGGTCACCCATCCAAGGATCGTCCTCGTCAAGCGTTGCTTAACCTTGATGATCGACCAGTGTTGCTGTTATTATTATTACCTACTGCTTAAAACGTCATCAAATCAACCCAGGGTAAAAATAGTACTCATATCACAATACACAAGAATCATTGAAGCCATACATTCGTCGTCACAGGACAGGCTTATGTAAAGCTGCTAGATACGGCTTAAAAGCCCGTACATTCCCACAAAAGCCAACATAGCGCATCATATGAATAGAAGTGACACCATAAAGTATGGTGAGCTTACTCTCGCGCAAAAGCATTTCCATATTTTGTATGTTTATGTATGAAATCTGCTCCCAGATTATTATTAACGTCTGTATTCACTAAGGGATTAACAATCTCGTTCTTAAGCATATTTTGAGATGCTGGTATAAAGGTGAAAACTCCAGAGCACGCGACTTATTATTTAGTTGTTCGGTGAAAATAATAATAAATATAGTCTTGAAGAATATATCAAGATAACTCTCTAACGTAGAGTGACCTTCGTGATCGCACGAATCAATTTCAATTGTGGCGATTAGGTGACATCGCTCACTTGTCACTTCAATTCGAACATCGAGTGCAAACCAAAGTTACCGACATAGCCCGAAGAATTGCGAAAGTTACATGTCAATAGCCAGGGCATTTTGCTCCCAGAACGGATGGCCGATGGGGCCGAAATGTTCTGGAATGGCGACCGCGAACCGGAAGATGATGCGTTGGAAGGCCTCCCACTAGGTGGACCGATGACCTGGTTAAGGTTGCGGGAAGGCGCTGGATGCGATCGGTCAATGTGGCGACGCCTGGAGCAGGCCTATTTCCAGCAGTGGACGTCTTTCGGCTGAAATTATGATCATCGAGTGCAAACGAGTGCGTCCATGTGAACGTACTTATACAATATCGGTTAGTAAAAATCGCTGATTGCGTCGATCCATCAAGAAACTCGCTTAATATAATCTTACCAAAAGGTGTTAAAAAACGGGCACATACCTGAAAAAACAGAACCATATGTTAGTATTTCATTGTACAATCAACCAAAAACATAAATTGTAAATAATGATTAAATATGATAATTTGTACTAAAATAACTTATTGATGATTGTAAACTCCAGTTATACTTGACATTTAGGGTAACAAATAACTATTATTATTAATAATAATAATAAATACATTCGAACATAGAACCTCCTCCTTTTTGGGCAGTCAGTTAATAAAAGTTATCACTGAGCTGCACAAGAAAACTAAAATAATCTTAGGGGCAACCCTGGCGAATTCTCTTTTAAGGAATAGGGATTTCATCGTCATAGTATTGGTTAGTAATGGTTAGAAGCCAAAAATATCATCATTTTTTAATCCTTCTACCAAGCCATGTGTAGGATAGTATTGATGGACCCCCTTTTCCGCACTTAGACTACCATTTGGTCCGTTGTGCGTGCACTGGACCTCTCACAGAGAGGAAGCCTTCTCTGTGAGAGGTCCAGTGCGGATTGGTGAATGTCACATGCCTTCGAATTTTTGTTTCTAAAACATTGGTTTCCTCACGATGTTTTCCTTCACCGTTTTGAGAGCAGTGGTGATGAAATAATTACCACACAAAATAAAGCACCTGCCTGGGTTGGAACCCATGACCTACAACTTGTAAGCCGCGGTCGTTACCACTGCCCCACCACTGCTCCAAGCTATGTGTAATGTAAATGAAAATTTCAGAGAAGTGTGACATTTGACATTTCATATCCCCATGTGGGTTGTTAAACACACAACCTACCTTTACTGTGTGCGTGTTTCGGCTAATGGACATGTAATGTTTTGCCCGCAACCCAAATCAAACGAGTTTCCACATTACCTACGTCCTACAGTCTATGTTTAGAAAAAGAGAACGGCTATGAAAAATTACTGAATATCGTATGGTATTTTGAATAATTGTTTGAGCACTTTATTTGGTACAAAACAATCTCTCTTTAGTAATAAATTGTAGTTCTAAAAACTAAAGAACACGCTTTAATGGTAAATTAAACTAAAAAGTCACTAATCCTGAAGATATTATCCTTACCAGGATATAATGGGACAAACTATTTAAATTAGGAGTATTGCATTGTCATTGGTCCTCGATAAGTGTGCAAAGTTTCAAATCAATCCGACGTTTTGAAGGGGGTGAAAATCACGTTCAAAGATTCCGTTACATAGATACAAAGTTTCATAGTATCCAAATGTATCCAGCGATATCCAAAAATATATTTAGATATTTTTGGATATCGCTGCACATGATGAGATAGGAGCCTTTTTGGTCACGCACGAAGTTTTTTTTTTATTATTGTTTAATTTTATGCATATTTCTCGTGTCTCCTGTGCGGGTCACAAATAAACATATTTTCTTTCTTTCAAGCTAATAAAAGGGTATTTAAAATAGTTGAAACACATCAAACTGATTCTTTATAATATTACCAGCCTGTAACAGTCCCACTGCAAGCCAAAGGCCTCTTCTCATGCAGAAAAAGCACGAGCTGCATAAAAGCATACGCTCAAGTCGAGATGGCGATTTAAGACTTCAAAGAGGCGTATGTATAAATACGTGAAATTATATCTGCATATACCTATGTGGAATTTGAGTATTATGTACGTTAACATTTCAGAGTACAAATCCTTGAAAGAGTTGATCCTTTAATTTCAACTCATTAATCTCTTCAGCTTACCACATTAACTCCTTACAATTACCGTAGAGTACATATTATTTTCACGTGTATTTGGTATTTTAAGGTAGCAAGCTTAAGTAGCTGCAAGGAGCAGACGTAAACGACCTTGAGGATAAAACGGACCCACATGGCTAGAAGTTTGGTCCAAAATACAATTTTGCATATTATCCACATCTGCCATCTGTCGGGGTACCCCGGCGCCATTTTGCGCTATCGGCCCGGTCTCACTAAAACGTCGATTTCTCGAAAGTTTTGTATGGGAACCATGTATGAAACTTATGTTGTTAGAATCGCTATGAAATAAGCTATCACATTTCAAAAGGATTTATCCAGTTTTACCTTGTAATTTATGTAAAAAGTCAGTGTGAGGGGCAATTTGCCCAGTTTATTTAAATAGATTCTTTGAGATGGTGAAAATTTCATAAAAATACCCCTAAGTTTTGTTGTGCACTTACTATCCTCCTTAGAAATTTATTAATTTCTCTTGGCACTGAGGTTTATTGTAAGAGAACCCAATGATGGGTTAAGCTCGCCTATATACATAAGCTGTTATATTGTATAAGTATGTTATTATTGGATGGGCGCAAAACCAAATAATAAATAGTTGGTTGTTTCATTTGTTAACAAATGTACTTGAATTCTGAATTCAAATATAAACTGTTGATAAAACAAGGCAGAATTTTCCACAATCAAGCTTTGACGATGAAACAACTAAAATTGTACGTAAATAACTTTACTAAAGAAGGCATTACCCATTACAAAATCTCCTAAAATTCAAAACTAAAGAGCATATCTTAATAAAATAGTTAACGAAGAGAAACATTTACAAAATTATTTTAATTTTAATTACGTTATGTTAGCATCAGGACTGCGACCGTTAATTTAGAGCAGTGACCTAAAGGACACGGTCTGGCTTAATTCCAGCTTAGCTATATATAACCATGCATAACATTAGGTGAATTATCATATTAGAAATATAAAAGCAAAAACAATTTAGGGTAATTAATCTAGATATGTCCACGCATTTTAAGTAACAAAATGTTGATAATCTCTTCTTGCCAGAGGTTGGCAACCTTTTCTCTTTGTTAGCTTTATTAAAAGCTTTTACATGTTTAATAATAGTCTAGGACAACTAATTATGATTTCATTCGCTTTTTGAAAAAAGATTTTAAGTAAACTATGAACATTTTGCATTCTCATTCTCATCTTAATTAAAAAGAAAGCTCTATGAATATCTGACAACATTACTGTGAAGAGAACATAGCCCGTAGGAATACCAACTAACTCTGCTGTTTCTCAAAACAACGCCGACATTAAATGGAAAATAAAAATTGTGGCTTGCCCGAATTCGTAGAAATACAGCCCCAATTTCACAAATAACACTCAATATTAACATTCACATAATGGAACAATGAAATGAAAACCCAGTCAAAGGCGCGTTCCAATTAAAAAAGGTTGGTTCCAACAAAAATTACGACTGAATTCATATGACGATACATCCATATTGTATACGTCCGACACGACATCGATTGAAGATTTTATCACGCGATCTGTCGCTCGTATTTCTCTAACGTTAAAATCCATTTCCGAATGAAACAAGCAACCGTTGCGTGAATAAAAAAAAACGTGCGAAAAAGACAATTTTTCTTGGCGTGAAGTGGTAGACTGGGTGTCGGTAGATGACGGCGATTAGGAGATGGGAGGTGAGGAAATGAACGATATCTCATTGGGATGAAAGACGACGAACGGCGGAAACAGCCGACTATCGACTTGCCGATGTAGTGAGCGGTGCGTACTCGATAACTTCGCTTCCTCTACTTAAGTGATGCTTTTAAGATTATATCGATAAGATGAGATATTTTTAAAAGATGTTCTTTTTTTTGGCGGTTGAAATGTGAAAATTTTAAAGCTGTTCTCGATTTTGTCAATTTGGACTTCAGGCCAGGATAAAAAGTTTTAATCCAAGTTACATGTAAGTAATTAGGTAAAAGCTTACCTACTTACTTAGATGTAAAATTTCTTACTTAGATGTAATTGAGTAACAATTAGACTTAAAATATTATTATCGGATGCGGATTATGTTACAATGTTCTTCTTCTTTCGTGTCGATTAACTCAAACTATAGTCTCAACCTTTCAGATTTTGTCCGACCAGTATGTAGCTAATCGGACAGCTCTGTCATTTGCTACGTTCAAACCCGTTAAGGTGCAGGTAGTCGGGCATGAAGGGCAGACAAGGAGGTGGGTCACATCTTGCAAAGGAGCCCCACACTGGCACTGTGTTTTGTATGGGTCTATGATACTCCATTTGGCCAGGTTACAGCTGCCAACCTGGGTCCGCAATCGGTTTAGGGATTGCCAGATTGGCCACTGCAGTTCGTTTCCAGAGGGCTGTTTCTCTGCCGGAGTGATGAAGTGTGGAGGAGTAGGGTGTGTATGTTTCCATAATTCACATGTCTCGTCAGTTGCGCTGGCTTTCGAGGAGGTCGTATGTCTCAAGAAACTCTTACGACTCTTCAGGCCCGCAGGTTGTAGGTTTTTTTTTTACTTCCAATAGGCTCGCGCTTGACCACTATCTCACCTGATGGTAAGCGATGATGTGGTCGACGGTGAAACACGCTTGCCTAGAAATATTAATTCACTCTTGACTTAAAGACCCCCAGATTGTAGCTGTCGGGAAACACAGACTCCGGCAGGGAATTCCACTGCTTAGCTGTACGCATAATAAAAGTGTTCTCAAAACGTTTTGTGCGTATGGGTGGGTATGGGTCTCGTTCCTGTTTGTCCTTCTCGATAGAATCGTGAACAATAGTTAACTGTATCTTAAAGACAGACAGAGACAGACACATAATCAATGGCTAAACAACATTCAAATGCATGGCATATTACAAATGGCAGCTGTCCAAATACTCTGAATTGAAAAATGTGACATTAAAAACTCGTTACAATCCACATTGACATACATTAACCGACGTTTACCTAGCGAAGTCGGCATTTGCTTTGTAGCTTTTGTGTTGCGAGCACTGTTTATTTTTCTAAAGCAAATATCAACATTTTTGGTCAGTTTTAGAGTTTTGCGTCTGAATTTATTTGTGTGTTGCTGTGCTGTCGGAGGATGCTTGTTCGCGTGCTGGCTGACCAAAACCAGATATATGTATCCTCCGACTGCACAGCATGATTTTCTTCTTGTTTACTTCTTTTTAATTTGCTTTTTAAGCAGTCGGGTTTTTGGATTTATTAACTTTTTTTATTTATAACTTTTTAGTATTTTTTTTTAATTAGGTTAATTTAAATATATAAGTTTTATATATTTTTCATAAATCAACTACTTAAACCCTTTATTTTGTTACCCCACACGATGGCGTTGGAAGAAAAAATATTTGGTTCTCCACAATATGGCGCCCAAAATCCGCATTTTTTTATTTTCCTTTTTAAATGTAGTCAGTGTGCAGGGTTAAGACGAATCGATTGACGCAAGAATCATTAAAATCGGCCAACGCTTTTGGTCTCTAGAACGCCACATAGTAACAAACATACATACATAGACTGATAAAAACATTACCCTCCTTCGGCTGTCGGGTAAATAGAACATGCGGAGATCATTATAATAGAAATACTGACCGTTCCGTTCTATCAAGATTATTTCAACATTTTAGCTGAAATATGTCCAGAAATAGTTCTGGACATAGGCCTCACTCAAGTCAGTCTAAGTAAGTCAAAGACTTTAAAAGCAATTAATAAACTTACTTATGTAAATGCCAAAATTAAATAATCCAGTTAAACAGGAACAACAATGGTTACCATAAGTAGACGTAACATTAAAATAAGCTTGTTTTGGCTCAAAATATGCTAACGTTAGACCAATATATGCAGGCTTACAAGATACTTACGTAAAAGCAATATGAGCCTAAATCGGCTTAAATTAATTTTGGCTAGATTACTGTAAGTGCAAACAGCATTCATTTAGAACGATATTACTCTGAATGTGCTTATAATTGGGCCCAAACCCAGGCTTATACGACTATATAGAAGTAATGAAATAGCGAAAAAAAATGTAGTCTTGAGTTTGTTGTAAGCCTATTTTTTGCTAGTTGGGTAACTATTAGCTCTCAACTAAGATGGCTTCGATCTAAATGAACTATCGATGGTAACAAAACAAAAGCACATCTCTACTGGTAGAACATTAACGATAATAATAAGACAACACACAATCTCTAATGTAACACGGACCAAGCGAGTCGTGATTTAAGCAAATAACATAATATAACATACAACGTATACATAGATATACATTATGTGCACTGTATATCACACTGTTGTTTTTATCCTCGTGACCCGTAAAATATAATGAGATGGCACATAGTTTTTCGGCCTTAAGAAGGAAACTTTGAGGAAAAGGTTGACTGTATCGCAGAAAAGGTTAGCTGTTGAATTATGTAGAAAATCTTTCCCCAAAAGCAAAAAGTATGACCCTATAAACGGAATAGACAACTGCTTATAAACTTCATTGATAATTGGAATATATCCTAACACAATAGAGATTAATCTCCTGCAGCGGTTCTCAAAGTGTGCTTTGCGGAATCCTAGGGCTCCGTGGAGCCTCTTAGGGGCTCCACGAAAATACTGGTCATAATTTAAAAATATACCAAAGAAAAATATGGTTGCAGAGAAAATTTTGTTACTATACGACAGTCACTTAAGTAAATTGTAAAACTTTGCAACTTACAGCATGCCGAACCTAGACCGATATGAGACTTCAACTCTCTTCTATCAAGCCTGATATAAAACAATAAAAACACAGTTTCATACCTCTCATTAGCTTAGTTAGATATAAGTAATGAATAAGACATGATTATTGGATTATTATAAAGAATAATTACACATTAGCTTATTTTAATTATTTTAGGCAACAAACGTATTTTAGGGCTCCGTCAAATATTTAGATTTCCAAAAGGGTTCGTTGCTAAAAAAGTTTGAGAACCGCTGATCTACTGTATACCTAAGTATGTCATCAACAATATTGATCAGTCCCGAAACCATAATATTCAGACGAACCCGCAAACGTCAAGCGAGTCATCAATTCACGTCAGAACATGCTACCCAAATCTCTCAAACATGGCAACATTATTCGAAAGCCCAAAGTGTTGCCAGCATTAACGCAGCAGGATTTTCAAAAAAATACGTTTAATATTATTCGGGACCGGCTGTTAACCGAATGAATAAAATTTAAAAACGCCACATTAATAACCGCGGCTCGGAGTAAACCTTAGTCGTCCTCTTTTCTCGATCCCCTGTTTTGAGCGAGGCGATAGAGTTAGCTGTGCTAAGTTATACTGGTTTTTTTTAATTTAAGGTTCCCTTAGTCAAAGTTACGAACTATTTTGTGGGCGGGGTTAAAATGCATGCTGTCTCATCCGACAACACGTGCGAAAGAGATTGATGCTGTGATGAGCAGTAAGAAGCTAGTTCTCGTACGAATTAGCACTTTTGCAAATTTGTAGCGACATGGATTATGATTTAGGACGAAAACGAGCGCGCGAAATTTTATGAACAGTCCTTTGGGAGTCTAGATATCATGAAAAAACTACTAAATGTATATTTTCCAAATAAAATTATTTGCATTGTTGAATTACTAATCTATCCCTGTATGGAGGCCGTTTTGCAATTTTCCTTCTTCTTATGGTACTTATTTCCGCCCAAAGATGCGTTAAAATTATTGTTGAAATATGGAACTTTCGACGCTCATAACTTCCAAATATTGTATTTTTGTTTCCATACAGCGCTAAATAATGAAGAGACAAATTGATATCATATTTTATTTTGAACGTA
Organism: Orthosia cruda; assembly: GCA_964057195.1. Taxonomy (NCBI): domain Eukaryota; kingdom Metazoa; phylum Arthropoda; class Insecta; order Lepidoptera; family Noctuidae; genus Orthosia; species Orthosia cruda. The sequence continues at coordinate 19,949,155 of OZ059826.1, read as the reverse complement.
CACCGTCAAACAGTGGAGTAATCGCCAGACTATGTTTCTATGGAAGAATTTTCGACTAGTATAAGTGTAGTGTATTCAGATGAATACAGACTTAAGGTTGAAATGAATAAAATCTAACGAATTTTACTTATCTAACCTGATATATTGAAGAGGTTACTTGCAAACTTGGTTTGTTCGTAAAAAGTAAACTCTGATTCGATTAGATAAATTCTACACTGTTAAAAAGTTACACCATTTGCACCGTTGTCAGGCAACGGGAAGGAAACAGCGAAAAAAATTAGTTAAAATAAACTCAACCTAGGTACCAACTCATCGAAGGAACGCTCGATAAATACTATTTCTACGGCCAGTTCAATGCTTATCTTTCTCAGATATTATCACGATTTAGTAGAAAATTTGCTGAGTAAATCAGTAACCCCATCATCGCTCCCGCCTCGCTCAGCTCGCGTTACAACCTACCCCAGGGCGTCACCTTTACGCCACACGCCGCACAGAACTGGGTCACCACAATTATACCTCAGACGCAGCTTGACACAGTTTAATTTATCTAACAAATTAATTCACTTTTCGTTTGATTAATATTTTAATGTACAACCCTATAGAAAATCTTACACAGGCATGAAACTTTTAATGGCAGTTTCCGAAGACATTATTTATGTATCAGGATTTGCATTTCATAATATAAATGTCAGTTTTATGATTTAGATCGCTCGATTTCGTACGGGTCATACCGGTGCCCTTGTTCTTATAGCGTAAGGGCAATTTCACATGGCAATAAATGAAAAGTCTGGAGCTTATAATAATAAAAAATTATATTGGGTGCTGTGTTAAAATGGTTAATTAAGCGAGTTCCATCTGTTAAAGTCGTCACAATCTAAGAAGTCCGTTGATGTTTCTCATTTTACATGCCGCGATAACTTTCTACGTAAGAAATTGAAAATCTAATTCATAATCCTAATTAATTACTATGTTACCCATACACTATAACAACGAGTTTGATTTGTAAGCATCAAGTTTAATTATTATTAAGGCCGTACCCTGACCAAAAAATCAGCATGAGATATGAGCATTCCTATTGGCCTAGCGGCACTGGTGACGCATGAATTACAGCAGTGAATTTTAGAATAAAATCTTTATAAAATCGAATATTGGTCTTTTGAAAAAAATAAAACTTACAAAATGTTCGTTATCAAATTGTCTATCCATTAGTGTTAGTACAAAATAATATTAATGAACACTTTACGAGGAGATGCATGCTATCAATCATTATTTCTCATTTTTATGGTTTTGTTGGAAGGAGATTAGTGAAACATATACATCATTAAAAAAAAAAGAAATCTACCATTTTTGAATCAATAATATGTAGAAATTTAATGTATTATTATTAGTTGTTATTTCATTTTAAATAACGAGTAGATAGCTCCTAAAAACTGCACGAAAAACGGCTAGCGCGGCGTTTTGCTCGGGGTAGCGCCTTAAGTATTTTTATAGCTGTCAAAACGGGCCTTTTGTTTTTTGACAACTTTAGTGCTTCTGTATTTAGAAAAGGTCTGTGGAAATTTAGGCACTCTCACTTCTTTAGGCACTTATCATCGAATTTATGATGTGGCCCTCAACTTATTATTTCCAAAAAAATCAGACACCTAATTTATATTTGTATTGCGACCTTATGCCATTCTTGTTAGACACCATCATCAATTAGGAAACAAAAAAATCCATGGAAAAGAAATAAATGACTACCACTTAGAGCCCCGCCACAATCCAAAACTCTCATTACTAAACCGTCTGGAGTTGTCTAATGCGTCCAAACGACGTACGCAAAAGGAAATCATAAAAACAAGTTACCAATCTTTATTAAACGCGGCCCGAGGGACTCCAGTTACCTACCATGGTGAACGTTAGCGCTCTAAAAGCATATTTTTCTTCTTTACCTTCTTTTCTCCGTTTTATACGTTCATTGTATGTTTATGCGATGTATAAAAGTTCCGTAACGTAAAATATTACGCACATTACGTACTTACGTACTGGAGTTACACTTACAAATGGATGAGTGATGTCGCTTGTCTTGTTTCGCAAATTTTACGCCGGGATTTATACTGTGTTGTTACTCTTACTTACATAGCACTCAAGATTTTCATGCGAGTCAAACAGCTTCAATTTTTACATGATACAATGACTGAAAAGCAATTTACAATTGAAGATTGTATAGTTGGTTACTTGCAAGCTTGGGTTTGCTGACATGAAAGTAAAAATATATTCCTCGAGGATATACCCGTAGAATATTTAGTAGTACATACTATCGATAGTTAGAAAGTACCCTTTGTTCTTATCCAGGCTATGATCATCTTGTGTTCCAAATGTCTGCCAAATATGTACAGCCATTGAGAACTGACGCGTTGCAAATAAAATACTTTCCTTACTACGGCGTAGGCTTACTGCAGCCACAGCGTGTGCATCGTAGCGCTACGACATAGCTCGCAAAGGATTTTTCTCAGTAATTCAAACTTTACTCGCATGATACAATGGTTAATAGTAACTTTATGCGCTCAATGAAGCATGAAATAACGTAGAAAATTCGTAATGCAATTCAAAAGTTTCGAAAATGTGAAATATTTAATTTTAAATAGCAAATATAAGATCAATAGCATATTTCTAAACTTTTCTCTTTGAGCGAACACTTAGAAATTGAATCGTACCTAATTGTCAAATCGCTTGGAAACCTATTGAAACCTGAGATTAAAGGTACTTACATATAATGAAAATATTTAGTAAGTTTATTGACCATTCTTGTCAACCCTTATAATGTAAAATCGATGTCATATTGAATTAGATAAAGTGATATCTTCGCTGTTTTAAAAATGACTGTCAATAATTTTAAATGTTTTTGATTGACCATGTGATATTTTATATTGTTAACTTCATTTATACCGACTTCAAAAAAGCGAGGTAATATATTCGAGACGTATTTATGTAATATTGTTGGAATGTATATACACATGTTAGTACATATGGTATTCTATTTGGAATGATATATGTACCTAACATATTCTATCTAAACATGTGTTCCGAAATTTCATAAGTGTATGTATGTTTGTATATTGTATGTCTGTATGTTTGTATGATTATATTTCTGTATGTTTGTATGTCTGTATGTATGTACGTATATTTCAATAGCCACGCATTTCTCTGAAACTACTTATTGGATAGTGATCATTGTTTCTGTGTTGGATTGAGCATATCTCAATTTAATTTTAAATTTTGTTATTTTGCAATTTTCATCAAAATCGGTCCAGCAGTTTTCATGATAGAAAATGGAGCATACAACCGAACTCTTTAGCGACAAACAGCACTAATATGTAAATTGAGTTATTATGGACATTTTGTCAATCTTTTAGATGCCGTACTATAGAAATTGCTCATTTGTGATGGTGTACTAAAACTAAAAAGAGAGAAATAAAAGTCTTTTCACAAAAAAATTAACCGACTTCAAAAGAAAAAGTGCAAAATAACATTCGTTTCGGAAATCGGTGTCGAAAAATTATAAAAACAAGAGGTACCAAAGACACCGACTTCCGAAACGAAAGTTATTTTGCACTTTTCTGAGTTTTGCTTTTTGGGTAAACGTTTTTTTACACCCATATTTTTTTTACTTTTTGGACGACTGTTTATTGATAATCGTTGATCTTCTTCGTGTCCATGATTCCTTCTTATATAAATTTTCGATCTCCTGATTTTGAAGATGCAACTAGAACATATCTAGCAATCATAATACCTATTCTTTTATAAGCCCTTGAATTATCTACCTACTTATTTAAATACTCAACAAGAGTATTAACTCAAAACAAAAGATATTATTTATTTATTTATTATATATTTTATTGTACACTTAAATAATTACAGGACAAAACATTTATAAAGATATAAGTGTACAATGGGCGGTTTTATCGCATAGGGCAATCTCTATAACAAGATACAAGTAATAAAAATGTCGAACAAAATAAAGATGAGATGTCGGTCAAACAATGTCGACCGATCAGATAGGTCGAAAGCAATTAAAACTGTCGAAGAACTTTGTCTGTCTGAAGTCGGTGTTAAATGGTACGTTGAAGTCGACTCAGTATTTTTTTAGAAGTCGATGTTGCAAGCTCTAATTTGATTAAAGAATAAGCTTGGGTTTTTAGATAATTTGAAGAGTGTATTTTTTACTGAATGCTATAAAATGGTACATATTTGCGTAGTTTTTAACCGACTTCAATTAAGGAGGAGGTTCTCAATTCGACTGTATGTTTGTTAAGCGATTACGCCGCCAATTATGAAATGTTTTAGGAGGTTCTCAATTCGACTGTATGTTTTTTGTGTTTGTTAAGCAATTACGCCGCCAATTATGAAATGTTTTTTTTTGTTTGAAAGAGCATGTGCCCGAATTAGTCCCATTTAAATTTGGTGAAGATTTGATGAAGAACTACAACAGAACTCTTCAATAAATGCCGCAAAATCTCTAGGGATTGCTGTAATCACATGTCTGTTTATTGTTTTTACCATTTCATAACATAACATCACGCCGGTACGCTCTAACGGGGTACGCAGACGTGTGCCGTTCACCTTGGTACACTCTCATTTTATCGGTTACGTTCAATTTCATGTTATTCGGGTAATGTATTCTGACATAACTTTTGGCATTATAGGTACTATAGAAATTGTCCGTACCACAACAAAAAAGGGAAAAAAATATACAAAAAAACCGACTTCCAAAACAAAACACTTCAATTCAAAAAATTACCTTTTTTTCGGCAGTAGGTACCAAAAGCGAAAAAAATAGGTACCATAAACACCGACATCCGAAAAGAAAGTTATTTTATCCGATTTAATGTTGTTGCTGTCTGTCATAAGGAGGTGTAAGTGTTTGTTTGTCTGTTAATATGTTTGTAAAAAGTTATCTCGATAAATCTGATTTCTTTCCGTGACAAAAAACTACTATATAATTTTATAATCCCAAAAAAGCCACGGTCCTTGTAGGATAAGTTACGAAAGACCAGACACGAAAAAACCTAGTATTATCTTCTTTTATATTTTTCGTTCTATAGTTCTTATCTTAAAGCTATATCTTTATCAACATATATAATGCTAAACTAAACTTCTGGGCCGCCCTGAAGTTGGGTTAGATTTACTTCTGCGCAGCCATTGTAGCCAACTTCAGAGCGGCCAAGAAGTTTGGCGAGAACTATACCAATTTTATACTGAGTAGTAATTGAGATTGTTCAGAAAACTTTTCACAATAAATAAAACAAATTACTAAAAAGTCGTTGTGACCTTATTTCTAATCTAGACCACCTCACGAACCAGGGCGGTAATAATTCATTATTTTCCCACAGAGATTACGGAGTTATTTTAATTAAGGCTACTATTTCCCCGTAGGTCAGGAGAAAATAGCTTTCATTACCCTTTTAGAAGTTGTTCAGTCAGTCTGAACAGTCTTTGTTCGTGAAAAAGATGGTAGTTTTAATGTAACTCCGTCATTGTTAATAATAGGGAATTAAACCAGCCATAACTAAACTTCTTTCTCACTAATTTTACAAATAAGAAAGTCTTATATTTAGATATTTTAATGTTTGTTTATCAATCACGCCGCCACAGCTGAATGGATTTGAATTTGGAACGCATGTAAACCTTGGCCTACATTAACACACTTTTTATCCATGTGTGATAATTTCACAATATTGATGCAGGCGATGCCGCTGACATAAACTAAATGTTTTATACATTATAAGCTAACAAAGGCTTATTTTTAACCCCCGACGGAAAAAGAGGGCTGTTATAAGTATGACGTTTGTACCTATGTGTTTGTGTAACTGTCTTTGGCATCATAGCTAAACGGATGTACCGATTTTGATTTTGTTTGAAAGGTGAGACTTTTTTGAGACTGATTCTAGCTATGTTTGATGAAAATCGGTTTAGCCGTTCAAAAGTTATGGGCGTTTTATTTTTTGAATCGGTGTGTTTTCCCAAGATACATACATAAGCTCACGCCTTTTTCCCATGAGGGTAGGCAGAAACTAAAGAACGCAACCTGCTACGATCCTTACATACTACTTTTGCTTCACTCACGTTCATAGATGTCGATGGCAGCGTGTCTACTACTGTCATAGACAAATTATGTAGCATGAAATAAAGATGTGTCGGAGGTTTTCCAAATAAAAAATTACTTGTTCTTAATCACTAGGCAGGAAAAAGCACACTTCTGACAATTAATGAAATGATCACAATTTTTTTTGCATTAGTGAACTTCGTTGTACATGAATATTATTAACACGCTTTTATATTAGCTTGGTATGTATGTATCTATGAATCTATGTATCGGAGTTTTTGAACGTGATTTTCACCCCCTTCAAAACGTCGGATTACTTTGAAACTTTGCACACTTATCAAGGACCGATGACAATGCAATAATTTAAAATAGTTTGTCCCATTATCCTTACCAAGATCTTCAGGATAAGCGGATTAATTCAATACTAAAAAGTAAAAAATAAATAATAGTTTAAAAAAAAACAAAAAAACATGCTTAATAAAAAAAACAAAGTAATAAGTCCAACAGTGGACGTCTTTCAGCTGATATGATGATGATGACATCAAGTACCACACGCTTTTTTACTATATTTTTAATTTTTGTTATTTTATTGAAAATTATTTTCTACTTTTTAGTTTGGTTTTTTATTAAGCGTGTTTTTTAAACTATTTTTTTTCCCTAAAGAATCGTCATTTAAAAGAACGAAATCATCTAAACGATAATAAGACACACAAACATAGAAATTAATTTAAACCCAGCCGGCCACTTGCCCACTTACCACGAAGCCGTACAAACGATTCCTCACGTTTAAACACCCGTATTTTCAACTACCGTCAATCTAAATCATGGTCCAAGTTTGTCATTCGCAAAGTTACGGTCCGTAAAGTTGACCTAGAAATGGTTCATTTAGGGTGTTATTCCACTACAGTGTATGAGGTAGCTAGGCGGTGCGTGTGGAAAAAACATACACCAATGGGATCACTTAATTTTCTTAGTCTGGCTTATTGTTAGATGTTCATTTTCGTAGTTGGGAAAAGGTTAGCTGTGCTAGATATTCCTACATAGTTATTAAAAAAACCCGACTGCATAGATGTAAACAAGAAGTAAATCATGCTGTGCAGTCGGAGGATACATATTGCATCCCCTACAATATGGCGCTCAAAATCCGCCATGATCCTATTTTTGTATCGGCACTTATCTAAGAACACTTGGGCGGCCAAGACCTATCTAAAGATATATTCATTTTGAAAATACGTCAAGTGGTTTGAAAGATGCGAGGTAATAAAGAATATTACATACATACATACAAGATACGCGCGAAAAACATAACTCTTTCCTTGCAGCCGGGTAAAAAGAAGGACATGTGGGTGAGAAACGCGAGCGAGAAATTTAAAGCACCACTTATTTTTTTGAGGATTGTGACCCCTCTCCCGCCTACCACGCGGCGCTCCGCTTTCACCCCGTACGCCAATACTGAGAGTCAGAGTGACGTGACAGCGCCAAATGCAATTATTTTGACCGAGCAGTATTAGCGGAACTCGAGTGACGCCCGATCGCCCGTATGTGGAATCCTAGAACCACTCAGTTACACACCGTTTTACAGCTTCGCCTTGCTGAGAGGATTCTCACCGCGAAAGCTCTTCAAAGCTATCAGGTAGGAAACAACCTCAAAATTTCACAGCTTCACTACAAATCATCGCACCGCCTAGCTACCTCCCACATGTCTATTGGAAAACCACCCTTACACAGACAAGTTTTTCAATAAGAAAGCCTTTGAACATACGGTGATGGCGAAGTTTGTTTACAAGGTCCTTCACAAGCTGTTACGTGTAATTGGTGTGTTAGTTAACGTCACCCGACATGTTTTGAGCTTGGAGTGTACATGTGATATAAGTCGATCGAAAATCGACCATAGCGGGGCAGGGGAATACTGGGTTGCAGAAATGGAAGATGCTTGTGTTGTGGTGAAACATGAAAATGGTGATGCAATGATGGAATACAATCGGTTAATGACAAGTTGAGTTAGTTAAAATCAATAGAAAGTGATTTAGGTAAGATTGTCAATCAATAACTTTTTCCAATTAACAAAATCTTTTTTAAGCAATCGGTTGATGATAACTGCTTTAAAATTCACTTGCAAGATTTGACCCGAACACACATGAATACATTGCAAGTTAATAAAAAGCTTGTATAAAGAGACTCGCGATTACTTGACCAAAATGAAAATAATGCTCAAAGAAAATATAAGCACGCAATCGGTAAATAAATACAAATATGTATTTATTCGATAGTACCTAATATAATAACTCGTTGCTATGATTTTCATTGAAGATGCTCAAATTCTGGGAAAATAACGATCAATGGAAACCAATTTTGACACTCCATTCCGATTGAATGGAAAATATACACACTATGTATAAATATAATGCGTACATACAATACGTCCATGTACATCCCTCATAATGCGCACAGCGAATGAATGGAACTCACTACCTGCGTCTGTGTTTCCGAACGCATTCGACCCGAATCTCTTCAAAGTTAGAGTGAACGGGCTTCTTCTGGGTAAGCTCGCTCCATCGTCGACTCTGTATCTGTCACCTCTGACCTAGACTAGAGTCAAGAGCAAACCCATAACAAATAAATATATATATATATATATACTCAAAGCTACAAATATAAATAACTCTAAATAAAAATGTGGTTCTTCATTATATGAAGTACGAGTATGTAGTTATTTATCATACTCATACTTCATATAATGAAGAACCACATTTTTAACATAATTTATGGTATAGGAGCAATGTTTTATAAGAAATAACTATTTCAAAAACTGTAAGAATATGCCACAGTTATAACCCCCATAAAATTTCGACAGCGCAGTATATTTTCGAAAACAATATGGTTTCCAGGTCACAAGTTTAATATTAACAAGTGAACCATAAGTGCAAACATAAAACGGTGTTATTATGTCGTAGGAAACAAAAGTCGAAACACTTTCCTGTCCCATAAAGTATTAACCTAAATAACGCAGAGTATGTGCCCTTCGAGAAACTTCATCGAAGCTTCTAGAGTTTTGTCGAGTCTTTGTCAAACTTGTTAATAACAAGATGTCATGTTGCCGAAGAATTACTTGATGATGTCATGAAAATTTTATTTGTACCTTAAAATATGATGTACTACGAAAAAAGGCCTTATTATAAAAGCCTTTTTATTTTACTCTTATTTTTATATTTATATAAAAAAGCACAAATTGAAGTCTCTAAATTCATTCATTATGTTGGTAGGTCTGTTCATTATGAGACCTAACTAGCGGAGTAACTGCGAAAACACAAATTCGTGCCATCGATCGGAATTTCTTCCATCACTTTGTCAGTTCAACAGTAAATTCATTGCATGTTTTACTTTGTCGCATACGACTTTTAAGCTATTGCATAGCTTCTATCGCGGGCCTTGAGCGTGGAGACCGAATCCAGAAATTCCGTAACGAAAATAACCTGTGACAATGGTGATCAATGTGGACCTTATGCTAAGGGTCACTTTATTTTTTTTGCGGGGGGAGGTAAACGTAAATCCTATCTTGTTCTCCTGGATGAAGTAGCGAGGGCAGGGGGGCAAATTTTTAAACATAATATGTAAAGGTTTAGGAATTTAATTCGATTATAAACTGTGATTTAGTGTGTTATTCAATTAGGGTGCTGTTTTTTTCGAGTATCAGCAATAAACAAATCAACAAACGGTTTTGTCACTCCCAACATTAGTCCCTATCCACTTCAAACTATGATGTACAAACTAAAAATCTCAAAATCACTCCGACAAAACACCGCATTTATACCAAGTAGATCGCATGTCCGCCCTATCGGGCTGGAGATCGGGCTCTTAATTAAGAAAGTCAAGCGTCCGGATGGTTGCTTACCCCTGGTCTTATCGCGCCACCCTTTAATTGGAGTGACGTCAACCAGAACATACTACATTCATTGATGAATGGTAAAGTTTTACCGCCTTTGGGCGCAATATTGACGGTTTTGTTTGACAGGGGTTTTGGTTTATCAGTGATGGTTGAAATTAAGTGATTGGAACCATCTGGGAATTATTTTTTGCGCTTTTAGTCACTTGTTTGTCGGACAAAAATATAGATATTTTAGTCCTGTAGATTGGAAATTTCAGTACGAGCTCAACAAAATTCAATTTTGCTCCTAGAAGGCTTCGGTAGTCGGTAAATGCGATTAAAAAGTTATCTTCCTTTTACAACGACAATTTTCAGACACTGCGAATTTCTAAATCTTATTCCTACTTCCTAATCGTCTTTTAAACTTATCTGAACATAAAATATCACCACTCCAATAAATAATGGAGTCACTATAATTGGCAAACCGAGACCTGTGTTAAAATTACAAGTGTTGGACTACAGTCATAAATTCTAGAACTTTCTGCTGGATTATTCTTAAACCCCTGACTTCAAGTTACACGGCATTTATTTCTTTATTTCTATAAGAACTCGCTGAACTCAGTTTCTAGATTCTTTAACTAGAAAAGTGCTTTGATCCTAAGCCGCGGTCTCTAAGTAAAGCGGCGTAATTTATGGTAACATTTTTATATACTTTTCATAATGAAATTGTTTTTGGAAGACTGATGTTTTTTTTTTGTTTGAAGTACCTGGTGGATCTGTTATTTTGTAGCTTAAAAATGTTTACTCATTAAAAGTATACGGCATTCTTCCCTTTAGGGATTATACATGCTTAAAGATTTTACCGCAAGAGATTTCAAAAAGAATAGAAACGGAATAGCCGAGCTTACGTTAATTATGTTATGTTTAACATAAAACTGTGTTTACTAACTTTAAAAAATACCTAATACTGCAAATTGTAATTGAAGAACACTTTCCTCTAATTAATAAAGGATTACCTATCATCATCATCTTCATATCAGCCGAAAGACGTCCACTGCTGGACATAGGCCTCCCCCAAGCGTGCGTTAGAAAGCCTCCCACCAGATAGACCGATGACCTGGTGAAGGTTGCGGGGATCTGCTGGTTGCGAGACGCACGGGACCGGTCGAAGGATTACCTAGATATTTAAATATTTACGTAAGATCAAAAATAAATTACAAAATTCACAAACGACCAATCTTCTCAATAGACTAAAACATGTAATCTATACCAATATTATAAAGAGGAAAGATTTTTTTGTTTGTTTGTTTGTACCGAATAGGCTCCAAAACTACTGGACCGATTTCAAAAATTCTTTCACCGTTGGGAAGCTACTCTATCCCCGGGTGACATAAGCTACTTTTTATCCCTGTATTCCCACGGGAACGGGAACTACGCGGGTGAAACCGCGAGGCGTCCTCTAGTCCAAAATAAAATGCCTACAAAATTATCCGTCATCACAGAAGAGAATTCAGTCATTTATCTTTAGTAGAAAATTAGGGGACTTGTAAAAACTAATTGGGATACAATGCAAATGACGGTTTCAGGGCCGCTCAGGCCGGTCAGACGTCGCAAATGGTTCTCAATGCAAATGAAGCCAGGCTGCTGTGAATATCTGCCGACGTTGTACAAACAACACAGTGTTTGTTCCATTTTATATAGTTAAAAATGAACGTCAGTATTGACCTGCGGCTTTCGGCTTCGTTCGTGTTGATGTCGGAAACATAATTTAAAACACCCCTTCAAGAAGGAAAACATAGATATCTATTAAGCCAACTTTTTTGATGACTTATCTAAGATTTTGAAACCGTTTGACCGATTCAAACGGTTTCAAATCTCTTTGATAAGTACCTAGGTACATTAATTTCATGAAATAAGATCTAAAGGTTCCTTAGACAGGCTGTATCTATCGTAAATTCGGATTTTGCAATATGAAGGCTTCTATTAAAAATAATACCCTATTATAGGGGTAGTACTTAACAGTACTTAATTATCACTAAATATTATATTATACACTTATCTTTACCATTGTACACTTATCTTCATAAATGTTTTGTCCTGTAATTATTTAAGTGGTGTACAATAAAGTATATAATAAATAAATAATATTATAAAACAAAGTCCCCGCCACGTCTGCGTCAGTTCGCGATAAACTCAAAAAATACTGAACAGATGTTCATGCGGTTTTCACCAATAGACAGAGTGATTCATGAGGAAGGTTTAAGTATATAATGTGTTAAGCTTTTGTGTCTTTCCGACACCCACGCGGGCAAAGCCGCTGGCAAAAGCCCTACCTTAATTTTATAATAAATCTTTATTCAAACTTTGAATAACAAACCACTAAGGAAACATCTCTCCGCTTTACGGAGAAGCAGTCTTTTTCAGCATGAAATTTTAAATTAGTACTTATATACGAGTAGGTACTCGTACTACACAGATTGCATACGAACCTCTTTTGAACCCAAATATTTAGCATATTAAGCGACCTTGCTATGTTATGGTTTCTGCCACATTAAAAAATATTGTTGCTACGTTGCTTGTTTTGAATGAAAAATACCAGTTTATATTTCAATTCAGGTCAGGTTAGTGAAATTTATCTATTTGCTTACGGCTAACATCAGATTGAGGCTGGGTTTTTGTTCTCCAATTATTATTATTTTTTTTCTTTCCGTCTGTCACCAGGTTGTATCTCATGAACCGTGATAGCTAGGCAGTTGAAATTTTCACAGATGATGTATATCTGTTGCCGCTATAACAACAAATACTAAAAACAGAATAAAATAAATATTTAAGTGGGGCTCCCATATAACCAATGTGATTTTTTTGCCGTATTATGCGAAAATGGTACGGACCCTTCGTGCGCGAGTCTGACTCGCACTTGACGCACATTTTTTAGATTATTTTGCTCTATCCTAAAACTTCGCTAAACCTAACTGGCTAAATGTTGGAGTTCCTCTGCCAAACCCTTCGAGGAATACGGTCGTGATGTTTTGTTATGTTCACTATGAAAGTATGAAATAAACCCGTAAATAATACCTAACAAAAGCCATATAAACAGCATACAAGATACCTCTACTATTACCTAAAGACAGTAAAATAAGACAATTATGTAAATAGCCACTTATGTATAACTACTAACTTAACTCACTTGACCGATTTCAATAAATTAAGGCTTATCCAATTGGGTCTAGTCACGCAATATTGGCAAAAGTAGGTTGTCTAGAAAGAGAATCGAATAAAAAGAACAAATGTCTAATAATGTTGAACCTTTCGCAATATCCAATATAACTATTCAACACATATTGGTAAAAGGCGCAATTTTAATATGAGAAGAAATCCACAAAATTGGACATGCATAAACTCGCGCCTTTTTCCAATAGGGGTGGGCAGAAACTTCAGAACGCCACCTTGTTATTGATATTTCAACTCATCTTTGCGCACGGCGCTATGTGTGCGTGCGCTATTATTATTATTATTTATTTTTATTTCAATAAACTTTGGATCATACAATTAAACTAAATTGAAAATTATCAATCAAATTAAACTAATCACAATAAAATTTAAAATTATACATTATCTTACATACTATTATACGTGCGTGTTGCTATGCGTGCGCTTGTTATTATACATTATGCATATGTGTGGAAGTGACGTGGCAGTCGTCGTCTGAGCAAACAACCACCCACACATGCTTACCCCCACATAGCGCCGCACGCAAAGATGAGTTCAACTATCTGTAAGACCCTTGCTTATTCTTTTTGTTCCATTTATGACCATACACGCACACCAGTTGCGAGTTTTACGCACCTGAATCTTTCTGAAGAACATTTAACAATGAGGTTGGTGTATTTCTCGTTTCCACTCACATCTGCCTAGTAAATAAGTGCATTTTTTTGACTTGCATTTATCCTCTCAACATAACCAAACTATTTGAAAATAAAATAAATAAATAATTAAAATGTTTATTGTTCTTCAAATTATTGCAATTACATATAAAATTGAGGCATCCTCAGTAAGTAATTAGCAATACTTGTGTTGGGTCTGACTCGCTCCTTCGCTTAATAATCTTAAAACGTGGTAAAACTTTAGAAAAAATGAAACAAAAAAAAAACAGGCAGAGATAACGAAACAATTTTATAGAAATTAATACCACAACTTTGCTAAAAGGACATATTTTTTCTGCGTGGGTCCCTAATGTGCAGCCCCGGATCTACGATTTTTTCGAACCGGGGCAAAACCTTGATAGTGGCGCCCCCTCCCTTCAGTGTTTAAGGAAAACTGACAATGAATAGCATTTTTGTGACCATTTGTTAAAATAATAATCCTATTAATTTAAACTTATTATTATCTAATAACTAATAACTTGCATTTGTGACATAAAACAGAAACACAGAAAAAATATATAACCATGCTTTCTTTTCTGCGAAAGAATCTATTAGCTCCTCAAAGACCGTCGCATAGGCAGTTTTGTATTCAATTTCTAAAAAAGTTAGCTTTAAGCTAGAAAAGTTTGTTTTTTAAACATATTATATTAAGAATTGATTGCTTGATAAAAACCTATGAGATTGTAGGAAAAGAGGCTTCATTTGTTAGATATTTCTCAAGGATTTGGCGCCCCCATGAAACTGCCGCCCGGGGCAAGTGCCCCGGTTTGCGACCCCCCCCCCTTAGATCCGGGGCTGCTACTGTGTGGTGAGTGTGTATATCGTTTGTGTATATGTGTTGCGTGTGTGGGTATTTGTTGAGTGTGTGTGTCCTGAGAGATTTGAGCACCTCAAAATGGATGACATCCATTTATGGTATAAATTACAATGATTTATAATCGGACGTTGTAAGCTAAGTAACTCATAATGATAAGGCCATCAATGTAAAGTGTTTTGGAAGCCCCCGAACGTTATTTTCCTGTCAAGTAAAATCGATGAACGTAAGCTATGCATAATTCATTAGACGGGAAATAAAATTTGTCAACACGCACCGATACTCATGATATATGAGACATAACTTGCTAATAAATCATTATGATTATGATATTCGAAGGATGGGTAAATAATTTACATAGTATATTGTCCACATTTGTCATTAGATTCGTCTTAATTACCTAGTAGTTTGTCAGAGGGCCTATTGATTGGTAGAACGAACAAAAGTTTTAATAAAACACGGCAAAGAAAATATCAAAACAAAAATAATCTAGGAAACATAATCACCTGCTTTTTACCCTAAATAAAACGGAGAGAAAGGACATATTTGCTAAGAACCAAAAGAACAAAGAAATACAGTACACCAACAAAAATAAAACCTGAAACGTTCATACTAATTTCGCAACGACAAAATGTTTACATAAGAAGATAATGAACGGAAAATCTCTCGCTATAAAGCAGAAGCTGAGTTTGTGCTCATAACGAAAGTTAATCTGATAAAACCGACGAATATCCTGAGTAGCATGTGAAAATGTTCATAGTTGCATCGTACAGACTTGGCAGCCAATAAACTCTGTTATAGTAAGCAGTATAATATACCATTGTCTAGCGACGAAGCGGGCGCCTCTCCCAGACCGAGATTGGTATGAATAATGCCACAGTCTACAAAGGACAGTAGTCCAGTTTCGCTCCAAAATGGATTGTTATGTCGAGCTCACGTAAACTCTTGTTACAGCAGACGTGAATATGTGTGCGTCCGTTGTGCCATCAGTAGGTACATGTAAAGCGTTTCATATCCTAAATAATAGAATGGCTCTGTGCAATAGTTCGAAACCAATGCCTCTGGGCTTACTCACTAAAATGTAAGCCTTTCTCTTGGTTTATGTCAGTTGTCAATTATGTAAGCTATTAGTGACGTACTGATTGAGAGCCACTAGGGAGCTACAGGGCTTTCTTACTCCAGAATACTTTAACGGTTTCGTAAAGCTTTTGACTTTTCAAGAGAAAATAAATCTTTATAAAAATCATGTTAGTTTGCCTACTATATTAAATCCGATATAAAATTTTAGAACAGGTCAAGTCATTGTTATTAAGAGGCTTATTTCATTCAGTCATAATATTAAATAATATTTCATATTGAAACTTATACAAATGACTTTAAACTAACTAGTTAACTCTTAGTCTTACAATGGTCAAATAAGTTGAAGAATTAATTATTATACCATTTCCTTGTCTAACATTTGATAAAAATGTGAAACAAAACTAAGTCTATGCACCCTCTTCATCTACTGGATTGAGTACTCTGTGGGCTTGAATGCGCCGGTGAATCCATCATGGCGGCCTGTCCAGTTACATCGCCTGCTATCTGCACCATATTTCGGCCACAGAATTATGATACAGTTCTGTATTTAAATTATCTGACACGGGATCTAGTTTGATCATTGGATTACGCCATTGTGTTGTGAGCTTGTCTTCTGTGCAGTGAAGAAATCTATAGTTAAACTTTGTGTGAAGTTACGTAAGAAGTGTTGCTTTAATTCTGAGGTTCTTCTTAAGATGTGACTAGTGAAAAGTGCGAGCTTCTCATTTGATGGTATTGCGTCGTTCATGCGTTAATTTTATAAGTATGCAGCAATATTTATAAGTATGTGAGAACCATGTTCCTATTTATCAAATGAAGAATTTACCTGTTATAGCCTGTAATAATGTTTACCTATACGTAATATAGTGTTATTAGTCTGTATGCATCGTCCTCACGTATATGAATGTAAATATTGTAAAACTCGGCTGAATCAACTATTATTACTTTAAATTATTATTTTTTGAATTTCAAAAGGAACTAAGCCTTATTTAAAAAAAAAATGACTTTTGATTTTTGCATTGCTTCCATAATTTCATAAGATAGTATACTAAAGTGACATTCTACCAGCGATATCCACATAGTTATCAAAATGTTCAAAATTCTTTACGTTAGTGTCCATGTATTTTGGACTTTTGACAATCGTTTTTAACACCCGACGGAAAAAGTGGGGTGTTATAAGTGATTGTGTATCTGTCTGTCACATCACAGCTCCTAAATGGATGAACCAATTTCGTTTTTTTTGTTTGATAGGTGACTTTATCCAAATGGTTCTTATCTATGTTAGATAGGTTCAAAAGATATGCGCATTTTTACTCTTTTAATCGAATTATTTTCGCAAGATATTGGTTTATACACGTATCAATCAACAATCCATCGAAACACGTAATTGTATTTCGATTGTCGATTGATACGTGTTTACTACTAGATCAATAACATTATTGATCTATTAATAAACATGTATCAATAACAAATACCTCCGAAACAAATACCTATACATCTTTAAACTACATAGTTTAAACATGTATTTGTGTCGTAGGTTTCTTGAATTTTAAATTTTACGTTCCGCTGATGGCAAGTCACTTTGTCTAGGACCAAAGGTTATAAGTATGCTTATAGTTTTCCTAGGTCTTATGTACAAGGAATATACCACAGTAAATAGGAAAGGTCTTTTTACACTTCCCAATGTCCTCGACAATATTGTCGCAAAAACCAGGACTTAAAGAAAATGTGTAAGGCCGTCGATAAGAGAATCTCGTTGTGCTACAAAAAGCTTTTCAGGCCAAAGGCTATTTCTCATGGGGATAAAAAAACATGAGCAATTGATATAGTTTTTCTATAGCAATTGGTATCTACGTCGCTATTGCTGCCGTTTTTTAGGCTATAACTTGCGCTTTTAGAGGGTACGAAAATATAGTAATGGCATAATATGAAGATTACACAAAGATTTATAATAGCCAGCGTAAAATCGCTTTTTAGATTTTCTGTATTTTATGAAGCTAAAGAAGTGTGTCGGATCGTAGCATGTGGCGTTCTACAATTTTTGTCTACACTCATGGAAAAATGCCGTGAGTATATTTATGCATTAATTTAATGTAATTATATACTGTAGTGCTATTCTGTCAAAATATCGTCGTGAAAACTTAGGTGGAGTGAACATGAAGTGCGATGACGAAGACGGTGAGATTTTTACGGAATAACACTACTGTAGGTATGTATATCGCTTCCTATTAAAATCTGCGGCGTCGAAAGCCAAATTTAGTTTTTGTTTTCTCTCTACTTCAGTATTATTAAAGGTAGCATGAAATAAAAACGCGACTATTTTTTGTGCTTCCAGACTAGACTAAATCACAGAGTGGGAATACAGGGACCAAATCATTCAACAGACATTTGTTTCAACTCGGATGTTAATTACCTAAGATAAGGCAATCCTAGGCCGAAGATGAATGGAAAGCATTTATAAGCTCTTCTTATCAGCCAAAACATGAGCAAATAATAAAAAAACCTTATGGCTAAATAATAATAGGCACACGGATTGATCTTCAAAGTTAATCAAAGCTTGCCGAGGTCGTTTCGCGGATGTGTCACCATCTTTACATAGCGAGAATCCTCCGTACCTCGGCAAGCACATTCATCCGTTGGTGCCTGCTGTCATTTGAAGATTTTTAACAGTCGTTATGGTAGTCAGAAGCAACAAAATCTTGCTAAGGAGTACCTTGTTATAGATAGTTCAACTCATCTTTGCGCGCGGCGCTATGTGTGGGTAAGCATTTGTGGGTGGTTGTTTGCACGGATGACGCCGCGGCGACGACTGCTGCGTTACTGCCACACAAATGTCTAACTATAAGCACACGCACACCGCACGCAAACATAGCGTCGCGCGCACAGATGAATTGAACTACACGTCTATACCCAATTACATGGTTGTGGAAGTCAGATAGGCAGTAGTTTCATGTAAAATGTTGGTACTTAACTGAATCCGAATAGAATAGAATCCCACCCAAACATAATTGGAAAAAGGCTAGGCAGATTGATTATATCAGCCAAAATTAATATAACGAATTCAAACATTGCAATCAAAACGTTAATATTTAACAATAGAATGATGGAAACTGCATCTTTTGCATACATTTTCGACCAACCGAGTGAGTATGAGCTAATCCTAATTGGTAACTAAATTATTAATTGTTTCCATTATGGATACTGGAGGACAATTACATTAATGTATTCGGGTTTGCGGACGTTCTATCCTATGAGGCTTAAGCTCTTCTACTGCTGGGGTACTCACTGTACTTAAATATTAATTATATACCTTAATGTCCTAGGTATGACCGGACCTAAGAATCTCTAACAACATGTTTTTAGCCAGTAATTGTTGTGGAGATCAGATATGCAATTATCATCATCTTTCTGCCCTTGTAGCAGCATGCAGCTGTAGCATCCGGATCCCAGGTGATGAACTTAAATTACCTATATTGCTTATCTTATCGGACTAGTGGTCAAAACACAAAATCTGCCTGCCTCCAGAGAATAACGGAATGATTTTTAACGTGTTTACAAATGATCTGTCTACACCTAAGTCCTCACAATTTCTCTTACATTTAAATTCTACTGAATTACCTCGGAAAAAGCAACAAAGTAAAAATGTGAAGCTGAGAAGCAATATACCACGGGTATTTAACGCGATGATTTCGATTCATTTATTTACCTATTTCACCCGACGTTTCGGCCGTGTTGCAACGACCGTGGTCCCGGGTAGACTCGGTCGGGTGAAATAGGTAAATAAATAAATCGAAATCATCGCGTTAAATACCCGTGGTATATTGCTTTTCAATTATGAAACGCGAAAGTTTTAAAGTTAATATGTGAAGCTGAGTTGGCAACTAAGCTCCACTTCCTATCCGGCCTTTCCATTACTTCAAAATATGCAGCCAAAGCGACCTCTGCACTACCACCGACGCCGTGTAAGGGGCGAAGTTTCTGATCAATAAAATTTGAAATACCGTCGTACCAGCGTCATGAAGAAGAAGACCAATAAAGCAACCCTTTAAAAACAAGGCAGGCAGGCGCTTTACTGTGTTTAAATTATTTCATCACCACTGCTCTAAAAACGGTGAAGGAAAACATCGTGAGGAAACCGGCATGTCCTAGACCCGTCGTACCAGCGTCACGAAAAAGAACACCTTTAAGGCAACCCTTCAAAAACAACAAATAACCCTGTCAACTAAGATTGGATGTAACAAAAATAAACATTCAATATCAACTACTGAAAGTCTTCTATTTACGGCTAAAATCCATCACTCACATTTAATGGTACGTAAGGAAAGGCTGACTAAGTAAAGAAACCCTAAACAAGTAAATCTATCATATAGATGGGCTGTCGTGATTGGTCGAACAACATACTAGCTACCAATCACACATAACATAACGCCTATTATCCCTGAATGGTTAGGCAGACGTGTACCACGTGTACACCCACATTTCACCAGTAGGTTCTATGTAAAAGGCGAGCTATCAAAAATCATGCTAACAAACTAATCGTGTAAATTCATGTGACATATAATAGCAATTTCACAGTGGAAACAAACTAGGAATTACCCCATTCTTTAATATAATAGGGATGATGGCGGGGTACGAAACAGCCAATTACATTTAGTCCGCCGATTAAATTATTAAAAAATATTGGACACGTATTTTTTCCTTATTCAAAACAATGAAAATTCACCAAGATAAATCGCATCAAAGTTCGGGAGTGGGGGCTTGTGACGTCACTTCTATGTAAAACGAGTACTGAGGCATGACGTCATGCGATATTTTAACGCACTGTATCGTCATAATTTTTGGTTAACGTAACAAAATAATAAATGCGTGTCCAATATTATTTGGAAATATAACTGACGGACAAAAATTTTTTTTTAGTGATCATTATTATTGTGAAATTCAATGAAAACGCTATGAAAGGCGAACGTTGAACGTTTCATAGCTAAACGCTACTTTTTAAAATAATTCCCAGGCCAATTCTACCTATGTTAGGATTCACTTATTAGGATACACGAAATAACGGCGGAGTATTCAGTCTTAGTATTATAATGAATTAAAACTAATTTTGTCTTATGTCTAACTAAGCTTCGTTTAGCTCCGTCCAGCTAAACGAAGCTTAGTTAGCATAGTAATTTAAACCGACTATACTCTAACCTCACAGAACATGCTCATAACATCACACCAGTGTTAAATTAATACTTGCACACCCAACTCTTTAGAATTGGGTGCATCTCACATTTAGACAGTAGGTCCTTGACAACTCGACTCTCTCCTATCTACATAGATCATCCTCACACCATCACGCCAGTACTCCAGTACAGCAGCTTGCCGACACTAACACTGTTCGGACCTGGACAGGGTGAGGAACTTGCGCGAATACTAAAAATAATTATGAAACCGCCGTTTTCTTTCTTATTTCCAGTGTAGTCTGTCAACACTTCACCGTGAAAAAGTTTTTACGTTGAGCTTCACTTTAAGCTTACGCTAGATAAGTATCTGCAGTGATCTTAAATACAGCTGCCATTCCACCTTGATTGACAGCTTACTTCATCTTTATTCAACTAAGTTGACGAACTGCTGAAGTGACATCGGGCGAATAGCGCGACGTGAAAAAACGGCTTCGCCAGCGAGCTAACGTCTTTTGTTTTACAGTGAAAAAACACTTCTTGCTTCTGCTGCCCGCTATATGAACTCGCGATGCACTATAGTCAAATCGCGCCCGCACCCGTCCTAGTCACCGCGCGTTCACTCAGCACAAGGCCTTACTAGCTGTGTGTGTCATTTCCGAACACTCTGTATATACAAAGTCGGAGTTAAATCGCGACAATTCGCATTTATATGGCCGTCATAACCCAGGTTCCGTTGCTTTGTCTAGCCGTATTGCAGGGCAAGTTTACCCAACTGGGGCGGAGAGAAATGTCGGGTAATGTGTTTGGTTGTGGCGCTTTGTTTGGTTGAATTGTGTGAATGGGTACTGGGTGTCGGTTTAGTGAAAATGTTTTCTAGGTGATAAACAGTGTTCAGTCTACCACGGATGTGCCCAAACAGGCGTTGCACAGAGGAGGTTCCGGGGCCTCTTCTGCGTGCTAATGGTGATCACCGGGGTGGTTTTAACCAGGTAAAAATGCCACACTCCCTGACCTTGTCCCTGAGGTTAGGGACTTTTGAAGTTGTCACCATGTTTTTCGAGCTAAAGAGCAACAGACTAAGATCTAGCTGCTACTTAGCCACGGTAACGAGTCAATAAACTACCTCGTTAAATGAATTTGGGGGCACCAACTTTAAGAAAAACAATCGCTTCTAGCTCTCAGGTAAGCTTTCGTTAGTTGTGCTACGACCTAGATCTAATAATAGTGTAATAACAATCTATCATCTAGATTCTATAAAAACAGGGCGAAGGAAAACATAAATGCGTAGTAGCCACAACTAAGCTATGATTAAACCACCTGTTCTTTTTTTATAATGTGTAATCATCCAATGACTTTTTCCGCTCTGGTTGAAGCGGGCAGGCGTGTCAAACTGTTACTGACTAAAACCCACCCGTGTTCTTTCAGTTGCTAGAGCCAGGGCCGCGGTAACTCTCTTTCAAATTTATCCGCGAACCAGGCAGGCATCAGCCCTAACGGACCCCGTCTGTTTTTGCCTGTTTTCGCTGAAATCTCTATGCGTAGTGTTCCACGCACGCCTGAAAGAGAAGTCACCATCTGTGCCTTTTTTTTTTTTTGGGTGGGAAATCATCAAATGACTTCTCCCGCTCTGGGTGAAGCGGAAGGGCGTGTCAGACTTTAACTGACTAAAACCCACCCGTGTTCCTTCAGTTGCTTGTGCCAGGGCCGCGGTAACTCTCTTTCAAATTTATCCGCGACCCAGACAGACATCGGCCCTAGCGGGCCCCGTCAGTTTTTGCTGACATCTCTTTGAGGCGCGCGTGGAACACTACGCGCCGTCGACTCGGGCCTGGTCCTTATCAGACGGCGAGCTACCCATAACTCACCGTCCGCAAGCCCGCGCCTACGGTGGCCGGGAATCGGCTTGCGACTCCCGACGCCCAGGGCGTCTTCTGCGGTGGCTAGGGGCGTGAGGGCGTCTCCGATGCGTCTCCCTCACGCGTTCCATCTCCTCCTTTGCGAGCATTACTGCTTCGCAGAAGGAGGTGACAGCTTCCCATGCCCTCTCGCTCCGTACCATGGCCTGAAGCAGGGCCGGACGCGAGAGGTCGCCACCGCTGATCGCGTCCACGAGGACACGGCGGTGCTCCGCCCAAGCGGGGCAGACCTCCACCGTATGCTCCACCGTGTCCTCCGGGCGATCCATACAATGGTGACACCCGGGCGTTTCCTCCCGCCTTATCTTGAACAGGAACCTCCCGAAACAGCCATGTCCGGTAAGGACCTGCGTCAGGCGGAAGGTGAGGACGCCGTGGCGCCTCTCAAGCCACTCCTCAAAGAGTCGATAGGAGTCGCTCCACGGAAAATCCTTGTATCCAGTTGTATCCGGTGAGACCTATCCTAATAAACTTGGGAACAGGCTAGGCAGATTAAACAATCTAACCTAAGAGTGTGGCAGACAAAGGGAAAAACATTGTATACCTTATATAATACCTACCAAATTTTATAGCACAAAACACGACTGTTAGAAGTTCTACAAAAAAACTGTACCTACCAAAAACCCATTGTAAAACACGAAAAACTTATTTCACGAAAACTTTTTACGAATACTTGTATAATAATGCCATTTTTCTAAGCCAAACAAAGCAGTAGAAGAGTAGATTAACATACAAATAGTGGTTTTGTTGTCCGTATGACGTAGTCCGGGCCTTTTGCTACAATTACACTGGATGAAAAAGCTAGGAATAATACATTTGGTCGGTCTCTCATGTAACTATATTTTTCAACGGTTGTTTTGTACAAACATGATAAACTGATGTTTAGTAATATTTATGAGGTTTTACGTAGAATTACTGCTATATATTTCAAGGCTATATGAAAAAGCAAGCCTCATCCGAATTTAGAGCAAATAATATCGACCGTGACCATTGAGGTAGTAATGTACTAATGACCGTGACAGCGGTTGTGGCGAGATAGTGGCATTGATTACCAATATTTTATAACTTATGTATGACGCCAGTAAAATATTGAGTAAATATCTACAACTAGGTAGCAGCCCGCTCTCGGCTTCGCTCTGTTTTATAGATTTTGTGATTTTCTACTTCATGATTGATTCTGATTTCCTGGTAGTTGAACACCAACTTTCCTGGTACATGATTCCATCCCCGTATATACTTATTTTATTTGTGTCTGTACTCCTGGTAGTATCAGAGTCACCACTCAAGATATCAGCCCCGGTTTTTTTTACTTCAGTGTACTAGGCTCTTGGTCAGTTGTGTAAAATCTTATTGAGCTCACAGTCGTAGATTAAATAAAAATGATCATACAAACTTTCATCTCCTATTTCACCCCCATAACTTATGAAAAATCCTTTTTAAATCAATATCCTCTAAAAACTTCTATCATTAGTGGATTAAGGTGGACGTTGATATGCCAATCGTGGCATTGCCTTTTATATATATAGATGAAATAATAATAAAAAAAGCGAGCCCCTTATTAATATCGATAAATAGTGTTTCTCAATAAACAGCCTTCACTACAGCTACATTCCTGTACCAATTATGCAGACAACCTGCGTTAGTGGGGGCTACCGCGTATGAATTCGCCGCTAGAGGCGCTGGTGTAGCGTAAGGTCTTCGATAAGTCAAACTCCACTGTTTGTTTTGTGAGTGGACGGGTTCTTTCCTTATTATATTATTGTTGTAATATTTTGCGATTATACCTCGGATTAGTTATGATAAATATGAGTTATGGGTTGATGAATGTCAGTGCTTTAAGGTATTAATTTTTTTTTTCATCACACTTGCACGTAAACAGTATCTTAACATACAGGTTAACTTGGCTGTAATGCCCCATATAAAACCCTCGTGCTTTCTTTTTGTCATGAAACCCAAGGTCGGTTAGTAGTTTTTTTTTAATTAAGACCTACGTAAGTTTTTTGAACGAAACATTTGTATTATCTGTGGTATGGGCAAAAAGCCCGCTTAAAAAAAGTTCACGTATTTCTTAATAATAGTTGTGCTGAGTACACAAGTCTAAAATTATAATAAAGCTATAATTCATAATTATTTACATTTTGTATTTGAAGATAAGTAAAAAGTTATAAAAAATGTCGTCGTCTTCGTCCGATGAGTGTGATTTAAATGCAACACCGCCAGATATTATCCATGCAGCAAAAACAATTAATGAAAATATTTTTCTGCCCTATAATTGTATTTACTTACTCGCAAATGTAATGAAAAACATTGTATGTTTCACGGGCGGTACGGGAATTACGAACCTTGACTCAGAAAGCCCTCAGTCTTCGACTTCGGGCTTCTACTAGAGCCTCGATCGTAATTCCTTACTTACCGCCCTTAATACACAATGTAATATTAAAATTAAATTTGGTTTTCTCGCCCGTAGTAGGTACGTAGCAACTTTGACAGGACCTTAATCAACGTTCCAAGTTTAAACTGACGTTAATTTAATAACACCCTTTTATTAGCTTGGTGTGTATGTATCTATGAATATATGTAACGGAATCTTTGAACGTTATTTTCATCCCCTTCAAAACGTCGGAATAATTTGAGACTTTGCACATTTATTAAGGACCGCTGAGAATGCAATATTGTTGTTTTGTTTGTCCCATTATCCTTACCAGGATCTTCAGGATTAGCGATTGAACTAAAAAGTAAAAAATATATAATAGTAAAAAAAACTAAAATACACGTTTTATTAGAAAACCAAACTAAAAAGTAGAAAATAATTTTCAATAAATTTAAATTAAGAATAGTGTGATGACCAAAAAATGAACTTTATTGTAAAAAAGCGTGGGGTGCTTTTTAAGACATTTTCAAAATGACTACTTTTCGCAATATCTGCCAATAAAATATTATAACAATTGACATCAAGCACCCCACGCTTTATTACAATAAAATTATTTTTCTTATTATTTTACGACAGTTACTTTGACTGAAAATATTTTCTTCAATATCTGATAAAAAGCTTAAACAACAATAAGTAGTCAGATACATTTGAAGCCTGGCCTTTTCTGGGACATAAGACGCCCTGTAGAGGCAAAACTTTGTCCAAAGATTTTGTCCTAAGATTTCGGGGGCTTATCACAAAGCACTTATGTTAGGGATTAATATAGAAAAGTTTTTTTTCTTTTTGTTTAAATTGTATCAAACAATTTTTCTCCTTATTGCGTAGCCTCCTTTGAGTAGCAATGTTAAAAGTTTTATTTAAAATTCTAATTATCTACGAGCAGGGTCATTGACTCCTTAGAGATAAAAGTTTTATTTTCTATATTTTAGTAAGATATGTAGTAAATACGTAAGTGAGTAAGTACCTAATTTTCAAGTGATGTCTACTTGATATAAAACGAATCAAATGCAAAGAAACGGTAAACATTTATAACTCAAAGTCTTATACAGCGATTTATTGTCCTCACTATAGGCTTATACTCGTAGAAACCACAGCCAAAAATAGAATCAGGCATATCACCAGACCTTAAACGGTGGTTAGAAAACCTTCAAGAAATAAACAGAACTCCATAATAGGAGAAGTTAAACACACATCTTGTGTAACTTTGTGGCTCAAAGCAAAAGTGGAGGAAAGGTCACGCCACACTATCGGGTTTCAACTTTCGCATTTAAGCACGTAATTTCTCGAGACACAAGGCTCTTTCACACTTTTATCTTAGCGCTATGACTCCTTTAGGAGATGCAGGAGGAATGTAACTTTTATATATTGTATATAATACAATGGATTCACATTTTCAGTGTCTCTGTAAATAAGGCCAGTATCTCAAAATCAAAATCACTTTTTTTATTTCACATAGGCTTTCATGGGCACTTATAAAACGTCGACAAAAGGTGCACGGTTCGAGTTGGTCGTTTCCTATGGAGTAGAACCGGCAATAAACTCCATGGTTAAACTTTATAAAAATGGTTTGGTTTTCAATATTTCCACGTTTACAGCATAAGTACTTATACATAAGTAATATATGGGGGGACAACGTAGGCCCGACAATAAGTCGTAAGAAAAAAAAAATTATAATATATTATATAAAAAAGTTAACAAATGTTAACTAGCATCTAGAAGGCCTACAATGTTCACACATTCACAAAACAATCAGTAAAAGAATCTATATATCTTTCCACTATAACACTTTCACATACAGAAACGATCACAGTATATTTTTGTAAAATCATATTCTTAGACCTGACCTGATTCTTTGACCTTTACCTCTGTGTAAACTAAGTACCAAATAATTATGAACCTATTGCCTTTTAATGGGTCTTATTCTAGCCCTTAAATGGACACGGATAATTTTCTGCCAGTAATATAAACCTAACAACTAATTGGTTGAACTATAGGTAAATTAAGTCTACGGCCTTACATTTAAATGCCCTATTACTTGAATAATTAGTGTTGGTTCATTCAGCTGCTTTGAATCTGACCCCAACAACATACATAGTTGGAAAAAGACCTCTCATTTACAGAGAAAATCCTATATCTTGAAAAAGATCACACCAGACTGGTTCGTATTGAAATAGTTTCCAAGACACCTGTAATATTACCCCGTCTGCTTATTGAATATTCTGAATGGAAATTATCTATGAAGACTTAATGTCTACCTATTCGTACCATAGTGAAGTCTAGACGTCTCGCTGTATAATTCAAAATGTGAACAGAATAACGTCTGGTCGAGTAGGAAAGCAGAACACACAGTCGGGAAAGACAAATCAATCGAAACAAATCAAATAATCGTTATTGACGTTATTGTAAGGGTGGTTACGCATTACATCCGATCCGAGTCCGTGATTTGAGTGCCGAGTTCTATCCGAATTGAAAATGTCAGTATTATGACGGATAGAGTTCGGATGTATTGCGTAAGCTTACGTACTACTCTGTACAAGAAGTACTACAGCTACTTCAGAACCGAAATTTAATGAATTCGGATCGGATGCAGTGCGTAACCGCCCTTACAATTATGTCAATAACGATTATTTGACTTGATTCGATACTGAGCGCAATTCAGGCGATGCTGAGCGCTCCCGAGCTTACACACACAGGAACAATGCGCATCTACACACAACACTAAGAACAACTCGCCGTCGTGAGATAGAACAATTGTTACAGCTTTTTTTAAAGCCCCTGACTCCTGAACTAAGCGGACCTGTATTAAAAACCGATGGTTGCAAAGAAAACTAGCCTTTGCCAGCGGCTAAGCCTTATTGCAAGTCGAAAATTATCCCATGGGGAAGCACTCTTAGGATAAAAAGCATCTTATAACCTTCTCCAAATTCCAATCTATTCCCACACCAAAACTCTTCAAAATTGTTTGAGCGGTTCAGACATGAAAGCGTAGCGAACAGATAGACAAAGTTACTTTCGCATTTATAATATTATTAGTATGCATAATCAGTATTTGATATTCCCACTGCTGAGACAAAGGCATCCTTTATGTGAGAGTGAATGGGCTTTAATCCACCGCAAAGGCCCAGTGCGGCTTGGTAGATGTCACATATCTTCGATTTGTTCTAGTTCTAGGACATTCTGATTTCCTCACGATGTTTTCCTTTACCGTTTTGAGAGCAGTGGTGATGTAAATTTACACAAAATAATGCCTGTCAGGGTGTCTGGGCTACCACTGCTCTCTTTATTTATGAGTATGGGTTTTGAATAAAAATTAACCATGTAGACTTATATATTCCTTACATAGCCAAGTCTAGACGCTCGCTGTATAATTCAAAATGTGAAAAGAATAACTTCTGATCTTATTCTTTCTACATAACTTAAGAAGCAGATCACTCAGACTAGAAGACAGACAGACATATAGATTATAGGTAAACCACTGTCAGCTTCAGTAGATCTATCGGGATTTACCTGGATATTTTAGGTACCTATTCTTTCTTGCTTTAGATTTTGGTAACAAAAAAACTGTTTGTTTGCGCCGATTGTTTTTCGCACGAGCTGTTTACGTATGATCGTAACTTAAGGTGCCCCTAGTCAACGGCACGAACTATTTTGTGCGCGGGGTTAAAATGCATGCTGTCTCATCCGACAACACTTGCGAAAGAGATGGATGCTGTGATGAGTAGTAAGATCCTAATTCTCATACGAATTAGCACTTTTGCAAATTTGTAGCGAAATGGATGATGATTTAGGACGAAAACGAGCGCGCGAAATTTTATGAACAGACCTTTGGGAGTCTAGATATTATGAAAAAACTACTATATGTATATTTTTTAAATTAAATTATTTGCATTGTTGAATTACTAATCTATCCCTGTGCCTCCATACAGGGATATATTAGTATTTTGCAATTTTCCTTTTTCTTATGGTATTTATTTCTGCCCAAAAATGCGTTAAAATTAGTGTTGAAATATGGAACTTTCGACGCTCATAACTTTCAAATATTGTATTTTTTTACTTTTCTGTTTCCATACAGGACTAGATAATGATGAGACAAATTGACATGATTTTTTATTTTGAACGTACACCGTCAAACAGTGGATTATTCGCCAGACTACGTTTGTATGGAAGAATTTTCGACTAGTGTAACCTTAATATTATAAACGCGAATGTGATTTTGTTTATTTGTTAAGTTTTGACGCCATCAGGCGCAGATACCGCTCAGTAGCTGATTTTAAAATGAGAATGACGTCTAAACGCTTAATCGTACTTTTTGGGTAAAATTATATGATACAATAGACTATTTTCTTAATACTTTGATCTAAGAAAGTTTTGAGTTTTATTAATAACTCAGTGTAATTAATTTGTTAAGTCAAACACGGACAAAAACTTGACAATCGCACCAAAACCTCAGCGCGTATTGTAATGAAATTGACAATATAATATAGTTATCTTAAGTTTGCTATATGTCATTGTTCTTTTTTTCAGGTCATGATGATCTACTCTTGCATAATATCAATAAATTATTACTCAAAAAAACAATGCTTCGAATACATCTAGACGTTATTACACTTTTTTACTTGCCTTCCACAACATAAAGAATTACAGAACACCCCGCTAGTGACACACGGATGTGTGTAAATAAAATAGATACTGAATATAATGTTAATATGTAGGTGTTGAACTAATGCATAATACAAATACGTCAAATAGATAATATAAATAAATAGAAAGAACAATAATAACAAGTATATTAAGTGCTATATTGTGACGGTATTTTTTTTACAAAATACTCCATAAAATATTCAAAACATCTAAACTCCAATGCCGGCCCGGAGCACAGAAACAGTGACAGTGTGGCACTCAGACCAACATTAGGCTGAGCTCAGCTATTTCCCGACTACCTAGAATTACACACTACCCTAAATATGAAATTAAAGTCGATGCATATTAAATAATGAATATTGAATACAATTAAATAAATATGTCGGGTTTAGTCAATAGTACGGACGTCAAAACAAATCACAAGCACGCCCCTGGCGGTAAATCAAGAACAACTACGCATTGGCGCGCTTTTTCTAACCACTTGCGTGGTGGGGACAGCAGAATATGGCAGTTGAGTGCTGACCGCCTTAGAGCTGAGACGTAGTACTATCACTGTCGATCCGTAATATAAGTAAGCAATATTGTAACTATGAGTTGTGACTATTTGAATAAACCCAGTGTATCGAATAATTTGTGTGAATTCATTTTTACGATTGTATCCACCGACCTGCCCACACACGATGTCTTAACCTTAGGGTATCCTGACTTCCCGATGGTTTGCATCTATTGGCCACCCTTGATGTGACAAATATATTTATAAATCGTAAACTCACAGTAATGACCTCCTTACTATCTTCCCGTTCCGTCATCTGTGAACTAAAGTTTAAGGCGTTCGCCATCATCAGTTTATGCCGCGTCAGGTAAAACGAAGCGCAACCCGGCGCTCCGTTATCAGCCGAACTCTTCTAGTTAAAAGTTTCAAACGCTGCAAAGAACCCCCTTCTATTTTAAACTTTGATTGTCTATTACAACGCTGTCTGTTTATTTTTAACTAAACCAATATTGGTTTCCAAACATTGTTGTATGACGTCAAAGGGTTATAAGGTAGGATTTTTCGTCTTCTGCTTAATTTTACAGGTTATTGGGAGTAATTTGGTTTCATAGTATCCGGTTGAATACATACTAATATTATAAACGCGAAAGTGATTTGCTAAATGGTTTCATTATGCGATTAGGTACGGAGTGGAATTACCTGTCGGAGTCTTTGTTTCCTGGTAACTACAACCTGCAAGCATGCTTCACCGTCGACCACATCATCGCAGGCGACATAGTGGTCAAACGCGAGCCTATCGTTAAATAAAAAATCTCTGTTTGTCTGTTTGTTTTTTTACGTTTTCACGTCGAAACCACTGAACCAATTTCGAAACGGTATACAGATAAATTCGACCTTGACGAAGGGCATAGGATACTTTTTTAACCTGAGTGTACAGTACAACTATGTTCTTAATGTCCCTCGGCAATCATCGCATTTCCGAATGCAAATTTCCATGTACATCAATTATTAGATTTATCGTGTATACTAATTTGAATTCAGATCTAAGTAATTTATTGTAGTTTTATTTTTATTTTCGTGTGAACTTATAGCGCTGTAAAACGATTTTCTTTTAGCAGTTTTCCTCCCAACTTTTAAATAAATTACATTAAGTTTTTTTATTATACATAGGCTTGCGCTGGAACACTATCTCACCTGATGGTAAGTGATGATGTGGTCGAAGGTATGGCACGCTTACCTAGAAGTAACCTATTCACTCTTGACTTAAAGGCCTCGAGATTGTAGCTATCGGGAAACACAGACTACGGCAGGGAATTAAAAGAGTATTAAAAACTCTATATACTTCCAAGTTGATTGAGAGCGTCTGGTCTGCACCAAGTGCAAAAGGCAACTGATAGAAATCCGACGACTGACGAAACACGAAGTTTGCCGAGGGACATTAAGAAAATAGTTGTACTGTACGTACATTTCCTTGGGATAATTTCCGATGTACGCGTGGGCGAGCGCACCCACTGGTGAAAGCTAGTGACGGATATGTTGAATCATATTACTTTATTGGATCAAAAATAACATCGACAAAGACACTGTTACGCCAAATGTAACCAAGATATCCATTCACAAAACACCCACTTAGCTAGTCTAATATTATTGTTATGCCAAACACCTACACACGTCAGAACAAACGTTTATACTCGCACTTTCCACGTCAACTTACTTATACACGACTTAAACGGGCGATAGAAAACTATACTCTTTTTTATTCGTACGAAACACAAAAGAGATGTCAGAAATAAAGTAGCACGGACGCTTGTAGCGTTGCCCTGAAAATTTCATGTTCTTAAATTCTAGGCTGCCATTTCCCTGGAGGAAAGGAGAGAGGGGGAAAAGGCCCATAGCTATCCAGGACCTACATTTATGAATACATAATGACAATTACATTTACAAAATAGGACCTTGATATTCTTTTTCGGGGTATTGTCCCGCTGAGGTGCGCTCGAAATGGTCGTATGAGCCTTTATTCTTATATCTGTTGAGTTTTGCCCTTATCTTCTGTATAGCTGGATCTAGCTGGTTTTTTATATATTGAGCATGACGGGTATGAACGGACAATAACAGCTTTTGGGTGATATGAAGTTTGCAAGTGAGGAACGTGGTGCTCAGAATATTTTGTCGTTTTAAACGTAGCTTTTTGATAAAAACGGTACATAGAACGGAGTGGAAGTGTTACCTACGTATCACTAGGAGGTAGGTAACACTTCCACACCGTAAAATTCTTGATAAAATCGTATGGCGGCGTTTGTCTTAAAATATAATCAATATTTTAGATAGCTTTTAGCTATATCAAACCAACCTTGAAATAAATCTTATCAAACACTCACACTTCACACACACCTCCCTACACACAAACTATACTCATACACACACTCCAACATACACAAGTACAATATTTCACTCCATTTGCTGTATTAACAACCTCTGTAAACAAACAGAAAAGTCACGGTTGTATTGTAAAAAATTTCAGCCGCAAAATGTCCGCCTCCTAAGATACAGGTCTGCGTACCTAGTTTAGGAGCCCGGAAACCTGACAATAATTTTAAACTTGGTAGAACAACCCACTGTTTCCATATGATATGTACTGTGTTGTTGTTTTTTTATGTAGTAATAAACTTAAATATTTAACATCAGATATAGAAAACTGAAAACAATTTCAACTCAACATCCACACTTGTGACTACAACCAAATATTGTTATAAATAAGTGAAGTGTAAATGAATGTAGTTTTCATCAAAACTGAGATATAGTATTAGGTAAAATAATTTGTTAAAAAATTTCTAACCATTTCACGGCAAAATCTCCTAAAGCCATCATCAGTCCGGCCGCAATTTGCAAAAACTGTTTGCGAAAAATATCAAATTAAATGAAACCAGGGGCTTTCCGAAACATTCTTTAACTCTGAAAAATCACGGGCTAACATCTTTTGACAGCTCACAAATTACTTAGAAAAGAACACGAAGTGTCAACCTTTATTTTGTATCTAGTTCATTTCGTTTTAATAACCAAATTATTTGGGGCTTATTTGAAAATATAATTTTGCTCATTAGTTCACTGGCATTTGCCTTTAGGATAACTGTGTCAGATTGAATCAAAATGTCATACGTACTTTAAATGATAAGACTAATGAGAGCCTGAAAACTGAATTGGAAATTGGAATTGTTCTGGAAATTAATTTTAGATTGACGAGTAAAGAAACTTTAAGATATGAAAAATTACAAATACACTGCCAGCAACGATGTTTTTTTAATCACACTAATATTATAAAGGCGAAAATTTGTGAATGTGTGTGTTTGTATGTTTGTTACTTCTTCACGCTCAAACGGCCGGACGGATCTGGATGAAATTTGGCACATAGATAGATTATAGTCTGGAATAGCACATAGGATACTTTTTATCCCGGGAATATGTTCCCTTGGGATAATTTTCGACAATCACGCGGGCAAAGCAGCTGGCAGAAGCTAGTATTCTCATAAACAAAATATTATACAGGCCTACGCAAGCAACGACTACTTATCCAATACTTGCCCACTGGTGACCCATCAATCGATACATCTCAGTAGCCATTTAACCACGAGCCCCTCACTCTCAAAACTAGCAACCTAATAACGAAACACAAACATGACTTCACTGTTCCCACTGAGTTCCATGATGACGTCACCCCACTATTAAGCAGCACATACACTAGACATGTTTGTATAGTGCACATAAAGCAGCCTACATACTCACTCGGTGAAGGCCATTTATCTTTTCATACAGTCTATTGAAACGATAAAACAAAGGCTGCAAGATGCGGAGATAAATTCTATGCTAACAAAGACAAAAGGTACTGCTCTATAAATTCAATTTACTTTTTTCAGAACAGTTGCTGATATTTAATTCAATGTGGCATTTAAACGGTCGTTTTTCTGTTCATCAATGAATAAATGGTTCACAGGAAATAATAGCCGATACTACCGAGAATATTTCGTAAATATTTAATAATGAACTTATAGGAAGTTCTTTTTATTGAAAGTGTCATCGGTCAAACGATGTTGGCAATTTACCAGAATAAAGGTTTATGTAAGGACTGAAATTATCTGATGATTATTCGCCTTTCACGTTAAGTGCAATTTCAGTACGATAATAATGTTATGTAGATGAAAATAAAGTCTTTCATCAGAAACTTTCACAATCAGAATAACATTGTAACACACTTTAACACTCTTTTAATAATTCATATTTAAATAAACCAGTATGAACCCAAACATTGTAAAGAATACACGGAGTTCCCAAACAAAATTGCGAGTACAATCGCAGGAAAAATCGTTAACCGGAATCTGACAAATATATACAATCTCCAACCGAGCTGCGATCCAATTTGCATCGCAGCCTACGGACAATTATTGCTCCCCCTCATTGGAAAACCATTGGAGTCACCATTTTAATTATAAACTCCCATCCAACCTCAAATAAATAAGCTGTCTTTTTCGATTTGTCTTGTCGGTTGTAATAAAGATTTTTTAAATTAAATACTCGAGAAAGATATCACACTTGAGTTTAATTGAATTCCTTGTAAACAAAAGAATTCAGTAGGACGATTCCGAAGCAATCTCGGCAAACATTACTGGGCGTAACATTTACAACATAATGATCTGAGCCTGTAACTTCTCACGGAGCGCACTTAAATATTTACGATATTTCGAAACCTTCGTTTGGTGTAAGTATGCATTGTATTTTTCATGTGCATTTTTTATTTTGACGTCGATTTATATCGTTGTGCATTATCTCTGTACTATTTATTTGTATGTGTTTTTACAATGGAGAAAAATGAATAGTCATGTGATAACTGTATTAAATTGACGATACCTTGGAAGTGGCGAAAAATTAAGCAAGCAAAATTTAATTGAACCATCGTCACGAAGAATAAGAATTAGTAATGAATTGGCCAAGCAACATACATCTTCGAATGTCGTGCACAAAGGATTTTGTACATTACAGTCTACAACACATACTTTTTTCAAAGTCCTGTAGGCAAAACATTTATAACAACGCACCGCCAATGACGCAACGGCAATCAAGTTGCCGCATCCAGAATGCGGCAGCGTATCTGTCGTACCATGACTTGCCGCAAGCACTACGCAAGTACGCATCGGACACTATGCAAGCCGGCTGCGATCGTTAGATTAGCGAACGCGCCTGGCCGTCTGCCTAACTTGCAGCCAGCTATAAAATAAACAATGTGTCGGCTATAATGTAAAAGCGTGGCATATATTTAGTTAGCAAAGACAGTTGTTTTGTTTTGGTTTTGGATTAATTTGTAAATATTCAAGTCAAATTACGTTTCAGAAGAAATCTTAAATTGGTGTTCTAAATGCTAACATCTACCCAGTGTAGATTTTCTAACACAATGATAAGATATTTAACTAGCTTCAAATACAGATCTTCCAGTCAATGAATAGCCCTCAATTTCAGAATTGAGTTTAATGCAATATTTCGACAAAGATTTCGTGCTAATATGTGGACCAAATCTCACCATCGTATCAGAAAACGGTGATGAGCACATTGGCATATTCCTCGTAAAAAATAAAATCGTAATAGTATACAGAAGGTATCCTTGAAACATGAGGAATAATTTGAAGACTCAATTCATGTCGTTTCGCAACTGAAATATCATTCACGTATCTCCAATAGAGACAGGATAATACAGCTTTTGTGACGCGCGTCCCGTAAAGTGGGTTAGCAAAAAAGGACAATAATATTATGAAAAACTTACGTCCTTCTTTGACAAAAAATACAAGTAAAAAAACCTTCTCTATTGCGTTGGAACATTTGTGCTCGCCTGTACTTTATCGTTTAAGAAAATGTTGAAAGAATTCCAATGTTGTGAGCACAAATGTTTTGCAAAAATACTATTTTAAGTTGCAAAGCCAGTGTGGCAACTTTTAACAAGCTTGGTTGGAATTTTAACAAAATATTTAAACAAAATAATTAATTAAAAAGTTATGTTTAGTTCGTGGTCAGTTTAAAGCTACTCGTGACCGCGAAGATCGTAAAAATGAAGTAAACTTTAAACTTACGAGTATAACCCTGTAAATTTTGTAAAGAGCCTTATCGCTACTACACTGTAGTCACATCAAGTTAACGCACAATGTTATACAGTGTATATTTTATGTAAGTAGAAGAAATACGACGACTCTCGAAAACCTTTGAGCTATATTTTTCTTAAATATATTCGCACTAAATATACCTATACAAAATTATTTACCAGGTTTTACGCGTCTAAAACGTCGTTCCCTTCGTACAACCCTATTATCAAAGTTCCATACAATTGTAGATATAGACCTGTTCGTCCTTTTTAACGCTCCGACGCTATTCAGCCTACATTTTTACATGCGACCCTCAGAAATGGGACTGGATTCGGCAATGTATAAAAGGAAAAATAGTACGAAGGAAAAAAATTGCCAATGTAAAATATTTACTGCTATAGTGGAGGCCGATACATAATTTGATGGCTTCTTGTCACCTTGGCAACCTTCAAACGAATGTAGGTAGAGACAACATTTTATGTGCACGGACATAAAAGTGGGAGAGATATTTTTCTCGATAGAAAATGTCAAAGAAAATATTAAAAGTTGAATCGAGATGACGCCGTAAGTAACGAAAGAGAGTAAGTATTTTACGTAAGTGTCTCTTTGGCACAATGTTTAGGTTTATTTTCTGGTTTAGAACGTTTGAAGGACATTTTATGCTGTACAAAAATTGTGAAGAAGTGTCACCTAATGTAAGAAAACAAATTGAGCCAAAATTGTAAGGTACTGCCATTACTTTCTGCATAAAGTAAAATGGCCTATGAGTCGATATGATTATCGAAATATTGAACTACCATCGTCACCGTCGTCACCTAAATTTCAAATTTCGTAACATTCTGGCATTTATTGCATTAGGTACTTATCGATTTCAAACATATAAGCCAAGTGTGGCAGCTTGTTTTTATATACATGTAAATTGAATTAATTTAATTGTGATTGTGTGTGTTGTGCTGTGTATTTTGTGAACACTAAATAGATGTTTAAACTATCTATCTATTCAACTTGTAACTTAATTTCTATTTAAGGAATTCAAATTAATATACATTAATTTGAATATTAAAGATACATAACTTTTGTAGGTATGTATCTAATTGTACTTGTGTTTCCAAAAGCCTGAAAGTCAATAACTGGTCAAACTTAAGCTTAGAATATCATTATTTGTAACCTTAACTGAAATATACAACCTCTAGACCCTAACTTTATGATACAAGAGACACTACAGCTGGGTTCTAAAAACGTTACTGGTAGCACATGTAAGGAAAAAGCATTAATCCTTTTGGTGTCGCACAATCATCCAACTACAAGTTCAAGATAGGGACAGGAACTCAGCTAGGATAAACCACGAGCATACATAAATAACTTACTGGCCGGAGGCTACATAGCTTAGTCTCCACAGGTTAGTCCGGTTAAGCAGTGGACGGCTACTTTGGCCGAACTGCGAGACGCCAGGTATTAAAAAAAAAAACTTAAATATTATATTTTTGCCATCTCTAACGAACATACAGAGATTATTCCGTGATACGATGCCAAGCGTCAACTCGCGGTAATTTGAACGCTAAAAGCAATCAAATATAGGTGTGGTGAAATTACTAATTGATGGGAAGACTGGACTAGACACACCCAGGACAACACACTTTGAAAATTGAGCGCAGTATGGCAGAAATTTGAGGTCAGCTGGGTAACATTACATTTATCCCCAAAATCTGAGAGCCTTTTTAAGGTTGTCCCCGTAGAAAACAGAAAGAAGGTATGGAAGGTTATTTATCGCTTTGTAGTGTTTTGTTTTGGAAGTCGGTTTGATTTTTTTGTTAAAATACAAAAAAAATCTGCAGTAGTAGATTTTTCGGTAAGTCTTGGAGGTACTTGTGACCCACACAGACCATGGCAAGAAGCACGGCACAAAAGGGGACGACGTCTATTTAGCAGTGGCCGAAGCAGGCCGCCCCGTGATGTATATGACAATGGTGATCATGCAGATGACTCATATTTACGATAGCTATATCTTGAAGATAAAATTAAATTGATAAAACTGCAAAATATCCCAAAATGCCTTTGATGTTTCGAGCGTCAAAGTTG
The DNA here is from genome assembly GCA_964057195.1 of Orthosia cruda. Lineage (NCBI taxonomy): Eukaryota > Metazoa > Arthropoda > Insecta > Lepidoptera > Noctuidae > Orthosia > Orthosia cruda. Next base: position 19,910,541 of record OZ059826.1, on the reverse strand, counting down.
GGTATTTCTCGTTTTGTCCAATTAGGAGTCACTCTACCGTATTGTCCCTTGACCGCGAATGGTAATAGAGAGTTCATTGAACCCATTTCGATCAGGTACCTATCGAATCATTTGTGTGCATCCCTAATTCATTTGACTTATAATTGAATTCTGCGCAAAATACTAAAGGCTCTTAAAAGAGAATTAGCAGGAACTTTTAACTAATTATGCGATAGAAGTTTGATTTTGTGACATCAAAAGTTTCCAATTGCTATTGATTTGAATATTAATTTGTAATATGAGAAATTATTTCATGAAAACCTTGTTATTGGTGAAAGAGAAAATAGTCTTCCAGAAAATAGATTAATCTTTGACCGGTCAGTTTTTCAAGTTCTTGTGAAAATACAATAGCATACAAATCATAGGTAAGCCCCAGGATTGGATTGGATTGGATGCGCGTTTGAATAGGCACAATCTAACTCATGCTATGATGAAAATATCTATAATATATTTTGCAATGCATGCATAAGGTATCCTGAAATGAGAAGAAAATATTTCAAATCTTTAATATTAGTACCTACCAAATACTTTAAAGTCTTCATGATATTCCATGATGTTATGTTTGTTAGGAGATTTTACCCCTAATATTGTTCCGTTTGAATTATATCATCAACAAACAGAATGTCCCATTTTTTTATCTTTGTGTTCTTTCGATTCCCTGTTCTGGCAAGCGACTTTTCAAATATTTATAAAAAAAAAATGTTTATTTTGGGTAAAAATTGGTAGCATTAATATTTACGGTATCTACATCCTTTCTAGGGCCCGCATCAACTTTCCATTCTGTACAGGTACCTATTACTAGATGGGTTATTTAATCTTTAGGCCTATGAATAAGATTAAGCTGTGAACTCTTTGTTCTAAAAAACAAAGGTTTTAACTTTGTCTTACCATTGTTAAAAAAATAAAAGAGAATATATTTTCTACTTTAATTACGGAATTCGAAAAAGTTATACACTCGTAAATTAATAACAAAACTTTGACTTAGAGACAAGGAAAAAGTACCTTCAGAAAGGCAAATCAGGAGATATTTTTGTTTTTTAATTTATGTTTTATCCGGTTAGCCCGGACACCAAAACAAATGTTGGTACATTTTTAGGAAAAAGATAGACATAATTATGAATATAAAATCTTAACTTTTCAAATGTTCTAGTGGTCTTGGTGTCAGTAGGATAAGCAGCTGCTGTGCTGTGTGTCTCAATTTATAATAATAGTATGCGATCGATTCTTCCACTCATACTCTGAACAAATAAACGAATTACTTCTTTGACAATCATGAAACGAAATCTGTGTGCGTAGGTAATTATTACATGTTACCAAAATACACCATTCACCCTGAACGTAGTAGATACTGACTTTCAATAAGTGATTCGAATATTTAAAAAAAATATAGCAACTGCAGACAATCCTTCTGAACTACTGAGAACGGAGCAACCTTAAGAAACAAACTTGAAATTATCTCTAGCAACAATGCTCTATGGTGTTATATACATTTCTTTAACTTTAATCACACTGTCTGCAATACTCTACTTCTACAACTAAAAGACATTGGACGAACTCATAAATAAAATATAGAAAAATAAGTGCATTGTTAGGAAAGAAACTAACAATTACGAATATATTAAAGTCAAAGGGAAGGAGACTTATGAATCTCCTTTGGAATGTACCTAAATGTATAGAGATATAAAGACACATGTAAGTACAATAATATAGTAATAACATCTAAATCTAAACTATGGAACAAATATCAACAAACAAGATGTCGTTAGATCTTAAAAACTTTGTAACTTCAGATATGTACTTTTTAACCTTATAGACAAAAGTAAATGGAATACAAATCTCAAGTAATATCCTACCTACCGTAACAAAACAATATAATTATTATCCTGCAAAGTAGCATACGACCACGGATATCCTCTGAACACCACTGTGAATATGTATGAAATACAATAAAATATTGATTACATGTAAGTTGTTTATTTAATACCCGATACATATCGAATAAAGTTCGTACGTAACAATTTCAGATGAGAATATATTCTTGTTTCATACTTTTTAGAGCGTGATTTTTCAGTTGTTGGGTTTTAGTTTTTGAACTTGTTTTTATTTAAAGTATTTTGGGGTTTTTGCAGAGCGGCATCACATTTTTTTCCTGTTAACGTTTTGTTGTATCGTTACAATAGCGGACTCTAGATAAAGTATAACTATAACGTAGTTGATTTAGGAAATTCCTGTTCAATGATACCACACATGATGGTATTTGTGTATCTGTCTGTGGAATCATAACTCCTAAACGGATGAACTGATTTCGATTTAATTTATCGATTGTTCTTAGGTATGTTTGATGAAAATCAGTTCAGCCGTTGAAAATATATGGGCGTTTAACTTTTTTAATCGGGGTATTTGAGCAAGATATCGTGTCGAGGGTTTTATAGTACATTATGGTACAAGTGTGTAATGTTGGTAATTACCGCTGAGGCGCCATTGAGACCCGAGCCGTTAGGTGAGAGTCTTAAGATAGCTGAGGACGGTAATCATCAATACACACGTGTATCATACGACGTTTTTTAACACACTTGTGAAGAAAATAATACAAATAATCATTTCCAACAGTGAAAACGAGTTGTGAAAATTTGTTCGCAATGGCGGGCAAAATTAATAAGTTTTCCTATGCGCGCGCATCTAAAAATGGCGATCGGCCATAGACTAAAAAGAATGAGTTTTTTTTTGGGGTTTCGCGGATAGCGTGTTAGCCACGTACAAAATGGGGAATTTCAAGTTTTCTTTATTACAGACAAAAACATAAGTTATATTTGAGTGAATGTTTTATTTATTATACACGTACAAGTTGAAATTATCTATTTAAATACGAAGTTGCATGAAATGTGTTGCATTTGTACTATTGAGCACGATCTTTTTTGTATCGAAACTTTTTTTAAGAACAAAGCAACTCAACCAATAAATTAAAAAAAAAACTCTATAACTCACTTGTGAATAATAGCAATGAAAAAGTCACAGTTTGATAACAGGTGTCATTATGTGCCTAATTGCGGTGAAATTATAGCCACTTTATGAGCAAGTGTGTTGAATTTTTTTTATTTGTATCATATATTGTGATAGTGATAAACATTAAGTAACTGTGCCTATATTTTACATATTCAAGGCCAATCATATCTAAATTGAAGTTTAAGATTTGGTAAACAGCTTGAACTATGAGCCCTGTTTCTAAACCAATTTCTTAATCAAAAACAAACAAATCTGAAATCAGATTTACAAGGTTACCTTGTTAAAGTTGAAGGATACTTCTAGGCACGTGTATTGTGGCCTGTATATTTTATAATGGAGCTGACCTTGACCATACATAGCTAAAGTACTTTTTACGCCATACATGCAAAACATGACTGGATTTCCTTATGACTTTTTTTAATAATATTTAACCCACCGACGGAAAAAGAGGGGTGTTATAAGTTTGACGTGTGTTGCTGTGTGTCTGCGTGTCTGTCTGTGGCATCATAGCTCCTATAAGAATGAACCGATTTTGATTTACTTTGAAAGGTGATTTTGTCGAGAGTGTTCTTAGGTATGTTTGAATAAAATTGAGCTGAGGCAAAGGAAATGTTTTCTTTCATTGGTAAGTAAATTTGTTTTTAATTATTTAAACAAGCTTTTTTCGTATTCTTCTCAGCAAACCCTTTCATTTGATATATAAAAGAACTAGTCCGCCATCTTGGGCCGTCCGCCATATTTGATTTAGAATGACGTCACTCAGCTAAGCACGCATTATCGTCCAAACTAAAAGTGTATGCAAAATTTCATCTTAATCGGTGGAGGATAACTGCTTTAAAACTCAGTTGCAAGATTTTACCCGAACACACTTACATACATACATTGCAAGTTAAGTAGAAGCTTGTTAAAAAGACAGCATTTGCATAACTTCTTCTGCAATATTAATAACATTTTCTTTTCGTTAAATCATAGGACCCTATGTTGTACCTATTTAATGCAGATTGACATGTATTTTGCCGGGCTTATTTGTGAAAACAGTTAACAAAAATGGATACAAACTACTCTGATATTCTATGACGCACTGCCATAACACACGTGCTCATTGTGCCGTGTCTTGACACGACACGTGTTATCCTTTCCTTCTTATAAATTGATCCTGAAAAGAAATAGCAGGCAGCCGAGATGTTACTTATTAGGGTCGGTAATGGGTATGCGATTTAATCTAATTCAATGTTCATATTTTTTTAAACAACCTTATGACATCCTTAAGTATGAGAAAGCTATTGTTTATATTGTTCGTACACAAAAAGTTTCCTTACAGTTTATCATGGCATCTCTGCCTAACGCTTCGGAATCACAGCCGTGATGTTATCTATATCTATACTTCTATACTATACTGAAATATAATGAAGTAAAAATAAGTAAGATTTTGAAAATGAAACCTGAAAACGACTTACCCTATATTCAAAGTCCCTATATTCCTCCAGTCGACTCAATCTAATTAACAATTATTTATTTACATTAATCGAGGGTTTTACCCGACTGCCGAAGGAGGGTAATGTGTTTATCATACATACATGGACATGTATGTATGTATGTTTGTTTCTATGTGGCGTTCTAGAGACTAAACGCTTTGGACGATTTTGATGATTCATACGTCAATCGATTCGTCTTAACCTTGCCAGTGTCACTGGCTACCTTAAGATTGTATTTTTATTTTATTTTTTTATTATAGGCTCGCGCTTGACCACCTGATGGTAAGCGATGATGAGGTCCAAAATAGAAAGAATGTGGCTTTTGAGCGTCATATTGTGGGGGCCCAATATTTTTTTCATGATGTCATGATGACTAAGTTCATTGGAATTAGAGGAAGGAACTTTTATCCTTACTACTTTTCAAGTTTTTATTCAGACCTTCTAAAAAAATATTTTAAGTGCTTAAAAAAATCAATGCTAACTTTTTCGATTTAACCCCTGAACCAACGTAATAATAAAAACCGCTCTTTCAACTACCAATATGCAGTTTTTTTACTGTTTTACGTGGGTCGACCACCGCTTGATCACATATCCGTATTTAATTAATAGATCAGTTAATGAACGTTTGTGCCACCAAACAGAAACTGGGTTAAAAACGATGAAAGAGATTTTATGAAAAAGTTTTTATAAAACGAAAGCGACATTCTCATTTATTCAGAGACTCCTAATAATACACGATTAAAAAAACATCGTGATGTGTTAAATTAGAAAGGTTTTATAAATATATGTGTTATTATGTTTAACAGTTACCCATATTTTATATTAGAGATCTAGATAATTATGAAATTATGGAATAACGAACTCTATGTCTCACGTAACAATGCTGAAATTCCATTACAACCCAAACTTTTTAGAGTCCATACTTCCTTGTGTCACTTAAAAAAATACTTAAAATACAGAATGCTTAAGTCGATACTACAATGCTAAAGTCGATACTTGAGTTAGTGGCGATAAATTTAAATTATTTTGAATTATGAATTCAAGCAGCATTCATGTTTTTTTTGTAGCATGATAAAGCAATTTTAAGATGCTACTGATTATGCATTAATCACACCTTTGATGTATAAATTAGACTTCAATTTAGACTGCTATAGAGAACAAGATTTATTTCTTTATCTATTACTCAGGCATAGCTGGAAGGTTCAGAATCTAGGCCGACTAATAGCCGACCAGATCAATTTTATTAGTCTCTGTGTTTGACGTGGCAGGTCAAGTTGGGCGGCTGTCCGATGAAGTACTTCGTTCCTAGGAGATGACTCATCTAGTTAGACTGAGAGCTAGAGAAACCATCCAGAATATTGCTAAAAGCTTTTGCATAAATGTCTCCTTGGGCACAAAAATGTAGAGTATGCAAAAATATTATTCCATTTCATTTTCATGAAACATTTCACCTGACACTACTATTCCCTGAAGTGTTGAAAAATTAAAATGTTTCAAAGTTAAACCTTAAAACAAACTTTCGAGCTAATAAGACTTTCTCGTATTTAATTAAGAATAACTGTTAGCACCTGCCTGTGTGGAACTGGGTTAATAGATTCCTTCTCCATCCCTTTTTAAGCTGGTCTACAAAAAATAATATAAATGGAATCTTATGTAGGTTACCTAGTTTCGGGTTTGAAGCATCGATTATTTAGTTTCCTTTAAAGAAATAATAGGTTACCTGGAAGATGGGTCAGGTATCTTTCCAAGAATGGATTACCGTTTCTATGTCGGTTTGTGTTTTCAAAGGGAACAGATGTTTTTTTTTTTGGAGCATCTTTCGGTGTGGGATATGTCTAGCTTGGAACGTTTTTCGGCTAAAATGATGAAGATTAACAGTCGGTACTGATGAATACCAATGCAAATTTACACCATTTATATCCGTGGCTTAGTTTTACTCCCTTCAGATTCTTAGTAATATTTGACTCTTTGCCGCTATTATTTTGTATTATTATTTCCCCCAATATCATTATAAATTATAGCATATGTGTTATTCTGATTTATAAGCTATATTTCTGTAAAGTTTCATCAAAATCCGTAAATAATTTTTGCGTGAAAGAGTTACAAACATCGATCCATACACACAAACTTTCACGTTTATTACAGTAGTAGGATTTACTAGATGGTAAACAGGAAGGCTACCCGATGTTGAAGTGACTTAAGTGTGTCCACCGCTTGTTGAAATCAGCAATACGAGATGCATAGCAAGTGCTTTATCATTTCAGAGACCAAGCTAAAATGTCGCCTGTACCAATTTTTTTTTTTTTGTTTGGAAATCATCCAATGACTTGCTACTGCTCTGGGTGAGGCGGGAGGGCGTGTCAGACTTTTACTGACTAAAACCCACCCGTGTTCCTTCAGTTGCTTGAGTCAGGGCCGCGATAAACCTTATTTAAATTTATCCGCGACCCAGACAGGCATCGGCCCTAGTGGACCCAATCAGTTCTGCTGACATCTCTTTGGGGCGCGCGTGGAACACAACGCGCCGTTGACTCGGGCCTGGTCCTTATCGGACAGTGAGCTCCGTCCGCAAGCCTGCGCCTACGGTGGCCGAGAATCGGCTTGCGACTCCCAACGCCCAGGGCGTCTCCTGCGGTGGCTAGGGGCGTGAGGGCGTCTCCGTTGCGTCTCCCTCACGCATTCCGCCTCCTCCTTTGCGAGCATTACTGCTTCGCAGAAGGAGGAGACAGCTTCCCATACCCTCTCGCTCCGTAACATGGCTTGAACCAGGGCCGGACGCGAGAGGTTGCCACCGCCGTTCGCCTCCACGAGGACACGACGGTGCCCAGCCCAAGCGGGGCAGATCTCCACCGTATGCTCCACCGTGTCCTCCGGGCGATCCACACAATGGTGACACCCGGGCATATGTGCCTGTACCTACTTACATATAAAGTAGCGTTGCTTTATTCCAGTTTGAAAATCTTTCAAACTGGAATGAAGCAACGCTACTAGGCGACCGAAATAGATTTAGTATTTTTTCCAACGGTAATCTACTGGTTGGTTTTTGGCATTAATTATGTTTACTCAACCATTTAAGGATTTTTGATATTTATTTTTATTCAATTCATAATAACTATCTACGTACAATGAAATCCCAACAGATGTGATCCAATCATGATTTTCATTCATTTTTAATCGGTCCACTATTCATTCACGTGAATATATTCATTTCCGACAGTCAATAGAGACGACGCTCGTCAATATAAAATGATTGCATGGAAAAAACAAAATCTGTGTAGTTAGATAATGAATTATAGGTATTATGTAGTGAATTGCATTCTTAGGACCTTTAAAGATGCGAGAGGGTCCTAGGCCCTCGGAGACGCCCTCACGCCCCAAGCCAACGCAGGAGACGCCCTGGATGTCGGGAGTCGCAAGCCGATTCCCGGCCACCGGCTTGCGGACGGCGAGTAATGGGTGGTTCGTAGGCCCGAGTCCACGGCACGTAGTGTGCCACGGGCGCATTTACCACCCAAAAAAATTAAAAAGTGACCTTTACAGATGGCACGACGTAATTTAAATTGCGTCGATAAGCGATATCGTGCTCGAGAAAATTTCAAGTGCAAATCGGTCGAATATCATCGTAACGCAATACGAACGCATAACACCAATTGTGAACGTACAAGCAATTCCATGTAGTAAGATTTCTTAGGCAATGTGTTACATATTAGACAAGGTGGTGGAAAAATTATCGTTATTATTTAATATCAGAAAGTTACCAAAGATTATGGTCAAACATGAGCATAGAATTTACAGGTATATCTTACATTTTCCGTTCTCAAAAACACTATGCTATATGAAAGTTCATACTTACCAGTCAACCTTGAGATTTCAAATGTTTTCTTTTAGATTGGTCCTAGCAAGGTCTAGAAGACCTTTGTTTGTCCGTGGACGTCTGAGGCAAGAATATCTCCTCTACCCTCAGGGATTACAGTCACGACATATTAGAAATATCTATAATTATCGTCATAATCCTCTCTCGAAGGTCGGGCCAGATGTTTCGTCGAGCGCCCATAAATTCTTATTATCTTCCAGTTTTAGACCAAGTCGCTGTACAGCCAGAATTTAATGTTTAAAGACTAAATATGTCCCTTAGGTACCAGTCTGGACAGTTTACTGTTAAAGTTCATAATTATTTAGAAGAAAATGCTTCGTGAGTTTTGAAAAGTGATCCTCTGATCGTTAAGAATGAAATAAATAGCACTTTTATGAGTACAGTTGACTATAGGTCTTATTTACATTGATTCTTGGGCATTTTCTAGAACATTTTAACTCGTTTTTGTGTTTGTTTGGAACGATAAAAGCCTTTTACGCCTTAACATTTTAGACACCTATTCAGGGAGAGTTATTTTCAAATACTCAAGAGCTCGAGTAATTTAATAAAACCTTTTAGTCTTCATTTGAAGTACAAAGTATGACATATCGTAACATAACAAAAGTCCTTTTTTTTTGTTTTTGATATCATCTTATGACTTCTCCCGCTCTGAGTGAAGCGGAAGGGCTTGTCAGACTTTTATTGACTAAAACCCACCCGCGTTCCTTCAGTTGCTTGTGCCGGGGCTGCGGTAACTCTCTTTCAAATTTATCTGCGACCGAAACAGACATTGGCCCTACCCATTACTTGCCGTCGGCAAGCCCGCGCCTGCGGTGGCCGGGCATCGGCTTGCGATCCCGACGCCCGGGGCGTCTCCTGCGGCGGCTAGGGGCGTGGGGGCGTCTTCTCTGCGTCTCCCTTACGCGTTCCGCCTCCTCCTTTGCGAGCATTATTGCTTCACAGAAGGAGGAGATAGCTTCCCATGCCTGCTCGCTCCGTACCATGGCCTGAACCAGGGCCGGACGCGAGAGGTCGCCACCGCCGATCGCCTCCACGAGGACACGGTGGTACTCCACCTAAGCGGGGCAGATCTTCAAAGTATGCTCGTCCGTGTCCTCCGGACGATCCACACAATGGTGAAACCCGGGCGTTTCCTCCCGCCTGCAGAGATAGGTTCATATTCTAGCACACCAAATTTTCGCCATTAGTTGCAAGTCCAGTATTTAATAAGGCAGTGGGCAAATTGCTTTTAAATGTATATTCCGAAAACAGCCTTTAACACTTTTTATTATTATTATTGATAGGCTTTTGTTTAACTACTATCTCACTAATGGTAAGCGATGATATGGTCGACGGTGAAGCATGTTTGCCTAGAAGTAACCTACTACTACTATTCTACTTTTCTAGACCCAGAGGTGAAATCTAGGTTCTGCAGATTACAATTATTTGACTAATAAGACAATCTCAATGTGACTTTTGTATCTAATTACCTAACTCATGTACTTATGATCCGTATGTCTCGTTGGGTCAGCATTTTTACACCACAAATTCCCCGGAGGTCACTCATTCACGTCTAACATTGGGTCTATACACAAAATTACATAATTATTTACGTCTCATTTCGTCCGACGAATACGACGAATGTAAACCGACCACAGTATCAAATGCCGTGTTATTTGCTCGGACAGAGTGTCCTTGACAATAATTATGGAACGTAAAGGAAAAAAGAACGGACCATTTTATTGAATTTCGGTGTTTCGTTTACAAAAAGGCAGTTTCAAGTACCTACCAATATATATAATATAATACCGTAAGGAGTAGAGATGTACAAAAGTGTGCATTAAAAGGTACATTTTGTTTTAACAATAGTTTGTAATTTTACACTGGCTGTGAGTCAATCAGAAAATATCGGAACAGTATTTATTGGAACTGCCTTGTTGGTCGTATGTACAATTGTTGAGCAGGAGGTCCGACATTCCATTCTCGGATCGGCCAAAATTTTACTGGGTTTTCCATCTGAAAATAGCGAAGTCATGATATGTGCCACGTAGAATAGGTTGCACGTTAATTTAACATAACTGAAGAAATGTGGGTAGGTATAGATAGTTCAAGTCATCTTTGCGCGCGGCGCTATGTGTGGGTAAGCATGTGAGGTTGGTTGTTTGTACTGCCGCGTCACAGTCACACAAATTAAAGCTGTGTATTTACAAGCGTGCGCGCGGCGCCATGTGTGCGTGTGCTAAAGATGATTTGAACTGAACTTGAAAAAAAAAGATGACTTGAACTGTCTATAACTACCCACATTTCTTTAGTTATGTTTAAGAATACCTCTGCCTAACCCTTTAGGAAACACAGCCGGGTGATATGTTATTACTCACTTAAACACAAGCTTTGGGAACACACCCATTTATCTGCGTATAATTAGCCAGTATAAAACATAGCACTACCTAAAACACAGCAACAGCAGACGCATTATAAACGCAAAGCGCGCGTACACTGTTGGCGACGCAACGTTTACCCGAATGGAACCAGTCCAATAACCAGCGTACATTCCTGCACTTGTGCGGGCAAACAAATCGTAAGTCACACACAATACGCAATGTAAGCACAACATTATCGAAATAACGCGTTTAATTTACGACGCACTTTATATTTCCAACGTTAAGCCTTATTAATTTTCGAGCATTACGTGGTAATATGTAGTATGAATTTGACGAAAATTTTCATTACTCTGTATAATATTGTGAGTATTATATTTTGTGGTTAAATCACTCGCTTTTAATAATGACTTCGCCAGTGTGGAAATCTAAAATTATGCCACGGGATCGTAATGCCAGGATATATTTTTTACGTAATAAAGATCTTAGTTTCATCAAAGTCCGTCAAGTCCTTGAAAAAAGATTGCCAATCAAACATTCAATTCACATTCATAATGTTAGTAAGATATAGGTATTTAACAGGGTTAGAAAGTATCCTAAGTACTTATGGTCTACCCGTGTGTCGAGTTTCGTCCAAACTCGTTCTACGGTTGACGCGTGATTGATTAAAATCATCCAGACATGCAAACAGACTTTAACATTTATTATATTAGTAGGACATAGATAGCTGCCGTTATATATAATTATATGAAAGAATAGAAAAGTAATAAACAGTCATAAAAAAATACAATATTCAATACACAAACTTAAGTTTCAGAAGAATAATGAACTGTATCGCCGGCTATGTGCCACGTTGAGACAGTATTCGTAGCGGCGTAGCTTCGTAGCGTCGTAGCTCCGTAGCGACTTTATCTAGCTACGGCCTGCTACGGCGTAGCAACAGTATTAAAAGCAAACATCATCTTGACGTAGGTAAAATATTAATTAAGTATACCTACCTCTTTTGTGTAGGAGAAGTGGTGGCGAAGTACCTGAGCAGGTGCTTTACTTTTTGTAATTTATTTCAACACCACTGCTCTCAAAACTGTACCCACGCGCACAGTTGCCCAAAATTCCAATATATAATCTATTCCTGTAAATAAGTAAATATAATTACTTGTTTTAAACACAGTGGTTGAATTAAAATATCGATGCTGTTTCGAATACATAGGCCCACGTAACTTATCTATTCTTGTAAATGTTATAGACTGAAGGCGGCCAAGCAAAGTTTTAGATTGTAAGCTAACATTATTATAAAAATACAGACACTACATTGATAAAAGCTGGTTGAGCAGAACTTTGAAAAAGATTTGTTAGTTCACAAGAAAAAAAGTATACAGGTTGAGTTTTAGTTCATTGGAAATGTTTTAGCAGGGAAAATGGGAGGTTGAGGTGGTGACTATAAATAAACAGAAATTTGGCCATCGAAACAGCTAAAATCCGGAAATAAACGGCTGTTCCCTATTTTTTTTGAGTTAGACGAAAGTAAATGTTTTGAATAGCAATTTGTTCCTGAATCTGAGTTGATTAAAGACTAAAAGTTTTTTATATTCATGGAATTGTCAACGAATAAAAAATCACCCTGCCTAACATTTTCATCATCAGCATGTTAATGTGCCCACTACTGGGACTCAGGACTCCTCTCAAAGAGAGGGAGTGGGCTATAATCCACGTGGGTCCGGTGTGGATTGGTAGATGTCAAACAAATTTTTGTTTCTAGTATACTTCCGGTTTCCTCAACATGGTTTCCTTCACCGTTTTGAGAGCAGTGGTGTTAAAATTCCAAAGAACTTTACAAATTGGTACAAAATCCGTCTAATATTATTATGTGAAAGTCAGTATAATCTATCTATTTAAATAAAAGAGAAAGTATGTATGTATGTATGTTCCTTATTGACTCCAAAACGGCTGAACGGATTTTAATGAAATTTTCAATCAATCTTTAGATTGACCCAACGGATAATCCTGTAAGGTTTGTGTGGCGATCGGAGCATTTCTTTATGAATTTTGAACGCGGGTGAAACCGCGGGCAGAAGCTAGTATAATATAACAACCAAACCCAAACGTGTTTATGAATCAATTACTCCTAAATAGCTGAGCAAGTTTGGATGCAATTTGGAAAACAGGTAGACCATTGATTGGAGCATAGGATACTTTTTATCATGGTAGAACTTTCCTCTAGGATAATTTCCGACTTCCACGCAGGCAAAGGCGCTGACAAAAACTAGTTAACCATAATAATATTTCATAACAACCACATAAAACTATATACCAAACGTGGCCAGACCAAATCACTCTTAATACCAATAAAAATAACCCACCTTTATGGTATCAATAAACCAGTATCATAGCGAAACTCGCCATAATTGAAGATTCAATTAAGCTTGCAAAATATCCCCCAATCTTTTATGTACAGAAGAAGAATCGCAAGTAAATTGATATTAGGTAGCAGCCCCTAAATGTACTTGGATTCCGGATTTTATGGGCTCATAAAAATACCCCATAGAACACACTCGTAGGTAGCATTAAGGTAACATTTATTTAAGGGCCTGGCCGTACCCGCTATCTTAATGAAGAAGTAGTGTAGTTGACTGTACATAAGATACCTACATAATTTAGTAGAGATATTTTACGTCTAAGCATTTTACAAAGAACGTTATTTGTTATAGAATCTGTGACGTCAGAGTATACAAAGTGAATGTTTAAAGGGTATTTAGCCTTGATAGCCTAGTGGTCGGTATACTGCTGAGTGTGCGGTCCTGGGTTCGGTTCCCGGTTGGGCTTGTGGGTTATTGGGTTTTTCCACCTGGAATATCTTAGTAACAGCCCGGAGGTTGATAGCAATAACATCGCCCAGTAATACAATCAATCTGCCTAGCATTTTCCCAACTATATTGTGGCCGGCTTCCAGTCTAACCGGATTCAGCTGAGTACCAGTGTTTTACATGGAGCGACTGACTATCTGACCTCCACAACCCAACTGGGTAACACGATACCTCTTGGCGAGACTGGTGTCAGATTTTAAATGTAGCGACTGCCCATCTGACCTCCACAACCCAGTAACTGGGTAACACAATACCCCTTAGCAATACTGGTGTCAGATCTCGAACTTCTGAATACCCGTAACGACTGTCAAAGATCTTCAAATGACAGCCAACACAAATGGCTTAACTTGCTTGCCGAGGCACGGCGGAATCTCAGTATATTGAAATGGTCACCCATCCACGGACCGACCTAGACAAGCGTTGCTTTAACCTTGAAGATCGACCCGTTCGGCTGTTATTATTTACCCACGAGCCCCTCTCCCAGTAATACACGACATTTAAATATAACTGACGAAATATGGGTGTATGCTCTGACTATCTAAAATTATGTATTCGTAAGCATTCCACTTCCTTCTTTGACAAATCTTTCACGATTCAAGCAGCACGGTTGTGGAATGTATTACCTATTGAAGTGAGACGTGCTCAAACACTGCCAACGTTCAAGAAAATGGTGAAGGAGCATTACCTTTCACTATAACTTTTATTATTCTCCTTTCTCTGTTATATATTTGATATGTATTTGTATATTAAGTAATATTGTATGTTATTAAGTCTAAGTAATATTTATTTTGATATTTTGATATTTTGTACACTGACAGCCCTAAATTCTTCTCCTATCATTCAGTTCATCCAAAGGTTGTCTGTAAGAGATTGCCTAGTGCGATAAGACCGCCCATTGTACACTTGTATATTTGAACATTTGTCCTGTATGTTTTTTTGTGGTGTACAATAAAGTATATAATAAATAATAATAAATATCCCTTGGGGGAATAAGGCGTGATGTTATGTTATGCCTTAGAGAAAAACAAACTTCAATGGCAAATGAAGCTTCGTTTGTAGACTTTCTTTAAAATTCTAAGCGTTCTGAATAAAATCAGAATACGTGAAAAGATTTATAACATAAAAAGCATACAACATCATCTGCCTAGCCTTTTCCCAACTATGTTGATGTCGGCTTCCAGGCTAACCGGATTCTGCTGATTACATGGGTGCGGTGTTTTACATGGAGCGACTGTCTATCTGCCCACAACTCCACAGCCCAAAAACTGGGTAACAGCGGTACCAAAAGCATACACTAATGAATAATAATAATGTAGAAACACAAAAAGAAATGTATTTTTCTCTTTATTATTGAACTTTGCCTCTCAAAGCAGACTGAAAACTCGAAGCCATGCATATTACGAAGATAATTGGAATCGAGTGACTGATTGCGTTTGCTTATCCACAACTTTTATGAGCTTAACCGTCGTAACGAATGATATGTTAATTATTACTTTTGCCCAGTTTTCGAGAGGCTTAAGCATCTGTCGAGACCAATATATTTTTCCTTCAGCAAATCTTCGAGGATATAAACTTTCCAGCAAGTGTAATCTATGTTATACATTTAGGCTATCTTTTCCTTAACACACACATTTGCACCCCACTCACATTTACACCCTCACTCACACAGATGCACCCTCTCCTCGTATTATATTATAACCTGGTTCCCGAGAAGGGTTCCCGTATAGATTTTGCGGTGAGCTTACATTACGTTGAATGTGACGTCACACAAAGGGACGGGAAATCGGTCTATGAGCCGTGAGGTATTCAGTCCGTAAAGTACGCGTAAGTACTGGGTCTGAGATCAATGTTAAACGGCTCAATAGATGGGACATTACCTTAAATATTTGAGGGAAAAAGCGTAAAATGTTTTTAGTTAGTTGTTACTAACTGATTACTTATCGCTATTGATTGGAAGATACTCGTAAGATAGGATCTTAATATCGTCTCTTAATTTTGTATGAATTTCTATTCATTTTAGTACAAAAACATTAAACGAAGCATAAAAGAGTATATAATGGTTGTAGCATGGGCAAATTACGAAAGTATATTTTGTATATTATATAATATGTAAAAACAAAATAAAGAATTTTATTTTTTACCACAGACGCCACCATGTCAGTTCGACTTCAGGAACAGTCCCTGGGAATCCGTCCTTCTGCAGTGAGGTGTGAGACAGGGAGGCGTCATATCTCAGAAACTGTTCACCGCTGCACGGGAGGATTTCTTCAAGCTTCTGCCTAGCCCGCATCAACGTCAATGGCGAGTACATCACTTACCTTCGGTTTGATGACGATATAGTGGTTATGGCGGAGACCTTGGACGTCATCAGTACAATGCTCTAAGAACTCGATAGAGCTTCCGAAAGAGTGGGTCTTAGGATGAACATGGACAAAACCAAGGTGATGTTGAATGCCCATGTTACACCCACTCCTATCAAGATTGGAGACTCTACACTCGAAGTTGTGGACGACTATGTCTACCTGGGACAAACGATCTAGTTGGGTAGGGCCAACTTCGAGAAAGAGGTCAACCGTCGAATCCGACTCGGCTGGGCAGCGTTCGGGAAGTTGCGCGGTATCTTCTCGTCCAACTTACCACAGTGACTCAAGACAAAAGTGTATGACCAGTGTGTGTTGCCAGTATGACATATGGCTCTGAGACGTGTTCGCTTACAATGGGCCTCATCAGAAAGCTAACAGTCACTTAAAGGGCATTGGAGAGGGCTATGCTCGGCGTTTCCTTGCGTGATCCAATCAGAAATGTAGAGATCCGCAAGAGAAACAAGGTTAACGACATAGAACGAAGAATTGCCAAACTTAAGTGGCAGTGAGCTGGGCACATTGCTTGCAGAACGGATGGCCGATGGGGCAGAAAAGTTCTGGAGTGGCGACCGCAAACCGGTAGACGTTGCGTTGGAAGGCCTCCCACCATGTGGACCGATGCCCTGGTGAATGTTGCGGGGATCCGCTGGTTGCGAGACGCACGGGACCGGTCAATGTGGCGACGCTTGGGGGATGCCTATGTCCAGCAGTGAACGTTTTTCGGCTGATATGATGATGATGATGAAGTACATTTACAAATATTCTCTTAATATCCCTCGGCAAACTTAGTGTTTACAATTTTTTCTAGTTTTTCTATCAGTTGCCCTTTGCACTTGGTGCAAACCGGACGTTCTCAGTCAGCTTGGAAGTCTCATAGAAATCCGACGACAGACGAAACCCGAAGTTTGCCAATGGACATTAAGAAAATAGTTGTACTGTACCTTCCGTTCGTAGTAGACAGCGTAGACAGTCTCGATTTTCGTCCGCTAGTACCATGACATACTATTAAAAAACAACTGGAATTTATCAATAGTCTCTATAATTGTGCCCTTTTGGTGGAAATGTTTGGCCGTTTAATATGGGACTTAAACATAACTAACGAAATGGGGGTGTACTGTAGCCTACACCCTATAGTGTTGTATAGGTACACCACTACCAAACCCTTTGGTAATAAAGGCGTGATCTTAAGTTTGTATGAATTTTTATACCTAAAATAAAAATAAAATACTTTAACGTGACACTTAGTAGGTCAGGTGGTATTTTATCTAGCAGTATAAGTAATAGTCTAGCCGTAGAGGCAAGATATAAGTAGGTGCCACTCTAAACTAGCGGCAATAAATTGTACGAACACTTTATTTTGAAACGGTGTCTTATAATGTGTGATATGTGTCTCGTTCACTCCTCTCTTAGAGCACTTATGGCGCTTACCTAAGCTTATTTGAGAGCTCAGGTTTTTTTACTGTCAAAATTTATGATAATGGGCAAGCTGTGGAGTAAGTTTCAACCATCTTATTCGTCATCGTTTTCTTTAACTGGATATATTCGGTGATAGGACCTAAAAACGGATCGGAATGCCTTACCAGATTAAATATTTCTAACAATGTGGTGGTAACAAGAAAAAAGGCACAGATAATATAATACAAGCATACAGATGCCTCATCCCATACAAAGAAACCGTGGCGACGTAACTAGCGTTTTTCGTCTGATTAAACTGTTTTTTTTTTCTAAGTACATCGATCGCATTCGGTTCCATTCCACGGATATAGATGGTGCTAGCAGCGACTTGCAAGTTAAAGGGTTTACTCGGTTTGTGTTTTTATTTTTAATACAGTGACGATTTGTTTTACAATATTTTTTGCACGTTTTTACAGAACAAATTTGAAAAATCGAGTGGGTGTCTCAAAACTTTAAACCGCGCCATCAGTTACTATGCTACTTTTTATGCCGGGAATATGTTCCCTTGGGATAATTTTCGGCATTCAAGCAAGCGAAGCCGCTGGCAGAAGCTAGTCAATAATAAAAAAGTTGACTCACAATCACGAAGTACCATGTTTATTATATGTAGCAGAAGAGTGTCATTCTGAATTTCGACAGTTAATTATTTCGACAGAGTCTCAATTTCGAAAAACAGTAGTTCGACAACTCATTGCTTCGACAGAACATATATTCGACTTAGCATAAGTATTGTTGGAAATAAGTCTATCCAAAAACTAACAGAACAACACTGAAAACTCTATTATATAAACCAGAAATCCATTTCCAAGTCCGTTTGCCTTCAACGCTTCATTAAATTTTCATCCACACACATAAACGCTTATACACGTACCTATATACCTTTAATTAGTTACCGCAAAATGTTCCACGCTAAATTAACAATGCATGTACAGTGGAGGTATATGCCCCTAACAATAACTACAAACAAAGCGATCGATTCTAACCGAACAACTCTATTGTGAGCACTGATTACAAACGTTTTCATAAGCTACCCTCATCACTGGGTTACAGTAACTAGCCGTCGGCTTAACTCTTAACAAATGCCTTTCGAATTGATGACCTAGAAAAGTCGAATCTTAATCCGTGATACGAGGCTTCATAAATATTCAGTGTCGTTATTTCACCTCGGCGGATGTCGATCCTGAGACGCGGGGGGGAGATTGTGTTTATGTTTACAGGGGAGGGGGGCACCCAGCTGAGAGACCCGTCCCCTGCACCCCGCGCCGCGTGCTTCTCCCCCGCCACAGACTGCGGAAAATCGATAGCGCTGCGAGCGCCGCAGACCTCCGTGCGGATGCTTTACCGAATGACGTGCCTTTGATCCTAACAAGCCTGGACTGTCCAGCTTAGACGGCCACAACACTTAGCCGATAGTACCTCTCTGACAACAACAATCAACGATGACAAAACAACAATCACATTATCCACTCGGGTTGCTATTTTTATTCGCCAAATTATCACTCTATTTTCGTTTAATTTTCCCAACGAGTTATCTTATGAAAATAAATTGAATGCCGCGAAAAACCGCTTATGATGCCATTAAGAATAATTTCGGAGGGGCTTTCGTTAAGTCCTTTTGGCTGCCGAGGTCCTATTACAACTCCAATAATGTCAATTTCGATTTTGTTTATTTGAGTCGAGTATTTGGCACGTGCTTACACAGACTATTGACTAAACAAGTAACTATCAGTTTCTAGAATAAGTAAATAACTTATGTAATCGTTTTAATATTGCGTAAATAATAAAAAAAAATAGTTTAGTTCTCATAGTGTGCCTCTCAGCTTGTATAATAAAAATATCAAGATCAATATTTATTTTTCTACGAAACTTACGGACACACGGGGCAGAAAGGCCAAACTTCGAAAAATGTATTAAATACCGTTTCTAGAAAGCTGTGTCTATATAAAAATAGATGATTGAAGAAATGTTATTTTGATGGAACTAGATTTATTCATATTCGTGAAGCTTTGAGACGTACCTAATTCGAAGATTGAAGGTATGTCTAATAAAAAATTAAAAGGAACTTTCCTTAGAACTTTGAATAATAAATCGTTATTTGTATAGAGGGTTCGACATTGCGTATTAGACAAGCAATATAAGTAGATATGAATCACCCAAGATTGACTTGTAAAAAATACGTATTTAAGTATTTTTAACCCCCGACGGAAAAAGAGGGGTGTTATAAGTTTGAGGTGTGTTGCTGTGTATCTGTGTATCTATGTGTCTGTGTATCTGTATATCTGTGTGTCTGTCTGTGGCATCATAGCGCCTCAACGGATGAACCGATTTTGATTTAGTTTTTTTTTTGTTTTAAAGGTGATTGTATCGAGAGTGTTCTTAGCTATGTTTGAATAAAACCGGTTCAGCCGTTCAAAAGTTATGCGCGTTTTACTGTTTAGATCGTGATGTTTTCGCAAGATAAATGTGTCGGGGTTTTTTTAAATTTTGAAATTTTACTTGTTACAAAATACCTTCAGTATTTTACTTAATTGAATACTTATGTAAATACTCGTTATATTTAATTAAACATTACGGAACTCTTTCTCAGTAAATATTGACAGAAACGATACTGAAAACTGCAATCCAAGTTCGAGCATGGTTCAAGTTTTTTTTTGAAAGCTTTAACAAATAGCCAGCTGCCACAGAATTAACAAGAGCAACACACAACTCATACAGCTATTTAAACTGCCTGAAAGGTGGCACATTTCGCTACTCTGTGACATACAATAGAGTCCCGGTAAATAGGTCAAGCGAATTTAATAATTTCACTGTCTTTCACGTGAGGGATGCCTATCTGAAAGCGTCTCCAGCAATTAATGTCATTTTAGTCTTTGAGATAACTGTATTTTCTAAGTTAATGGAGAGAGAGTGGGTAGAGTGAACGTGGCGGAAATTCGCGTGGGAATGGCGTATATTTCTGTTGGACATAAGATATTTTAAGAATGAGAGAGTAAAGACCATACAAGGGTGATGACTCATTCTTAAAACATCTGTACAAAACATGTTCTTTATTTTTCAGTAAAATTAACAGAATCTAAAAATATTAACCATGGCCACATTACATGGATGGATAGAAATTGTACACAACATTGTACACTTTGCTGTTATAGTTTCTGTTAAGTAAACTGTTGGTGTAGGGTTACGCGGCGCAACACACCTTTCCATTTCAGGGAAGGAATTCTGTAATTAACTAATGTTTCAATTCGAGTACTGTGTATTTGCACGATTATTGCAAGTTTATAAAAAATCGTGAGAGTGTAAACTCTTCGTAAATAGTGCTCAGAACGTTTCATTTACAATAAAACGTATCAACCAACATTCGTTAGTATGATTATTGGGACAACCTAATACACACAAGATAGACAAAAATTGTTTCAAGATATTTTGACTATAAAATTTAGGTAGGTCAACAGCTGGAGAATGTGAAATGGTAGATTGTAAAAATGGTTTGGTTGTATTTGGACTGATTTGCCCTATCCCCTCGTACTAGTATACAACTGTAACACGAGCGGATAGTCTTACCAACCTTAGAACAACAGATTCCCACAAGGTTCGTTACACGTCACATAATTAAGCAGCAGATTGATTACATAATATATAGGTAATAATCCTTAGTACAGTTATATTCATTAAGTTACATGATTTGAATTGTCTGTGTTGTTTTGTGTTTGGGTATAGGACAAATATGTTTTATGTATGTTTCTGTATGTGTGCTTTATTATTGATGTGAATTGTTTTTACCATTTTTTTTGTGCTTCAAATATTTATCCAAAGCTTTTTTGCATGTTTGGCTGTCAATATTCTTTAATTTTACATTTTTACTTACTTTGTTGTAAAGGTTAGGAGCGAGATCATTGTGAAATGTGTGTGTAAAAGATGTTCTATATTTGGGTATGTTATAAACTATATATCTTATCGTCACCCATTTCAAATGAGGACTTCCAGTTCAGAGGAGTAAAATAAGTGTGTCGGATAAGTGTACTTTATTCGAAAAATAACTTAAAGTATCATGCATTGGGCTCACGTAGCTTAATGCCACATACATTTATAATAGTTTTAAAAATATAAATTAACTTTCTTGCACGATTACTTATTTTCGTGACGTGTTCCTTCCAGTTTAAGTTTAGGTCTACTATCACACCGAGATATCTTATGGAATTCGTTCTGGTGATTGGGTTACAATGACAGCTAGGTACTTGGATTGTTGCAATTGTAAGTTTACATCATTATTGAGTTAGGAGAAGGTTGAGTTCTGTTGTTAATCATACATTTAATCAATTTAGTATTGTAAAGATTAAGTGTCAACAAATGATTGTCCAGCCTCATGGCTGATAACATGGTAGCATCATGGTTACTAAAGCAAAACCTCAATTTATTGCTTGAGTTAAATCTTTCCACGTGTTGGAGCTGAAACACTGTGTCATTTACAAATTTTAATGTTTATTATTTGACCATTTTGTAAAAGCAAATTGCAGAGCTTATTAATATACACACATCAACACGGTCTAGGGATATTTCATACTCAATTAAATAACTCGAAAAGTACTGGCCGCATTGGAATCTTTTATACACCGATTTGTTTGTAATTTATCTCAGACTAATTCCAAATTCAAATTTTTGAAAATTCTTTTGTTTCGGTGGCATAAAAATGTCTTGATGTGTAGGAGATGGAATTTTCATTTGTGCGAAATTTAGAAAACAATACGAATTACGTTTAGTTACAGTTTTTTTTTATTTTTAAACGAAAGATAAAGTTAAAATTGAGGTATTGTAGCCATGCAACGCCAACATTTGACGAGGGCGGAGATGTTACGACCTGTGGGAATGCTGGAAGATGGGTCTGTTCAGCGTAATGTTGCTGAGGCCATAGGGACCCACCAAAATGTAATTTCAAGATTGTGGACATGCTATCGTGCCACAGGTGAAGTAGCGGAGAGGCACCGGGGGCCAAGTCGCATCACTACCCCCAGACAAGACCGATTTTTGCAAATTACTGCGCGAGCTTAACCAAATGCAACGGCGACTCAATTGGTCCAAAGGCTGCGAGTGGAACACCAAGTGCTTGTGAGTGACCAAACTGTAAGAAGGCGACTGCATGAAAGCAATCTACACTCTCGTAGACCACTCCGGGTCCCACCTTTACGGAGAGGCAATCGTGGACGACGATTAGAATGGGTTCGGAACCACGAGGACTGGGGCCGTGAGCAATGGTCCAATGTGCTGTTCATGGATGAATTCAGGTTCGGCTTCCATCCATATTCATGAAGGACGCGTGTTTGGCGAGTTCCTGGACGATGGAGCCGTCTTCAGAACCCTCAGGAAGTTCACCCATACCAAGGAGGAACAATTATGATTTGGGCAGGAATTCGTCTTGGAGGACGGACGGATCTCGTTTGGGTGCGGGCAATATGACGGCAGAACGATGCGTCCAACAGGTGCTGGGGCCCGTAATCTTGCCCCACAGAACACAAATGGGGCAAGATTTCCTGCTCATGCACGACAATGCCCGGGCACACACGGCCTTAGACTGGCCTGCTCAATCGCCAGATCTAAATCCCATTGAGCATGCGTGGGATATGCTGCAAAGAAGAGCTCTGAAGGAAGTTCCTGAAAATCTAGCTACAGAAGATCAACTTTTTGCGCACCTCAGAAGGACATGGGACAATATTCCGCAGCAAGACATTGACAACCTTGTTCTGAGCATGCCGAATCGTTGCCGATGTGTTATGAACATCATGGGCGCTTTCTCAGACTACTAACGTCAAGTTTATAAACACCAATTAAATGATTTTTCTATTTTTTTCAGATTTTACTCATAAATTAAAAGTTAATTCATATACGGTTTCCGTCTATTCTTTATTTTTTTCAATAAAATCCTGAAATTTTAATCGAAGTACCTTAACCATTATTAAAAAATGGTAGAATATTAAATAACGTATCTTTTAAATATATACATGTCCTATAAATAATTAACACATTGATAGTAATTCGCTTTTTTTAAAATATCCCTAGACCGTGTTGATGTGTTTATATTAAAAACAGTGAACGACCCATTACACTGCCTTGAGGTACTACGAAGGTAACATTTTCCTCATGACTTAAACTATTATAATTTTGTATAACCTTTTTTTGGATTGTCAAGTAATCTTGGAAAAGTTGGAGAGGTATTCCTTGAATTCCTAAGGTCTCGAGTTTGTTCAGAAGGATTGGTACAGAAACGGTGTTGAAGGCCTTTGCTAGTTCTAGGAATATACCTAGAAACTTCTGTTCCCTTTCCATGTTTCCGATTTTTTCTCTGAGCCCAAACTGATTACCTGAGAGAAGTTTATGAATTTCTAGGTAGTGTTTTAGCCTCTTATTTATAATTTTTTCTAGATTTTTTTAGAAACTAGGCAGTGGAGTAATTGGTCTATAATTCGACACCAAAGTCTTGTCTCCTGCTTTAAAACTTAATTTAACGCTTAACCAAATCAGTTATTATATAATCTCCACATGGTGTAAATGACAAAAGCTGTGTTACATAAATGGTAGACTGCAAGTCAATCATCGAAGCGTACAGTACGACCTATTTCCCTCCGTTGGCTCTCAGAGCTCGTGAAACGCCAACAGGCCAACACCAAACATTGGCAACACTATATTGGTACACAATAGGTTTTTCGAACTGGTCAGTGACTCGTCAATGTACATTGTTGTGTAGCCAATATTGGACAAAGGTTCGTAGGCCCAGACAGACAGTGATGGCGATATGAGAGTGGAATAGTGTTTTATGCCAGCAGATAAAAGCTCGCGCAGACAGGTGTGATGCTCAGTGCGTCAATCATGTTTCTACGAACATTAAAAAACATCTTTAAAAATGGCTAAATGCAAATGATATCATTATTGTCACTCTCGTGTGGAGCCTGTCTGCGGGTTTTCAGTACAAAATATCAAGTGGAATGCCTACTAAATACGAATAAAACAAAACTCTAAATGTTTTATAGCCATGTTTTGCCCAGCAATTGATAGAATAAACAATAAAAGCTGCCGGTTTCCCCTTAAATACTAAAATCCGGGTACATTTTATGGACCCAAATTAATAATGTAATCTAGAACGTAGATTCGTTAGTTCTATTTATAACTTTAATATTTACGCAGTAACTAAAAGACACGATCAAGTTGAAAGTGTAGGTATATTGGCTCTGAAATCGATAGCAGGTTCCTATGCAAACAAATCTCTTCAAACGATATTAATATTATTTTGTATTGATATTGTGTCTACGTCAGCTTTGAATAGAAATATCAGATAAGATGAATCAATATCAAATTGACACGTGAATGGGTTTCTACAAAGATAATTGAGTATTAAAATTCAATATTAAACAAAGTTCAAAACGTGAACTCGTAAAAAGGTTTATTCACGCTTCAAAAAACATTGTATAGCTCATCCCATTAAAAATTCATAAAATTCGCATTAAAAATTCAAACTCTTCCAAAAGTTCGATAGTGAGAAGCGATCAATTGCATGCGAATCCGTGGGAACGAAAAATGCAGTAGCGAAAAAATTGCAACGTATCCGCTGAAATATGTCGAAGCGTTTAGATCGCAAGCCGCCCGTAAACTCGAGATTTCGTCCGATATAAATCTTTCAAGTGGAGATGAATTCGCCGGGACTGCGAAATGATACATAAAATATTCATCCACGTTCAGAAATGCAAGCATCTGTTTTTCATTCTGTAAAATATTTTCGATCTTACGTTTTTTTTCTAATTTACTCTTTTAATCCGCGTTGCTATAAATTTTGAGTGTAATATGTTTTTTATGGTTCATAACAGAATTTTAAACAAGGAACTTGTTTACTTCCAACTTAGAGACTTTCACGATGGCACGATGCAGATTAAATTGCGTCGATAGGGATATCGTACAAGTATTTTCTAAGGAAATTACAAATGCAAACCGGTCTAATTGCATCGCATGGACGCACAAGTGTACGTACTTGCAATTTCACCTAATAAAAATCGCAAAACGGTGTGATATAATTCGAAACGCGTCGAGCCATCAGAAAAATCGCTTAATATAATCTTACCAAAAGGTGTTTTATAACGGGTACATACCTGAAAAAATAACAGAACCATTAGTTAGTATTTCATGGTACAATCAATCAAAAACATAATGCCCTGGCAATGAAGTAGGTGGAATTAATATAAACATTTATAGCAATATTCTTTCAAGGTCAGTCTATTGTGGCTACTATGAATGGATTTTTGGAATATGTTAGCCAGTAAACTACGGTAAATGAATGCGTTACGGAGAAGGGATTTATTAAAACCTAGTCCTTGTGTTGCCAAGTTATTAGGTTTAATTTAGCATATTGTTCTTGACTTATATACGTTCAATGATATTCAAATAAACAGATACGTTATACACTCACAAAACAATTGAAAAAAGTGTGCCGCATATAGCGGCAGCACACATACACACTTTTCATTCATCTAACATTAAAAAATATTTATTTTAATCAATAAATAAATAAATTACAAATACACACGATGGCATTTATTTTATTTTGTTTTTTTTTTCAACAAAGCCTATCGCTCTTCGCCATGCGTGACATAAACTAAAGATTAAAGGTCACAATTGTGACCTATTCGTGTCTTCAAAATGCGCGCGCTCATAACATATCTGTTTATTTGAATATCATTGTATACGTTGAATAAAATCTGGTTAGAATTTATTTTTCATCTCATTTTTTTGCTAACCAAGTTAGAAGCAAATTAAAAAAATATCCCCTGTTGGCCAGTATTTTGTTTGACCATAAAATACGATTGAATTTGTCTCATTTCCACAGCCAATATACTGCTATTCATAGTTCCTGTAGGTCCTGCCTTTAAACCCCACACAAAAGGCTTCAGGCTCTATAACGTATGCGTAGGAAGAGACATTGAGTTATTATGTTACACTGTTTGGTCTTGGCACACGTGTGGATATACATCCTAGTCGGTTTTGGTTCGTTACGAAGCAAAGTGAGTAAAATCATCATAACTGTGTTTAGTCGCTTATCATGTTTGTAAAAGATAATCTCTTCAATTAGAAAAGAAAAATTGTACGATAGGAAGCAATTATATATTGATTTTGCACTAATACTATTGGCCTTTTTTTTTAGCGGTAGGCTCGCGTTTGACCACTACCTCATCTGATGGTAAGCGATGATGTGGTCTATGGTGAAGGATACTTCTTATTTCAATAGAACGCATGGTATTTTTAGGATAGGCCCCGAGAAAAATATTGTTAGGATATAAATTGCATGGGCATGCATCAAGTGAAAGAAAATAAGAGCTTTTACCAAGGATCAATCCCCTGAAGTGCCCGAAAGGTGGATTCACGCGACACACTTTGGCTTTTTAATTATGATATACGGCATTCAAACGCTTAAGGTTGCCCTAGTCGACGGCACGTTAAAATGCATGCTATCTCATCCGAAAACACGTGCGAAAGAGATAGATGCTGTGATGAGCAGTAAGAAACTAGTTCGCGTGAAAATTAGTACTTTTGCAAATTTGTATCGAAATGGATGATGATTTAGGAAGAAAACGAGAGCACGAAATTTTATAAACCGACCTTTGGGAGACTAGATATCATTAAAAAACGACTAAATGTATATTTTCAAAATAAAATTATTTGCATTGTTGAACTACTAATCTATCCCTGTATGATGGCTGTTATGCAATTGTCCTTCTTCTTATGGTATTTATTTCCGCCCAAAGATGCCTTAAAATTAGTGTTGAAATATGGAACTTTCGACGCTAATAACTTCCAATTTTTTTTAACTTTTTTGTTTCCTTACAGAGACAGATAATGAGACAAATTGATATCATTTTTTATTTAGAACGTACATCGTCAAACAGTGGAGTAATCGCCAGATAACGTTTGTATGGAAGAATGACCGACTATTGTAACCTTAAAAGACAAAAGCTCGAATGTACTGGGAACCATTTCCAGTAACCGACCTAGACTGAAATATTTATTCGTTTCGATAAGACCTATATCACCACAAATCTCAGAACGACTTTAACCCTATCTCAGAAACTTTTAGCAAGCAATTACTCCGGTCAGTGTCGTGGGAAAGATGGATTGTACGAATTACATCGAAGCCTTTCTAGAGAACATCTGAGGGGTGTGGGGAGCGAACATAGTGATGTAGATTTATGAGGAGTGGAGACTCGCGAAGGCTGTCCCTACACTTTATAGGGGCATATACTGTATATAGCACATTGGATGTGTATGTTCTATGGGACCATAAATCACAGTACAAAATGGGGCTCCACTTAACGTTTTGTCGCGGAGATCGGTTCTGGGTTAGATGTGTTGAGGAATGATAATAATAATAAATGTTTGTAGATTTGACGCATGTTTTTGCGTGCATTTGTCGTTGTAGAGTAACGTTCCTTTTGGGCATAAAACAGCTGTTGAATGTGATGATCTGGGAAGGAATTTGTGCTAATAAAAATACTGTAGGTTTCCTTTGATGCAAGACTACTTAATAGTAGCCTAAATTGTTGGTCTATTTTCTTTTATAACACAACCAACTAGCTTAATTCCTACTGAATTGATTAAATCCAACCATTTTTGTGGTAAGTACTCGGTTAATTGTGATATACCCATTTCCACTTTGCATAACCACAGTAACTGCTTAAATCCCTTAATAGAGTCTATTGAAACTACAAAGGCTTTCCTAGAAGTCTAAATGACTGCACAATAAAAGAACCAGCGCCCACAAGACCATTATCATATTTAAAATCTTTTTCTAACAGAATGTACGCAGTTTCCACTTTACCGACCCTTGGCATTTAAGACTTAAAATGTGGGTACTTGCTACCTAATTGGCTAGCCATTCGGAAAACGGTTTTCGATTAAAAATAGGCCGGCCACACGCGAAAAGGTAGTTGTAAATGTGAAGGTAAGCTGCGCAAATGTATGTAATAAATAATTAATGTCGTGTACAAGTGGTTTTTTCGTATCATTTCGTGGAATATAATTTACTTAGCGACGTAATTTATTGCTTTGGCATTGAACTAGAATTGTGTTTGCTTTGAATATGTACATATAATAATGTTGTTATTCGATCCATTTTTCCATATGGGATATAAGAAATGAAGGCGTATATTTCCTTTAGATGTGTGTTAGTAAACATGAGCGTCCTAATTTATTGCTTTAAGGAATTATTCTATTATTATAAAGCTTAGGTAATATATTTTTCCAACAGACACGCACTGTGGAAAGCGAACACTTCGACAGTTAGATTAGAATAGTATAGAAAATATTTATTCGACACGGATTGAAACAACACCAACAATCACAAATCTATAGGAAAAAAACACAATAAAACATGATAAAAACATAGTAATAGCATTATCATCATCGCTATTAATGTTCCCACTACTGGGACACAGGCCTCCTCTCTGTGAGTGGGAATGGGTCGTAATTTACCACGCGGGCCTAGTGCGGGTTGGTGGATGTCACATGTCTTCGAATTTTTGGTTTCAACCAAAGCTGATTCATATCTTGTATTTTACCTTGTGCCAATCATTATTAAGTTACTGTGTGTCAACCTGGGGAACAGCAAACAAAACAAATTTGCTTAGGTTGGAGAGAGCTCAACGAGCTATTCTAAAGATAGCGTACATGAAGCCCTGGCGATATTCAACTGATGCTCTATATTCGGATTGTAGCGTCCTCAGAGTGAGGCAATTGTTTATAGCTTCGGCTCTGATGCGCTTTCACAGGGATGCCAATGAACTAGCACGCCATTCATCCAGAACGTTAAAATGGGATCGACCTAGAGTTCACTCTTCCTTTACACGTAGATCTTTCGCATTTCTTGGGCCCTACCTCTATTCAAAATTCTACTATCACGATAAAACTATTATCTCCTTAACTTACAGACGTCTAAAAATTGTTATATTTGAATGGCTGCATCCCCTAAATTATAACCAAACAGAAGACCTTTTACAAATACAGTCGTAGAATTGGGATATAAATAGCAAAAATACCTACCTACCTATATACTTAACACTCACCCCTACATACTCCACACTCCACATAATTATACTCATACACATTCACTCACCAAAAAGCAACATAAACTAAATTCAAAGAATAAAATAATAACATCTATTTATCTACATTACAATTTAATTTATTTTTAGACTGGACCCCACAACACAGGGTATCCTAGTGTTGGATCCAGGGAATTTGTCAATAACTAGCACTTAAGGGTTTCTATGTTATGTATTATTGTTTTAATATTGTACTGTGCAAAAATGAACGGAATAAAATAATTTATTATTATTATTAAGTACAAATTAAAATTAAGTTACAATTTGGTCAAAGTTAAAATATAATAAAATGCTAATAATAAAATGAACTCAGCATTTATTGGGCGTTTGTTATCCAGCACTGATTTTGAGTTTACACCGTAATACGGGTTCCGTTTGAGTTGCAAAATTGTCAAGCCATCTCGTAACTATAGGAAAATATTGATTCAACCTAACTTTAAATAATGTTATATATTTTAAGCACTAAGACTCGTTAAAGCAACCATTGTTTATGTGTGTCAAAGAGTTGGAGCTATGTATGAACTATAGCAACAAGCTTTTTTCACAACGGAATCATAAGGATTTTTTGGCGGGAATTTTTCGAGTGAAGTTTAGCGGCTGTTATAATTATTTGCAAATTGATACCTAGTGGATATTGTGGTACATAATTGGTGTAGTTTTGTGTCTCAACTGTGTACGCAACTAGACAATATGTGAAATCATTGATAGATGCGATCTCGAGATAGTGGAGCGGAGAATTTTATTGCAGGATTTAATACCTCCGCAAAGCTTACTGGGAAGCCTGACTCGATACAATTTGCTGCCAAATACTCCAAATGACATTAGAACCTGTTACATCCACATCCGCATTCTACAATGTTAAAACTCATCTATGTATCCGACTGAAAGACTTGTATCTATGGTCATGAAAAAATAATTGAAAAAAAACCGGCCACGTGCGAGTTGGACTCGCGCACGCGCACTTAAATATTTATTTTATTCTGTTTTTAGTATTTTTTGTTATAGCGGCAACACAAATACATCATCGGTGAAAATTTCAACTGTCTAGATATCATGGTTCATGAGATACAGCCTGGTGACAGACAGACAGATAGACGGACCGCGGAGTCTTAGTAATAGGGTCCCGTTTTTACTCTTTGTGTACGGAACCCTAAAAACGGAATCATGATCGTCACATTACGGTCCCTGCAACACCAAACATACAGCCAAAACCAATCGGAATGCGTGTTGATTATTAGAATAGGCATTCCCTAACGACAGGTCATTGCACCGAGCTTCGAGGAAACTCGCTTTCATCGGAAGTAAACATTTTCAAATGAATTGTCAATAAGCCGGAATTCTGGGAATATACACTGAAGAACACACAAATTATAAGAATGACGGTTGAAATACAAACATGGCTTTTGATGTTTGAAGTATAAACATTACATTTAATTTATCTAAAGTTACATAATTTTTAGGATTCATACCCTACTACTAAGACTCCACTGTCCGTCTGTCTGTCTGCCTGTAATCAGGCTGTATCTCATGAACCGTGATAGCAAGACAGTTGATTTTTTCACAGATAATGTATTTCTGTTAAAATACAAAAAAAAAGAATAAAATAAATATTTAAGTGGGGCTCCCATACAACAAACATGTTTTAATTGCCGTTTTTTTGCGATAATGGTACAGAACCCTTCGTGCGCGAGTCCGACTCGTACTTGCCCGGTTTTATTTATTAGGTACACATTTAGCCGTTGCTGATTATGTCAAAGTTCCATAGAAGCAGGAACTGTGGAGTAAATTCAGACTGAGGGCTGGTATCTACGAATAATCCTTTAAGTCACATAATTTAAGAACTACTAACACCATCGTTAAGGATTTAGTTTTCAAAATCTTTTACCACTGTTCTTGTTCTTGAAATGTAATGTTTGTATGTCGTTTTGTGGCAATTAAATATTTTTCTTTCTTTTCTTTCTTTTTAAATCCTTCCTGCTTCCTTTTCTTCCTTATTTCTTTCTTCTCCTTATTAACCCCCGGCGGAAAAAGAGGGGTGTTATAAGTTTGACGTGTGTTGCTGTGTATCTGTCTGTGGCATCATAGCGCCTCAACAGATGAACCGATTTTAATTTAGTTTTTTTTGTTTGGAAGGTGATTGTGTCGAGAGTGTTCTTAGCTATGTTTGAATAATATCGGTTCAGCCGTTCAAGAGTTATGGGCGTTTTACTTTTTTAATCGGGATGTTTTCGCAAGATATGTGTCGGGGGGTTTATAAATTTTGAAATTTTACTTCGTTCTTTTTAGCCTGGCTTTAAAATTGAACTTAGAACCGTACTGGTTCTAAGTTCGAATTTGAAGCCAGCAGTAGCGTTTGCCACCACCAAAACAAACGAGGCATTAATAAACATTCATACATTGTTTTTTTTATATTCGACAATTAAAATTAACAATTTTGCATGCCGTAAGGTTAAATGTACCGGGACTATGTACAAAAATTACCGTCATATATGTATGCTTACAATTTTGGCAATAAATGATTCTGATTCTAAGTCAATTTAAAAAAAAAAACCAGCCACGTGCGTGTTGGACTTCGCACATTTAGGGTTCCATACCAAAGAAAATTCTGATTCATCTATATTTTGGTATTTTTTAGTAAAGTATCAATCAATCTGCCTAGCCTTTTCCCAACTATGTTGGGGTCGGCTTCCAGTCTAACCGGATTCAGCTGATTACCAGTGTTTTACATGGAGCGACTGCCTATCTGATTTCCACAACCCAGTAACTGGGTAACAAGGTACCCCTTCGCTAGACTGGTGTCAGATCTCAAGCTTCTGACTAATCGTAACGACTGTCAAAGATCTTCAAATGACAGCCGAGACCAACGGCTTAACGTGCTTTCCAAGGCACGGAGGAAACTCGGTATGTTGAAATGGTCACCCATCAACGGATCGACCTCGTCAAGCGTTGCTTAACCTTGAAGATCGACCCGTGCGGCTGTTATTATTTAGCCACGAGCTCCTCCTATTTGTTAGTAAAGTATGCGTAATAATTAACAACAGATGGCTTCAGTACTAAAAGTCATTTGGTAGTCATGAAATGTATTTTTCATAGAATCACAAAATACTAATTACGTTTTTAGAACGTAAATCTCAAACAATTTATTGCAAATCTTAATTATAAAAGAGATTATTTTTCGTTTTGCAACACTGGTTGAATATTCAACATCTTTTTTTAAAACTAAATCAAAGGGCAGGTCGTTAACTGCTTACACAATTTTCAAGTTTGGAACGAAAAAAAAATAATAGTCCCAAGGCATTGTTGGCGGCGAATTCAGGCAAAATTACAATAGGTATAGAAAGAAACAACTTCCATAGGTATTATTAAAAGACAAGAAGTCAGCCAAAGTTCTCAGCAAATGACACTTTCAATTATTTGGTATATCGATAATTGAAATAGGATTATTTTGCTTGCCGACCGTGCAAATAACATGATCATAGGGGCCATCTACATAGGCCTTTGGCACCCACAGGGTGTCTAACTGTCTATGGGTAGGCACCAAGTAACGATAAACTAATACACAATAGGGGCGAGACTGTTTGTTTGTACGAGATACCCTCTGGATAGCGATACTAATCCGATTACGAACATTATTTCACTCATAGAAAGTTACAGTATGAATGCCACCTCTTCTTATTCGTTGTCTTTATTACTGAAGGTCGTGCCCGTCTTGGAATTCTTTGACGGAGTCACTGTTTCCATGCCACTCTGTCTTCGGCTCTTCTGAAGGCAGTGGTCACCGTGAGTCCTGTGATCGCCCTTATCTGGTTTGACATGCTAGTAGGTGAACGTCCGAGCGGCGTTTACCATCTACTTTGCCCACCATAACCAGATTTTCGAGGTTGTCTGGCTGTCTCCGAGCGGTATGGCCAAAGTAACTAAAACCGATCAAAGTCCTATATTGTTCGTTCGTACGCAGCCACCTTGAGTATGCATCACAAGTCTGGAACCCTCAATACGAGATCTACAAGTCTCGTATTGAGGGCATCCAGAAAAAATTTCTTAAGTACCTTGATTGGAGGGCAAAACAAGTATCTGTAGATTATATCCACCGATGCAGAAGGTACCATTTTCTTCCACTTGACCGTAGACGTTATATTAATGACGTAAGCTACTTGTTTAATATCGCTAATGGTTCGGTCGACTGTCCTGAACTTGTTTCTAAATTAACGATGCGCACTAATCAGATGGGGCTTCGACAGCGACCACTGCTGCATGTACCTTATGCAAATACTAAAAAGAAGCACCGGTACGCACTTGAATCGTCTATTGTCTAAATTGTTAAATAAAAATTAATAAAAATAAAATGAGCTGACTTTGATCAAGTACTCGTAGCTTAGATTATAAGCAAGTAATAATTTATCTTTTTATTTATCTGTGGAAGCTTGTTATTAGCAATTTAGTTATATATTATTGTTATTATAATGTTATTAGTCTGTAAGCTTTCCTAAAATGTAAAAAATAAAAATAAGTAACTTAGGACTCGCTGGTAGCATATCGTGGATAGTCTGTATTTGATGATTAGCTGATTGAGAATGGACCTATTAGTACGGTTTGCTGTCCAAGTTGTGTTAGAAGTCGAGTGCCATAAGTTACATTTTATATGATCGTAGCATAACATTTAAGAAAGAAAGGAAGACACAAAGACTTTGCATACATGACACTTAAGAAAAATAATAATTAAAAGAAAAAGTACAAATAGAGATTTTCAACCCATCATTGGTTTGTTAGAATTTACTTAATAATAGCTGAAGTAGTTGCTCTCTTTTTGAGTCACAGAAATATTCTTGGCACTAGTCGTAACTCGTCTCTAACAAAAGGTTTTAGCTAACGTAAGTATGCTTAGATAAAATCTCTTCACCTTGTCTGTCTTTTCATGTACACAGATGACACAGTATTTATGTAAGTAAGTATCGTGGAGATCGAGCCCTAAATATTTCAAGTCCCTTGAACGAATTAAGATATTATTTATTAATAAAATCTGACGTATTCTATTAATATAATGTAAAACTCTGATTCCATTAGAAAGATATAATAAAAGACAATAGACTGACCTGAATTTTCCTTTTTGCTCAAAATAATACACATTTTTATTATCTTTGACAGCTAGCTTTCTTTTCTTTATCGCAAAAGAAAACGTGTTTTAAAAGATGTCATTAAATCAACATTCGACTCATTAGTTCTTCTTGGATTTGTTTGTGCAAATAACCACTTCCAAAAATTAGCTCTGAAACTATTGGCGACTTTCCCTCAAAGTGATTTTTGCTGTCTAAGTTTTCAGTGTACCTACTTTAAAAATGATTGGGACTGTAAGTTCCATTCATCGTCAATGTAAAATTAGGTCTAGACTATAGAAGCTCTAGACTAAATGTCATTCTATCAGCGTTGACGATGGACAAAATGCCAAAATGTAAGGAATTCATCACGTGATATTTCGATAGCGTTTGGCATTCCCATACATTATTTTCTTGCAATCACTCTGGTGACGCTTTCATTGATAGAAATTCGCTTTTCTAAGGCCAGGTCCTAGCCAACTGTAGGACACCTCTCCCTCCCGGAAAAATAATGTTCATTGAAATTTGAGCTTCGGGGCATCCTCTGTAGAAACTTTACATTCACAGCACAAATTAGCACATAGCTCGCTGTAAACGAGCTTATCGCCATCGTACCACTCGACAGCTGACGCGGTAAGCAAGTTACCGCGCGCTTCAAGCGGGCAGCCCGCGCGGTGTACGCACGCAGACTGCTCGCTTGAATCTCTTTGAAAGGAGAAAGCAGTCGGCGCGGTGACAGCTAGTTGACTGCTAGCTGTAAGCGCGTGGACCCCTGGTTGCCTGATAGCTGTCGAGACAACGAGCAATCATCTCCGTTTACGGTGTAAGGTGCGGTGTTGAAGCGGGGTCGTGTAAGTAAGTTACAACCTTTATTTAGTCTTACAACAACGGTATAAGACCTCATGATATTCGTAGCGTAATTTTTAACCAACCTACATAGCTAAGAAAATATCGAAAAATGAAGTAAAATGTAATAAATCCTGAAAAGTACTGCTAATGACCTAGAAAAGCCGATAAGAAACACAGGTCACGTAATGTTTAAGTCACCTATTTATGAACGAAAACCTTTTCAGTGTTGCTTTTTGCCTTTTGATTATGTATTCTGTACCTACACTACACGGCCAAAGCCAAAAATCTAGAAATCTGAAAAAGATTTCGTTTTTTTTTTCATATTTTGACGTAAAGGTATTTTCTACGTAAAACTAAAATTTTCTTTCATAAATGATCTTCCTACTGTGTTGGATATAAACAAGGTGACCAATTTACTTTGTGTTAATAATTTCATCACTACTGCTATAAAACCGGTGAAGGACAACATCCTGGTAATATCTGGACTTCTACAGAGGAACGAAAGCAGAAGACATGCAGCGCCGACCCCAAATAAATTGGAACCAAAACAAGATATATTTTCTTTTTTATACTTTATTAGTAAGAACAAAATTCTTAATAATTAATTACCATCTAGCCTAAAAGACTAATAAGCAATTTAACTCTAACTTAATATGTTACGTTTTAGATTATGTTAAAACTAAGAATAGTGTCTATTTGCACTTTTACACAAGTCCGTAGCACTTTCTTAGAGTCTGATATATTTGTAAAAACACTATGTTCATATGTTATATGTATAGCACAGTATTGTCACTATTATTCATTCACTTTGCACACTACACTTATTCAAAAGGTTTACTTCTTTTTAGCCTACGCACTAAGTCTGTATTGTCTAGCAGCTGGATAGCCTCAACATTCACGTGTCGATGAAGTCTGTGTTCGTGGGCTTCAGCAAATTTTTGGATGATGGTGGTGACGAATTCCGTTTTAAGGTCACGGTGAAGATCGTCATTTCTTATGTACCAGGGTGCATTTACAGCATCCCTGAGCACTTTATTTTGGAATTGTTGGATTAATTTGACATTCGTTTTGTTTAGTACAGCCCCAGTTGGATACCATACGTCCAAATTGGCATCAGTATATGCTTGTATATGGTTTGTTTATTATAAAACAAGATAATGATAACATGGTCTTCCTACGTCCATCGATGCATACCTACCTATAATGTCTAAATGCCCAAACATAAGAGATTACCTAAATTAGACCCTTGATTGCCACAGAGAACTATGTATTTGATACGAGTTTCAAACCACATTCCAGAATTCGATGAACTATGTGCAACAATTTGATTGGCTCACAGTGTGCCGACCAATCGAATCACAGAACGCCTGTGTCGCCAGCCAGCTCTAACCTAACCTATAATTCAATTCCCTTGACTCAATTAAAAGTCTTAGAGCATTCGAACAAAGAACTACATTATACTAATTGAAATAATTAAAATCAATGGTTCTTTTCTAGTACAATTCCAACTAATTTAGTAAATTGAACTAGAATTATGAAGCACTAGCATAAGTGAAATAAGTGTTTCATTATTAAATGGAGCTGAATCACTCTGTAATTTTATTTATATTTTCGTTGTTGCCAAGTCATGGTTCGAAGTGATATAGAATCTTGGGCAATTCGCATTGTAGATCGAAGAAGGGGGCCCTTGAGATGTGGTGTTGGAGAAAAATGTTGCGCATATCATGGACAGCAAAGCGCATAAATAAGTCCATTTTCGACCAGCTCCACATCGGATCCAGACTAGAGACGTAAATTGAAAAAAAAAAGTATGTTTTCACAATCTTGAAAAAAACTTGACACCGTCGTTTTTAGGGTTCC
This sequence comes from Orthosia cruda, assembly GCA_964057195.1. Lineage (NCBI taxonomy): Eukaryota > Metazoa > Arthropoda > Insecta > Lepidoptera > Noctuidae > Orthosia > Orthosia cruda. The sequence goes on along the minus strand of OZ059826.1, from coordinate 19,873,178 downwards.
GTACCCAAAGGGTAAAAACAGTAGGACCCTATTACTAAGACTCCGCGGTCCGTCTGTCTGTCTGTCTGTCTGTCTATCTGTCTGTCTTTCTGTCTGTCTGTCTGTCACCAGGCTGTATCTCAAGAACCGTGATAGCTAGAGAGTTGAAATTTTCACAGATGATGTACTTCTGTTGCCGCTATAACAACAAATACTAAAAACAGAATAAAATAAATATTTAAGAGGGCCCCCATACAAAAAACGTGATTATTATGCTGTTTTTTTCTATAATGGTACGGAACCCTTCGTGCGCGAGTCCGACTCGCACTTGGCTGGTTTTTTTTTTCTATATTTGGTTTTTGTTCAGACGTAGTGAAACACTAAATTTGGTGGTTTTGTTTTTAATTAAAGACAAATTATGTTTTAATCAATGGTACCCTTTATTATAAACTTAGAAAATACTTCATTTATTACGTCATAATTTGTAAAAATCCCCGTCCGTAAATGGTAAACTTCAGTGGGTGTTGCCAATTATTTTAAGACATTTATGTACTATTTAACAAAAACCAATTGGTATTTTCTTATTAAACAAAATAAAATTTAATATCAACTCATATACAATAACCGCCTTACTATATTTTCATTTTCGTATTTGTGAAAAAAAAACTACTCTAGAAAAAAACTGTTTTTTTATAAACGTTTTATTTTTCATCTCAGAAAAAAACCGTTTTTTTACAACTCTAATCCAGACTCTTTACGATTTGCTACCAACGAGTCCTGAGATACTTTGGGTATATCGATTGGTGACAACCAGACAGCTTGGAGAAATTGGTTGTGGTTGGAAAGGTGGGTGGAAAGAGACCGCGCGGACGTTAACCTATGGTCACATATACACGTTGGTCAGAACAGATAAGGGCGATTACAGGACTAACAGTCACACTGCACTGAGAAGTGCAGAAGACAGAGATACGTGGAAGCAGCTCGTCAGTGACTCTGTCAAAGCGTTCCAAGACGGGTACGAACTTAAGCAATGAAGACAAAGAATTAAAAGAAGAAAATCTTCTGAATAGGTAGGTGTATAGGTAACCTAAATGGCTGGGAAGTGACTAGTTTCTCCCAATTCATGAATCCATTAATAGGGTTGCCTTTCATTCGACAGCTCTTTCTAGGTTAGTTATATACCTACATATAGGTAGCTCAGGTATATACGTCTTCTCATTCCACCTTTCTCCAGATAGATTTACGAAACAGAAAGGAATATATATTGCTCTAAATTTTCTTTGGGTCGACAAGAGTTATACCGGGCAAAATTGGAGTTTTCCGATGACAAAATTAAATGAGACCGTTTCTAGGTTTTTATACTTCTGTTTCCGAATGCGTAAAAAGCAGAATGCCGTTTGCTTAAACTTTTACGATTATTATTGTTTGGATTGCGTCATAAAAATAAACTTTGTCGGGATGTTTGCTACAATGCAGCTTCGAGAAGATTTTGAGAGTAGAGAGTACTTATACGTAATATATGTACATACTTGTCTACTTCAAAACATTGGTTTATGCTTCTATTCATAGTTGTAGCTGTTATTATGAGAAAAATTTTCATCATCATCTGACTTTTAATGATCCCACTGCTGGGACACAAGCCAACTCTCTGTGAGAGGCCGCAATCCACCACGCGGGCCCAGTGCGGGTTGGTGAATGTCACATGTCTTCGAATTTTTGGTTCTAGGCCATGTTGTTTTTCTCACGATGTTTTCCTTCACCGTATTGAGAGCAGTGGTAGTGAAATAATGTACACTAAGTGCCTGCCTGGGTTCGAACCCACGACCTACAACTTGTAAGTCACGACTGTTACCACTGGGCCACCACTGCTCCCAGATACACTATTAATGTTATTTATTTTGAATGTACAAAACTTTATTAATCAAAATAAATAAAATCTCAGTTTCTGGCAGGAAAATTAATACTAACGGAAACTGGTTTATCCGTGATCATGGTGCTTGCAACAGCACCGAAATATCGGAAACTCGCTACAAACAGTAAACATGGTAAATATCCCGATAATAATGTTATAATAATAATGTTTGTGTTAGTGACCATGACAGTTTAAAAACTTGTATAAATAAAATGAATGACACAAATTGTCAAAAGCGCGTTAACTACTATCACAGCTAACGTGATGAGTTCAATGAATTTTAGCAGCCAACCGCATTACTTGACTGGCGTTTAATTTGAAAAGCGTTGATAATTTACTCCCAGAAACCGGATGTAAGTAACATTGTTTTTTAAAGAATGAAAAGAGCATACAAGCATACCATAAAAATAACAAAAATCTTAAATACAATAATTACAAAGTATGCGTCACAACTACGCGAAACGGTTATCGCTCAGCATAATACTTGGACTCGTGTGCGAGACAGAGCCACAGCGCTGGTTTTCAGCGAAGAATTTGGCAACTTTTTAAACCTCGAATGAATCAAAATTATTTTCACAACCCGAGGTAATGATGAACATGACTTTAATTTTACCCTTAAACAAACAACAGCAAACATAAGTTACTGTACGTATAATTGATTATATTATTGCGAGTATATTTTGTTGGAGGACTTGTAAACAACCCGAGTGAAACAATACAAGTTTCGCTCATTGAGATGAGTCGCAGTCGAAATGAGTTCGTAATGACATAAGTAGCTACGACCTATCTACATTAGGACGATGTTTTCCGAAGTTTCCCTTCGCAAGTTTATTTCTATCCATAAATATGTATGTAAGTAACTACCAGTGTAGGTGCTATTACGTGTACTTTTGTGTGTAACTAGCTGTGCCTGCGGCTTCGCTTCTGTCAACTGCCTACCCTTCCTATCGGGATCCCTTTCATTTCGCATAATGTTTTTTTTCTTGATACACTTTGGCATAACTATTTTGTCATATCTTTTTGGTATCATAATGGTTTGCCTTAATTGTTTTATAGAATACAGTTTATGTTGTCATATTTATCTTAATTATCGTGAAACGTCACGCTGCTAGTACACTTTACACCATTAGTGATGTCACAAACCTCCACTCCTGAACTTTGATGCGCTTTACCTTTGTATTTTTATTTATTTTAAGTTAATTTGTTTTAGCATAATTTTGATTCGCATAATGTAACTAGACATAATGACTATTAGCCTAATAGTATTTAGATATAACAATCAAAGGGAATAAAAAAAATATACTAATTTTGGTTATTTTTACATATATAATATATGAAGTGCCATTTATTCCGTTCCTCTTGTAGTTTATGACACTTCATGGTCGAATCTGTTCCAAAACCGAATCGGGTCCCCTGACTTCACGTAATCTTTTGGCTGCTACCCCTAGAGTGTACATAAAAACCGGAGTCCCGAAGAGAGAGCAACCCCTGCCCGCTATATTATGGGCGCCTATCCATTTTTACGTAAGGGCGAAGGGATTGCTCTTCCCGCAGCGCCGGAGACGATGCAGAAGAAGCAACTTGAAATTCAATAAAATTATACAAAACCATATCGTTATGATCACTTTGTGACTAGTTTAGAAAATGTATTATAAGATGATATTTAGCATACACGTGATTTGACCAAAATAATCTAAATATTAAATGAAAAAGGTATAATTGAATAAATAACATCCGAAACATTTGTAAACAGAAGTATTTGATAAATAAATGTTTGTAAAGCGAGTGCTTATAAAATAAAACATTTGCGGAAAAAGTTGTTTGTGAAATAAATAGTATACGAATCGTTGGTTTTAAACTAAAAATAACTCAATGGTGTTTTTGTGAAACATTAGTGAACCAATTATTAGTCATGCATGTAACAAAAAAAAGTTTTTTCCGAGTTAGTAAGTATATAACCTATGTCACTTTCCAGACCTAAAACTATTCCTATTTACTTTTACTATCAGTTAACTAATTGTTTAAAAAAACAAAGTAGAAGGAACTGTAACCAATATTATTTATCTTATTTAGTTATGCGTATAAAATAAGTTGTGAAACATTATTATGATTAGGGAAATAATGCTAAAAAAATGCGTAAGCTGTTATGCGTAAATAATAATTAGGGTAAATAAAAGTATACCGAGTTATTTGCCTTAAAAATTTATGCAAATGGATAGGGCACCCTTCCTATCCTACTTACCTACTCACCATTTTAGGGTCATTTTTCTGCGGGGAATCTTAACACCGCTATTCAGAAAATGACGTCAAATGCGTTGTGCATTTCACGTCATTTAAATAAGCATCTACCGAATATGGAGTTCAACTATCCGAGTATCTAAATTATCGCGTGTGATATTTTACTTCTTGAAAACTTTAAATTCATAATATCTTTTGATACAGTGAACCGATTGCGATGAAACTAAGTAATACTTCAAGCTACGCTACGCGCAATTTTTATAAAAATATGCTGGCAATGGGTTCTGTTAGATATATTTTAATACACTGGAATTTTTTTGGAAATATTTTCGATGTACAAAAACGACTTTTTTACAGATGTATTTATATGTACTGCTATTGATGATATATTGCTTTTGTGTGGTCTTGGGTCCCTAATGAGTAGAATGCATCTGCCTACGTAGTTATAAATGAGATATAAAAACTTGTTATGACTAGTATATTCAAAATTCATAACTTACGAGCTGTTTTTAAAAAGTTTTATGAAATTAAAACAAATTTAACATCATCACGAACCCAATGCTTTACATTTTTCCATTATTTTAAAGAAAGTGCTTTCGTCCTTTATTAAAAGCCTTAGTTGTATTTTCTCAAAAAATAAAAACAAGTACAATGAAATTTAAATTCCTTACACCTGAAACAAAGCAATGTTTCTCAGAAAACTAAACTATTATCGCTGGGTCACTAAATATCTAGGTAGGTATTCATTTAACATAATCAAAGTATTTCTAAATTTCAAACGTAACATTTTAAGTACTTGGCAACATTTATAATTTATAGTTGAACTAACTGCCAAACTGTTTCAATTAATTTTTAGACAGTTTAAAAGCAAAATACTTGAATGAGTAATTATGTTGTTTAATTTTAACTGCCTCGTTGGCACAGTATAAATATACAAACAGTATGGAAACTACCTACAAACGCTCGAAACGGCACACTCAGACAAACATGCGCACCGACGAGACCCCGAAGCAGCGTCCGCAGTGCTGTCAGTAGCGAGCTTTTCCGTACTGTTCGTCCATATTTATACTGTGACTTTGATCTAATGGTTGCAAGCGCTACTGCTGACCATGAAGTCCCTGGGTTCGATTCCCAGACCGGACTAAGTGTTATTGGGTTTTTCCATCAGCAATTTGTTGTCGCACTTGCTTTCCCGCTTTCGCAAAATACGAACGCGCGCGTCAAAAAAAACGCCAAATAGAACGTCATCGGAGGGGCGCGGCAAAATTTGCTACTTTGGGTTACATTATTGCAATTTCCATAAGGATCTCAATTTTTTTGAAAATAAATTATATCCTATCTTATTTCTTGATAATTTAGCTTTCTATTGGTGAAAATCCTTAAAATTAGTCCAGTAGTCCGGTAATTTCGGAGCATATTCGGTACAAACAAACAAAAACACCTTTCCTCTTTATAATATTATTATAAGTATCCTAGCTGTCCATTCACTCGCACGCTGGACGACCTGTACAGAGCTTCTGACGCTGCTATAAGCGTGTCCACCTACTGGGCCCCGACAATCTAACTAAATGTGCCATCGAATCGAAAAGAAGAAGAAGTATTAAATATAGAAGTATAGATACACTACCTACTGATAATTAAGTTTTTATACCACAGTTTCAGGGGCCGTACTAAATCGTGTCTATGCCATCATGATTGTTTTCTAAAAAGGGATGGTGCTATTGGTCCTGTTTAGGTCTGTTTCTCTCTCTCTCACTGGAGCCATGAAGGCTTTAACATTTCATAACCTACAGGTCAATAAAATTGCAGATTCATAAATATTTATTCTTACTATCTTTAATGTCAACAACGCCCACTGATGTGGTATGAGTGGGCGTTGTTGACATGTCAACAATTTAAACTTGGAATTCAGCAACAAAATTATAAAACTCTTACACAACATGTTGTCGTACTCCATTTTAATTTAACAAACATCTAACCCACACGACATGACGTAACAACCTGTAAAAGTAAATTGCAAAGAAAACAACAACAGTTGCTTCATAATAATATGTTCGCTCACGGTCCGTTGAGAAAATGCTTTCGCATTCAGCTGGAGTAGCTACCCAGCTACCCTGGCATTGTAGGGGTCAATGCGCCCTGCACCCTGCCACCTAACTACCCGACAGAGAAAAACAAGTGAAGACGCTATGTGCATACATCTAGGTATGTACCGACCTCGGTATTCAATGTACAGTCGAGTCGTTTACACCTTCGTCATGTTTGTCAAGGCAGGACACATATTGAGTACGCTTAGAAGCTACGGCACCTAGCACACTACTGCGTTAAAAAAATATCTTACTTCTTACTAATTCTTCTTATTTTTTACTAATATTATAAATGTGAAAGTATGTTAGCGAATAACGCCAGAACGGCTGAGCGGATCTGGATGAAATTTGGCACAGAGATGGATTATAGTCTCTTTTTATCCCGGAATATTGTTCACTTGGGATGATAAAACACTTTTCACGCAGGCGAAGCCGCTTGCAGTAGCTAGTATGTCATAAACCTTACACCAATGTATTTTTAACATAAACCTTACACCAATATATTTGTAAATTGCCAGACTTTAAAAAGGTTTTAATTTTATGTCAACTAGAGACAGTTGACATAAAATTAGACCCTTTTTAAAGTCTGGCAATTTTACTAATTAAAATATTCAAATCTGTTTTATTTAATCGTCAAGTTTCAATTGAATTAACAACTATGTTTAATTAATGTCAACACTGAGCAGTAAAGCAGATTCAATCGTGAACGAAGCAAATAAAAACAGACCTTAATGTGACGAACCTATTTTTACCGTGACTGTCTGCATGACTCCATTTTTCGCAGTTGCACAAGATCTACTTTGTGGAGCTAGCAAGCTTTTACGTAATGTGACAGTTTTAAGGTTCATGTTTGCTGTCTAAGTGAGTCATACGTTTCAATGGTGGACTGACAATGAATATACAGTGCCTTGTTTAGAAGTTTGTTTTGTTAGGAAAAATAATAGTTTTGCTGAAGAAGTTTTGCTGTAGAACGCTGTTAAGCTGAAGCTTCATTTTAATAAAAAAACAAAAAAGTCAAACCAATTTATTATTTTCTCTTTTACATATATTGCGCGTGTAAATCAGGGCAGAAATATTGGAATCTTTTGCTTAAAAAACACACCTTTTCTCAAAGGTGGACGGGGGCAACGAACTCTTGTCTTAAATTCTGCAACTATACAAAGACAGAACGAAAATCTAAAAGTCGCTTCAACCGAAAGTGTTCAAAGATCGCAGTAATTTGAACCTCTCTATCACACAAAAAGGTTGTAAAAGTAACAACTTTTCAAATTCCACTGTCAAATCTCCAAAAGCTAATTTAAATGACAATAAATCCGGTTAAATCACTTAGAAATTACTCAAATACTCAAGCTTGTTTTACGACATGAATAACTTTGAGGCGAATAAAACGTAATCTTTTGGTGCTTGAAAATCTGTCTCTAAAAATTTGCTGAGCATACAGAATGATTTTTTTTCGGGACAATGTGGGAAAAGCCGAATAGAGAGAAAGAAGAAAGAATAAGTGTTTATTTGTCACAAAACGACATACAATATAAGAACACGCTTATCCTTAACAATAGTATTAGTAGTACTTAAATTAAGTTAGTAAAGACGAGAAATAAATCAAACAATAATAACATATACTACCTACTTTTTGTTTATAACAGAAAATAAATAGGTTGAAAAAGATGCCAGGCAGATGCATGTCGTGATTGTGGCAAGAAGGCTAATCAGCATAATGCTGTGCCGTGGGGGAACCACAACACGGCGATGATTTTCAAAGGAATACATATAGATATACAGGGAAACGGTCTTAGGAAAGTCTGGCTTTTATCATTAAAACAATTTTGGAATGGAAAAACCACAACAAGCATTTTTTTAAGACCGTTCAATTCAGCCATGTAACTCGGAGACCCGATGACCACGTAGTGAAAAAATGTATTTTTATCACTATACTAAAATATGAAGAAATGCGGTCTATCTTCTGACGATGGTTATCAGTAGTACAAGGTCCGCATCAGGATTAGGAAAACCGATCGAGTAGCGAGAAGTGGCGAGGTAGGAGAGAGGTAGAGATTAAATTTAATAAAATTATTTCATTATTTGATAAATCGGCAAGATCAATTTAAAAATAAAATTATTCATTAAAAATCTTTTTTTCAAACAAGCTTTTTTGTATTTTTCTCAGCAAACCCTTTCATTTGATGCCCATATCATGGCAGTGCACAAAAAATAACTGGTCCGCTGTCTTGGGCTTTCCGCCATATTGGATTTAAAATGACGTGACTTAGCTAACCATGCATTGTCATCAAAACTAAACGTGTATGCAAAGCTTCATCCTAATCGGTGGAGGATAACTGCTTTAAAATTCAGTTGCAAGATTTGACCCGAACACACATACATACATTGCAAGTTAAATAAAAGCTTGTAAAATAAGTCACGGGTTGTTACGACAACTTCCCTGTAGCTGTCTAACATAAGTACGGAATTTCCCAAACTATCCCATTTCAAAAATCACCCTGTTTACAACTAGCAATTACTACTAATCGCTTGACGACTGGTCGCTTGGTCGTACCTACGTAATGGTGTCATTAGGGGAGTATAGTGGAGCGTGACCATCTTACGTGATTGGGCGTCATTATGCGAAGATGTGACACAAGGGTGACTGAATTCTTGTCGTGGTTTTCGTAGATTTATTGCTGGGTTTTAGGTTCACATTGTATTTTAAGGATTTAGTACCTGGGCGACCGAGCTCCGAGAGCCAGGCCAAAAATGAAACCTAGCTGGATCGATTTATCGCCCCCGAAACCCCCTGCATACTAAATTTCATGAAAATTTTTGGAGCCGTTTCCGAGATTCAGATTATATAATAGGGGTTAAAGTATGAAATTGCCGATTTGTACTGAAAAATTGAAATTAGTTTATTTTTTTTAATTTTACATATTTATTTAATCAAAATAATAACCATTATTATCTATACACTGCTGCCATCTAATAGGAAGGTCATTAATGCCTTTGCGATAGAACTCTGGTGATCTAGATTCGACAAACTGTGTGAAAGCATTTTGTACTGCCTCCTGAGAAGAAAACCTTTTATCACGTAGAAAATTGTCCAAATCACGTAAAAAATGGTAATCCATTGGAGCAAGGTCCGGCGAATACGGAGGTTCACGAATGGTTTCTTATTGCAGTTCCTGTAGAGTTAATATATATACAGAATAGCTAGTTTAAAAAGTTATTAGACAGAGTAGCTATACTAGATTATCATCCAATATCTGAATGAGGAATTTTAAGTTGAGCACTTGTCTAACTCTAGAGGAGCTCATGGCTAAATAATAACAGCCGCACGGGTCGATCTTCAAGGTTAAGCAACGCTTGACGAGGTCGGTCCGTGGATGGGTGACCATTTCAACATACCGAGTTTCCTCCGTGCCTCGGAAAGCACGTTACGCTGTTAGTCCCGGCTGTCGTTTGAAGATCTTTGACAGTCGTTACGGGTAGTCAGAAGCCTGAGATCTGACACCAGTCTTGCCAAGGGGTATTGTATTGCCCAGTTACTGGGTTGTGGTGGTCAGATAGGCAGTCGCTCCATGTAAAACACTGGTACTCAGCTGAATCAGGTAAGACTGGAAGCCGACCCCAACAATAATTGGGAAAAAGGCTAGGCAAGATGATGACTTGTCTAACTCTAGTATATAGCATGAGAACCTTTCATTGCTTTTAAGTATAGTTTCAAAAGTTCTCACTTTTAAATTACCCATTCAAACACGAATACCTACTGACTTTTCTCATCAATACACATTAATTAGTTTATTTTTCTTAGCTGTAATCATATGATAGTGATCTCGTTCTTAATTCAAAGACTATATAGCTATAGAAATTTCAAGGAATTATATAATTTCGGTACACGAGTTTTGTTAATAGGCTGCCTGGTTTCTTCCACGTGTTATTGACTTTACTGACCAAGAGGAAACGTGCTCCTAAAATCTATACTATCTATATTAATATAACAAAATGGAAAGATTTGGATTTTTGTATGTAACGAATAAACTTAAAAACTACTAGACCGATTTCAAAAATTCTTTCACCGCTGGGAAGCTACACTATCCCCGGGTGACATAGGCTACTTTTTAACCCTGTATTCCCTCGGGAACGGGAACTACGCGGGTGATACCGCGAGGCGTCCGCTAGTTCAATATAATTTTGAATGGTTTCTAGATGGCAAACCTTATGTTTATTACAACCTCTATAGAACAACCGCTTATAGACATCTTCAATACAAAATACCAGAGGATCCACAGGTAGTAGATACATTATGTTGAATATTAGTCACTGTGCACATCATATTTATTTTTTTAATAGTGTGTATTTTATCATATTGTATTCAGAACAATTGTTACTATGAGGCCAACACTGAAAACCACTTTTCAGATTTTGCATTGTTTCTGTTGGACCTTGTGCCTGAAATATAGTCATCCGTAGTCCAGATTCAACTTAAGCCTATACTTAAGTACCAACCAACACAAACATTTTCATAGCGATGAATAGGTACATTAATTTGTCCAAAATCATCCCAAAAATGTTGTTTAAGAATGTGTTAATGAAGACCCTTTTAGCTATTATCTCAAAACTCCGATATTAGTTCCCGAAAATATTTTCAAAGGTCACGTTTGATGTGGAATTTTAGATTAAAATTTTAATTTCCTCATTAATATTTTTACGTCGAAATAGAACATGAAAAGAACAGTAATTAAATTTCTAGTTAACGGTAAAACCTATCTTTTGCTGCGGCTTCCATATTTGACACTGTACGGTCTCATCACCGTACATTTTTCTGCATACTGGCAACCTACTACAGGCCAACGATGTGCGTCATAATTTAACCGTATAAAGCATCATAACAAAGCAACCAACGCAGATACCGATCTTATAGCCTTGTTGCTATCCAAACCAAGAGAGAGAAATAGTCGCCTTCCATCTAAGTTATACTGTAGTTTACCTAACTGTGACGTGTCTCTCTCTAACCAACTAACGGCGAATCGGTGTACGGACTTACGACCCGCGGGCTTATTACGTAACGAACAGCAAGCAGCAATAATTGTACAATTATTGCGCGATCAATTTAATGACCTGGCTACTGAGGCCTTTAAGTCAAGTCTATTTTTTTTGACAGTCACTTTTAACAGAAGCTATTAAACCTATCCATTGGTTTATAAAATTTATAGTTTGATTAAGTAACCAGCTTATGAAAATGCAACTCTTCGTGGACGCTGTTTTTTTTACAATCTATTACTATTTAGCTCCAATATTCCGATAAATTAATATTTGCTGACGTAATTATTTGTAACAGTAAATATGGCAGTGAATATTGGATATTTTCATTTTATTTACATAATACAATAATTAATTTGAAAAAGAACAATGGCGAAATCTTAGCTGACTTAAATTTGAGCGTCTGAAAGTGAGTTATGTACGAAAGAAATTCAATTAATTGTCTACGTGTTTTCAAAGTATAACATGAACTGGTTCACCACGTATAAAAAAACATTATAAATGAAAGTTATTTGATGTTTTCGTTAAATTTCATTAACTTAGACACACTTATTCTGCCAAGTGACAAGTAGTGACTGTAGTAAGTAAATCACTATTGTTTTTGTTATTATAATAAAATGAATTAACAATATAGTTTAAGTCTAAGTGTAGGTGTCCCTTGCAGAAAGGTAGTGTCGTAGAAATAAATGAATTACCTAATTTCAATTAATGATAGACAAAAAGACTAGTACCCAAGTCTAAAAAAAAAATTGCTCGGTTGTTGACGAGGATCTTTTGATCACGTCAAAATCGCTTAGTATAAATAAATATACTCTTTTTTCAAAGAGTATTTCTTAAAATTTGTATTGAAATAATTAGGTAAGGGAAAAACTGATGCGATATTGCCCGTTTACTTCCTAATTGAATAATATAAACACATTATTAAAAGTTACAAGACATAACCTACAAAAGTTCATGGATGAAAATCTATATTCTCAGCGTTCTCGAACAAAAACGTTTGCACAAACTAATTCAGAACATGACCCTGAGTTAAACCAGATATTTTTCGTTGATTGATATATTTGATGAATTTAATCTCAGCTAAAAAAATGTATGTATATGTAGGTTTCTGCCATTGTCCTTTATTAAAACTATTTGAAAAATTGGATGACTAAAATGGCAATGTATAAAATAGATTAAAATTGCTTTGTAATAGTCGATTGTTATAAGAAATTGAATCGATAACGCATTAGGACATCACTAAATGGAAAATATGGCAATCATCATCTCGTATAATTTGAGCTATGAAATAGAATGTTGAACACACTTGTTTTCCAATTTACTTTAGACATTGGCAGAATAGTCGTCATGCTTCGTCAGCACGTCATATAGAAATAAGAATATTATAAAATATACTTATTGTGGGCATAACATATTCTAATGTGTTTGTGAGTATTTGGCAGTAAACATACCTAGCGCGTCAAACTTTTTGGCAAGCTTCGCTGAGGTAGCCAACACTATAATAAAAAAATATCCTAAACTTTACCGAGATCACGTGTGCTTCAATGATTCAAAAATTTATCCAGTTGCGGAGACATTTGAAACATAAAACTACACCAATTTTCAATATTCACTATGAATTAATTTGTGGATAATTAAAGTAGGTAGCCACAAAATAAATAACACAACAAAATACCGCCAAAAACTCAAAATCTTTTGTACCTACTCAGCCATTAGCGAGCGATTGGCAATCGACCAACAACAAAGGAAAAAGTAATCGCAATTTGACAGCCACATTTCTCGCCGATGGCTGTCGCTCTGCTGTCAAAAACAATGCTTAATACGAAATGATCGCGATCACCTTGCGATAAATGCATATTTTATCTACCAGATTTTTATTGTTAGCAGTGCTGTCGTAAAATTATTATGGTGTGGCTATCGCTCATTCATAATACGGATTCGCGATTGAAGAGCAATTATTTCGCAAAAATAAGCCTACCGATTTTTTGACGTAAAGCGATAATCGCGCGATGATTGTACAATCTCTGCGCAAATATTGTTGATTGCTGTTTCATACGTAATAAGCCTGCGGTACAGACACTATTTACTTCATTAAATTATTTTTTCATTCGATCACAGACAATGTACAACCTAAAAAGAAAACTAATAAAATGTCATTGTTGCACAAGAGTTCAACAATATAAGCACTAAGGAGGGATCAGGTGTTAAATAAGTGATGAAAGTTTACATGAAATTTCATAATTTTTCCCTATCGGTCACATGGCTTTTACTACTATTAATATCTATCCTCCTACACAAAACCACGCTGGATGTAATGGACCGCCAAATACCAGTACACATCACACCCGCACACATTTAAAGGTTAACATAATACTGCATCTAAAAGCTAACACTCCAGGGCCGTACTATAACGTGTTAACGCCATCACGATTCCTCTTTGATAAATAGTCAGTGCTTTTCGTCCTGTATAGCTCTGTCTCTCTCTCACAGTGGAACCATTAACCAACCCAACCAGTTAACTGACTTCAAAAAGGAGGAGGTTATCAACTCGACAGCACCTATTTTTTTAAGTGTAAAAGAAGACTCAAAGCTTTTTACTGGGTGGACCGAATTTTTATTATTTGGTAGCTTGTGCTTCTCATGTCCCATTCAAATTTGATAACGATCTGATGCAGATCTTTGGAGATATATATAATAGACCTCTTCAAAAAACAACGGCAAATCTCTCCCATTTCACAGTTCACCCTGGTACGCTCTCATTTCACCGGTTATGTTCAAGTTTTATGTTATTCGGATAATCTATTCTGGCATAACTTTGTGCATAATACTCGTAAGTAGGTACCATACTATTGAACTTGCTCATTAGGTAGGTACCTCAACCAAAAGTGTTTTTTTTTTTCAAAAATTACAACCGTCTTCCAAACCAACTACCAAACGACTTCAATTTCGGAAGTCGTTGACAAACACAAAGAAACAAAAACAGGAACACCGACTGCCGAAATTGAAGTTTATTTTTCACTTTGTAGTATTTTTTTGGAAGACGGTTGTATTTTTTTGAAAAAAAACATTTTTTTGACCCTTAGTAACGCTCCTGTACCTAAATGTGTGTCAAGTGACCAACCAATCGCGCGCTCGGAACGGTGCTAAACGTTCCCCGCACCCCGCTTGGTAACCAAAGAGACCTAAGAAACGACTTGTGCGCATGTAACGACTCTTGCCAAGTTACGTGCTGACAACTATACACGATCATCGCTATCGGATAGTCGACGATTTGCGTTCTTTTAGATGCTTTCGGTGCATACAAAGTCGAGATGTTTAGGTTAGTTGTAATAAAAATTTATTTAGTCTCGTTGTTTTGTTGTGAAATCGTCAAATGCAAGTAAAAGAATACCTAGTTGCATTCGACGATTTGGTAGTGAGAGATAACACTAGCCCGAAAGACGCATTTAAGATTTTTCTTGTAGCTTTCTATATTTAGCAGTAGACTGTGTTTAACATAATTAGTTAATTGCATTACAGATGCCAGTATCTAGGTAGTTCTTGTATGTAGATCCGTAAAAAGGTTAAAACTCTCTAATTAAAAGAAATCCTTCAAGTTATTCTAACAAACTCACTTCCTTCCAAAAATGAAGTTTTAATAAAATATTTTTATAATTTATAGAAGGCAGAACTAGGTCGTTTCCATTAGGAGCGGCCAGAAATGAAAACTTTGTAAAAACCTGTGATTTTAATAATCAGGGGCGGATGTGACTTTGTTGAAAGTCTTCAGGAATTGACCGTCAAAGGTTGGTTTTTTAATTTATCATAAGTAACTTTTGTTTTAGGAGAAGAAAAGGCTAAAAGAAAAGTTAGGTAAGTAGTTACTGTTAGTGTAATCAATGCTTACCCCCAGTTTTTCAGACAATTTGTCACATTAATTCTCCGATAATTCTGAGCTGGGAAACTGGAGGTAAATTAATTCAAAACAAGATATCTTAAAGTGTCTGTGTACATCACATAGGTAACATAGGTCTACCTACATTTAATATGTTTTATCTATACTTACTAATATTATAAAGCTGAAGAGTTTGTTTGTTTGAACGCGCTAGTCTCAGAAACTACTGGTTGAAATTGAGAAATTCTTTTTGTGTTGGATAGTCCATTTATCGAGGAAGGTTATAGGCTATATAATATCACGGTACGACCAAAAGGAGCGGAGCATCAATGAAAAATGTTGCAAAAACGGAAAAAAAAACCTTTTTGAGAGCTTCCGTTGCGTGCGCTGCGTAAGCGGTTAAAGTTACGCAACATTCATGTATGTAGGGTAGGTAGGGTAGGGTAGGTACGTAGCCAGTTGACGGGAGCGAAGCCGAGTGGGACAGCTAGTTTATTTATATATTTGTATTATACTTATACATACTTTGCCCCACCTTCTGTGTTTATACTATTTTATTTGTTATTTATCGTTTACAGGTCGTGGTCCAACTATAATGTCCAACTAGTTGGACTACGGGTCTTCAGTAGGGCCGGCAGCGACAGGTCACTGCCTCATCTCAGAAGTAGGCAATGACCTGTCGCTGCCGGCCGTAGTCAAATCTATGGTCGGCAGCGAAGAGTTCTGGGATGCGGTGGTATCCTTCTGCGAAACAGTCGTCTCGCAGAAGGAGGCTGCGGAGAGAGAGAGGGAGATATCATCAGCTCACCCGATCCGCAGCAGACGCCCCGGGCGTCGGCGGAGGGCGGACAACGCCCTCTTCCAACCCCCCTAAATGGGTCCAGGAGCGACGGACTCGGGGACGTCCGTCGCTCCCCACACTTCAGGACCCGAGGTGGCGGCGCGTAGTGTTCCACGCGCGCCCCTCTTAGACGTCGCGGGGGGAGTCCAACACCTCACTCCCCCCCAACCCGAGATCGAAGCCCGCAGACGCGGGCCGGCACTAGCTGGGGGTTGCGGAAGTATAGTTGTTCCCGGGACCCCCAGCGTAGGTGTGAGATGGAACACCGGGGTGGTTTTTAGTCAGTAGGAGTCTGACAGACCCCTCCGCCCCCCCAGGGCGTTGGACATCCATCGAGGATTTTACAAACCGGAAAAAAAAAAAAAAAAAAAACGGGTCTTCAGTAGGGGCAGTAGTCCAACTAAAACTAAAGGTTGGTGGTCCAACTGATTTATTTTAATTATTTATATTAATATTCATCATTAGCCTTTTAATGTTCCCCCTGCTGGAACACAGGCGTAATCAGGCTACCTGGCCCAATGCGGGTTGGTGGATGTCACAATGTCTTCGAATTTTTGGTTCTAGGTCTCCTCACGATGTTTTCTTTCACCGTTTTAAGAGCAGTGGTGATGAAATAATTGACACAAACTAAAGCGCCTGCCTGGGTTCGAACCACGACATAAAACTTGTAAGTCTTCACCGTCAATGCCACTTCAATTTTAGTTATTTATTAATATAAATTAATAAAATAAGTCAGTTGTACCACGGGTCTTTGGTAGGGGCAGTTGTCCAATCATTATTTTTAGTTGGACAAACTGCCCCTACCGAAGACCCGTAGTCCAACTAGTTAGACATTATAGTTGGACCACGACCCCTAAACGATTTATATATTCTATTTTATTTTTTAAGTATTTTCCATTTTCGTAAGTGTGGGTCTTATCAGAATAATAGCGCAGCGTTATTGCCTTTTTGGATATCGATGCATATGCTGAGATAGGAGCCTTTTTGGTCTTGCACGGGGTGCATTTTTTGCTTATATCTTGTGTCTCCTCTGCGGGTCACAAATAAATACTTTTTCTTTCTTACAGTACAGTAGTTTAATGCTATGCGCAAAGCTTTAAAACGTAAATAAAGTCCTAATTACAGTTAGAGCGCTTACGACTAAGATTTTTGTCTCATCGTTTTACGGCCAAAACCGGATACAATCGATAGTGGTTATTCTGATGACAAAAATACTGATTTAAAGAAACCTGTTACGTCTGACTTGACCGCATTTTTTAAATTTCATAGTCTAAAAATTACCGAGGTGTTTCATAGCAAACTGTCTGATTTTTAGAATGGAACGATTACTTTTAGATATGATTACACAATTTTCAGACACCAGTAGCGTCACACGTACCCAGGAGACCATTTGATATGGGGCAAAAACAAATTCATGGCAAATCGTCTGAAAATCATGATTTTAAGTTAACATTGGTTAGTTGATGAGAATAAATCATTTTGAAGCGACTCCGAAACGTTATTTTCGATTTTGAAGTTATAGGTGACGTTTAAAATGTTTGAAAACAATCTGTTGGACTAGAGAGTTTGTATTATTATTTATTTATTATTATTATTTTATTATATACTTTATTGTACACCACTGAAATAATTACAGGACAAAACATTTATAAAGATAAGTGTACAATGGGCGGTCTTATCGCACAGGGCAATCTCTTACAGACAACCTTTGGATGGACTGAACGAGAGAAGATAGACATAGGGCTGTCAGTGTACAAAAACTATACTAAATAATATTACTTAGTTATAACATAAAATACATACATACAAATAAAATAATATACTAATAAATATTAAATATAGAACAGAGAAAGGAGAAGTTTGTAATTACTAGATATAACATATTTAGTTCTTGCTTATGGAAAACTAAAAGATAATAAAAAAAAGAGACAAACATAGACAAACGCTACCATACTGAACGGCAAAGAGTTAACTTTTTAGTCACTGTTGTAACCCATTGGTTAGCAGCTCTAATTAAAGTTTTTCGCTGTTTTCACGCCTTTGTTACGTTGATATGAGGAAGAATTTTGTTGTTTAATTATCTGCATGAACCATGTCGTGTGTGGCTATTGGTTGCAAGAGTAGAATAAGTGTATTAACAGAACATAATCAAAGGATATCTTTCCACAGGTGAGTTATCGACTAGCATACTGAAATTATTGTGCAGGGAATATATTTCATAGGCTGTCCAGAATAAAGGAATCTTAGTTCTATATACGTCGAGGACGTATACTATAATTTAAACCATTCTATTTAGTGAAATAATTAACTTTTATGCGTTCGCTGATAGAGCTTTGACAGTTTACGTACTTACGTTCTGATGTTAGAGATGTGACAAAAGTCACAAGAAAGATTAATCGATATTGTATTTTTATTTAACTTACTTTAATTTATTTCATAAAGTTTATTTGCCATTTGTTAATATTAATCTAATATTGATTGTGCACAGGTTTCCTAAGAGTACTTATTTAAGAAATAAATGGATCAAGAATATAAAACGAGCTAACTGGACACCTTCACCATATTCTCGCTTGTGTTCACTGCATTTTAAAGAATCATGCTATCGCTATCCCTTGATGAACATGATTCATCAACCTGCATCCATAGATGGGCTATGGATACTGGTTCATGAATCATGTTTATTTTTACATTTTACTTTTAACATTAAATAATTATATTTAAACCATTTTGTTATCATTTATTTTATTACTTTTATATACATACTCGTCTGTAAACTTTATTTTCAGTCTTGCTCAAGAACTAGCATATTATATATCATTATATTGATCCGTAGCTCGTTGTACAGTCGTACGAGTGTACCAAAAACTGTCACTTTGATCTCATTATGTACCTCGTTTTTGCGCAAGGTATGAATAAACATTATAATACAACGCGTATGATGCGCAGAAACGATTCACTCTTTGTACGAGTACACATACACTTGTTAAATAATTATAAAGAATCCCTAAAAAAAGTAGAATAAATTATGATTCTTACAGATATTTGAACAAATTTGCAGATCGCTCCTAAACTAAACTCGATAATATGGATATATCAGTGGCACAGATCTAGTACTGACATATGTCTATAGATAAGTATCTTTAGTATCCTCGGTCATACTGGCACAAAAGATGGCATAGACAAAAGTATATCTATCTCTTTTTGCTTATGACATTATCTGTTAGTGCGAAGGGGAATACCTATGTTGAAATTGCGTCTTAAATACGTTATCTCTATAATATACAAACTCTCTGCTGTTGGTAATCTTGGCAACCGTACAAAAGACTTTAAAAAGAATTGGACCAAAAAAAATTGAAAAAATTTAGACAGGTTGGTTTAAATTTTAACATGTCAAAAAGCAACGCGCAAAATGTATGAAAAATAACTTTTTCATAACAAAATTACAAAACCTATGTACATTTTTAATATCATATTGTAATAAAACGGTCTGTACTTTTTTTTTGATATTGCGGAAATGACCTAGCCGGGTTAAGATGCATCAAATCTAGCGACTTTGTACGTTTTAACCGTAAAACGATGTAACATGGTTTTAGTCGAGGGCGCTCGTTCTATTAGGTATAAAATATTACGTTTCAGAAAATTCTGAAAACACCCGTGAATTATGCTGGAACAACCTCAAAAAAAAAGCGTGAATTTTGTCAAAAGCGTAGCGATTTTTTAGGCGAGTCTTATTTTTTTTTATTAAACGCTACGAGAAGTTTTGTTTAAAGTATAGGAGACCAGTAGGATCTAATAAAAATACAAAACCATAATGTCATAGAGAACTCATGAACTCACGAAATTTATATAACTTTGGTTAGTTCTAAATGACCAGCAATAATAAATTAGCTTACAATATCGCTGTAATCAAGCAAATAATGATGAATAGCTAGCGTTCGCATGACGTAATTGCATTAAAATATTAGACTACAATTCACACACATATATTATTCCGTAGTAAGTTGGTTGAACTCTGGACTAGCGACCATTGCGACCAATTTGGACTAGGAACTTGTATGTTTGGGCTTATAACTTGTGACAGTAAGATAACAAAGTTTGTTGCTAAGCGAAATACCTAGGTAACGGATGTTCAAGGCTATGGCGATTATATTAGATCACTAAGGCGTGTCTTACCACAGAGGTTACCAAAAGGCGGACCTTAAGGTTCCCCTAGTCAACGGCACCAACTATTTTGTGCGCGGGGTTAAAATTCATGCTGTCTCATCCGACAACACGTGCGAAAGAGATTAATGCTTTGATGAGCAGTAAGAAGCTAGTTCTCGTACGAATTAGCACTTTTGCAAATTTGTAGCGAAATGGATGATGATTTAGGACGAAAAATAGCGAGCGAAATTTTATGAACAGACCTTTGGGAGTCTAGATATCATGAAAAAACTACTAAATGTATATTTTCTAAATAAAATTATTTGCATTGTTGAATTACTAATCTATTTCTGTATGGAGGCCGTTTTGCAATTTTCCTTCTTCTTATGGTATTTATTTCCGCCCAAAGATGCATTAAAATTAGTGTTACAATATGGAACTTTCGACGCTCATAACTTTCAAATATTGTATTTTTTTACTTTTCTGTTTCCATACAGGTGTAGATAATGATGAGACAAATTGATACCATTTTTTATTTTGAACGTACACCGTCAAACAGTGGATTAATCGCCAGACTACCTTTAAATGGAAGAATTTTCGACTAGTGTAACCTTAAGTAGGTAAACAATACAATTCAAGTTACTTGCGTTACTTGATTACATAAATAAATTTCGATGACCATGTCCAAGATTTGATTGTGTTTTTTTAGCCTGTACCAATTTAAGTTCAAACTTCGGACGGACAGTTCAAATCAAAAAATTATATTACGCACAGAGCCTAACATTTTTTTTTTTTCTATTTTATTAAAAACTAAGGTTCTTAATAATAAATTACAATCTAGCCTTAATAGACTAATAAGCAATTTAACTCTAACTTATTATTATATTGTATGATGTTATGACTAAGAATAGTGTCAATTTGCACTTTTATATAGTTCAGTAGCACTTTCTTAGAGTCTGATATTATGTTAAAAACACTTAGTTCACGTGTTACATGTATAGCACAGTATTGTTGCTATTATTTATTCACTTATTATACACTACACTAACTCAAATGGTTTAGTTCTCTTTAGCCTACGCACTATGTCCGTGTTATATAGCAGCTGGATTGCTTCCACATTCACATGTCGAAGTCTAATATTTGGATAAATATATTCAGGTATTTTTGGTATACCTACTTGATAGGTGGCTTTAAACCTTACAGACCGTCGTGTAAAAATCTATATCTCTTAGATCACATAGACGTAATAGGAATATTATATGAAAAAGAAAAAACGTGTTCTTTGACCTCTCACGGGATATGGGACAAGTCCCGAAAAGCCCGTAAAATAGAAAATTTCGGGATCACTCCCGGGATTACATGGAAAAGTCATAAAACCATGAAAACCGTAATTTTCTCCATCTTTATAGGTTTTCTGGTATTTTTTTGAGAAAATCAAAACAACGAAACAAAGTTAAAATGACTTGTTTTATTCGAAAATGAATGATAGATTGTCTTTGTCAGCCATATTGAATATTCGAAAAATCACACGTCGAAACTGACGTCTGATTTACAAATAGCAATATATTTTCGAGCAACAGCTTTGCTGCCATTTTATTTTTGTAAAATGAATTGCCAAATATTTGAATTTTACCTCTCAAATAGCAAAGCGTTTGTCACTTGTCATCTTCATAAGAAAAGGATCGATGAAGAACAGATCATACTATCGTACCATTGTCTTCTTTTTCGCATAAAAGAAAAAAAAAAGAAAAGAAAGAAAGAAAACTAGTTTATTTGGCACACACAGATATACACAATGTAGGTACAAATAAAACTTAAGAGAGAAAAAGAGCATAAGAGGAAAATAATTCTTAAACCATTGTTTCCACAATAGTGCCCTATTTGATTATGTGTATAAGGATATAAGCCAGGCGTGATCTTTTTAATTTCTCGCATTCCTGATACTGTCCACTAGGTGTTTCAAACTTTCTAATTTATGCCTGCATCGTGAACTCTGAAGCATATTAAGTATCTCTATATATTATACTCGATACCAAACAGAAACTATATACATAGAGAATGGACTGAGCGTTCCCTAGCCCTAAAGGGTACTATCAGACAGAGAGCGGTCAAGCGTTCTCATGCGGTCAGTTTTGCGTTAGAGCGTGCAGTTGCTCACGAACCCCGTTGTTGGACGGTCTACGCGGTACCACTATTGTCACCATGTTTTTTGACGATATAGTCTTCATCTGAAGACGAATTATTGATTTTGTGTATGTAATTATCAGCATCAAAACGGAAAAGGAAATTCTGGGTGCGCCCAATAAATAAGGTAAGAGAACAAGATTGGGCATTTCATAGACTTTAGGTTAAAGATGAAGAAATGCCAACAACAATTTCCATGCTTCTGCTATTTTCTTGGTTTTTATTATCGTTTTTCTTTGCATCATTAAAAAAAATGCCTAACACGTACTAACATCAATTGGAAGGAAGATGGAGAATGAAAAGCTAATTAGCTTTTAGTCTCTTTCTGCCTTCCGATTTGGTCACGAAACAGCAGTGAACGCGCGAAAGCGTACGTTCCGGTTGACCGAAGCGTGGCGAACGCCTTCTGTTTGGGTATATCTGAGTAACTTATACAACACAACGAAAGCAAAACTGACCTCTTGAACATTATACCGTGTGAACGCTCTTTGTCTGATAGAACCCTTAAATGAATACGAGCAGAAAAGTGTGAGAAAGAAAGCGATCGTGCGGTGAGTAGTTGTCTTTTTCTTTCTTTGTCAAGGGCAATAGAATAGAAAATAATTTATTGTACAACAAAAAAGTTACACATCTCTTTAAGAAAAAGTGACGTTTGTATGTGTGTGTGTGATAATATGAAAAGAGACGGGTATTGCCTGAACAGACTCTTCGTATTTCTATAGAGCGGTCCACTTCGTTAGGATAATGTCGAGCAATGAGATTTTACCAGTAGAGTTGTCTTAAAGAAATAAAAACATGGCTATATTTTACTTTAGCTACCTACCTAGGACTTGAGGAACTTGGATCTTTACTTCTAGCACAGAGTAGGTTAAAAGATTTCAGAAATGAAAATAGGACCCCGTTGTCAGAAAGATATAAACATACTTCTCAAACGTACGTTCGTGTCACGGCTAGACACAGGATGGCCTGAGTTCACTCAAGCTGGTCAGCTTGTGTTTGTAATGCCGCGCGGACGTCGGTAAAACGTATCTTTCTCACTACATATATATAACATCATTGATGATAGATCCTTTAACATCTCTAAAATAATTTTCCTTCTGTTATTATTCTACTTACCAAAGCAATTACAACACACACACCAAAAACTCTCTACACTGACATTATCCCACCATCCCACATACCGGTACCTTTTGTCACAAAACCCGTATTATGGACGGTAGTGGGCACAGTTAGCAAGTGCACAAAAACTGTCCCAGTTTGTTCCCCTCGCACCCTCGTTTAGCCACCATTACCGTAATAGATTGTTCATTGAATTTCTAACTGTACATTTTTTGCTACATGATGACCTAGAAGTAGCTTTTGCTAGGATTTAGGACATGTCAGGGCTAGTGTAGAACATGATCAATGAAGATGTAATTAGGACATAAACTTTTAGGTTTTGTTCGTATTTTTATTTATTTGCGGTTGTATGCTCTTGTCTCTAGTCTAGGTCAGAGGTGACAGAGACAAAGTCGATCTCTCTGACATCTTTTCGGGACATTTTTCAGTAGCACTGACATATTTGCGATCTCGCTTAGTTACAAACTTTTTATTTATTATTTAATAACTTGTAATGTATGTAGTTTTAGGTTTTGTTCGTATTTTTTATTTATTTGCGGTGTGTTTGCTCTTGTCTCTAGTCTAGGTCAGAGGTGACAGAGACAAAGTCGATCTCTCTGACCTCTTTTCGGGACATTTTTCAGTAGCTTAGACATCTTTGCGATCTCGCTTAATTACAAACTTTTTACCTATTATTTAATAACTTGTAATGTATGTATGTATCTAAGTGTGTTCGGGTCAAATCTTGCAACTGAATTTTAAAGCAGTTATCGTCCGCCGATTAAGATTAAATTTTTCATACACGTTTACTTTGGATGACAATGTATGGTTAGCTAATTGACGTCATTCTAAATCCAATATGGTGGACGGCCCAAGATGGCGGACTAGTTATTTTTTGTGCACTGCCATGATATGGGGTATCAAATGAAAGGGTTTCCTGAGAAGAATACGAAAAAAGCTTGTTTTATAAAAAGATTTTTAATGAATATTTTTTTTTTGGAAATGAACACAATCTGCCTAGACTTTTCCCAACTATGTTGGTGTCAGCTTCCAGTCTGACCTGCAGATACTATTATGTTTTATCATAGAGGGACTGGTGATTGAGCAGTACTGGCTGAGCGGGTGCACGGCCAGTACTGCGTTAACATTGGGGAATATATACGCCTTAAAATGTTTGCCATGAAGTTTCGTTATGTAATGAATGTTCTGTGTTGCTCGAAGTTTGACCAAAGCAAACACAGACTAAAACGAAAACAAATTCTAAAATTAATAACAAAATGTGTGGACATATAATCACGCTATCTTTTTTATTTACCTAACATAACACGACGCCGGTATTCCAAGGTTAAGCAGAGGTGTACCCTTAGAACTCCGATTATTCCCGATGTCCATCATCCCACATTCCTACATTTATTTTTATCCGTCAGTTGTGTAAGTTCCATGTAGTAGGCGAGCAGCGAGCTTATTGCCGGGCACATTTACCTAATTCAGTACAATCATTTACAAAAAAACAACACCATTTAATACTTTTGTTTTGCCAATGGGAGGCCTAGTAAAACTATTTGATGACTTCAATATCAACTTAATCGCCAATTAACAGAACCATCAAAGAATAAGGTAGAAAAACTCTTACGGATCCCGCTAACCTTGATTGAAAACGTCGTCCGTATGAAATGAGAATGGATGACACATATGTGTTAGTTACAGAAGAAGATGAAGAAAAGACTTTTGAATATTAATGTGGATGGATGGAGAATAAGAGGGCCAAATATAAGATGAATGGATTGTATGAGAATTATTTGAATGATAAGTAAAATTTAAATAATACCCGCAATATTTTTATTTCATGCCACATAATTCATCTAGTAGTAGACACGCATATATCGACAATCTATTGAAAACGTTATTATGACACGATATCTTGCGAAATACCCTGATTCAAACGGTAAAACGACCATACCTATTCAATGGCTGAACCGATTTTCATCAAACATAGCTAATAAATAATAATTTTAATAATACAATGCATAAAAATATATATGTGAAAATTAGAATTATATGTATCCAAATATTGTATGCCTATTAGGTTAAACACAGCGATTCTAACATTAGAATTAGATATTATTATATTGTACCTATGTTTTTACAAATAAATAATTTGAATTTGAAAATTTACGATAAAGTCACCTTTCAAACAAAAAAAAACGAAATCAAAGTTGGTTCATTTGTTTAGGACGATGCGATAGACAGATACACAAACACGCAAGTACACATATCAAACTTATAACCCCTCTTTTTCCGTCGGGGGTTAAAAATGGATTCAGTGATAACGTGACGATTGACAGGACGGAAAAAATGCTAGAAGAAAAATTGTTAAGTCGACCCCAAGTAACATGAGACAAGGGCAGGAATATTTTGATACTTGCATATATATAGGGTAGATGTATCTCTCAACTGAAAGAGCTGGATAGAAACAGTACAAACGTTTAGGTAAGACTTGACCATCAAACGTCAAAACAACTGTTTGTGTAGGTTTCCACTCAGCCACTCTAGAGGAGGACACCTTACGGCCCGTGGTGATTGATACTTTTCTCAATCCAAAACACTTTATTGCTGATTCTCCTCCATGTTGAACTAAGATCGTGAGACCGCTTAAAAGGGTGATCCACTAAAAGTGAATAAACGTACTATGTAGTTAATAGTGTAGTTTCCCTTTCCTTAAGTCTTTTGTTACGGCCTTGGAATGAAAAACGGCTGATAAATTCTACACTTGCTTTACTGCAAACAACTATCAGCAGTTGATAAATTCTATGGTCGGTAATTTTCCTTATAAATTCTGTACTTATCAAGGTCCAGATATTTGTAAAGCATATTTGATTTGTATTGAATAATAATGAATTTCTACTAAAAGGCAAATGCTTTTGGTAATTTGACAAGAAATACTCTGATTGTAACTCGCTCTGCCGATAGAATTTAACGTTGTCTTGGCCCTCTGGCTTTTATATAGCCACTATGCCAGCTATACTTATTAATTTATTTAATTATGGCATTCAAATAACTTATCTATACTAATATTATAAAGAGGTAAAGTTTGTGGGTTTGTGAGTTTGTGAGTTTGTGACGTTGTAATGGGTAATCTCTGGATCTACTGAACCGATTTTGAAAATTCTTTCACCAGTAGAAAACTACATTATTCCTGAGTGTCATAGAGTATAATAAATTTTCAAAAATATTAGAGATCCTTATGAAAATTGCAATAATGTAACCCAAGGTAGGAAAATGTTGCCTATAAAATTCATTCTTTGGTGTGCGCTGAGAAAAACATTGATGATAGATAAAAATAGTAGGTAAGTAGGGTAGGCAGGGTAGGCAGGGAAGGCAGGGTAGGCAGGCTAGGCTGGCTAGGCAGGGTAGGCAGGGTACGCAGGGTAGGCAGGGTAGGCAGAGTAGGCAGGGTAGGCAGGGTAGGCAGGGTCGGTAGGGTAGGCAGGGTAGGCATGGTAGGCAGGGTAGGCAGGGCAGTCAGGGTTAGCAGAGTAGGCAGGGTTGGCAGAGAAGGCAGGATAGGCAGGGAAGGCAGGGTAGGCAGGGTAGGCATGGTGGGCAGGGTTGGCAGGGTAGGCAGGAAGGGCAGGGAAGGTAGCTAGATAGCCAGTTGACGGGAGCGAAGCCCCGAGGGTCAGCTAGTTCACTAATACATTCTTATAAATATACAAAGTCAGAAGGCCAAAGTTAAATTATATAGAAAATAATTGCTATTACCAAAAGTTCAAGATATATGGTGATTGACTCCACTCCATTTTACGTGGTCAAGCCCATTTATTTTCGGTTTTTGACAGGCGTTATCAATGATAAAAAATCACTTTATGTCGCGGCCCAGGTTTTCTCACCGAAGTTTTCTTTTACGGTATCTCAGTTGGTGATATGTCTACACAAAAAATAAATAAATGAACTGTTCAGGACGATATAGAAGGTAGTGAGGTATAAGTAAATACATTGAAGTGAACGGATGAGGTGGAAACAGCAAACGAGGCACTTTTAGGCATCAATGAGGTCACTTAGGCACAATCAGGTACGGTAGGTACGTTTAGGAAAGGTGTGAAAATGTTGCTGATGTGTAAGTTCACGCTGTTAGATTCTGGCAAACGAAAGTAGAGACTGAAAAAACGTGGCAAATTTAAAAAATATCAGCATAGCAACCCCAAAACTAGTATGAAATACTTGGAATACCCTAATTTGATACTTTAGAATTATTTATTTTACTTCGTCTGAATAAAAATACTATAGGTACTTTAGGTAGGTAATACTTTAGATATTATTTATCAAAGATAAATAGTGGTTACGAATTAAAACAAAGTATCAACTTATTAGCGTCGTACTAACTTATGAAATCTAACAGCATGCACACGTAAACAAACTTGTTATTGTTTGAATTCGACGTCTTTCTCCTGTTGTTTTCTGTGATATTTAGACATCATGCGAAGCGACATCTCCCGTACTCCCCTTTTAAAAATCACCAAAAATTGATGTTGACATTAGTATAGCATTGCCATAAAAAAGCTTTGCAAATAATTCGAGTGATGTCTACTTTCGTTTTCCAGACTCTAGTATAAAACTGAAGTAGTAAGTCAAGTCTTTAAAATTTTATAGATATGTTGTTTGTGTTTTGACGTGAAAAATACCTACCAGCACTTTTATTTAAGGTTGCAGTATCTGAATCTGTGAAGTACCAAATCTTTATCCGTAATTTCTTTCTAATATTATGAATTCGGAAGTAACTCTGTGTGCCTGTAACGCCAAAACCGCTGAACCATTACGTTTCCTTGGGTCTCTTAATCTCCTGCTTTCACGCTGGCGAAGCCGCTAGCAGAACATTTCTTATTTTTTTATTTAGTATGTGTTTGCTCTTGACTCTAGTCTAGGTCAGAGGTGACAGAGACAAAGTCGACGATAGAGTGAGCTTACGCAGAAGAAGCCTGTTCTCTCTAACTTTGAATAGATTCGGCAGATTGATAGTGGTAAAAAGTTATAAAGCAGCTTTTACCGATCAAATAATAAACCCAATTACATAATAAATAATTCTCTCTATTTCATAAGTTACCTACTTATATGTACGTTCCAAAATCCGTTAAACCACACGCTAACCGCCGCCATTTATAACGTGACTAAAAATTCCTAGTTTGAATTCAAAATTCGAGTTAGTTCTATTTTCAAGCGCTTACGTACATCGCTGGCGCTTAATGTAGTCGTGTTCTCGACCTTAAAAATGCCATTCGCTCGAGTTATAAGATAAGATGGCCATAAAATTCGTATCGATTTCTCAACGCGTTGAATAAGTTTAGATGTCGTAAACTTGAAGGAAATCTGACTGAAGCATACGTGGTCTGTAAAATGAGGTAGGAATCTAGTAGCGAATTATGTTATTCTGAATGCTGAAGTAGGTACCTGTAATTATATGCCATCTGTCAGAAATGTTGATAAGTCTATTTAATCTGTGATTTTTAATTTCGTAGACTAAACTGACATTTGGACACTTTATCGTTACATAAAAATAGTGTCGTATTCTGACTACTCTGAGTGATCGAAAGTTGATCGAAAATAGAAGTAGATCGAAAATGAAACTATTTTACGGCAAAAAAAATTGTTTAGAAACTAGCGATTTTATTTAGTTTCTACTCATTTATGTCAGACTTAGTTTTATCCATCGCATTTATTTTATTGATGATTTCATATTTAACACAATAAAAGTTAATGTACTATATGTATGAATACTGTTATATTCCAATATATTACGTTTATATTCATATAACATTAATTTACACCAATTAGTAAAATTTAATTTAGGAGTCATGTCACATCGATTCCATGAATCACATATGATTGACTCTTACCTACAACACTATGCTTGCAACATTTTAAAAATAGAGTCATTGACAGCTGTCAGTGTTGTCTACGAAATTAAAAATCACATTATAGAAAGTGATAACTGGAAATCAGGTTTTTAGGGCAAAATGTCATAAATAGTTCGTAACATTAGTTAGGTACCATTTAACCAAACCATAAGTAGGTTCCTAATTCCGAAACACTACCTACTTTAACATAGGCTTGGCTATAAACCTCCTGTCCTCAAACCTATTTATGTCCCCATCAATAAATACGATGTTATTAACCTAGTATCATTGTACTGATAAGTAGAACAAAAGAGCCTTCCGCCTTTACACAACAATATCTTAACGACATCCAACCTAACAAATGTTAGCTATAAAAAAGATCTAGAAGACCGCTGGCAGGCAAGAAAAAATTCGAATTTCGAATTAATTAAAAAACAAAAAATAAATTAGGTTTGCCACTGACAAAATTATCGTTGGAGAGGCCGCAAGCCGGTCACGTTCGGAAACCGAGCTGCGAAATGAAAATAATTACACGTCAAATGAGTTGAATGACGCCTATTTAAAATGGTGGATGCGGGAGGGGGCGGAACAGCTCACAATTTATATATACCCCATGTCACGCCGCGGGAGGCAGCTCGCCGCTCCTTTTTAAATTCAGTAAAATTATATATCAAGTGTAGCATAAATAAAATTGATAAAGTAGACTCGTGAAATTTCACGTACAGTATTTTTTTTGTAATTCTGTCAAAAATAAATGGGCTTTGTTTCTTTGTTCGTCTGGCGTTCCAGTTTCTGAAACTTTCTTAAAGGTTTAGTCATGTTCGCAGGATTTCTTTGTATATTTTTTGTGAGACTAGACCAAATGAAAAATAAAAGGACGCTTAGCTAATAAGGAAAGGGTACGTCGTACATCGAAAATTTAAGTCTGTAACGTCTGAACTTTTTACTACACAATATAAAATTACAAACTTACAGTACTGTACAAGTACCGCGCATCAAAGGAAGTCGTTAAAAAGCTATATGGACCATCGAAACACTCTCGTATATATTTAATAGCACTTTGCAACCATGTTAAAGGAAACACATTTCATTTTTAACGACGCGACAATACTTACTCGACATAAAAAACGCTTTGTAATTGTTTTTTCTTTCTAGGAAAACATCGTTCTTTAAGCCCTCTGTGAACCATATGGATTCGTTAAGGCCGTACCCTGACCAAAACACCGCCGTGAACATTCCTAGTGCCCTAGCGGCACACTGGTGGCACATGAGTTACGCCCAGATAAAAAAAAAAACATTTTGGTCTTTTGAAAAAAGAAGCTTACAATATGTTCGTTATTTAATTGTCTATCCATTAGTGTTAGTACAAACATTAATTAATAAACATTTTACGAGGAGATGCATGCTTTCAATCATTATTTCTCATTTTTATGGTTTTGTTGGAAGGAGATAAGTGAAACACATCATAAAAAAAAATTATATCTACCATTTTGGAATCAATAATATTTAGAATTTAATGTATGTTATTATAATATTCACAGTGGATCTTTGTGTCTCTGAAGTTGGTTCTGTTGGTTTGTTCTGAAACAGTTTACCTGCATAGAGTAAGCGAGATAGGATGATGCGACAAACATAAGCGTGTGAAAGAGACAGTTATACAATGATAACTTCACTTTCAATATTGACACAAAAATAGCTACTGCGCAGGCTCTTGCAGCCAATTCAGAGACACAAAGATCCGTTGTGAGTATTATAGATGATATTTCTTTTTAAATAACGAGTAGATAGCTCCTAAAAACTGCACGAAAAACGGCTACCGCGGCGTTTTGTTCGGGGTAGAGCCTTAACATAAAAGTGTCGCCGAGAATTCCGTATCATTTTGAACAAATCAAATGTAAAATTATTCTCCCTATTTTCACTTTCCGTGAGATCATAACGTTTGATTCACTTCAATCCAAAGGGAAAACGAGAGATCGTTATCAGAACCTAACATTAGATTCCATAAACCATAAAGTGAGGAATAAAACCCATAACTTCCCTTGGCCAGTAATAGGGTAAAATATAATCACGTTGTAAGTAAAGTATGACGATAAAAATCTAGTCGTAAAAAGTGTCAAATGAGTCGGGTCTGTCATCAATAAAACTGGAAATAACGTCCGCAAGGTCATTGACTTGGCAAAAATTTACACTTAAGAAAAATGTTGTTAAATAAACCCCTCAACTTAAAGAGCATGGCATCACTGATAGTGCTCAAAACACTGGTATCATTACCATATCGAATTGCAATGACATTCTCTAGCTAAAGTATCTAAAATCTAGCCTTTCTGCCAATAAATATAGCCTGGCCCTGGTGAGCATTAAGAACCCTATTTTAGGATACTCCTGTGTCCAAATTCGGACAGCGATAAGCTCAATTGATTGATTAACTAATTGTAAGTCAGCTTTTGCATATCTAGACTCATATATACGCCACAAAGTCATTCGATTTTTCAAGTAGAAATTAATATCGTAAATTCTTTTCAAGTCATCTTATTTTGATATACGTAACTTTAGCATCCCCAATTTATTTTAAAATTCCAACAATTTATCTTACACTCAAGATTTATGCTCTTTGTTCGATACAAAAGATTTTTCTCTACAAGAGCTGATTCAGTTTTGATTAGATTTATATTCAAAACTGATCTCAGAATGTATTATTATGATGTTTTACACTCTATAAAAAATGAAGTTGGTAGCTATTTTAACGCCAATAGCTTTCACCTTCATCATTTATCACATCAATATAATTTATCTTTCAGAGCACGAAAAACGCCTTTGATAAAAATGTCATTACACTGCTCGGTGGAAATTCTCGCGCTCTTCAATGCAATACCACGCTATCTAGTTAGACATTGCAATCTTGAGCACGAAGTTTAGAAAAATGAGCGCGTACCAACGGATAGGAATACGTCAGAATGAAATATACGAGCACCTAACAGGATATAATATTAAAACGTGGACTGTGAACTATGTCGCGAAATTTCCTAGCCATAAAATTTTCATGGCTAGATCAGCAAAAAAGCACGGTAGCCACGAATATATCATGCGAGTATACCTGACTTCTACCAATTTATAACGCGGGCAAGCTCCCACGGCTCTTGTCAACGCGTGATTCATGACTGCAGAAAACTGCGACATTTAAAAAGCAGTCCATTGAAAACAGTGTGGACGCATTCTTTCAGCTCATAGTGTATATGCTAATGCATACTCCTATTTGCAGTAATAAACAAGCGTTGAACGTAGGTATACACAGAAACCGCAGGTAGACATTATAGTGAAAACTGCGAACGCGTAATGAGGTTCTGTAAGTTTCTGTTAGTTGTTAATGGCTTGGTTTGGTGCTATGGAGAGATTACTGTGATGAATTTTGTTGCTGTGCACAACCTACACATTGAAATATAGCCACATCTAATTAGGTTAGACGACGACGCTATCATAATTAAAAAAGGGGTGAGCTGACCCAAAAATAGCATTCGTCAGTACGGAAATTATATTTACCAGCTTGAAACAGTGTATATTTAGGTTAATGGCGACTAATTAGCGAAAACGTACGAGTACACAGTACGAAGCCATCAGATCATCCGATTCATTAATATCTAACAACCGACCGCAAGTAAAAGACACGATCGAACGCAACGCAATAAAATTAGGCTTTATCCCGAGCGGACGCAGTGAAAGCGACAACACCGGGGGAGACGGGAGAGAGGGGGTTGGAGGGGGAGTCGCCGGCCGACCTACTTTCCCGTAGGTCCCTCACCCACAACCCTACCGCACTTCAACAGCGCCGGCATCGCAGCTCTCCTATCGCCGCGTTTATACCACCTACCGACAGCTCCAAGGGAATTCGTACTTCAATGTAAAGCTGACAAAGTGAGAAGAAAGCGAGTCGCGAGCGGCGAGGACGATCGATCGCGGACGAGTGCCGATAACCATTCGTTTCGGAGGAATGGGATCACAATTAGTGGTGACGTAACGCGGTTACCAGCTGATTGATTGATGCCCGCACCCGAGAAACGATGGAAAAACACGACGCGTATGAAATTAATCCCATTGAAGATTATATTTCTGGCGTATAGTTCCTCTTGTGGGTTCGCCTCCCAGGGGTCTCGTAAACGCTGCGTTTCGGACGGCATGAACCTGCGTATTAATAACACCATTTGCGATCACAAACCCGCCTGGAAAACGCGGTGATAATGGAAATATTGGCCTCGGGTCGTTAGTTGTAGCCATCTGCGGAAAGGTTTATAGCTATGGACATTTTCTGGTTAATGTATGTAACGGTATGGAATTTCGAGCGCTCAATTACAGGTATAAAGAAACGGTTTGCAACATTTTCACATGTTGTACAAAGCTTTGGGAGTATTTCAAGTATTTGTTAAATTTCATAATGGTTTAGAGTAGAACATTTTCAAACGGTTCCAGATTCAAAAATATTGTAGCCGTTATTAGTCGTATTTCGTAATGATGTTTCTCAGGTTCCGCAGTCCAAATTAATTAACACAAAGATAATGATGTTATTAATTTACGTACTCCAAACAAGAATTTAACAATGATTACAATTTATATTACAAAAGTACTTTTACTCTGTTTATTTTCGAAGTTCGTGTTGAACTACCGAACTAAATTACATTGCAAAAATATCCATAATAATTTTGACTTATCCGCCTCAATGAATCCGAAATAGAATAAATATCACTCCATTAGGTGTTCAGCTCCTCTCCGCCGAAAGTTTCACAACTTTCAGTGTTACATCATATCGGAATGCTGATAATGTAACATCTTTTGTATTCTGTCTGACGACTTGTTTTTCTTGAAGTCTTCAGAATATTTTTGGGTAACAGCTGTCTAACTTAGAACTTCTCAGATATACCTACATCAGCTGATTCTTACTCACATTTTTCGACCTTTTACCTCATATAGGTTGTGACGAGTACCTACATTATGTACGCAAAACCACACCACCACTACTCACCGTCACTCGTATCTAAATTACAAAATTACTGCTCCAAGCTCAATAGTACCCACGAACTCACTGAAATTAAACGGAACTAAATAAAGCAAGCATAAAGAGCAACGTAAAGTGAACTTTCCGCGTTAAACATTAAATGCGTTATCGCACGCTCCTCAGAGATTGAAGAACAGTATAACTCGCAAGAAGCCGTTTAGTTTGTACTCGATCGCACTTCGTACGTGATCGAAACTTGTGCGGCACGGTGTACAACAGAAACAAGTAAGCACAGATGTGTATAACCATTGTATTTTATTTCATCCCAGTGTATAAACTTCATAGCTAGGAAACGAACGAAATCAGAAAAGTTTGGGAAAAAGAAAATTGGTTTGTCGCTTAGTTACGCTAGACGTCTATAGATGAAAAGTTTCGAACTATTTTGAACCTTTTGGTCTAGCTACGAATTTCATTTCGGGGAAAATAATTTTTGTATCTGAAATATGTAGTAAACATGTAACACCTTTGTTCGATAATCGTACAAAGAGTTTTTAAGGTAGAATGGAGTATACCTAAAAGGTTTTTGTATATGTGTTAATCCAAACCCCAGAATAGTTTGTTGCTGCAATGAACAGACATGAATTCCAATGATATTCAAATAAACAGATATGTTATAAGCGTGCGCATTGTGAAGACTCGAATAGGTCACAATTGTGAACTTTAGTCTTTAGTTTATGTCATGCATTGCGAAGAGCGATACGCTTTGTTGAAACAAAAACAAAATAAAAAAATGCCAGCGTGTGTATTTAGAAATTGTACCAATTATGATACCAAAGTAGGTACATAAAACAGAAGGGATCACATACCATATGTAAGTACGCAATACGCCTCAATTTACTAATTTAATTCATTTTTTCCCTAATATTTGGAGGTTAGAAAAAGATAACAACATTGGTGGTCAGAATAATGTTTGTTTACATTCACACGCAAGTGACAAACACTAGCTGTCTCTTTTTTCTTGTTGGTTTTATCAAGCCATCCCTTTCGACTTGTATTGAAATGTCAGATGAATGAAAAGTGTGAGTGCGGAACACTTTTTTCAATTGTTTTGTGAGTGTATAACGAATCTGTTTATTTGAATATCATTGCATGAATTCTGTCATAAAAAAATACCTGAACCAAAACTTCACGAAATAATTTCAATCTTCAGCGTAAAATGACACAAGCTAAACATTTACGGATAAAGTTAATTACACCTAAAGCTCAGCTCACATAAGAATTAATTTGTAACTTGATTACATATTAAAATTACAGTGTAATCAACATACAAGTGGCGTCCAAACGTGACATTGCCAACGGTTACGCAGTTAGGGTTGCCAAAAGAGTTGGACCAACTAGTCGGGGCAAGACGGCTATCCGGTTACATTTATAGTCAGTATTTAGTCGGTGATTAAAGAAGAGCTACAGGTAATCAGGAAATAAATTGCCGAGCACTTACAAAAACACGAGAAAAGTGCGTAGTATTAAACTATAATTGGTTGGCTAGAACTAAAACCAGAGATAATACATAATACTGCCTTTTGCCGGGCTCTAGGGGGATAACTAAAGCGTGAAAACCAATAGACATACATCTAACTAGATGACGCGATTGTATTTACTTCACGTGTCAAAAATCGGAGTAAAATTACAGTCAATGATTGTAATTTGAGCTTTTCATTTAGCGGCACCGGAAATCCACAGAAATTTACAAAAATGCCTTTTTATGCCATATTGAGCTGTAAAGACTGAATAGAAAAAGTTGGCAGAGGCATTAGAAATGTTTTCTTTTATTGGTAAGTTTTTTTTTTTAAATTGGCACGCTTGGTTTTCATACAGATGGAGGGACTTGCGTTGTCTAGTTAGATTTATGTCTGTGTGAAAAACCAATCAAAAGCACTATTTACGCAAATATCAACTGTTTAAAAAATTCACATAGGTACAATAATGTTTATAATTAAGACTCAAAATTCTCCGGACATAAAAAGTTCGACTTAGCTGGCTGGTGGTTTTAGAAGCTGACAACCCTACAAAGTAGAATCAGCCCATTTTAGCTTAATCAAAGCTCGATTTAGTCGTATTTAGTTCGGCTTGAAAACAAGCCCTTTTGGGCGGGGTGGAAAACTTTCTGTCTTCGTGATAAATTTATCAGTTTCGTAACGATGCTGCGATGTGGACGCACTTGTTATCTGATAGTTTCGCAAATTTACGAGCTTAAGTTTTGATGCGCTTTTTAAATGGATTCTGAAATTCATTGCTTGTTTATAATTTTCAAGCTTTTAAGACTTTTGGAGCTGTGTTCATTATTTGTGTTTTGGTTATTTTTGTGGATTACATTAATGTTTAGCATATGGGTGAAATATGGGTGTGGGCAGGTATACCTCTACCTTACTTGATATTTTTGACATTATTATTATGTATTTTTTACTGTTGACATTTGAAATTATATTTACATAGATTTGACATTTGCTTAATATTTTTGATATTGTTATTATTTATTTTTCTTTTACTGTTGACATTTGTATTTTTTTTTTACGTAGATTTGACATTTGCTTAATATTTTTGATATTGTTATTATTTATTTTTCTTTTTTGTTTTACTGTTGACATTTGGAATTGTTTTATTTTTAAATCAATTTTTAATTTTCATTTTATTTGCATGCCATTATATGGCAAAAATGGCTAAACCATTCTGTTTTTTTTTGTCATCTTGCATGCAAGTGTAATGATTTGATGTATGTATACACATGTTTGGGCAAATAAATATATCTTATCTAATCTTATCTAATTCTTCGGGGAATAAAGGCGTTTTTAATTAATGATGAAGAATTAATTAGTGTTGGATAATGCGTGTCGCGCTTTCGGTAAGCTATTGGTTTTATATAGAGTAATCTTTTCGTCCCTTACGTACAAAACACAAGAAAAACCAAACTCTTCTACCAGCTTAACACCCCACGACTCACCACCCTAACAAAACGAATCAAAATCTCAGTAACGCAATCAAACTAATCGGATTTCATTCACTAAACATCAAAAACTACCCTACTATTTATGGTCCGAGAGTAGATAACGAACCAAACAATTACTTTGATTAACCCGAAGTGCCCGACATAACAATAAACCAACGCCATAGATACTATAACTAAAGACCAGGAATGTTACGGAGGTGGTTTATCGGAACCGAAGTTTAAATCCGAGTTTTTTAATTTGGCTTGTCGGTGTCGGAACCGGAATCGGAGAGGTGGTGCTAGAAGAGCGCGGTGTTAAGGGCAGGCCTGATAAAAAAAAACCGGCCAAGTGCGAGTCGGACTCGCGCACGAAGGGTTCCGTACCATTATCACAAAAAACGGTAGTATGGCAGCCACACTTAAATATTTATTTTATTCTTTTTTTAGTATTTGTTGTTATAGCGTCAACATAAATACATCATCTGTGAAATTTTCAACAGTCTAGCTATGACGGTTCCTGAGATACAGCCTGGTGACAGACAGACAGACGGATCGCGGAGTCTTAGTAATAGGGTCCCATTTTTACCCTATGAGTACAGAACCCTAATAAAATAGTGCAAACATTATTCATTAGAATCAGGATATTTACCATGTTTACTGTTTGTAGCGAGTTTCCGATATTTCGGCGCTGTTGCAAGCACCATGATCACGGATAGACTGAAGTTATTGCGGGTGGGTGTTTATAAGGAGACATATCGGTCTACCCTCTTTCTTGTTCGTTTTTTGCACTCAGCACCGCTACCACTGTCACTCACAACTCGATTCTGTTTCCGACACAAGAAACTCACTGTGTCCGCTAGCGAACTTTTTTCGGCACTTTTCCGGGGTTTACACAGCTGAACCACTGGATTCCAAGCTCTCGACAGTTGAAACCCATCCTCCCGGTTGAAATTCTTATATTTGGTGATCTCGATAGCTTCCCTCACCAGTCTAGGGATACAGTGGCGTTCTGTTGAAATGACCCGAGGGTTATGTAACTCAATCCAGTGGTTCAATCCTGATTCCAAAAGATGTTGAGCTATGGCCGATTTTTGGGTGTCATTATTCTTTACTGCCCTGATATGCTCTGAAATATGTATGAGTTGCCACAACTACAATCTACTTTATAAACACCGGGCTTTTCTAGCGGGAAGTTGTCCGTCGGCGAGCGCAGCATCTGTGAAACTTTTCTGAAAGGAGTGAAGACAGTCTTTACGGCGTAATTCCGAAGAATGTTAGCAACCTTATCTGTCACTCGCCTCACGTACGGCGGAAACTCGCTACAAACAGTAAACATCCCGATTCTAATGTTAATCTTAGTGACCATGACAGTTTAAACATTATTCAATCAGCCTCTTCAATTTCAATAAAAAATATAAACCTAATATAGGGTTAAAATATAAATAATTGAAGTTAAAAATAACAGCAGCCATCGTGTACGTGGCGTATACAAACTTCCGAATTAAACTGTCGGAGCCGAAGTCGGAACCAGAGGTATTAATCGGAAGTTCCGACTTATCGGAGTCGAAGTCGAAGCTCCGTAACTTCCCTACTAAAGACTTTAAGCCGTACCCATGCATTGGGGAAGCTGCATACATTTTCCATAACTCTTCGCCATGTTATTTCTTGGCTGAATTATTTGGCCGTATAGTCTCAGAGGCTGATTTAGCTGAAGGAAGTCTCGGAATAAAAAGTACCTATCATTATTCTTTTTTTGATATTTTTCCTTATGGGGTGAGGGTTTGCGTGTTCTTTATACAGTGTGTAAGTTAAAATATGGCTCTTTAAAAAGTTCGAAATACCTACTCACGATTTTTTTTTTTTTTTCGTTCTACTAATTATTAATATTTAACCTACTTTTATGATAAAATTTTACAGGTTTATAGTTGAAAATTGTCAGAGAAAAGATGGAATCGAGTTTAAAAAGTCAATATTGTTTAACATATTGTCAATTTAACCTTGTGTTAGCTACTAACTCTGAATTAAGTTTTTTGTGCAAGAGGGCCTTAGAACCTTACTTTATTTGACTGTAAAACAAGTAATCATTTCAGAATACTTATCCTTATTTATTTATCTCTAAGCAGACCATGGATCACCTGTACATGTGAGGACCTTATGGCCGCGTCAGCGAATGGTGTTGCCCTAGCTGAATATTGGGTGAAACATAACATTTTAAAATCATATTTGCCATCGATACGCTAAGAAGAAGATTTATCTTCTTTTTTATGTAAGTCTTCATTAAAAACAGGAAAAGCTGTTTCCTTTTTTGTTACTAAATTTAATATCTTCTGTCTTAGCTTTAATAAACACTACCTGTCAAAAATCCAGGGAAATAAAAATGTCATTATTCTTCAGAGTTTTCCTTATACGGTGCGGTTTTAGTGGACACTGTATCTTTTGTTTATTAGGAATTAGGAAAGTCAGATATAATGCCGGGGAAGATTTATTTGTGTTAGTAGATTTTCTAATCCACAAAACGTGTAAAACTACATTTTCTTTTAGGTTTTTACAACAGCACAATATCTTCATACCGTAACTGAAGCTTGCTTTAAGAAGTATTTTCAAAACGACAAATTTTGACGATGCGGTTGGCGCAGTGCCTGAGCGTTTGGCTGCTACGCTGCATTTCGCGGGTTCGATTCCCGCACGGAACAAATATTTGTACAGCCTACAGATAGTTGTTCCGGGACTGGCTGTTTGTCTATGTGAGTAAACCCACGAAACAGGAGAAATTCCTAGTATGGAAAAAGTTAAAAAACAAACTAGATATACAGCTAGATCACCTTCTAAAAATGTCTTTTGTACCTCTTATTTTTTGGTCATTTTGCGACACCGGCTTCCGAAACGAAAGTTATTTTTGCTCTTTTTATAGTTTTGCTTTGGAAGTCGGTTTATTTTTTGTGTAAATGTTTTTAATTTTCTATTTTTAGTTTTGGTACTCCATCACTAACAATTGAGCAAGTCTATAGTAAGGTACCTAATGATTTGACAAAATACCCATAATAACTCAATTTACACATTCGTGCTATTTATTGTTAAGGAGTTCGGTTGTATATTCCATATCTTGATAACTGCTGAACCGATTTTGATGAAACTTGTACTTTTCCCTAAGTTGAGAGATACTTAACCCAATAAATAAAGAATTATCACGTTCCAATTACTAGCTTCGTAGATATGCCTGGCGAAACATACATACACTTATGAAATTGTGGCACACGTGTTTATAAGCCCACATAGAATAACATATGTGAATATTGTGCAATTCCAATAATATTACATACATACGTGTTGAATACATCTTTTTTTAGAAGTCAGTAAAAATATCAAACCTTTCCATAAATTCTCCGCATAGTACAGGATAAAATACCGTGTGTTGAATCGATATTCCTGTGGCCTACACACAATGGACCATAGATGACCAACGTCCATTGATGGACAACCAATCACTTTGGAGAGAATTGTATAGCAATAGAGCAATGTGCAAAGTGTATTCAACTGTCTATTGTTTATTGAACCTAGAAAATCTATCAGAGTTCTGAGCAACCCACTCTATTTTGGCAATTCATCCATTGTTCTTCGATCAAAAACAAGAAAGGTATTTTTCATTGTTTTAAAACTACAATGTTACGTAAAAAGTTGGAGATAATACTTTTTGTTACTTTTTAGGAGTTGAAATATTAGTTGCGCTCGCCTATCTGTCTGATTTAGCTGGTCAAAAACCATCTAAGTGCAAGTCGGACTCTCGCTCGAAGGGTTCCGTACCATTATCGCAAAAAAAGACACAAATATCACTTTTGTTGTCCCACTTAAATATTTATTTAATTATGTTTTTTGTTATTTGTTGTTATAGCGGCAAAAGAAATACATCATCTGTGAAAATTTAAACTGTCTAGCTCTTACGGTTCATGAGATGCAGCCTGGTGACTGACGGACAGACATACAGACAAACCACGGAGTCTTAGTAATAGGGTCCCGTTTTATCCTTTTGGTACGGAACCCTAAAAATTAGAGAAATATTAAAAACAATCAGGTTTCAATCTATTAAAATAACCCGAAAGGTTTTTCATTTTAATTCCAAAATACCAGCCGTTTTCTAAGAAAAGGGTCTTGACAGGTAGACAAGCGGAAGGGTAACAAACGGAAGAGTTCCGCCTTTTTAACATAAGGTTGATGGAAAACAAACAGATTTTATTTACAATTTAGAGGGCACTTTGGGATAGTCTGCGTCTATGAGCATGGGTTTGATTTCTAAGTAAAGCAAAATATTATTTGCATTCTGGATACTGATGGCTAGAAACTTGTTCCCTTTTACATGGAACCTAAACGTAATTAATTTCATATTATATCCACACTGAAATTTTTGTGCTTGTTTTCCGAAGCGTAATGATTTCGTCTTGGTAAAACAATTTATGAAAATAAATAAATATTAGAATCAAAAAATGGCAGATTAACATTGGAAAAACAAAACTCGAAAGCGACGTCAAATCAATTGTTACCCGCGATAGTTCACCGGCGAACCAATAGTACCGCAAGCCGGGTCATCCGACGGGCCGCACGGTCATTTACTTCTGGGGAATTACTATTGGTTCTCACTTTTTCGAATTGATGAGTATTTGAATTATTAAATAAAAACTTTTTAATTTGTAAAGTCATATCTATGCTTCGATAGTAATACCGATGGCAATAATCGTTCGGTCGTGAAAACTACTATTCAAATTTCAACCTGTATCATCATCTGCCTAGCCTTTTCCCAACTATGTTAGGGTCGGCTTCCAGTCTAACCGGATTCAGCTGAGTACCAGTATTTCAAATTTCAACCTGTATATACTTACCTAATACTAATACTGTACTCCTCTGCTCAACTCTTTGAACAATACAGACGTTATATTATGTAACAACTTAGTGCCAACATCGCCGTTAAGCTCCTAATCGTATGTTGTTGCTCTTTTTACCCGACTGCCGAAGGAGGGTAATATGTTTATCAGTTTATGTATGTTTGTTCCTATGTGGCGTTCCAGAGACCAAACGCGTTGGCCGAATTGGATGATTCTTATGTCAATCGATTCATCTTAACCCTGCGAGTGTCACTGGCTACATCAAAATTGAAAAATAGAAAAATGGCGGCTTTTGGGCGCCATATTGTGGGGGCCCAGTTATTTTTTCTTTCTATGCCATCGTGTGGGGTATCAAAATAAAGGTTTTTAAGAATTGATTTCAAAAATATGTAACACTTATATGTTTCAATGTACCTGATTCGAAAAAAAATCTTAACTAAAAAGTGTTAAATAAAAATATCAAAAAACCCGAATTCTTAAAATGCGTACAAAAAGACGTAAACAAGAAAAATAACATGCTGTGCAGTTGGCGGATACATCTAGTTTCGGTCAGCCAGCTCGCTTATATAATATATATATAATACACTACTAGGCCAATGGTATTTTACTCTACAATAGATCACCTGAAATCTAACACTAATATGTAAATAGAATCACGAACGAAAATAATGTGGCTTAAAGTAGGTAGTTCACGTAGATGTGTCATTTTTCGTACAAGTGTTTTTTATAAATGTTGGCCTACAATGTCTGATTTCTCGAGGGCTTTTAGCTGGGAAAGGTTCATTACTACCCAAATTACAAACACGTGCGTGTTTTTTTGTCACGAGCTCCTGTATACGCAGATTCGGCC
The DNA here is from genome assembly GCA_964057195.1 of Orthosia cruda. Lineage (NCBI taxonomy): Eukaryota > Metazoa > Arthropoda > Insecta > Lepidoptera > Noctuidae > Orthosia > Orthosia cruda. The sequence goes on along the minus strand of OZ059826.1, from coordinate 19,830,209 downwards.
TTGAGTTAATTTGATGTTGAATTTGACATGATCATAATGTCAACAACTGGAGATATTGGCTTTTTATTTATTCATGAAATATGGGTACGGAAAGGCTAAAAAGAAGCGGAAAGGATAAAAGAAGCAAAGCTGGCTTCGGCCATGTCTCAAGGCGGAATAACGACTCCATTGAGCGCCTGGTTGTGCAGGGCAGAGTGGACGGTAACAGGCCACGCGGGAGGTCACCGATGAGGTGGACCGACCAAATTAAATCTGCGATTGGAGGTCTAGTAAATGAATGCGCCAAACTTTTATCTAACAAAGCCAAATGGAGAGAGATCGTAAGGCGAGTGAAAAGAACACCAGCGATCGGACAAAATGCATCGTGACCACGACCGCTCTGTCAAGAGCGAAACGAATAAGATGAAGCAAAAGACGGAGTTGGACTATGTAACAGAAAAGTTGATATGACTTGAAAGAATCTAAATTGATACTGCGATGACGATTAATGAAGAATCTATGGAAGACAGAATATATTCTTCACTCAAAATGAATGGACATAAGCACAGGACCGGTCTATTTGGTGACACTTGGGGGAGGCCTATATTCAGCAGTGGAAATATTGATCGCTGGATGATGAGTACAAGATTCGAAACAACGAAAAGTAAAAAATCATAGGCTTTAGACAAGTGACATTCTATAGACGAAACCGCCGCCATAGCGATTTGAAAAAGGCGAAAGTTAATGGGAAGTATCGAAATGTCACTTGATCAATCGTTTACATTTTGGCATCTCGAACATCGCCATCGCTGTTGTCTAAAATCTTATGGCACAAATGCCACGTTTTAAATCTCAACATAAATGTATTCCTGTGTAACCCATTACGTATTTAAATTTTTTGTTTAACTAAGCAAAGTACGCCTCTGAGATAAATACGTAGGCTTAATCCAGTAATATAAGTCCGAACTTTTATTGCTGGATTAAGCCTACCTATTTCGCGTTTTTTGTATTTCTGAAAAGCCATTATAAAGTTTTTTAGTTCCTCTGCCAAGTTAAAGTTCATTAAAGTGTGGTTAACAATGTTATTAAATGTTCTGAAAATTAAGGTGAAAATCTATAGTAATCTATTTATAAGTCCTGATTCAGTCCAGAGTCACTCAGTCAGTGAGTGCTTTAATTCAGTAAGACATCAATGCCCAGGCTAAAGCCTTCGAATTTGCACAGACGTTTCGTTTATGACGTATACATGAAATAAGCCAGGAAATTTCGAAATTCAAATCCCTTCGGATAATAATAAGCCGCGGGCAGAAGCTAGACCTAGAAAAATATTTAACACTACTAGACACCTAGTTGTGCTGACGGCTTAAAGAGGATTTTTTGAAGCTAGTATAGAAATCGAGGAATATCTTGGCTTAGTTCATACACAACTGAGAATAGTTCAATACCGTTACAAGAGAACAAGGGATATCTTGCTAGTAATTTTTCTATCCTACCTTGAAAAATGGCCTCGTGTAAGTGTAATATAAGATACAACTCTTGTAAAACAGAACTTATGTCCATTTTATCCTGTTTGTTGTTTTTAATTGTTCACGAAAAAATGCCATCTGTGATCTCTAAGCTGCCTATAATCGTGATCTTCAGAAGAAATAATAAAACCTCTCTTTATGTTGTGTGAAAAACATAAACTAGTTTTCTTAAAAAATACTTAATTCCCCGGCTTATCTTTTTCAAGATATCAAGTTGCTTTTCGGCTATTCATAAACTAAGTTTTACAAGGTGGCTTTTAACTCATTAGCAATCTTTCATGGGGTGAATTTTGGTATATGTTAATTAAAAGTTTCAAGTATGAAACCTACTGTCAAATATGAAAAAAACAGCTGTCTGTTCGTATAATTTGAAAAAAATAAAATGATTTTATTTGCACCAGACTTGACGCACCATCAAAAGTAATCGAAACAACAAAGATTACAATTTTAAATTTTATATTATTTCCGATTTATTAATTTATTTATACTTCATGCAAAAATGTACAATGGCGGACATAATGCCTTAGGCATTCTGTACCAGTCAACCAAGGGTGGTGAAGAGATAACTTGGCAGGTGCATTGTTTAAAACGTGGCAATAAAAAATTAACAAATATTATAATAATAAATTGCTTAAAACACTCATATATTTTAGAAAAAAACCGGCCAAGTGCGAGTCGGACTCGCGCAAGAAGGGTTCCGTACCATTATCGAAAAAAACGGCAAAAAAATCACGTTTGTTGTTTGGGAGCCCCACTTAAATATTTATTTTATTCTGTTTTTAGTATTTGTTGTTATAGCGACAACAGAAATACATCATCTGTGAAAATTTCAACTGTCTAGCTATCACGGTTCATGAGATACGGCCTGGTGACAGACATACAGACAGACGGACCGCGGAGTCTCAGTAATAGGGTCCCGTTTTTACCCTTTGGGTACGGAACCCTAAAAAATAAAGAATTAAATATTTATTAAACTAATTAATTAATAAAATACACATACAAGGTATACAATACAATATAGGTATGTATTGTATAAAATATATATTTTATACAATACATACCTATATAAATTTAATATATATATATAATAAAGTTATGAAAATAAGCAAAAGTTGATCATACATGAATTTCACCCCCTGAAATATTGCAAAATAATCAAAAGTTTAGTCAAGCAACACACAAACATAGAGACAAACATTCACATACAATATCACTGTGATGTTAGACCTAGTCTAATTAGTCAGATAATAGCCAGTCCAGCTAAACTGCGGTAATCAGTCGCATTGGTCAATGGAATAGATACATGCCGCCGAGCTACGCTTACTGTCAGCCATTCTGTTGAGCAATAATATCCTGGGAGAAACTAATTTTACATGACATAAGGTAATATCACGCCTGCAGCTTCTGAATGAGTAGGCAGACGCTGGAAAAGGTATATTATATTTTCATTTTGTAATTTTTGCTGTTTGCAAAATGCACTTATTTCTAAAAAAGAAACGCCAAAATCTCTAAAACTTCTGTATTGAAGAGCAAATTTTATTTTTGTGTTCACATGCAACATGTCAAAAATTATTTATTTATTTATGAAAATGTATGGGACTACCAAGCGATATCAAAATGTCACGTGATCATATCTTATTTTTTCGAATTTCGACCATCGTCATCGCTGATAAAATACAATTTTGTCTAGATCCTCATATGATTATCAAAAAATTATTCATTAAAATACCTTTTTTTAAAACAAGCTTTTTTCTTATTTTACTCAGCAAACCCTTTCATTTGTTACCCATATCATGGGAGTGCACAAAAAATAACTAGTCCGCCATCTTGGGCCGTCCGCCATATTGGATTTATAATGACGTCACTTAGCTAACCATGCATTGTCATCCAAAATAAACGTGTATGCAAAACTTCATCTTAATCGGTGGAGGATAACTGCTTTAAAATTCAGTTGCAAGATTTAACCCGAATACACATACATACATACATTGCAAGTTAAATAAAAGCTTGAAAAATGGATCGCATATCGCAGCTGACTTATAAAATCAAACTGGATTGAAAGAAGACCCTAAATTAATTCCCAATCCTACATAAAATATTAAAATATCAACGAGTCTAAACGCTAAACTTCAAAAGCCAAAAGTCAAAGTACAGGGTTTTATTTCAACTTTCACTTTTGGATACTTAGCCTGGTACATAATTAATGTACTCTACGTAGGTATTTAATGGTAAGCAAGTTCCTGAGAACTTAGTACTTCGGTGAATGGGTACGTACTTGGTAATCTGTGAACGCAGTGCGGTAAACGTGGTTATATGCATATTGTATCAGTTGTACTGTTTGAAGGAGTGGGTTCATAAATGATGTAGGTATCTTTTGTTAACAACTTCTGCCTGTGACTTTTGGTGTCTGGATTTTTAAGGCACTTTAGTAGCATATCAACGCTTGAATCGATCGAATTTTACTGTCTGTAATAATTTTTGTATTGCTAATAAGTACTAACAATTGATATTTAACTTTGTCTCAAACCCTGGTGGCTTGACGCGATTCGATTCGAAATTACAAGTACGTTCAAATGGACCCAAAGCCATGCAATAGGGATGTTTCATTGGTAGAAAAATGATAATTCTATTTAGTCCGTCAGTGAGATTATCAATTAATACTGAACACATATTTTTTGCTTTACCAAATCAATAAAAAAATACGAAGTTAAAGTGCATCAAAGTTCAGGAGTGGGGGCTTGTGACGTCACTAAGGCAGTATAGTGTACTAGCGGCGTAAGGTTTCACGATGTTTCAACGCTAAATATCGTCGTCACTTTATGTTTACGTGTCAAATTTAAAATACGTTTACAATATATTTATTTAATCTAACTGACGGACAAAAAATAAATTTTCAGTCAACTTCCCAATTATACCGATTTAAAAATATGGACATATTTTTTTCTTAGAAAATCGGAGCGTAATATCTCCTATCGATTTAACTTTCCTATCATGTTCTTTTTCATTAGTTCAGTTTCAACGTTCGATTTTTATTCCGATTGTCGCGTTTTTCGACTACTTCAATTTCGATCTGTCTACGCACACGTTAAAACGTTCTAATCGCGTTTGAATAGGCCTAGCAACAGTACCTACTAGCAATTTACATACCAACAAAACAGCGGATGCGAAATTTCGCGCCTTAGTCGGTAATGTGTAATCATTTGCAGCGATTGGCGATGGAATTGACGATTATGTAAAGAATCGAGCAGCAAATGGAAAGCAGTAACATGCATTTGTAAATAGATACATCTATAAGACCTTTTTAACTAAACAAATGTATTTATTGGCTTCGATATGTACATAGTCCGGAACTAAAGTTGAAGATCAAAGGAACGTTAGGTGGACTGTGAGTAACAGTTGATATAAAAATGTTTCACGAAAACTGTAACCCGACTACAGTTTTTTAGTCTATATTACCCGATCCATAATAACGAATCGATTGACGCCTTATTCATCAAAATTGAATGAATAGTTTAGGTGCTACGGAGGAACATACGTGAATACATACACATATAGACTGCTAAAATCATAACCCTTCCTTTTGGCTTAGAAACGGAGTGACTACTGTGATACCGACTAATAGAGACCTACAAGCGAATAATGATGATGATTTTGTCAAAAGAATCGATACAACGCCTTACTTAGCATTTAGCATGATCATGTTCATCCCACACACACTTACACAATTACCAAATACGAAAAACAAAACACAACCCTTGCAAAGCAAAGCAAACAACACAAACTTACGGCTTATTACTTTTAATATTTCGGTAAAACGGTATCTGGTAAGACGGTACCCTCGCATTTGGCTGCCAAGACCGCTGGGATGCCGCCAAGTCCGTGCCAAGTCTGAACGCGGCCTATCGTGATCTCGGCAGATAGTATACCCTGCCTTCCCGACACCCTTGAGTGATTTTAAATTAAGCCGAGCTACGTTTTTGAGGCTCGACGGTAGAGGCACATTTAAGGCCGGTTTTGCTTTAGTTTGGCCACTTGGCCGCCTGACTTTATTTAAATTATTTTAGGAAGGTGACGCAGTTTTTACCCGACTGCCGAAGGAAGGTATGTGTTTATCAGTCTATATGTATATATATGTATGTATATTTGTTCCTATGTGGCGTTCTAGAGACCAAACGCGTTGGCCGATTTCGATGATTCTTACGTCAATCGATTCGTCTTAACCCTGCGAGTGACACTGGCTACATTAAAATTGGAAAATAAAAAAATGCCGGCTTTTGGGCGCCATATTGTGGGGCACATTTTTTTTTTTCTTCCTAACCCATCGTGTGGGGTATCAACATGAAGGGTTTTAAGAGTTGATTTCAAAAATATATAACACTTGTATGTTTAAATGTACTTAATTCTAAAAAAAAAAATAACTTGAAAGTTATAAATAAAAAAAGTTAATTAAAAAAAGTTAAAAAAAACACGACAGCTTAAAAAGCGAACTAAAAAGTCGTAAACAAGTAGAAAATCATGCTGTGCAGTCGGAGGATACATCTGGTTTTGGTCAGCCAGCTCGCGAACACGTATCCTCCGACTGCACAGCATGATTTTCTACTTGTTTACGAATTTTTAGTTCGCTTTTTAAGCGGTCGGGTTTTTTGTTTTTTTTTAATTACTAAAGGTATTGAAATCATGACTGTATTTTTATTAATTTATGAAGTTATTTTTACATGAATGTTTTTTTTCTTGTACCTATGTTTAGACACAAACAGCGTTTAACAAAGAAAGTGACGGCTTTATTTGAAAATATGAACCATAGTAGGAGTGTTTTATATTATTATGTAAGTACCTACTTATAGGTTGATATTAGTACTGAATAAGTTCAAGGCTTAGTTTTTCCTTCATTGTGTGACAACAAAGAACTACTATTTCATTTAACCTAGAATTTTTCACAAAAGTTACTTACATTAATTCAAACTGAACAAATCGGTGTAAAATATTAAAAGCATTGCATGTAGAAACGATAAAAAAATAAGGTTATAAGGTCATACTACACTGTGACTGCAATTTTTATGAGCAAAGCAACACTGTGCACAGAAATAAATAAAAATGCAATGTTAGCGTCAAATTAAGTTCAAATGGCCACGCGACACGTACTCCCACGTCAATATAAAAGTACACAAATACTTGTCAAGCCATTTTATACTTTATGCGGCAGGGATAAGGTAGCTGTTTTCAGCTAGTGGTAAATTTAAAGTGGTTGGGTGTGTGCTGTCACAGCATATCGACGTTGCAGGCTTGCAGCTAACAACTGGGTCGGTCAGAACACTCGACCCGAAACCGTGTTTCTCGTTGACGACAACGAATTTGGTGCACAACACGTTTTAAATCTTTTAAACAGTCTGAGTGACAGTAGGAAATGATACCTCGTACGTTGTGAAATGCGAATACCACAAGTTAATTAAAATTTCCATTTGAAGTTTCACGTTTGGCTTTCGGTTACGTGATGTCAATCGTTTTAATATTATATTTAGGGTTCCGTTCCTCAAAAGGAAAACAAAGGAACCCTTTTAGGATCACTTCGTTGTCTGTCTTAATGTATGTCTGTCCGTGTGTCAAGACCTTTTTCTTCAAAAAATCAAACTTTTAAATCAACGCGATCAAAAGATATAGTTGTTTATGTCACATAATATGAGGAATTGTCGGTAAGTACCTTACTTGCCGTTTACTCATGAAATCAGAATCATGAAATTTGGCAATAAGCAATGATTTACAGCACAAGTAAAGGAAGAAATCTGAAAACTGTAAATTTGTAACTACATAAAATAAAAATTAACTTATTTGCAGTTGGTAAACTGACCGCGACCTATATGATGTATAGAGACAACAGTTACGAATGCCAAAAATAAATTTTATCTACTTCGGTTTCGTTATATTCGAATTACAAAATTGACAGCGGTTTCATTATGATACCCATAACGACATCGGATTGCATTATGCGAATCGTCATAAATTCTAAAACACAAGCAAAGACATTCTGAACATAAAGCCAGGCAAGCAACCTATAATATTACTTCGAAATCGAGACAATGTAAATACTGTTTTTAAAAATGGAACAAGTTTAGAACAAAACTATCGTATACTATTTGGCTGTTACGGCTACAAGATCTTTGCCTTATACCTAATAAAGACTAAATAAAAAAAAAGTGGACGCGGGATAAACAATAGTCAGTGTGTAGTTAAGTTTCTATTAAAAATACTTATTTTTCTATATCTGTGTTCCTTCCTTCGTAGATAAAATCTTGTATGCAACTGTACGTTATTGGTCTTTTAATAACTCGTGCCCACCTATTTCGGTACGCGCTACGCTTGTACCGAAAAATGGCACTCGTATTAAAAGACCGTCCATAACGTAACAGTTGCATAAATAGCTATTGTCCCTTTGTTAGAGCAATGTTCGGTTATTTCATTGTTTATGAAAGTCAATAATGTTGCCGAATTATTTTGGTGAATGTAGCTGTTTATACGGAACTCGTTGCGCGCGATCGACTTGCACTTGACCAGTTTATAAAATTGAATTTTCTATAAATACAGCCAATACCAATATTTTAGGACGGAATAAATTTTTATTAAAATCAAACTAAACGTGTCCTAGTTGAGCACTGCAGAATTCAGGTCAATGAAAATCTTGTTTCCGCGGAGTGAGCAGTCCCAAATGATATCATAGCATTATTAGGTCCGAAGCCACACGCCACGCTGCTGGAATAACATATTCGCTCAAAGAATCACAAGTGCTATTATATTTTGCTCAAGCACGTCTGAGAGTCACTTGTTATACTTTTAAGTACAATCTTTTTCTGTCGTCTGGAACACTCAATGCTGCAATGTTCGAGACAGTTAACAGCGAATTCTGACTGGAATTCTCATAGTTTAAGACGAACATCTGCTAAAACATTATGACTTCTACTGATGAGAACTTTCTAAGAAATCTCATCAAGAACTCGCTTTATATGCAAAATTCAGAACAACAAAACATGGATGCTATATTGGTGAACTGTTCTTATAAAAGTCAAGAACTGAAATTAAACGGTCAAAGAAGTTAGTCGGCGTTCTATATTGCACGCGGAACTTTCAAGCGGATGGTGGGTATTTTACTTAATACAACACTACTTCCTTAGCACAGGTTCTTATTATTCGAGTTCTAAGTTCCTCTGAAAACTTGGTCTATTCGTTTCAATATTCAACGCAATGTCTAGAAATAATGTAGAAAGTTGACTAAGAACTGGGATTCTTTACACTTATAGTGTTAAGTGAACTGGGGTTCATATTTTAAGTACAGATACGGTTCGCGTTGAAATTAAAGTTATAGCTGTTTATACAATTTTCTATGGGCAACTGGGGCGTAGTAAAATATAGTTTATCATCTACTCTTGTAGATTTGCATAAAGGACAGTGGAAACCGAAGTGCGTTCAGCTATGTTGAGCTTATTTTCCAGCTTATGCTGAGTATAATCCCCTTTGTGCTATTACACCGTGTTATGTGACAATCCTTTATATAACTTTGTGACTTTTTACAATATGCTTTCGCTTAGAAAATAAGGATTTTTCACAAACTCGATTATTATAATTTTTATTCATTATAATCTAAACGTTTTAGGTGACAATTTTTTTATTTAATTGAATAATACGATTTTGTACTAATAACCATGTCTTCTATAATTAACTTCTTCGTGATCAATGAAAACACGAATAGGAACTTTTGATACTTTTAGGAATATATACCACCCTCCATCTCTAGATGACAAAGAGTCTTGAGATTTCTAGGAACAATTTGAAGAATGAACTAACAAAATATATCTTATAACCTGAACCTCTAATTGGCTTGAATAATAAAGACTGAAATAGATTTCTGAAAACTAATCAAATAGACAGCGTTTAAAAAACAGTCTGTGACAACTAATAAACTATGAATTGGTTTCAACCAATCTATTCAAGTGAACAGAAAATGGGTTCTGTTTGTAAGCTACTAGATGAGGGCTTTTTGTCTCAATCGATTTTATACCTAACCAATATTGAATTTTCAGCTAGCGGCGCTGGTGTAGACTGAGGTCTTCAAAATGTCAAATTTCGTAGTGTTTTGGCTTTAACGAGATTTTATTAACATTTTTTTTTACTGTTGTGATTATCTTCTAAATAGGGCAGATTAAGATAGGTTCGGGATTTACCAACCACTGCTTTAATAGAGTTTTCTTTTATTAGTTTTATATTTCGGACAAAGTAATCCTCCTTTTTTTCAAAGAAATCGCTCGAAACTGCGGCATACTCGATATTATATTTAATCGCACTTTTACGGCATTGGAAATGAATTTTAATTCAAACTTTGGTTCCGTGCGCCTTATAACAATGCTTAACAGCTATATTTAAGGACCTTAGTCAACAGTGGCGCCAACTGGTGAGCAATATAACGTTAGCCCCCATTGGTATGTAAGTCAACTGGTGAGCAATATAACGTTAGCCCCCATTGGTATGTAAGTCAACTGGTGAGCAACAAAAAGTTAGCCCCCATTGGTATGTAAGTCAACTGGTGAGCAATAAAACGTTAGCCCCCATGGGTAAGTAAATCAACTGGTGAGCAATATAACGTTAGCTCCCATTGGTATGTAAGTCAACTGGTGAGCAATAAAACGTTAGCCCCCATGGGTAAGTAAATCAACTGGTGAGCAATATAACATTAACCCCATTGGTATGTAAGTCAACTTATGAGCAATAAAACGTTAGCCACCATGGGTAAGTAAATCAACTGGTGAGCAATATAACGTTAGCCCCCATTGGTATGTAAGTCAACTGGTGAGCAACAAAAAGTTAGTCCCCATTGGTATGTAAGTCAACTGGTGAGCAATAAAACGTTAGCACCCATGGGTAAGTAAATCAACTGGTGAGCAATATAACGTTAACCAAATTGGTATGTAAGTTAACTGGTGAGCAATAAAACGTTAGCCCCCATGGGTAATCAAATCAACTGGTGAGCAATATAACGTTAGCCCCCATTGGTATGCAAGTCAACTGGTGAGCAACAAAAAGTTAGTCCCCATTGGTATGTAAGTCAACTGGTGAGCAATAAAACGTTAGCACCCATGGGTAAGTAAATCAACTGGTGAGCAATATAACGTTAACCAAATTGGTATGTAAGTTAACTGGTGAACAATAAAACTTTAGCCAACATGGGTAAGTAAATCAACTGGTGAGCAATATAACGTTAGCCCCCATTGGTATGTAAGTCAACTGGTGAGCAATATAACGTTAGCCCCCATTGGTATGTAAGTCAACTGGTGAGCAATAATTCGTTAGCCCCCATGGGTAAGTAAATCAACTGGTGAGCAATATAACGTTAGCCCCCATTGGTATGTAAGTCAACTGGCGAGCAATAAAACGTTAGTCCCCATGGGTAGGTAAATCAACTGGTGAGCAATATAACGTTAGTCCCCATGGGTAAGTAAATCAACTGGTGAGCAATATAACATTAACCCCATTGGTATGTAAGTCAACTTATGAGCAAAAAAACGTTAGCCACCATGGGTAAGTAAATCAACTGTTGAGCAATATAACGTTAGCCCCCATTGGTATGTAAGTCAACTGGTGAGCAACAAAAAGTTAGTCCCCATTGGTATGTAAGTCAACTGGTGAGCAATAAAACGTTAGCACCCATGGGTAAGTAAATCAACTGGTGAGCAATAATTCGTTAGCCCCCATGGGTAAGTAAATCAACTGGTGAGCAATATAACGTTAGCCCCCATTGGTATGTAAGTCAACTGGTGAGCAATAAAACGTTAGTCCCCATGGGTAGGTAAATCAACTGGTGAGCAATATAACGTTAGCCCCCATTGGTATGTAAGTCAACTGGTGAGCAATATAACGTTAGCCCCCATTGGTATGTAAGTCAACTGGTGAGCAATAATTCGTTAGCCCCCATGGGTAAGTAAATCAACTGGTGAGCAATATAACGTTAGCCCCCATTGGTATGTAAGTCAACTGGCGAGCAATAAAACGTTAGTCCCCATGGGTAGGTAAATCAACTGGTGAGCAATATAACGTTAGTCCCCATGGGTAAGTAAATCAACTGGTGAGCAATATAACATTAACCCCATTGGTATGTAAGTCAACTTATGAGCAATAAAACGTTAGCCACCATGGGTAAGTAAATCAACTGGTGAGCAATATAACGTTAGCCCCCATTGGTATGTAAGTCAACTGGTGAGCAACAAAAAGTTAGTCCCCATTGGTATGTAAGTCAACTGGTGAGCAATAAAACGTTAGCACCCATGGGTAAGTAAATCAACTGGTGAGTAATAATTCGTTAGCCCCCATGGGTAAGTAAATCAACTGGTGAGCAATATAACGTTAGCCCCCATTGGTATGTAAGTCAACTGGTGAGCAATAAAACGTTAGTCCCCATGGGTAGGTAAATCAACTGGTGAGCAATATAACGCTAGCCCCCATTGGTATGTAAGTCAACGGTGAGCAATATAATGTGAGCCCTCGTTGGTATGTAAATCAATTGGTGAGCAATACAATGTTAGCACCCATTGGTATGTAAGTCAATCTGCCTTGCCTTTTCCTTGCTAAATTGGTATCGCGATCGGATTCCAGTCTATTAGTACTTTACATGGACTGACTGCCAATCGGTCAGGTACTGCAAACCAGAAACTGGGTAACACGATACCCCTTGGCAAGAATGGTACCAAGATTTAGGTAGTTTCGATGTTTAAGTGATTCTAAAAAACGTTTGACATTTGAAGGCAATCTTACTAATATTATAAATGCGACAGTTTTGATATGTGGATGTGTGTGTGTGATGTCTGTTACTCAATCTCGCCAGAACGGCTGAACGGATCTGGATGAAATTTGGCACAAAGATAGATTATACTCAGGAATAACACATAATACTTGTATCCTAGGAATATGCTCCCTCGGGATAATTACCGACTTTTACACGGGTGAAGCTAGTAAGTACTGAATATTAATTTGTTGACCAGAATCCAACGAGATTGTATTTGTTGTTTTTTCTCTGTTTGTTACCAATACACCTGGGTAAGATACTCAATTCTGAGGATTTTCTATTAACGCTGGACATTGCAATCAATATTAAACTAATTAGCGCAAGTACAAGAACATAACGAAATGGAGAAGAAAGCTAAGGAAGCATATTTCCACCAAGTGAAACTCGGGAAGGCAGAGAGTGAAGTAAAAAATGAAAACCATAGTTCACGGTTCCTAAAAAAAATTACATTCGTTTAGACTAATCTTCTCCTGTTGACAGTCAACAAAAATACAAAGAAGACTTCAACAAAAGAGTATGTATTCAAAAGTTTAGTATTTCTTGGTACCTAATTATGTAATCAAACTATCTCAATTCTAAAAACACACAGTGAAGTCTAGACCAACAACAAGTTAAGTACACAATAAAATGGTTATCCAAGCAGAACCATTGTTATAGCTGGAGGTAAAATTGTGTCTTATTCTTTACTAAGCAAGGTTGTAGAACTTCAGTCTGGAACCTTCTAGTGAGAATTTCTAACAAAAACAAGGAAAAACGTGTAATACTCTTGTCTTTATAGCATAAATACTGAATATTTTTACCATGTCTTAAGGCCTGCGCAGACGAGGGACTTTTTTTCGCCGAGGACAAAAATTTGACCTGGTATAGAAATAAGCTACTGCAATGGCTATATTTAAGTATCAAAAATGGTTAAGATCTTTCTGTGTGTTCCCAAGTTTAAATTCTCAAGTTTCCGTTATGTTTTCAAGATGATTCTAGGTGAAAGAGAAGGAATTAGTTAGGTGTCAAGAGTGAATAGGTTATTTCTAGGCATAGCATGATTCACCGTCGACCACATCATCACTAACATCAGGCGAGATAGTGACAAAGTCAAAAATCCTCTGCAGAAAAAAGTCCCTCATCTGAACAGGCCTTTATATGTAGTGTTCTACAGTTCGTTCCCAACGTAACAAAAAACAGGAAAAATATTGGGTATAGTTTCTAATAGAGATCATTGCCCGATTTCTGAGTTAAACATTTCAAGTTGATTATTTGTCAATCTCTAGTTTAGCCTGCAAACCTGTAAAAATTTGGCAGTAACGTAGGATTTGACAGGTTCTTACCTAATGAATGGTAATAGCAAAAGATTTATTAATAGTACGTATGCTTAAAGCCAACGAAAAGGGCACATAAGAATGAAGATAAACGAGACACACGATAAACTATCCCATTCACAAAATTACAGATAACAGTCTGAAATTCAATACGAACTTGAGCCGTAACTTGGTATCGTCATTGTCAGGAGGCACTAACTCCCTAGCTTGCACTAATCCGATACTGAACTTGAATGGCTGCGCCGCTGTACATTTGCCCTTTGATGGTGCATTCAATGAACTTAATCTGTGACAAAAGACTGATATATACAATAAGGTATTCGAGACAATTATTGAGCTGAAAGTACTTTTTAGTTCTTGTATATTGATGGGGGCATTTGAAATAGTCTACACGAATGATATTTAAATATGGCAGCAAGCTGCAAGAGGAGGAAACATTACCCCCTGCCGATTCGAGAGAAGAAGAAGAAGACCCTAAAAGGAGAGAAAAATAGTTTATTGCTGTATTTTTTATATATGGCCCATATATTAAAAAAAATCAGCAAGAACCTAAGGTCTGTGATTCGCTTTGCGATTTAATAATGCAGGTACATAAACCAATTTATGACGATAAAATAAAGCAGATAGTCGTTTATAGTAAAAACTTTGTTCTACATATTTAACGATCCGGATACTAAGTTCAAGGTTTTTGCCTTCTGCGGTCACTCAGCCTGTGGTCTGCCTTTCACGTGACAAACAACTTAATCCTCCGAGCTCAGAAAACAGACCTTTTGGCCTTTCCCTGCCGTGCGGACACTGCGGGCTGTTACACTGTTGATATGCTAGTAAATACAATTCAATAGTAGCAACACAATGACCCCTATTTATCACATTTCAACGAACATCATTTCATTCGTAAACAATGGAGACATAAGTATTCAGCTATAAGGTTAGCACGCGTCTTGGTAGGATGTGTAAAGAAAATATTTTATATATCTGAATATGTCGATACGCATGTTAGGACTGACGGAATAACTGTCGAAATTATGTTTAACTTTCTAAATTATGTTTCTACCACGGCAGATCTTAATGTATATCCACCACGCCGCTTTGTGTACAACATCCAAGTCGCAACTGACTGACCTGACGTATATTCAAACATTTACAAATCTACCCGTAGACGCAACTATAATGGATTTATTTCTTAAAAAAAGATTGTTCAGAATAATCTTATGCACACAAAATCTGCATGCATTTATAAAATAAATGTTCCCACGCGTACAGACCTAAGTTTATTTAATATTTAAGATCTCAGGGTATTGACATTGCCAACTGGGCTTTAATAATAACTTTTGATTTGAAATATTAACTCGATCAAACAATATCAAATGCATTCATATTTGCTTATTTGAAAGGTTAAAGGCACCTGTGTTCATATTATATTGTGATTAATACAGTATATTTCATACTTTTTACGTCGCTATCAGGTTTTCGCCCGCGTGAAAAGCAGTTTCAACCGTTAAAATTATCCCAAGGAGATTCATTGTACAGCCGGAATGATAAAAAAAGTTAATTAAAAAAATAAAGAAACCCGACTGCTTGAAAAGAAGGACATCTGGTTTTGGTCAGCCAAAAATCCACCATTTTTCTATTTTCCTGTAGCCAGTGACACTCGCAGGGTTCAGACGAATCGATTGACGTAAGAATCATCAAAATCGGCCAACGCGTTTGGTCTCTAGAACGCCACATACGAACAAACATACATACATACATAGACTGATAAACACATTACCCTCCTTCGGCAGTCGGGTAAAAAGCATTATAGGTATGTCCATAATCCATGGTCTACCAGTGTGCCATGTTTTATCTAAATCCCTTAAGTCGTTGAAGCGTGATTGATATTGACAAACCTTTCAACATACAAACTATTATATTATGTTTACGAGTAGTATTAGTAGGAGTAGGTAAATTAATGCGCCAGATTATCAACTAGGATAGGATAGATGCACCCCTGTGCTGCACTTATACTCGCATTTCGTACGATGTGCGTGCAGGCCTCCATTATGTTAGAGGGAATGGACCGTAATCCACGGGGCCCAGTGCATGTTGGTGGATGTCACATGTCCTGGCTTCGAATTTTTGGTTCTAAGACAGGCCGGTTGCCTCACGATGTTTTCCTTCACCGTTTTGAGAGCAGTGGTGATGAAATAATTTACACAAAGTAAAGCGCATGCCTGGGTTCAATACGACCTACAACTTGTATTTGCTGCCGTTACCACTGAGCCAACATTGCTCTTGACTTGATTATCAACTAATGAAACTAGATGGCGAGAGGTGATGAGGCGAATTACAAAAACATCAGTGATTGGAAAAAATGGGTGACCACGACCGCTCTCTCAAGAGCTTCGCGATGAAGAAGAAGGAGTAGGTAGTAGGATTTCACAATTACCTAAATGTAGGAATAAAAACATGTTATATTTTCTTGAGCCGCACAACGTAGGCAAAGGCAAGTTATTTCATTCTGCGGAATGAAAACAATGGCTGTTTTTATACGAACAATTAAATAACAATGTTTAGAGGAAGTTCTATAAACTGTATGAATATAAAGATAACTCATTGAATTATGTTATGGATGCCTTTGTGCGTGAAATGAATTATTTTGCCGGTCTGTTATGAAAATAGTATCATGTTTTTAGAATAGAACCTATAAAATCACAGACCTATACATTTTGTTCGTGGTGATGATTCCTTGTTCTTAATTTAAATTTTCTTCCACCAGTACCTACTCAGGTAAACTGAAAACAGACTTAAGCTGGGAACAAATTATCGGACGCGGCTGACGGAGGCGACTGACAGCCACGACTTATAGAGTATCTGGGTAATGAATGTGCATTATATTAAGCAAAATATCGTAACGTAAGTAGCGGACGTGGCCTTGGGCAGTCGGACGTCCGATAGAAATCTGGCCCGCTGGATGTTTTTGTCAGCGGAAAACGTCCGCGGACGGTGTGCACGGGGTACGGTACGCGTCCCGGCGTCAGAACAACTCAGACTACGCGATATCTCACACGTGCGTGCGAGGTTATAAATAAAAATAGAGAAAACTTATAGTGTTTGCAGCAGAGAATTGCGTCCTTACTTTCACAACTCGACATGTTTCTACGTAAACATAATCTACGTTGAATAAGCTATATTGTTTATGGAATAAGCGCTCGGACGCGTCCGCAAGCCGCGTCACAAACGACTGTGCACAAATATCAGTCGCAGCTGTCAGTCGCGGCTGTCAGTCGCATCCGTCAGCTGCGTCCGATAATTTGTTACCAGCTTTATCAGTGCGTGTCAAAGAGGCGTTCTCGATTTGAAAATTCAATAAAAAGTTAAACACAGTACCACAAAGTACGCATAAGCGGCGGCGCGACAGTTCGTTCTACGTTTCTATTTCACGGGCACCACACGCTCAAAATAAGTATACATCCGTTCTGTAAGTACCCATTACCCACGGTATTATTACTAGTGATACTATCAACTCTATTCGGTGTAAGTGGCACATCGCCTTTGACATTGACAGCTTTGAAAGACACCTTGTGGTGTGGGTAGTATCCCCCGCTTGTCCCCTCCCCCCTTCTACCCCCCAGTGACCAACTAAGTAGTAGGACAATTTCTGTAAGTGAGACCGCGGTAGGACTGTTTACATTTGCCAGAATTGCTCTAC
The DNA here is from genome assembly GCA_964057195.1 of Orthosia cruda. Taxonomy (NCBI): domain Eukaryota; kingdom Metazoa; phylum Arthropoda; class Insecta; order Lepidoptera; family Noctuidae; genus Orthosia; species Orthosia cruda. The sequence continues at coordinate 19,812,878 of OZ059826.1, read as the reverse complement.
TCTGCCACTGATGTTTAGGTTGGCCTAGAAATTGCATTTTGAGTAGGTAAGTAGATACGGTTTTATATGTATGTACAAACTTGTTACAAATCCGGCTGTCCTAGTGGCTTTTAAACTTGATAAGAATTTGTTTCCATTTATTTTTGGTCAATAAACGCGTGCTGATTCAAAAAAATAAATATAATGGCTAATTCTTATACAAAAATCTAATTGAATAATAACAGAGGTGTTCATATAGCACATAACATAGCTTAAAATAATAATAAATGACTTCGTTCATCGTCAAACTCAATTGTATCGATTTTTTGCGGTGAACAAGGCTCTAACATACCCATTAATTAAATACTGACCATTTGTAATTTCGAGAGGTTTCGTTGTAAGTTTCAGGCCCACGAATAATGGCTCTATTCTTTAGCTACGATTTACAAAGAAACATAAAATATATACTTTTAAAAAAGCTACGCTAATATGAAAAGCATCGATAAAAACCATCACTTTTACCAACATAAAAACTGTAAAAAAAGTGATACGGAGCACGTTTTAACAGCACAAACGAAATCTTTACCTACTCCACTAACTATGAAGCACTAAATGCAACCCAAAGTATAGCACCGTTTCACCGTGTCGCCCACCGCTTACTTAGCAGTAGCACCTTCGACATACGCGAGCGAGCATCTAAATGAAGCAGCCTGTATATTGCGCAATGCATTCAAAATTCTGTTTGAGTTACCTCCTTTAAATTACTACTCTCCTGGTACCAGGGTGCACTTTATACTAAATATTCTGTAGGTGCATGTAAATGGTTTTTTTTTACTGTTGTTAGATGGTTGTTACTACATATTTTTTTTGGGTTGTCGAAGTACTCGATGATCAAAATCAAAAATCAAAATCATTTTTTTTTATTTCACATAGGCCTACATGGGCACTTATAAAACGTCGACAAAAGGTGCACGGTTCGGGTTGGTCGTTTCCTATGGAGAAGAACCGGCAAGAAACTCCATGGTTACTCTTTTAAAAATGGTTTGGTTTTACAATATTTCCATGTTACAGCATTAGTACTTGGATATGGGGGGACAACGCAGGCCCGACTTATGACAATAAGTCGAAAGAAACTAAAAAAAAAAAAAAAAAAGATTATATATTAAATAAAAAAGTATAGAAAGATGATAATATCTACATTTTGATTTTGATTCCAAGTGGGCATTTGTTATCTTAACTGAGGCGGGATTGAGTGTTTTGGAGTCATGAGAGCAATGACAAATGCAAACGACAATTTTCAACCCACTTGCGAACTAAATAAATATTGTAGCAAATATTTGTGAAAAGCTTTATGGCTCGCGGATATTTTACATGCGCTGCGTTAAATTTTTGACAAGCCCATTTTCTACAGGTTAGTTTTTAATTGAGATTGGGCTAACGGGCACTAAGGGCAAAGGGCGAAAAGATAATGTTTAAACTCATAACAATAGCAGGCTAAGTGGCATCTTTACTCGTTAAGACGGCTGCCAAGGGCACATGTGATTTGGTATCGCGCCAACTTCATAGACCGCAATGTTATAGAGTACATGATGTAGAGCAAATATTGAAGAGACTTTGCATTTTCAGATGAAAAATAAATGCATTTGTGAGTAGGTATCCACAACCCGCACTGGGTCAACTTGGTGGATTAAGGCACATTCCTTCTCACAGAGTCTCCTCTCCTCCTCTCCTGTGCTCCACCAATGGGAACTTTAGAAGGCTGAATATGGTTATAGAGTAACCAAACATACAAGCCTCCTTAGTTAAAACTCTTGCTTATGTATTTTGGTATAGCTCAAAACTACTAAGGCCCAGTTTTTTGATCCGGAGTTAACTGAACCAATGGTTGAATTAGCAAACCAATGGTTTCAAATTTCGGTAAAACGCTTTTATTTATCAATTGTTGGCATCACAAATAGTCAAATAAGTTAATGATTTTACCATTTGTTACACGTGATATAAACACGTTTTACAAGTTTGAGACCATTGGTTAGCATATTTAATAATTGGTTTAGGACGGACGGATCAAAAACGGATCAAAAAATGGGGACAACTCTGATCAAAAGCGTTTATGGTAACATACACCATCATTCTCTTCGAAATTCTTTTAACAAACATAAGAGAAGATATTGTCAATTATCATACACATCCCAGCAATTACTAAGTTAAAACATAATGGAAGCTTCTAAAGACCATCAAAGCATGTAAATTGCCTGAACATTAATTACAAGCCACATTGAATACATTTTTCAAAAAAATACCTTTAACAATGACATTGGAACAATTAAACATTCATTAAATGAAGCACTGCAATTACGGATATTTTTGAGCGATGAAACTTCAAAGGCAAACAAAATTACCTCGTATAATTCGCAACAAAAAGGTCTATTATTTTGAGATGATGAATTGTCCATGAATTCAAAAACCTGTTTTGTTTCTTTCCTACTAAGACGTCTCAAAATCATTATGGTTCCTGTTTGAAACAGTGACGGAACTATTCAGGACGAATAGCGCTAACCCTTTTTGACAGCGGGATCATGATGGCATTGACACGTCTTAGTATGGTTTCCACTTCAAGTGCAGTACCATGTCCTCTCTTGTGGATGCCCGCATTGTCGAGACGAGGGTGGCTCAGTTGCCGTGGCTTGGTCACCGACGGTGAAGCGTAAAGGAACCCGAGGAGAGGCCGCTCGTCAGTGCTTTTACCAATTAAGCTGACGACGTAGCGGCCAACAAAGTAGGTGGTGGTGCCACTTGGGAGACAGGTGGGCCGCGATATCGTATGGGAGGCATCGTGGCTGGGGAATGGAGGCCGCGGTGGGAGAGGAGTGCCGGTATTTCGGTGCGCCGTTCTCCATACCTTCCGTAGCCTGGATGGGATCGCCACCGTCTGATGGCGGAAACGGTAGGGCCGCAAGGGAGGAGGAGTGTCCGTATAGTGATGGCCGCTCTCCCTATTCCCTGCGACCGAAAAGTGGCAGGTGGCGAGACCATTGATCTGACCCGTCACAGGGGGACCAAGGGTGCCATACACGGGGTCGTCTGGCTCCCATGTGCTGGTTTGGTCCCTGGGGTGGTCACGACGTGCAATGTATTTTGGTGCGCCAGTGTTGGGGGGTACTCCCCAAAGGAGGGTCCGGTGACGGACAGCCGCGGCGGGTTCACGGAGGAGTACTAACGCGTACCTGTGTTCCCGCCATAAGTGGCACAGGAGGACAGCGTGGCGTTTTAGTGGGTTGGAGTCGCACATAACTGCGCTATCTCCCCATGGTATACTAATGCATGAGCAGTTATCCAAGACAAAAAATAAATAAATTGCTATAATATCTGTAGCATAGATAGTACAGCCCCTGAAGTGGAAACCATTCTAGAGTATACCGTTGTAAAAGCGATAGCGCTACACTAATGGTCCTTTATAGCTCCTTTATACGATTTCACACAATGTCAATCGTCCTACTATAAACGTAAAAAATTGTGGGGATGGATGAATGGATGTTTGTTACTCTTTTACGCAAAAACTACTTAACGGATTTTGATGAAACTTCACAGGAATATAGCTTATACATCAGAATCACATCATCACACATCACATCATCAGCCTATTAATGTTCCCACTGCTGGGACACAGGCCTCCTCTCTGTGAGAGGGGGTGGGCCATAATCCACCACGCGGGCTCAGTGCGGGTTGGTGGATGTCACATGCCTTCAAATTTTTGGTTCTAGGACACGCCGGTTTCCTCACGATGTTTTCCTTCACCGTTTTTGAGAGCAGAGGTGATGAAATAATTTACACAAAGTAAAGCGCCTGCCTGGGTTCGAATCCACGACCTACAACTTGTAAGTCGCGGCCGATACCACTGGGCCACCACTGCTCTCACAATAACACATAATAATACCAGCTTGTAACTGTCCCACTGCAGGGCAAAGACCTCTTCTCATACAGAGAGGGAGCATTGATCACCACGCTTGCTCAGTGCGGATTGGCGATTTCAGACTTACATTATTTATAAAGATGTTGGGAGAAGTAGATACTAATAACACGCGGGCGGAGCCGCGGGCAGCAGCTATTATGTTATGTTGTCTCTAACATCTGTCAGGAAGCTTGGATTTCGGTCTGTCTCCTATTATTCGGCGAAGTATGTATACGCGACTTTTTCTTCCCTGGACAACCCTTCTTTCCTAGAAATATGTCATGGACCAAAGAGCGCTGATTTTTAATCAATATGTTTTTCTACCACAAAGGTACGTTTGTATTGTTAAGAAAAATTCTGGGATGTGATTAACTGGACTTACGGTCTCATTACTTTTATTCCTCCAACAATTAGGTACATTTTAGGCGTTCTTCTCGATAAAATTTTATTTATGCTTTAAAACTGGAAATGCTCTGATAGCAGTTGCCAGATTATTTAGGATTCATAATAAGATCAGCCCCCTAATTGTATAACTTTTGGATATCTCTAAGAACCCCATTTGCTTGCATTCATGTTAAAATGCCCGTCTACTTGACAGCGTAAAACATGCATTGAATATTGTTGAATTGTCAAAATTATAGCGTGCGAGCGTGCTTTGATCTTCTATACCAAAATTATAAAGAGCAAAGATGTTTTGTTTGTTTGTACCGAATAGGCTCCGAAACTACTGGATCGATTTTAAACATTCTTTCACATAAGACAAGCAACATTATTCCCGAGTAACATAGGCTTTAATTTTGACGGGAGCGAAGCCGCGGGAGTCAGCTAGTATATAATAAAGTTACGCCACTACATCCGATCCGAGTCGATGATTTGAGTTCCGAGTTCGATCCGAATTTAAAATGTTCTGAATTATGACGGATAGAGTTCGGATGTAGTGTGTGATGTGTGCTTCCCTACAAGAAGTACTACGGCTATTTCATAACCGAAATTTCTCGGATTCGGATCGGATGCAGTGCGTAACCGCTCTTAGGGTTCAATGAGTATAAAAATAGTGCCAAAGCGCAGAAAACGAAAGAAATAGGTACTTCAAACATGTAATTATTGGTAATACAAAAGTTATAAAAAATATAGAAATAGATTATTTTATTGATACCTAAACAAATACCAACTAAAAGTATTAATAAATGTAATTTGAACTTTTCTCATTAAGGTTAACATACCTTTGAGTATATACCTATTAATATTGCTCCAAAAATATTATGATAATCCCAAATTAATATTATGTAGGCTTTGTGGCTAGATAAACCGCTAAAATTAAACTAAGTTTTCCCAATGGCTTAAAAACCTAATTCTAGATTAAACTTGAATTTATAATCGGAGATCATTTCAATTTATTGCCACCCACTCAAATATCGACTTTAGCATAGTGTAGTTTAAGTTGATTTTTGGGTGACGATTTGTATTTAAACGCCTTAAAAATGTATGGGCTGCAACAGAATTTAAAATTTATCGATTATAGTATAGAGTTTGTTGTTCCAAAACTCGATAATAATCTCGAATTCTGAATTCAAATAAGTAAAACTTAACTCTATATAGCGCCTATTAGTTTCATCCAAAAAAAAAAGTAATTGAAAAATATTTAGTGAGAGTTTTCACATAAAATCAAATTCCGATCTAAATTGCATCCAGAGCCATTAGCCACAAAGCTTTCAGCTTCAATCTATAGCACTTGAATGTCGTAAAAAGAGCTGTAAAACTGAACCCAGTAAAATAAAATAGTTACCATTGCCAGCGAATCACAAAAGAAAAAAAGAAAATATGCTCTATGCTTTATTCTTTATTCGATCTTGTACACAATGGATGCTGGCCACACTTCAACATAGCTTTTTCGTTTCATATATAAGATTTTAATTGGAATTATTTGTACATCAATGGACGTCAAACTCGTCGGTTATGAAATTCGTCACCACCGTTATCCTAAACTTTTATGAAGCACGCGAACACAGACTTCATCGACATGTGAATGTGGAGGCAATCCAGCTGCAAGATAACACGGACATAGTGCGTAGGGTAAAGAGAACTAAACCATTTGAGTTAGTATTGTGTAGTTTAATAGTGAACAAATAATAGCAAAAATACTGTGCTATATAACACGTGAACTAAGTGTTTTTAACGTATCAGACTTTAAAAAGGTGCTACCGAACTGTACAAAGGTGCCATTTGACACTATTCTTAGTAACATTGTACAATATTATAATAAGTTAGAGTTAAATTGCGCCAACATCAACCATTGTGTCATACCTAATAGTTCTGTAATGAGGAACGACCTCCTTACCTCTTTAAAACTGACAACTGATATTTAATTTTGGAAGAGTAATCATAAATTGAACGTTAGCAATATTTATAGATACTTAATTTTTGCCTATTCCTGTAATGGGCGTCTGAGGCAAAGCTTAATGATAAAATGATATAATTTTAAAGTTCTCCGCCCGCACTGACGTCCCCATAGTACCAAAACCCATCACAAAATAACCTTCAACTAGAGATGGGTAGCTATTCTAATAACTAGCTAAATAACGGCTATTCAAAAAATAGCCACGGCTACGGTATTCGAGAATACGATAGCTAGCTATTGGCTAGCAATATCCAGAGTATAATGGTTGTGTGTTGTGTCGCGTCGTAAAATAGTTTTAATAATATTATGTTATAATTTATTCTGTGAATAGATAGTTGTGAAATAGATCGTTTGGAAAACGTTGTCAAAACGCAAACCGCGTTTTGTTGTGTTACTTAAAAATCACGTAACGACACATAACTATATCCTTCTGGTTTAAGATACAACGAGTAGCTGCCGTAGCGGGATAGCCGCACAAAGTAGCCGTGGTCGCGATAGCCACCTTAGCCGCCCCGTAGCCGATAACCGGGATAGCGGGGTAGCTGAGGAAAGCCCCTTGGCGGGGTAGCCGAACTAACTACGCTAGCTAAGCGAGCCGTGGACATGATACTATAACAGCAACTAAAGTTACTGCCGCGACGGGGTTCGAACTCAGATCGCAGTATCGGTTGATTTCGGGTGATCGAATACTTTATTTAATTAAATCATGCGATGCAGATAGCGCTAGTTATTCATTCAGTGGGTGCTTTTTTTTTATTTGACTCTGAAATCCTATAGCCAAATAGCTAAATAGCTGGCTAGTTAGCCGGCTATTTCATGCCTAATAGCCAGCTAGCTAGGTTATTGAAATTACGGCCAGCTACCCATCTCTACCTTCAACTGTTCCGGCTGTTCTAATTACAAATGTCAGAAACATTACAAGCCCGCTCGATTTTTGAAATGAATGACATCGAACAAAAATGGCTGCCACAGACGTAAACAATGAATTGAAAAAGATGCCCGCAATATCGCGTTGTCAAGACTCACTCTAGATCATAGAAATCTAACTCTAGATACACTCAGTTTCTTTGATAAATTAATGGGCGTAAAGATCGTCAGATATTACGAAAATTAATCATGGCACCCACGCAACGGGTAAAAAAATAATTTTGACATCACCATGGAATAATTAATGGTGGATGGATGGATTAGGTGATTATCGTAGCACGATTTATTACTTAACACTTGGTTTGAGTCATTTTTATTGGCTTTGATATCTAGTTTTCATCGTTTTGTTCACACCTCATGATAAAAGTTATGAAGACATTCAAATATTCATGCTAAGTCATGCATCGCTATGGCTAAAGTCATTGCATGTCAGTATTCAACAAGCGATAACAATAACACACAGTTCAATGACCTTAAATATCTTCAATATTAACCAATCCGAAGTGTATCACGAGTAAATCTCCCAAATTGAATTCGCTGAAAGCCCGAAAGCTACCCTTAAATCCTTTAAAAACTAAGTAACGCAGTTGTAAAAGAAAATATTACCCACGTAAGCTAACTCATACAATATGCATTACAATTCAATATTAAACAGTCTTAAAGGTGCACCTCTGCCCAACACCTCGGGGATACAGACGTTATGTAAGTCACCTTCATTCCTAATGTGATCTTTAGGTATAATATTACTACTAAGCTTATCCACTTCAAAACAGAGAGAGGTGGCTTATGGACACACGGTTAGAAAGAAATTTACAGTCTTTCATTTTCGAAAAATATGACGAAACTGAAATAACAACAACACATCTGATGTTCAACACAATAGTGGCTGCTAGCGTACTGTATGTATCTAGTCAGCGCGCGATCGTACGTCTTCGGTTTTCTTCATGTGCCTCCGGCTCCCTCCTCGGCGTCTCCCTTTTGTGCGGATCTTCGCTTGTACTATCTTGCATGCAGCACGCTTTGCCTCGCACAATTTATCACGCAAAAATGATTATTTATATTTATCTAGGTTAAAAAAAGGTTAAAATTATAAATATTTATGCATATTCTCAAAATTTACGGTAAGCTGAATCGATTAAAAAAGGTTTTAGTTCCTAGGTGATGCCTCAAAAAGCACTGTGTTTGGTGTCGGTTTTTTCATTATTATTTTTTTTTGGTCGGTCTGTTCGTGCGATAAGGAACTCTGTTCCAAAAATATTAAAGTCTATAAGTCCTTTTGAAGGAAACCCACTCCACTCCAATCGACAAGTCAAAGGACAGCACCACGGAAAAATCCCACGATTAATGTCAATGAACAAAAAGCTAAAACTGACAATTCGATTGGGAAATGACTTACAGTATAGTTGTAAGTACTTCGATAACAGCTAAACAAACCTCTCCATCCAATATCATCTTCATCGCCGAAGAAACCAATAATGCAGTTGCTTTTGTTTTAAAAACAAATGAAGACGACGAGCAATCAGCACAATCTACCAACAACAAGGGTCCCAATCAATTGTACGGAGCCGAACGACCTGCACCTGATCAAACGTCGGAACGATTTAATTGGCACTCTCTGTACGAAACAGTAAAACTGACTGAGTGCTAATTGAAACAATAATTGCATCGACTTTAATGAAAAACATTTACCGGAAAGTGAATTCGAATTTTACGGCTGTCGATACAAGTAAAGTTATTAATACACTTAAAATGTGTTTCATATTCCAGACAATGGCTGCGGTTTAAAACGTACTCATATCTGAATAAGTAATGTGTAACATTATTACTTGTCTACCTAACTTTTTACTGCGGTCACTTCAAGATTATATTTTATTTTGAGTCATAACTTTGATTTTAGTAATCTAGATAGCTGTTATTTTGTTACAGAGAATGACAAAATTTGTTATTAGGTAAACCCAAATAACCTATGGAGCCGAATACAAATATAAACACAAAAAAACTGTTATTACCGAAACACCCGCGATTAAAATTAAAATATGCGCCATAAAGATGGTATAAAATGACATTAAAAATGCACGTTGTCTTCAAATGGAGCTCTCTTTGCTGATGAAACCAATTTCGTGAACAAATGCGTTAATTAACTACATAGAGTATTTGAATACGCAAATGGATCGCCCGTTTTAATTAGTCCAGCGAATGTTTTGTGTCAAACAGTTTTTTGTCTCATAAATAAAGCTCAGTTCGTCCTTCTTTCTATTTGAATTTCGAATAATAACTTCTTATTAGCTGGACTTGTTTGTTTTTGTTCTTTTTTTATTCAAGTTTTATTACAGAATACAAATAAAATTGTGAATTAAAAGTTTGACCCGAAGTCCTAGGGTGCTGGACTTCTCAAACTTAAATTGTAAAATATACGAGTAGATTGCTTTATTGAAATAAGCTGCAACATTGAAACCACTTGAAAGTTCGACTTATTACAAGTGGAACATTCTAATTCAAACAGATTAGTAAAACAAAAATGAAGGATAAATGGCATATCTCCACCATCTCTACCAAAAGAAACAAACTAAAGATTTCGCACTCGCTAAAATGTATGCTTTCATACTTGCAATACTAAAAGATAAACATAAAACAACACCCAGTACCTACTCATATCAGACTCCTTAAAAAGCAGACTCTAGTACTGGCACTTTAGCTAAGAGTTACCTGTCGCACGAACGCGGAAACGATCCAGTGCGGGGGCAAACGATCCCATGCGAAGAGAAAAGCTTTTAAGTAAACAAGGTTGAGGGGGCACGTCCTCTAAGGTCAGAGGAACCTCGACCCTAAGGAAGATAAGCGGGAAGGAGTAACAATGATGTCTCCAAGGCTGAAGACTATGTTGAAGTTATTATCTCAAAGATGTTTTTAAGGAATTTAATAAATATATGGTATATCCAATGATGTGATAATTATACTGAGGTAGATGCGTTTTGCCGACGCGACGTCTGCGCGGCAATTCAAACACAAGCTGACCAGCTTGAGTGAACTCAGTCCGTCCTGTGTCTGGCCGCGACACGAACGTACGTTTGAACAGTATGTTTATCGCTTTCTGACAACGGGTCATATTTATATCTCTGTGATCTTGTAATCTACTCAGTGATAGAAATTAAGTTTCAAGCTCCATAGGTCCTATGTAGTTAGCTAAAATAAATCGCCATTTTTTTATTTCTTTATAGTGAATATGACGTCTCTATTGGTAAAATCTCATTGAGTATATCGCATACATACACTTTGCAAGCGAAGTAGACCTCAACATTTTGAACATTCGACTTTGCCCAATTGTTAGGGCAGATTGGTGGGCTAAGTGGCATAATTAGATGAAATCTGGGTTAAGGCAAATGTTTCTGTTCATTTTATCGCAAAAGCTGAATTGAGTATATAAATAAACTATGCTATATTAAATAGATGTGGTAAGTTAGATCTAGGTATGGTAATACTAACTTAAATCTTTCAACTACTGTATTAACTACTGTCCATCCACTGACAACCATAATCAAATCAGGAGGTTTCCTTGCTAAACACCCTGACTGCTCAGCATCCAGATGTGGACATATTCCACTCCAATGTGCTTGTATTTTTGAAAAGCTGAAAAGACTGTTTTAACACCTAAATGAGTTGACTGAAAATTACAGAATTGTTGCTATCAAATTGCTGAATGGTTGGATTATAATTTTTATTTTATATTTTTTATAAAATCATTGCTATTTTTAGATTATTTAATTGTTATTGTTGAATTAGTATTATTGTACTGTTATTATAGAATTGTTATTGTTGAAATTTGAATTATAATGGTTTTTGTTTATGTGTATTTTTTGGACATGATTATTTGATTAATTTGGTTGATATTGATGTAATAGTAAAAATTTTGTGTTGTTTTAATGTTGGTTTGTGCGTGTCGTAAATTATTTGTCTGTTGTTAATATAATTACATAAGCATTGACTCTCTGCACGTGTTGGGTCACACTATTAGTGCAAAGAGTAATTGAAATTGAAATAAATAAATAATAAACTGACAAACCACAACCGATAAAAGCGCCAATTTTCATCTACGAGTACCATACTTCAATCTCTAGTCACCTACCTACCTACTTTTGTATTCATTTAATGATGATCAGCCTGATAAATGGGACACACGCCATGATTAGCCTAATCTGCCAGGATTACAGACCTTTCCAGTACTAATATTTACTGAAATATTATGGTACATAAGGACTAAAGTTTGTCAGCAAATGAGACCCGCTCAAATGAACTGAACTGGAATTATTAGAAACGAATAATGGAATCACGAGACTAAAGAAATATTAACGAGGAATGTGAATGTAAAAAGAGAAACGGGAATAATAATTTTATTTTGTCATTTTTGTGAGGCTTTTGAAGGATGATATTTTCGGGAGGCATTTAAAAGCGACATGGTCCTTTCCTGATATGTTTGACGTAGTCTGGAAAAGGTCATGACTAATTAATTGCTTCTAATATGATTGACTGGTAAAGCAAGCAACATAATGCAAGCATAATAATCACTAGCTATCATACGAAAAATAGTTAATATGAAATCAAATACAACTATCATTAAATTGCCTCGTCAACTATTTATCTGAAACGCACCGATATTATTCTGGATTTTCTACCATGATCCTTTCGGATCAGTTTGTTTGTCACAGTCTGGTAAAGGTCATGATTCATTCCTTGTAATATGATTGACTGGTAAAACAAACAACTGGGCATAATAATCACTTGCTATCATACGAAAAATAGTTAATATGAAATCAAATAATGTGCCAAATATTATTAAATTTTCTCTTCAACTATTTATCTGCAATGCACATAATGCACCGATATTAGTATAGAGATTATAAGAGAGTATACATTATATTATTATATTTAGTCCCTATAGTCACTAGATCATTAGATATAATCTCTAAATCATTATCGTATATATATAATATTATAGAGATTATTCTACCATGATCCTTTCAGGATGAGTTTGTTTTTTACTTTCTGGTAAAGTTCATGATTCATTTCTTGTGATATTTTTGAATTGTAAAGCAAGCAACAAAATAATCACGCTCCATCATACGAAAAACAGTTAATATGAAATCAAATAATGTGCCAACTATCATTAACTTTCCTCGTCAGCTATTTATCTGAAATGCACCGATATTATTACAGAGATTATTCTACCATGACACTTTCAGGATGAGTTTGTCACAGTCTGGTAAAGGTCATGAATAATGCCTTGTAATATGATTGACTGTTATAACAAGCAACTAGGCATAATAATCACTTGCCATCATACGAAAAATAGTTAATATGAAATCAAATAATGTGCCAACTATCATTAACTTTCCTCCACCACTATTTATCTGAAATGCACCGATATTATTACAGAGATTTTTCTACCATGATCCTTGATGAGTTTGTTTGTCCCAGTCTGGTAAAGGTCATGATTCATTCCTAGTAAAATGATTGACTGGTAAAACAAGCAACTGGTCATAATAATCACTTATTGCCATCATACGAAAAATAGTTAATATGAAATCAAATAATGTGCCAACTATCATTAACTTTCCTCGTCAACTATTTATCTGAAACGCACCGATATGTAGGGATTATTATAGAGTATATATTATATTTATTTATTTATTTAAAACTTCATGCAACATACAGATACATAGGCGGACTTAATGCCTGAGGCATTCTCTACCAGTCAACCAAGGGTGGTGGAGAGATAACATGGCAGGTGCATAAAAATTGAGAAATTAAATTGAATAACAATATATATATATATATATATTGTAGTTAAAATAAACATACATATATATTTACTATAATAAATACCTTTATATATATATACATATATAAATTAATAGAAAGGAGATTGAGACGACTCTGCTAATGGTTCAGAAAATAATGTCGCAGCTTCCGCTTAAATGCATATTGACTGGTGGTGGAAGAATGGACTGAATATGAAAAGAAGAATGAATAAAATCAGAAGTATGAGAAGGACAAAGCAAGAGAAGATTGTTAGACGAACGCAGATTCCTAGCGTGTGAAGTACGCAGATACTGAAAGTGAGAGATGAGATAAGAAGGAGGGGTGGGAGAGTTGAGTAGAGAGAAGAGCGTGGTCAAAGCGCGTAAATTTCGCCTCTGCCGAATGGGCATCCATTTGAGCTGAGATCTACAGTTCGACACATGGTCATATTTCCTCAGGTTGAATATGAACCTGATGCAGTTGTTTAGGAGCCTATCAAGCTTATCCAGGAATACCGCGTTCAGGTCAAAGTAGCACACATCACCATAGTCGATTATAGGGAAGATTAAAGTCTGCACAAGCATAGCCTTCGTTTTTGCAGGCAGAAAGTTTCTCAGACGATACAGGCACCGCAAGGTCCCGTTGACTCTTTGACTGATACTTGAAACCTGACTTTGCCATCCCAGCGTCGAGTCAAGATGTAGACCGAGATCTTTTACACTAGGGCTGATGGGCTGATATTATTGTATAAAGTTTCTATAGTCTACCCTATAATCTCTATAGCTTCTAGATAATTAGAATTATAATCTCTATATAATTATTGATTATTATCGATTATATAATATATATAGAGATATTATTAGACATTATTCCACCATGACCCTTTCAGGATGATTTTGTTTGTCACAGTCTGGTAAAGGACATGATTTATTCTTGTAAATCAAGCAACATAATAATCACGCGCCGTCATACGAAATAATAGTAAATATGAAATCAAATAATGTGCTGACTATCATTTACGTTTCTCCAACTCTATTTATATGAAATTCTGCACCGAACAATCTCAACCATTAATTGTAAAATCGGCATCCTTGAATGTCATTAAGTGAGTGCTGGTGCTGGGGAGCCTGACAAACGATCGAGCCACTAACTCATTTGACTCGATATTTTGCTTGGTAGAAGCACTAGGAGCGCTTAATGCAGTATTGATTGTTAATAATTCAAATTCGTCTAGCGTTGTGAAGAAAATTTGTAAGTAGGTATATCTTAACTATTATTATGAAGAAGTAACTTTGTTTATTTTTTATCTATATGCTCGCACTTGACCACTATCTCACCTGATGGTAAGCGATGATGTGGTCGACGGTGAAGCACGCTTGCCTAGAAAAAACCCATTCACTCTTGACTTAAAGACCCCTAGATAAGGTAGGTAGGTTTGTTTGTTTGTAGGAGGTTATAATTTCTGACAATACTAATCCGATTTAAAAAAATACATTCAATGAAAGAAAGCTACACACTATCGTTGTTAGAGATACAAATTTTCAGGGAAGATCACGTTTCCTGTGGGATAGGAAGAAACAGCCGAAAAAGCTAGTATGTATAAAACGGGCATGCAGAATAAAAAAAAAACAAAAAGCTGCTGCGAGTTGCTTGCATTTTGAAAGCGAAAGTTGAAAATAAAATCTGCCACGGAGATTTATCCCGGGAATATGTTCCCTCGGGATAATTTTCGACATTCACGCGGGTGAAGCCGCTGGTAGAAGCTAATCTTACTAATATTATAAATGCGAAAGTTTGGATGGATAGGCGTATGTTTGTTACTCAATCACGCCAGAAGAGCTTATCGGATCTGGATGAAATTTGGCACAAAGATAGATTATAATCTGGAATAGCACATAAGCTTTTATCATCGCACATTCACACAGGCGAAGCCGCTTACAGAAGCTAGTAAAATAATGAAACCTAGCTGAAGCGAAGGAGAATAAATAAAAATATATTTATGCTGGCTGACGAATTAACCTGTCAATCATATCTTTACTCTATTTTGTTATTACTTTTAGCAAGGAACATATTATTTTTCGGATGAATTAATGTTTATTCTATCTAAGTAATTAATCTATTAAGACTTTTATCTACTCCGGTTTCGTTATATTCGAATTATAAAATTGACAGCGGTTTCATTATGATACCCATAACGACATCGGGTTGCATTATGTGAATCGTCATAAATTCTAAAACACAAGCAAAGACATTCTGAACATACAGCCACGTACCTATAATATTACTTCGAAATCGAGACAATGTAAATGATGTTTTTAAAAATGGAACAAGTTTAGAACAAAAGTATCGTATACTATTTGGCTGTTGCGGCTACAAGATCTTTGCCTTATACCTAATAATGACTAAATAAAAAAATAAAATAAACAGTGGACGCGGGAAAAAAATTCTGAGTGAAATTTTGTTCCAAATTTTATTAAAAATGTCTTCAACATCAAGTGATCTTGAAAATACACCACCAGATATAACAAATAGAGCAGTTGCGGCTACAAATAATTTACTACCAGAAAAATCAAGACATGTATATGAGAAATGAAATACTTAAACACACTTCCTGAAATACTTATTGGTCTATATGTGTGTTTTATTCCTTCCTTCGTAGATAAAATCTTGTATGCAACTGTACGTTATTGGTCTTTTAATAACTCGTGCCCACCTATTTCGGTACGCGCTACGCTTGTACCGAAAAATGGCACTCGTATTAAAAGACCGTCCATAACGTAACAGTTGCATAAATAGCTATTATTTTAGTCCCAGTTCAGACACGGCGGATCTGCACGATAAAATATGAAGATGGTCATGTAACTAAGAAACCCGTCGTGTCTGAATGCACGCTTAAAACTGATCAAAGTTGCCAATAATATATAAGAAATAGTTACTCCCAAAGTACTTTCACTAGAACTTCTTTTCATCTGTTTATTTCTAAGTGTATTTTACTCTTAAAAGAAGAAAAGGTTCCATTAAATATTCTAACGTCAAAACTTTGAAAGGCCTGCTTAAGTATCATGACGGATCGTTTGATGTGTTATTCATCAAAATCCATTCAAAAATTTATGTCCCGAGGGACTAAAAAGCGCATATTGTAGAAATGTTCAACATACCATTGTAAATAGTGGTAATACCTGCAATAGAAAGTATTTTTTAAATATAAAACTTCTTCATAAAATATTTGTGAACGGTATACTATTTCGTTAATTGAATTTTTCGGAGAGCCTTTGTGAATGAAATTAAATTATAGGTATCAAAAAGCAATCAGAATATGTACTTAAAAAGTTAAGCAAAGATAAATCATATTGATTATGGTGTCACAAGAAATAATCATGAACATAATAACATCAGTTCATCACGACTGCATTTCCTTAAGGCCCTTTCCTGATGACGCGACGCAATATAAATAGCATACATAAGCGATATCGCGCACTCATTATTTTCTAAGAAAAATTGAAGTGCGTCTCCGTCGTATTGCATCGCATTGTGTCCATGTGAACAAACTTGCAATTTTACTTAGTAAAAATCGCTTATCGGAGTGATAAAAATCAAATTGCATCGCGCCTTCAGGAAAGGCACTTACTTACACCCTATAGGGTTAGGCACATACACTCTATATATATAACCTATGTGCCAGAAAGGGTATTATACCATAAAAGATTACGTTGAGGACAAAAAGGTATGGGATTGAGCTGCTCCAATTTTGTTTTTTTTATATTTTGCACCGTGAATGTTGTTTTTTTTTTTGTTTTCTTGAAATTATAAGAACTTTTAAGAACTTTTTTTACTTTTTAAAGTATTATTTTTGTTTTTAAATATATCTTAGTTAGTTTTTAATCGTGGTCTGGCAGTTTGAATAGTTTATGCGGCCTACCCGAATGTCCTTTCTTTGGTATTATTGTTCGTCGCATCGTTGAGCTCCTTAAATACTGAGTTGAGCTGCTCGGTTATTGACAAATGCGTGCACTGACTAGCCAGGTCCACTCAATCTGGCTGGTTCTTTCCTCATAAGACCATTTCAGACGTCAGTCTACATGGTCTTCACATGATCTAACCAAGATTTCGTCTGGACTTTAAAAGAGACTGTGACCTCTGAGTTTGTTTCGGCCTTTCTTCTCAGAGTAGTCAGATAGGAAATGCCAACTTCATCTAGTTTAAAAAAAATACGATCAACATGTAAAAGTGTTTGTACAAACCAACTTACAGAAATATAGGGTTAGACAGATGTGCACTTAAAATACACCCACATTTTTACAGTTATATTTAAGTTCCATGTACATGTCATGCATATTGTCATCAACCAGGCAAAGATCCAGAATTGTAAGTCTCAACCAAATTAATCAAATAAATTAAGTTTAAAACGACCTCTAGGTACCTACTAACGTTAGTTGCAAAAATATTTCGTTATTCTTTAAAAGTTTAAAAATCTTAGAAAATCTTTAATAAGTGCAGATTCTTTTGATTCTAAAGTTCTGCAATTTCTCAAAGTTAGTTAATACAAAGTTTTCCGAGTCTTAGAAGTCGAATCGTCTCGAAATTGGTTTATAAAGTGTTGGCAAACCATAATGATTTTTGGTATGTAAATACAGTGATTGAACTTGACGGAATACTCAACAGTTTACAAAATGACTGTTTAAAAATCGAAATCAAATAGTTTATTTCAAATAAACCTTAGAGGTACTTTTGAATTGTCAAACAAAAAAAAACGATGACTCTAGTTGCAAATTCGCAAGCGTCAGTAGGTCTCAATAGAGAAGAATTTGCAAGAAACTCCACGGAAGCTGTTTTCCATCAGTTTTATTTAAAAATTTTTGGTTACACAATTCTTGTTGAAAATAAATATATGCACTGTTAAAAGACGTGCACGTAAAAGCTTCTAGAGAGAACAAACCATTAAAAAAAAAGTACAATAACATGCCGAGGCAACAAAGTTATGACCAATCCCAACTGATGGCACCCGTTCACGAACATGACGCATTGAATATCATAGACAAACCTACAAAAATAAAGGCTCTGTACGTTTGTTTATACAGGGTCAAATTAAATGCACAGGGTGAAACTCCGCGAGCTAAGATGCGATGGGTATAAACTGATATCTAAAGACGATAAAACAAAAAAACAGCTACTTGTAATTTCGAGTAAGTATACCGAGTAAGATTGACACGCCAACGGCCGCTCTGGTAGTGTAATTACTTAAAATTATGAGGATAGAAAACCAGCTTTTTGTCATCATTAGAGGACCTTCATAAGGCCAAGTCAGTCATAACCGGTGGGCATGCATGACTAGATGTATGAACGGAAATGAAGCAAAATAATTATGTAAGAATCGAAGCTTTCTGTAGTTTTTGCCTACCCATGAAAAAAAATCCGAAGTGGTCCATGACACCTGCGGAGTTTCGCCAACTAATTCAATTTGACCATATACATTCATTATATATAAAAATTAAGACTGAACAGTACATATACTACATACGTATATACATAAGGGGCTATAAAAGCAATACAGAAGGTTTTCCCATGCCGCCATAAAATATTCACTCAATAATATGAAAGAGCTAAGCGAAAGAAGATTATTTTGTCCGTTTACATGTACCATTCGTGTCACGTTCTTGTTCGAGTAAGTAGGTATATACAAAGATACATAGCACATACTCGTATGTTATGTGTACAAGTCGCATCCTCTACAGGTACGCAAGGAGTTACTTTTGGGATTTAATACGTAGAAAGTACGGCATAAAATAATCACGAAGAGATTTGGTTATGGACGTAAATAGGTAATCCATAGGATAGATGGACCCTATTTTCCGCACTTAAACTCTATTTGCGATAACATTAGACTTTTAAATTAGCCAATTTTACAGCCTGTTCAACCGATTTTGACTTCTATTGCGTTGGTAATACGACAAATGGTAGCTATAGTAAACAGTTGGTTTTGGTAACAGGTTTATGCTTTTTATGTCATCCTTATGTTTAAGGGATAGAACTGAAAATCGGTTGAACGGACGGTAATAAGATTTGGAAACTTGTCTAATGTTATTTTAAATGGAGTATAGATGCCCATTTTGTTGTGCGTGCAGGCCTCCTCTCTGTGAGAGTGAATGGGCCGTAACTCACCACGCGGGTCCAGTGCGGGTTGGTGGATGTCACAATCATGTCTTCGATTTTTTGGTTCTAAGTTTACCGGTTTTTCGGTGGTCACGATGTTTTCCTTCACCGTTTTGAGAGCAGTGGTGATGAAATAATTTACACAAAGTAAAGCGCCTGCAGAAATTAAATAGTAATATAATCAGCCCTAATGTTCCCACTGCTGGAACACAGGTCTCCTCTCAAAAACAGAAGTGGGCGAGGGCGTTTCATAATGCACCATGACGGCTCATTCAATGTTGGCGGATGTCACTTTAATCTAGTCTAGTGTAAACAATTGGTATAGTTACTTGTTTATTATATATATGTAAAGATAGTTCAACTCAAATGTGTGCGCGGTGGTGGTGCCATGAGTGCGTGCGCTTGTAATTATACATTTTGCAGTAACGCGGCAGTCGTCGACCGTCGTCCGAGCAAACAACCACCCACACATAGCACCGCGCACAAATTTGAGTTGAACTATCTTTAAGAGACTAACCAGTAAATACATTTTGCTATGTTGTTTAAAATAACAAACTCCATACTGCCCGCGACAATACAATTTCTCATTATCTACCTAGCCTTATCCCAGCTTGGGAAAATTTGGCGTCTGCTTTCAGTCTATGGAAATGATTACCACTATTTTACATGGAGCATTTGCCTCTACGACCTGAAAACCCAGTTATTGAGTAACATGATGTTGATGGGTATAGATAGTTCACTCATCTGTGCAGTAATTATACAGCTTTCATTTGTGTGGCAGTGACGCGGCAGTCGTCGTCCGAGCGACATGTGTATACAAGCGCACGCACACATGGTGCCGCGAGCACTGATGAGTTGAACTATCTATCTATCTTTTCCCAGATCTACAAATCTGACTGTTGGTTCTATAGGAAAATGAACTCGCGGGAATAGGAACGATGGGGCCTACTAAAAAAGCAACATGCAAGCTGTCAGGCTTCAGTTAGCAAGCTTCACAATACCATATTAAGGTTGCCCTAGTCGAGGGCACGAACTATTTTGTGCGCGGGGTTAAAATGCATGCTATCTCATCCGACAACACGTGCGAATGAGATAGATGTTATGATGAACAGTCAGAAGCTAGTTCGCGTACGAATTAGCACTTTTGGAAGTTTGTAGCGAAATTTTTTAAACAGACCTTTGGGAGTCTAGATATCGACGAAGAAAAAACGACTCAATGTATATTTTTGCAATAAAATTATTTGCATTGTTGAATTACTAATCTATCCTTGTATGGTGGCCGTTTTGCAATTTTCCTTCCAATTTATTTTCGCCCAAAGATACGTTAAAATTAGTGTTGAAATATGGAACTTTCGACGCTCATAACTTTCAAATATTATTTTTTATTACTTTTTTGTTTCCATACAGGGCTAGATAATAATGAGACAAACTGATAACAATTTTTATTTTGAACGTATATCGTCAAACAAGAGAGAGAATGAAAAATGTTGAGAGGATGAATGAAAGGCTAACGAAATGTATTTACAAGGCAGACGTGAATGGAAATGCCGGGAGGGGACGCCCTAGAAAGACATACATAGACCTTATAGGTGATGTTCTTCAAAAAGGCCAGGTGCGCTGTACTCATAACCGGCGTGTGTGTATGACTAGATGCATGAATGTGAGTGAAGCAAAAGAAGTATGTAAGGATCGTAGCAGGTGGCGTTCTGTAGTTTCTGCCTACCCCCATGGGAAAAAGGCGTGAGTTTATGTATGTATGTATCGTCAAACAGTGGAATAATCGCCAGACTACGTTTGTATGGAAGAATGATCGACTAGTGTAACCTAAAGTCACAACTTCGTAAAAAAAAAGTTTAAATCCAGCCCACCATAACATACAAGTAACTAAGATCAATTCAATGATGGCTACACAAACGTCGAGTAATTTGTCAACGTCCGCGTCCGGATGCAGTATCGTTGACGTCACACGACTTAATGATCACGGTAATGATGGAAGGCTCTTAATATTAATGAAACTGCCCCTTTTATAGGATAATACTGCCTTAAGTTTATATCAAACGATTTAGTATATCGTTTACTTTTACACAATTAAGAAAAGTGCAATATATTGAGTTTAACTGCCTACCCAAGGGCGTCACCAAGGGGGGCAGTTAGGGGCAGTGCCCCCTGCCATCCCCCTCTGGAGATTAAAAAATAAGTAGCCAAATGGAAAGGAATCAAAGTCCTAAGACAACATAAACCCAACCCAACAAATCTAGCAATTTGTTGATGTCCTAAAAGAGTACTAAAAGTGTTGAAAATTTTGTTAGGTCTACTAAAATCAATCGTTAAGCAGCCTCAGGAGACTAAAAACCTGGTTAAGAAGTACTATGGGGGAAAATCGCCTCAATGGTCTGGCCATGATGAATGTACACAGAAAACTTATTCATGAAAACTTATAAGATTTACATAATAAAGTGGTCGAGAAGTTTACCCAAAACCCCGATGATTGAGCTCGTGGAACGTTACCTTTTGGACTTTATACCGTTCTTATAATCGCCGTTGGAGTAAGACTCGTACTACCAGTTTAAATCTTCATATGCTTTTGACTGTACCGTATTTAAAATTTATACTTTTACCCATCCTCCATATATCAACTGCCCCCCCCCTCCCCCCCTGGTCCATCGGCTGGCGACGCTCTTGCGCCTACCTTAGGTAGGTAGGCGCAAGTCTATGTGTTGTAAGGCGCAAGTCATGTGATCTAGTTCCGATCTGAAAAACTACTGATCCGGTTTGCCCCAACTGCCGATAAAGACAGGGTTATGAGTTTAAGTGGCAATGTTAAGTATATTTAATTTGAACACTTAAATAAACATTCATTGACACTAAAAGTTAAGCATAAGCTTGAAAATTACTCATCCGGTTTTTCGTATCTTCTTCTTCTTTTAGTGTGAGGATGTGGCCACCTTTGGTTGCAGAATTATTTAAGCCGCCTTTGGGAACCCCACAGGCCACAGATTTGGCTATTTCAGACTTATATTTACTATATAAGTTCAGGTTTCCTCACGATGTTTACCTTCACCGTTGCCTGTGATGTCCATGAGTAACTTTACTTTTTAAAATTCATATGTACTTTACATATGAATTTTAAGTCCCCTTTTTTACTTGCGTGGGTTTGAACTCACTTCCTCAAGCAAGAAAGGTTTTTCATATAAACGATAAAACATTTATCGGAACGACTGATGTTACGTTTATCTTTAGATCACGTCATCTTTTTGATATCGTTTCCTAAATTCTAAAACCATTTATTATCTACCTATTCCTTATCAAATCTTATCTTTAATAAACACCTTACTATTATAGATATGCCAATACATAGCACATGATACGGTCACCTCCCAGGGTCAGTAAGAATGTTAATTTAGTTTTTCACGCTTTTTTAAATGAAATCGGAAAAGGGACTTGTTAAGCGCCTCCGAGACGGTCAAACGGTTGTTGATTCAAACACGTTCATTTTGGTTGGACTCAAACCATTTTGTTCGTTTGCACAGCTAGTTTGAACCGAGGGCAGCAAGTGACTTTCTATCAACTAAAGCGTGGCGATGGCGATTGTCAAAAAAACAATATTGTATGAGATTGACAAGCGATATCGAAAAATCACGTGATCAATCCCTTACATTTTGACATTTCGACTATCGCCTTCCCTGACATCTTAAACTGACATCGAATTCCACTTGTATAGAGCCTCAGGTTTATCAAACAAAAATGGTTTCAGTAAAACCAAAATCTACGTGTTTGAATCAAACCATTTGACCGTCTTGGGGCCGTTTTACTTCCTCCATTGGAACATATGGCTTTCTTTAATTGCTATCACGAAACATCTGTCTGGATATCAAGTTTCTGGAGGCCCATGAAACCAGAAAATCTGTCTCCAGTCTGGTCCAGATGCTAGGTTGTGGACGTCAGGTAGGCAGTAACTCCATGCAAAACTAGTACTCAGCTGTATTCGGTACGGTTATACTAGCAGCCGACCCCAACATTTTTGGATAAGGGGTAGGCAGATCGGGTGCTAATAAGAAGATACCTACTTCTTAAAGTGAGAAATATAAAACGTTTAAACAAAACAATTAAATCGATTTCCAAAAAAAAACACTATACGATTTCCATGGGATCCCATCATCTGATTCTGACTTCGTGACAATGGGATCATCTCGGGAGTATATTCTTCCAAACACAAAGATAATTTTCAAAATCGGTCCACAATTGGCGGAGTAATCGCGTGACAAACATACAAAAAAAAACACACAGTCGAATTGAGAAACTCTTCCTTTTTGAAGTCGGTTGAAACTATGAAAAGCTTTCATTCCTATTTGATACTACTAAAACTGCAGAGAAACCGTCTTAAACATAGTACAAGGCCATCAGTTCTAGCCAATACCGATCTTCCACTGAGATTCTGATATTGAACGTCACATTCAAGGCAAAGTGGGCGTAATGGTTCGCTCGTCTTCTGGCGTCAATAATCCTCTCTTTGTCCAATTTCACCCACCATATCCTTGAAGACTGTTTGATGGACCATGGAAGTGATAAAGAACTACTTAAATTATTACGAGATATTATAAAAGTAGGTACCTATAATCAAAAGGTATTATATCAATACAGGCAAAGAAAAGTATGACATGAATGAAACATCGCTGAAGATAAGGAAAACTAAAAGAACAGCACCCGACGCTACATATTCCAAAGATTTTGAAGGAAATTGCTCCATTAAAGTATTTGGAAAACACGTCTATTCGATAACATAAATAAAATAGCGAATGATGATTAATTTTCCAAATTCTCGGTTGGACAGGAGTAGATAAATGACATCATCAATATAATGTATTATAATATTATAAAGGCGAATGTTTGTGTTTGTATGTTTGTTACTTCTTCAAGCTCAAACGGCTGGATGGATCTGGATGAAGTTTGGCACAGAGTTAGAATATAATCAGGCATAGCACATAGAATTTCTACTTTTTATCCCAGAAATATATTCCCTCGGGATAATTTTCGGCTTTCACGTGGGCGAAGCCGCTGGCGAAGCTAGTATAAAATAAAATCAAATTAAACCCAATTTTTTTTTAATAAATTAATGTCCAACATGCAATGTTAGCTGCCATATGTTTACTTTAGTATCAGCAGATTATTTTTATTTGAATCAACAAAATATGAGAGGCAATATTTAATACTACGCTTCGTACGTATAAAAAGTAAATCATAAATATTATAATAACGGTATGCAAACGTTGTGTTGTAGAGTTTTTATTTGGTCAGCAAAGTAAAGCAGCGATTTTTCAATTTAATTTTACTTGCACTGCTGTACACTAAAATGCAGAAATTTCATATTGCAGCTCCTAAAGCCGTAGTTAAGAGAAAATACGGTCGTAGACATCCGACTGAATATCCTAAGTAAAAAGTCATAATTTGAGGTTTGGCTCTCGCCTATTTCCTCCTCAAAAATCAGTTTAGGCGCTATGTTGCCACTGACAGATACACAATGACACATCAAACTTATAACACCCCTCTTTTTCCGTCGGGGGTTGAAAAATGAATCCTTCACGATGTAAGTAGACAGAGTGAAAGAAGGAGTCACTAGGAATCTACCTTTATCTAACAATCTTCTCTTGCTCTGTCCTTCTCATTCTGATTTTGTTCATTCTTTCTTTCATATTCAATCCATTCTTCTCTAGTATGCGCTTCCTCTCGATATCAGTTCGGCCAACAGTCAATATGCATTTAAGCGGAAGTTGCGGAATTATTTTGTAAACGAATAGCAGAATAGTCTCAAAATGCGCTTTTCTGTCAATTTTTATATATATTTATAGATTATTTTATATATATTTATTTATTATAGTAAATATTTAAGTACGTTTATTTTAGCTATGCAGGTGCTTTTGTACTCAGTTTACATTTATAATATTATTATTTAATTTTTATGCACCAGCCATGCTATCTCTCCTCAGGCATTAAGTCCGTCTATGTAATTTTATGTTATATGAAGTTTTAATAAATAAATAAGGAGTAGAAAGCCGACCAATAAGAACAAGTTATGGTTTCATTGAAATATGGAAACGAAACAAGTTTTTATAATAATATGAAATTATCATATGCCTCGTAGGTCTAGTATTCTGAAGCGCTACTGTTGAGCATTACTACTATTGGTTCTGCGTTTGACTCCCAGGTTAAGCAAAGTTTTATTGGGTTATTTATTTATTTAATCTTCATGTACAACAGTGGTACATTAATTGCGGAA
The DNA here is from genome assembly GCA_964057195.1 of Orthosia cruda. Lineage (NCBI taxonomy): Eukaryota > Metazoa > Arthropoda > Insecta > Lepidoptera > Noctuidae > Orthosia > Orthosia cruda. The sequence continues at coordinate 19,787,405 of OZ059826.1, read as the reverse complement.
TTAATGCCACAAGGCATTCTCTACTAATCAACATTTGGGTTACATAGGACAACGTTGTGGAAGGGTATATCTTAAACATAACAACTTGTATGCCAAAATTTATATTCTAACATATATATTATTAACTACATAATATATTAATAATTACTATGAATAGACTTCTGTCTAGATAAGAGCTATTAAGTCTGACTTAAATAGTGGTTACGAACTTTTCTTTTAAAAGTGAATTTGCTTTCAGCTTTTTTAATGCGAAAGGGTAGCGCGTTCCAGAGCTTTATTGTTGAGACAGCGTGTGAATTAGACAAAAAACCGGTGTGGTGTGAAGGAATTTAGACGAGTAGATTCTTGAAAGCTCGAAGGTTACGACTGTGAAAACTGCCCAACACTTTGAAATAAGTTTTTAGATAATCGGGAGCACAAGGATCGTTCATAATAGTGAAGAGCAAGCAGAGAGATTTTGAGGGACCTTCTGCGTCGGATAGGCAGCCACTTCAAATACCCCTCTCCAACTGACTATATCGATCCTGCACAAAATCTCCCAGCTGGGCATAAATTACCATGGCCAACCTGGCAATCCCTTAACAGGCTGCGAAGCCAAGTGGGCCCCTGTAGGTACAACCTGCTCAGTTGGGGGTACTCCGATCAGCCCCAATGCGACTGTGGAACCACACCGCAATCGATGCCCCATCTTTTGTCCTGTTCTCTGTCCCTGTGCCAGGCCAGCGCTAGGCCTGTCGACGGTGCTGAGTTCTGGTCGAAGCACAACATCTAAATTAAAAACTGAAAACGGAATCATCGACACAATGAAGAAGACGAAGATCTGAAATTTCTCGGTAATAGCCTGGATTTGTCCCGGCTGATGTCAATAAGTCGCCCTCTTTTGCATTGGACTTGAACATGTTGTTGTAATATTATGTGTTTTCTTAACCCTTCAAGGAACACAGGTGTGATGTTATGTTATGTAAATTATCGTAGTCAGAAATAATTGTTTGGTCGATTTTCACTGTTATTTTTTGAACGGGAGTGTGTGGAGTACAGTGGTGGCTTAGTAGTATCGGCCGCGACTTAAGTTGTATGTCGTGGGTTCAAACTAAGGCAGGCGCTTTACTTTGTGTAAATTATTTCACCACCACTGCTCTCAAAACAGTGAAGAAAAACATCGTGAGGAAACCGGCATGTTCTAGAAACAAAAATTCGAATACATGTGACATCCACCAACTCGCATTGGTTCCGCTTGGTGTGTTAAGCCTCGATAACACTGGGCTAGTTTTCAAGCTGCTAGTCGGCGAGTTCGCGAGTAGCTTGTAAAATTGCTCCGTGTCATTGAGCTTTTTACAATCTGCACGGAGCAAGTTTACAAGCTACTCGCGAACTCGCCGACTAGCAGCTTGAAAACTAGCCCAGTGTCATCGAGGCTTTACGGCCCATTCCCTCTCACAGAGCGGAGGCTTGTGTCCCAGCAGTGGGAACATTAAAAAAAGGCTTATGATGATGATGATGAACGTGAGTGAAGCAAAAGGAGTATGTAAGGATCGTAGCAGGTGGCGTTCTGTAGTTTCTGCCTATCTCCATGGTAAAAAGGCGTGAGTTTATGTATGTATATGAACAAGCACGTTGTATTTTTGCAAACGCTCATTGTTAAACATAAAGTTATAAACAACTGGCAGATTTTTACCCATCATCTAGAAGAAAATCAGTTTCTGTAACGAATATGATCGCAAAATTAAAGGAAAAAATGTCAAACGCGCGTTAGCAGCTGTAGTTAAATGGTTAAATAAAGAACCGTCAATCGCATCTCTTGACTTGCTTACAAATAATACCTTTTCAGAAACCGGCAGGCTTATTACAGAAGAAACAGCAATCAGCAATCATCGCGCGATCACTCACATGATTCATTTTTATGTCATATACAATTGTCTGCTAATCGCTAGCTGTTTGTCAAATGCACTTATTTCTAAAAAAACCGCCAACAGCTTTAAAACTGCTGTATTGAAGCTATAAAAAAGATCGATATCGTTTTGCTCTTGCAAGATACGTAATAAACCCGCCGGTAACCGAATGCTAACCAAAAATCAACATTACTCACAGTCCTAAGTTTGAGACGCAGACTAATTAATTAACAAGCAATCGCACAAATGATCGCAATCTAACCAATCTAGAATACTAGCCATTGTTACGCTGTGACATTACTCTAGCTCAAATTAATCTTAACAATAGTCCAGTAATTAAAAAAATACTATTACCCAGGCCTTAATGCATTCTGCGGAGGCTACCTTGACTCTGCACAGCACACGTTCGAGAAGTGCCCTACGTGGGCCTCTAAGCGGCATATCTTGTTGGCCAGGATCGGGCGAAACCTGTCTTTGCCAGGAGTTGTGAGGGCCATGCTGGCAGACATAGAAAACTGGAGAGAAATGGCCTTCTTCTGGGAGACCGTGATGGTCTAGACGGAGGCGGATGAGCGGGATCGCGAGAGAGCAGGTCCAGCTTGGAGAAGAACCGCTTCGATGACCAAAACGCCGAAACTTGAAAAATAGGCGGAACGGGTTACGGGTGGTCAGAGGGGGACTCTAACCGCCCACCAAGTAACTTCAGGAAAGACGGTGGCACAGTGATCAGGTGCTGCCGTGCACAGCGAGGCTCAGGGGAGGCGCTTTTTCAGACTCACCAGGGATGTGCCCTAACAGGCGTTGCATAGAGGGGCTCCGGGGTGGTCTCTTAAGAGGTCACGGGGGCGCTTGTAGGTGCTGATGGTGATCACCGGGGTGGTTAGTGAGGTAAAAATCCCACACTCCCTGATCTTTCCCCAAAAGTTCAGGCGTCTTCTGAAGGAATACCCCGTAAACAAAAAAAAAACTTAGTGCATGACTAGGTTATCAATTGAGGTGAAATACAGAGCGTGTCAATATACCCTGAGGTACGGTTAGTTAAAGCTTTACGATTGATTCTGAGAACATTCCGTGTATTTTATTTGGCACAATGATTGTTATAAATGAATATGGTTACCTACTCAAATAAATTGTTTTTACCTTAGAAAGTGTTGACAACCGACAAGACTATGTGCTTATAGAGAAGTAGGTATGGAAAAAGAAGACATTTTACGGCAAACCCAAATACCTGAATCTAGAATACTTATACTTAGTTATGTGATTGTTACACTGTGTCATTAATGTAGCCGATTTACCTCAAGTAAATCATAACAATGCTCCAGTCTGCTGGGTAATAAAATAAAAGAAAGAAAGAAAAATTGTTTATTTGCGCCAGGCACGACACATAGGTACCATAAAAAGAACAAAATAAACTTAGATACTTAATGCTTAGTGCCTGACTAGGTGATCAATTGGGGTGAACTTCAGAGCGTGTCAAAAATGTTTAATAAGGAATGCTTCTTTAAATGAATACGATAAACTCAAATAAATTACTGTTTTAAGACAATACTTGAGACTACAAAGAGAGTACTGATAGGAACCTAGGTCTGGAAAAAGAAGACTGGTTGTAGCGACCCCAAGTACCAGAATTGGGAGTCCCAAAGATCCCACAGTTTTGTCAACTACTGTAATTTGACCCTGCATATTTAATATTTATTAAGAAACAACATATGTTACAGTAATTGACATCTTCTCAGAATTAATCGTAAATATTTTTTAACGGTACCTCAGGGTGCATGGACACTCTCTGTATTTCACCTCAATTGATCACCCAGTCATGCACTAAGCATTACCCAGCAGACTGAACCATTGTTCTTGAAACTTGCAGTCTTGCAAGTTCCAAGAAATGCCCGAGCGACCCCACCAAATAATCCGATCGTCGTGTTTCATGCAGTTTATGCATATTAATAAATCTTGGCACATATTTACATAGGTATGCACATATGGAATATAACTTATTAAAAATTCCGTCTTCTGAATGCAGTTTAATGCACAAGTTTTCTGTAAGACTACAAAGTCCTTGACTAGCCTCATTTTAACGCAGCTAATGTAAGCAACGTCAGAGCCAGTCCATTCATAAACTATGAAATATCTTACCTTCCATATGATAAATGATTTTGTTTCTGTAAATTTGTTTGTACACACACTTTTACATGTCGATCATATTTTATAACTAGATAAGGTCAGAGTTTCCTATCTGACTACTCTGAGAAGAAAGGCCGAAACAAACTCAGAGGTCGCAGTCTCTTTTAAAGTCCAGACAAAAACTTGGTTAGATCATGTGAAGATCATATAGATTGATGTCTGAAATGGTGTTTTGAGGAATGAACCAGCCAGATTGAGTGGACCTGTCCAGTCAGTGCACGCATTTGTCAACAACCATGCAGCTCAACTCAGAATTTAAGGAGCTCAACAATTCAACGAACTATACCAAAGAAAGGACATTCGGGTAGGCCGCATAAATTACTCAAACTGCAGGACCATGATTAAAAACTAACTGAGAAATTTAAAAAAAATAATGATCCACATAGTCTTCACATATGATCTCAACTGCGAATAAATACCTATATTCATGTTTTCTATGGATGCTTAAGAGCTATGACCACATTTTGTACCGCATACTTTTTTTGTTGTTCGATTATAGAATTTGTACCACTTAAGGCAACTAAGCCATTTAATTTCATGTAAGTTAACTATTTTTAGAACTTCGGATTAATTAATAATATCAATAAAAATATTTTTATAAATAAACGTAATAAAATCGTACACTAAACGCAGTTATGTTTTTAGAACTTGCCTTATGTAAAATAACACAATAATTGAAATGATAATTAATTATTTGGAAATAGAAATAACATTAAAAAAAAAACTCATCATTATTAAACTGTTGCAGTCCGCTGCTTGACATAGGTATCTCCTAATGCACTGAGTAGGTACGATCCTCATCTCAATGTACCTACTTAATGGTAAGTAAAACACTACAAAGATAGCAACAAACCATTTAGCACATTTACTTTACACATTATGTAACATTTACCTATATGTAACATTCGTACACTAGTACATAACCTTAAAAATAAAACGGGTTATAACTTTTACGTCCCAAGTTCTAAAAATCTAAGAATTTAAAAAGGGATTATCTATAATATTAACTACCAATTAAAAGGAGGCCGGATGGACTGACCTTGGTACCTTGGAAAAACGGCAAGTGCTTAATATGGGACGCAACTTGCGTCAGCACTGTTGCCGCCAGCCACCTTGGTCGCACCGTCCTCTCGCCGTCAGCGGCGGCGGAAGACGCCGCTGGGAGGAAAAGGGTGAAGTACGCACCATTGGAGGGCCGTTACTATTTTGTGCCCATTGCCGTTGAGACCATGGGCTGTTGGGGCAGTGAGGCCAAGAAGCTCATTAGTGAGATAGGGCATAGGCTAAGGGACAAAACGGGTGACTCCCGCTCCAGCTCGTTCTTGGTGCAAAGGTTAGCCATTGCCATCCAACGTGGCAATGCAGCAAGCGTTATGGGCACCTTTGCGCCGGGAACAGTTAGGGGCGGGTTATTTGACTAGTTATAAGACAACGCTTTTTGACGAGTCGTTGTGACTTTGACATCTAATTTGTTAATCTTTATACTTGTGCGAATAAACTTATACATACAGCATTAATCCTTAACCAATTAAAATAAAAAATATCCCAAAACACGAAATTTTACTAGCGGTACGTAATGCCCATACAAGCCTGCCATTCGCCTTTAATACGCAGGTATTTTTATATCATCCGTAAGGCAAAAGAAAAAAAATACTCAGAGAATCATTAACCTGTAAATTTATATTTACTTATAATCTTTTTATTTGCCTTTGTTTTTCCATTGAAATATTCGCAGTAGAAGGATTTATAAATTATTTGAGGTAAAATCTGTTTTCACTGGCCGTGCTCATTCACGCCCAACTCAGCTTCAAAAATAAAAGGATCTCGAAAAATAATATCGACGTATTTTTATTTTAAAGAAAACGTACAACAAAAACTGAAATAAATAACTCGAGAACAATGGGGACAGGCATTTTTTGTGTTCACCACTCATTCGTACGCCAAAAATCAGAACCATTGTTTAATTTGCATCAGACATCCAATTATGGAATTGTTCGTTTGTTTTACATTACAAATATTCACTCACTGGTTTCAAGGAATGAACCATTAGTAAATTTGGCTCAAATATATTCCCATTTATATTTCAAACTGAGTCTAAATACGGGATTATTTTGGCCAACAAGTGGCTATATATAGCAATCATGTATTTTGTTAAAGTTTTTAATTCGCAGACGGTTTTTTTATCAGAGCAAGCACGTAGCTTTTCAATATGTATATCATATGCACGCCAGGTAGCTAAAGGTCGAAAAACACTTTTACATGTCGATCATATTTTATAACTAGATAAGGTCAGAGTTTCCTATCTGACTACTCTGAGAAGAAAGGCCGAAACAAACTCAGAGATCACACAGTCTCTTTTAAACTCCAGACCAAAAACTTGGTTAGATCATGTGAAGATCATATAGATTGATGTCTGAAATGGTGTTTTGAGGAATGAACCAGCCAGATTGAGTGGACCTGTCCAGTCAGTGCACGCATTTGTCAACAACCATGCAGCTCAACTCAGAATTTAAGGAGCTCAACAATTCAACGAACTATACCAAAGAAAGGACATTCGGGTAGGCCGCATAAATTACTCAAACTGCAGGACCATGATTAAAAACTAACTGAGAAATTTAAAAAAAATAATGATCCACATAGTCTTCACATATTAGATCTTCTTCAGATCTCCACTGTGAATAAATACCTATATTCATGTTTTCTATGGATGCAGAAGAGCTATGACCACATTTAAAAGTGAATGGCAGATTTTGTACCGCATACTTTTTTTGTTGTTCGATTATAGAATTTGTACCACTTAAGGCAACTAAGCCATTTAATTTCATGTAAGTTAACTATTTTTAGAACTTCGGATTAATTAATAATATCAATAAAAAGATTTTTATAAATAAACGTAATAAAATCGTACACTAAACGCAGTTATGTTTTTAGAACTTGCCTTATGTAAAATAACACAATAATTGAAATGATAATTAATTATTTGGAAATAGAAATAACATTAAAAAATCTCATCATTATTAAACTGTTGCAGTCCGCTGCTTGACATAGGTATCTCCTAATGCACTGAGTAGGTACGATCCTCATCTCAATGTACCTACTTAATGGTAAGTAAAACACTACAAAGATAGCAACAAACCATTTAGCACATTTACTTTACACATTATGTAACATTTACCTATATGTAACATTCGTACACTAGTACATAACCTTAAAAATAAAACGGGTTATAACTTTTACGTCCCAAGTTCTAAAAATCTAAGAATTTAAAAAGGGATTATCTATAATATTAACTACCAATTAAAATAAAAAATATCCCAAAACACGAAATTTTACTAGCGGTACGTAATGCCCATACAAGCCTGCCATTCGCCTTTAATACGCAGGTATTTTTATACCATCCGTAAGGCAAAAGAAAAAAATACTCAGAGAATCATTAACCTGTAAATTTATATATTTACTTATAATCTTTTTATTCGCCTTTGTTTTTCCATTGAAATATTCGCAGTTGAAGGATTTATAAATTATTTGAGGTAAAATCTGTTTTCACTGGCCGTGCTCATTCACGCCCAACTCAGCTTCAAAAATAAAAGGATCTCGAAAAATAATATCGACGTGTTTTTATTTTAAAGAAAACGTACAACAAAAACTGAAATAAATAACTCGAGAACAATGGGGACAGGCATTTTTTTGTGTTCACCCCTCATTCGTACGCCAAAAATCAGAGCCATTGTTTAATTTGCATCAGACATCCAATTATGGAATTGTTCGTTTGTTTTTCATTACAAATATTCACTCACTTGTTTCAAGGAATGAATCATTAGTAAATTTAGCTCAAATATATTCCATTTATATTTCAAACTGAGTCTAAATACGGGCTTATTTTTGCCAACAAGTCGCTACATAGAAATCATGTATTTTGTTAAAGTTTTTACTCCGCAGACGGTTTTTTTATCAGAGCAAGCACGTAGTTTCTCAATATGTATGTATTCACGCCAGGTAGCTAAAGGTCGAAAAACCTATCTACCTGACGCTGAAAAACATGTTGTTAATAACTAGATAATGTAGATAAACAACAATCAGAGAGCCCAACGCGATCTACCACACTAAAAAAACTGTTAGAGTTTAGCGCAAATGGATCTTTGGAAATGAAAGTAATTCATTTATCTTCCTTATTCGCTTGTTTTGCCCAGGCCCACATTTTCAGTGAGGTTATCAATAAATCACGTACCTTGTTTCCTTACTTAGGATAATTTCTTTTACCTTTGGTAGCCCCGCCGTTGTTCGTAAAATCATTTGTATATTTTTTTCATGTTCCTTCGTAGGGTTGCCTCTAAGAGACGACGCGTAGTTACACTTGAAAGGGTCGCAGATATTGCTAAAGTTCTTTCCTTCAATGTCTTTGAGGGATTATTTCTTTGAGAAACTTCAACATACATACCTATATACAAATGTATAGAAAGTAAGTGCTAGTGTGTATTGTAACGGTATGTCTGAAGGCGTAATAGCGAAACAGGAAAATAATTGTATTTTTCAGGTAACCTGCCGAGAACCTTCAACAGTTCTCAATCATGATGTGTAAATATGAACGCATTTTATTTTGCAGCAAATAAAAAGGCGAAGGCAAGTGTCGAGTGGAGGAGAGTGGGAGCAGAGAAGAGTGGGATCAGCTCGTCAGTGGCTCCGTCAAAGCGTTCCAAGGCGGGCACGAGCTACAGAAATGAAAGACAACGAATTAGAAGAGAAAATAGCTGCCTTTTTTTTTAATGTTTTGCTAAGTAATAAACAAACAAAAAAGGCGTTGATAGTATACTTTCAGGAACGACTTCCAAGCCAAACCCTAAGGTTAGAACTGCCCAAAGAAATATGTACCTACGTCTTAACTTTCACCCCTCATCACATCACACACAAAACGTTTATATTAAACGTATGGCAAAATCATAGTGACAGCCCTGATTACACGTTGAGCTACAATACATCACAGAATCCTTTTCGCTTTTCAGGAAAACTATGATAAGCACTTTATATGTTTCTAGGAAAAGGGTACGGGTCGCAGATTCCTAGGCACAAAAGGGTTGGACACAATGTCTGCCGCTAAATGGGTAGACGGTCCGATAAACTGAATTCTGTTATAGTTCCTAAGTCAATAGATGTTTAATATAGAATTCGAGAATTTATAAATTTGCTAAGTAAACAAAGGAAATTATAATAATAGGCTATTGTTATTAGCTTCTAAATTAAGAAGAAATGATTAAAACTATTTCAGTTTTGTCTTTGTAGTATATTAATGGCGTACATACCCTTTAGTGCCGTAATACGGTAACTTTCCAAAGCATACTCCTTAGTAATGGCTAAGTAAAAAGGTTAGAAAAAAAAAGAAAAATATTATTGATTCATGTACATAATTTTGAACACAAGGTTTTTTCGTGCAACTAATAGTTTTGCTTTAAAAAAATAATTAACAACACGATATTTTTACGCAACTTTTGGAAACTCCTCCAAAACGACTTGAATGTTTAAAAATATTTTTACACAGGCAAAACGATGGTTGGAATTGCTTCATAAGTAACATAGCATATGTAAATCAAATATTTTGCAAACAAAACTGTTCAAAAGGAGGTTCAATAATGATATTTTGGTAGTGCCTTTCATTTTGACTATTCAACAATATTGATTGCGTTATTTATGTTTTCAAGTAGAAAAAACGTCGAAAATATAAAGCAAAAGACAGTGAATTTCACGAAATTGATGTGCTGGTTAAAAACCGTGAATAACAAGAAAATTGCAGCAATTCGAGAGAAAAAAATCAGAAGGTGTTGAAGGGTGAAGAACTGAAGAACAGACATTCATTACAAACTATAATAATTCTGAAATCAAGGATTGCACTGTGTTTTGTTATTTTGAATAAGTAGGTCCCTCAAGAAAGAAATGTGAATTCACGAAGCAAAACAGAGTGAGCATGAATGAGTAATAGTCTGTGAAAATCTTACACTGAGCTCAAGAAAACATGACAGCCGGATGACTTCATAAAGATAATTCTGAAGCTGAAATATTTCCAATAGTAATTTCGTTATACAGGGTCAAATTCAATTAATTAACGCAACTTCGGAGACGTGATGGATATCGATATCGATGACGAAAGAAACAAAAAAAAGAAAACAAAACATTTCAAGCAACTACAGCAGACAGCGGGCTCAACAGTATAGAAATGCCGTGCCACGAATACTCGCTATTATTCGGTATTCGGCCTTAGGTACTAGACATTTTTTTGTTATTCGAATACCGAATAATAGTGTCTATTATTCGACATTCGGCGAATAGTTGTCTAAATAAATATAGTATTACTTTTATAAAACTTTGAATACAAAATACACTTAATAATTTGATTATCATTAATATATACATTTAGTCAATAATCAGACATGTTGAAGTTAATTAGTTACGTTTTTTAATTAATAATTTAATATTTAAAATCTAAAAGGGGCAGATTGTGTTGTAGAAAAACTAAATTTTCTTTACCCTTTTATTTAAATGCTGGCAACATAAAAAAATGTAAAATCAGTAAAATATTAGCCTGGTTTCTTTAACTTCATTGTTTTATTTTCTAATAATTTTAGAAACTTTTAGACTACAGTAATGATTTGTAAGTTCAAGAGATAACTACAAGTGTAAATTATTTGAGAATAAATAAACTATATTTTATACTTCTTTTTTACGTTAGTAATAATGGCGAGTATTTTACTATTCGGCACAGGGAATGGCGATTAATCTGTATTCGACTATTCGCTATAAGAACTAACCGCGGCATCTCTAGTCAACAGCCACTGTCCTTGAAACTAGAAGTTCATTTTTTAATCGTCACTAAACATTAGATATCGATACCTATCAAGTCTACGAAGTTTCTTTAATTAAATTTGTTTGACCTTGAATTAATGACCTTGAAACTATTTTTTTAAACATTAATTAATTCATGAATGACATCCTAGTATTTTGATTTAGCATGCATACATAGCAGTTAGTATATCCATTTCTTTCAGAACATTTACTCACTATCTAAACAATTCAAAAACAATCACAATTGCGTACCGTATCGTTTTTATGAGATAAGCTGTTTCAAGGCTATTTAAAAAAAAAATTGCACCTTACAATAAAAGTACTACGATTGAGAATTTCTTCAGAACTATACATACCTACTTTTTAACAATATTACGAAATTCGAATACATCTATTCATAAGAATAAACGTCATCTCATCTTCTCATAGTCTACCGACTAATTGCAAGATATTAAAACAAAAACAGAATATTACGGATGTGTACAAGTATTTAGCAAAACATTTTTGCTAAGCAGGCTAAACAAATACACTCACCTGTTACGAATGAAAAATGCCGTATCAGCAAACAAGCCCACTTCGTGTTCCACGTAAGTACCTAACTATAAAGGGCTCAGCCCAGATTAAAATTTAATCACTAAACGCTATTACCAAGCCGAAACAGGCCTTTTTGAGCTAAATATAAACATAATATACAGACCTACTTTTTACGTACTGCTTTACCTACAGAATTATCGATCTATGTATTTACCAGTTACCAGCTAAGTTTCACAAATACACTGATTTACTCGCTTCGAAATTTGGTAGCAGACATGTTATCCTAAACCAATTTCCCCAGAGTAATAGGACGTCAAGTCTTCAAAGAAATCAACTGAAGAATCCCAAAACTTTCCAACTCAACATTTCTATAGGCATGCGAGTTGCTTGAACTATCTAAATGTTTGTAAGTAGTTTGCTTTAATTTTGTCCATTTCACACACGAAAAACTAGGCATAATTTAACCTTGGACTTAAAACATTGGCCTCTTAAAAAAAATACCGTGAGCAGAATAGATTGCAGATTCTTTATTCGAATTCTCTTTAGGAAATTTGAATATAGAATGTGCTAAGCAATCCCTAGTGTCGCGATTTTTTTTAATAACGATGAAAGAGGTTATGTTTTTGTAAGGTCACACACAGCTGTTTCATGACTCAGCTTTATAAATGTAGGTGTGTAATAACACTGAAAATATGACAGAAATCATAATAGTTCACTTACTTTTTATCATTATCCATCCTTCTCAAGGACGCGGGAACGGAGAAAATGCAAACAACAACTATTCATACATTTTAAGAGTCATAGACCACTCTAAAGTTTTTTTCACTAAGCAAAGGAACACAGTACACTTGGCTAATGCAAATGGCATGTCAGTCTAATTGTTACTGGAGCAACGATACGCGATACGCGATATGATGACACGCCCGAATCTTATCGCGATTATCTACTTCTATGTTATGATAACAGTGTAACGTACCTGTATTTTACTTTTCTTGTAAATATCCATCGATTAGTTACAGATATTGTGTAACTACATAACTACTGTTAAAAATTTTGTAAAACATATTATTTATTTATTTATTTAAACTTCATGTACAATGGTGATACATAGGCGGACTTAATGCAGCAAGGCATTCTCTACCAGTCAACCTTCGGGTTAAAAAGGACAAACAGGTGGTAGGAGTACAAAATAAAAATGAACAATAATTAAAGTCGGATATTAATAAACTATCTAACAAATAAAATACATAAATAATTTCTAAAACAATAGACTAATAAATATTATAATAAATATCATATTCTAAATGAAACAGAAATTAAACATAATAACTAAGACGAAGACCGAGCTATGTAAGAGAGGACAAGTAATAGTTCCGGATTCTACGCTTAAATGAAAATTTACTCTCAGTTTTTTTTTATGTCAAGGGGAAGGACGTTCCAGAGTTTTATAGTAGATACAACACAGATTATGTTGGTAATGTGCGAAAATATGTCACCAAGATAATCGTAACATAAAGTAAATGTAAAGTATTTTTTCATATTTGTTGTTTTCAAAAATCGCAACACTATTTAGCAATTGCTCAGCACCACAAATTAGAGAACAGACTCAGCACATTCTATTTTCAAATTCTTCATAGAGAGTTTGAATTTAGAATTAGCTAATCAGTTGCTAAACACCGCAAAGATTTCCATAAATAAAGTCATTATTGTTAAATCCAGTTACTATAACTATAACTGCAATCGAAAAACTAAGTTTATATACCTACGTCATTGTTTACAATACCAAGATGACAACAAGAATACCATCCTTCTGTAAAAATGCGTTAAATAACTTGACTCTGGCAAATGCACAAGATGTGCGAAGCCAAACTCCTCTGATGAGGAAAAAAAAATGAGTTAACAACGATTTCAGACAAGTAAAATTTCAAAATTTAAAAAACCCCCGACACATTTATCTTGCGAAAACATCACGATCTAAACAGTAAAACGCGCATAACTTTTGAAAGGCTGAACCGATTTTATTATAACATAGCTAAGAACACTCTCGATACAATCACCTTTCAAACAAAAAAAACTAAATCAAAATCGGTTCATCCGTTGAGGCGCTATGATGCCACAGACAGACACACAGATACATAGATACACAGACATACAGACACACAGATACACAGCAACACACCTCAAACTTATAACACTCCTCTTTTTCCGCCGGGGGTTAAAAACGGTACTGAATAAACTAAAAATGATCACAATTCTTTTTCAATAGTAGAGTCTTGGCAAATTTACAAGTTCAATATATTGAATGACAAAAAATAAACAAATTAAATGAGTCGGTAACACTACACATCTTCAAGCTTTAGGTGCTCTAAGCTAGTCTTAAATATAAAGTTTATATGAAAAAAGTATACCATTAAATTACATTGATGAGAGATTTTCGAGAAGACCTTTTGAAAACAACATTATAGCACTTATGAGAATAGAATTATAATTGAATACGGTATCTAAGTTTCGTAACAGGTTTTTTAAACGTATTCTTATTAAGAACGACAACAAAGTTGAATGTAAAAAATATAACCTGTAAAACGACGTTATCTGCCTTAGAACCACATAATTTACCTAAGATAAAAAAACACATCAATCTGCCTAGGCTTTAAGTCTAACATGGCCTTTCAAACCGTATAACACAAGTCCTGGGTAAAACATTGGCCCTTTAATAAAATACCTTGAATAGAATAGATAGCAGATTCTTTATTCGAATTATCTATAAAAAAAAATAATATAGAATGTGCAATCCCTAGTGTCGAGATTTTTTGAAATAAGGATGAAAGAGGTTATGTTTTGGTAAAGTCACACAGAGCTACTGTTTCACTCCTTAGAAACTTTCTTGGTACTGACTATCAGTAATGATGTAAAATTTCTGCGAAAGTTACATTTATCAGATAATTTTTGTAACACTCGTCGATTCTGAAAAAAGCGTTCGCTTGATAGATAGTACCTATAGGTACTCGAATTGAAATTTATTAGTTACTCGTATTTACCTAGTATTAGAACACATTTCTCATTAAATAGTCCGTAACTATTATTACGTTTATTTTGGACATAACAGGCAACGGTGAAGGAAAACATCGTGAGGAAACCTGAACTTTTAAATATAGTTAATGTTAGTCTGAAATAGTCAAATCAGTAACCTTTTTTTTGTATGGTTTTCACATACTTAGGTGGCTTAATTAACTCTGACATCAGAGGTGGCCTTATCCTCACACGAAGAGAAGAGAGACCTACCTACAGTGAAACTTTAATTAAAACATGTACGCATTTCGAGGCAGACTGGTATGTATTATTATAAAAAACTTCACTCTACACTAAGGAATATGTTTACGATCGCCAGTAGAATTTTCATAATCATAATTTTTCATCCCAAATTTACGAAATACCAAACTATGTTGAAGTTACTGATCAATATTTCAGCTCTAATCAAATTGTTTGTACAGAGATGACATTTTGTACTTTACTGTTATTTGACTGAAATGTACAGTGCGTCACGAAATATTTATTTTACTTTGGTGAAATCGACTTTATTTTGCCAGACCGGCTAGCTGTAGTACCTATAAGCACACAATCAATGCCAACACGAAACATAGGTACATAATATTTTGTATATCACACTAAAACAGTCTGTAGATAATTTCGTACCCAAAAGTAGCCTATGTAATCACTATCAAAGCTAGTAGAATTTACGATGCAATAATGTAAAACTGAACTATGTAGGACACTAACCAATTTTGGTACAATTCCAAGAGCTTAATGCAGACTAAAATCATTTTGCGCTTCACTACAGAACAGTTGCGAAAACAGTGGCAGTTATTGTCTGACTATGAATCTAAGTATCAAGAACAAAATACTATGTTTCCATATCAAGGAATGTGAAAGGAACGAAGAATGACGTCACGAAAGTTATAGATCGAGAAAACGCTAGCTTTTCTTAATGAAAGATGGTCCGCAACATCAAAGGTTCGAGAGATATAAAAGTATGGAAAAATCCACCTAACTATCTACATAGAAATAGCTGCAACAATACAAGCCAACAGATGCGACATATCGTTGATGTGAAAATTTTCGCCGAATTGAGTGAAATGCCGAACATTGGCGAGAAGCTAATCAGTGCGTACATGTGAGTGAGTAGCTCACAAATGTCGATCGTTAGCCAGCCGCCATCAATCACACGTTATCGGCATCATCCACAAAATATTAACCAATTATAACGGCCTGGCTCTCCCTAACATCGGCGAATTATTAAAAACGCTTTAAATGGCGCTCTCATTGTCGAGTTACGCAGTTAGTGTGCGAGATCTATTGCGCATCTAGTTAATTACACGTTCGTTTGTGAATGTCACTTGATTTGTTATTATCTTAGAACGCAGATCAAATTTGACGTCACAAGGGTACGTCAGGCAACTTCGTTCAAAAGTGGGTAGTTTTATATTCTGGTAGGTGGTAGGTAGGGTAAGTAAATATTTTCGTATCGGACTTAACTCACAAGCGGCGGTGTTATCGTATTTCCATTCTGGCGTGGTACTTACCAATCATGTGGTGGTTGTGGTCGTCTGCGAGCTTGCACGCAGCACGGGGGCTCCTGGGGCTCGCAGGGCAGCTGGAGCGCGGGCGGCGGTGGCGGAGGAGGCGTGCAGGCCAGCCGCCGGGCTGCCGCCGCGCCCACGTACTCCACGTAGCGGGACGGCGGCGGCGAGCCCGCGATGTCCTCGCGGCACGCTGGCCCGCAGCACTTGCGTGGCGCCGGGGGCGGCGGCCTGCACGCCAGCCCACAGTACACCGGTGGCGGGGGCCGCAGTGGCGCCGGCGGCCGCGGCACGTAGCGCTCCACAGGCACGTGCGCCGCCGGCGGCACATAGCGCGGCCGCCGTGCGCGCTCCGCCTCCGCACAACGGCGCACCCGCCGCGGGGACGCTGAGAACCGATCTGGCAGCGGCGCGGGCGGCGGCGGGCTGAGCCTCTCCGGCGGCGCCACGCTGAACGCGCCCGTCGCCGGGAAGCGCTCGCACGGGGAGCGCGCGTACTCCTCGCCCATGGCGCGCGGTCAGCCGGGCCCGCCGCCGCCCGCGCGCCCTCCCAACCACGCCAACACTCTGTCTCACATGCCGCGCGACCACTCTAGCACTATCACTGGGCGGGCGCTCCGCTCGCGGTCGGGGGCTGCGGCGCTGTCCCGATGTCCGCATTCACTCCGCGGGCGCCATGACGCTACCGGATCGATAGCGGCGCAGGGCGGCCTCAGAGGGCGCACGCCGCGGATCCAGCTCCAAGACGCATCGCTCGTTCCTTACGGCTTATATGGAGCTTTCTAAACGAGCTTTGAAGCTGGGGCGAGGCGAAAGTGCGTCCTCGGCCAAGATGGCCGCTCTCATCATGTCCGCTTGCGGCGCGCCTGCGCTAACGCCGTGTGATGTGTTTGTTTTCACCAGATACTGATTTTGCACAGATAGCGACACTGGGTGGTTCCTAGGGCTATGTCTCGATGGGGTTCACAGTAAACAGTCACGGGGGTGATGGTACGCGTCGCGGTGTGGTGGTCGGCGCGGCTCGGCTCGGGTGCCGAGGGTGTCGCGGGTGTCGAGAGTGACGCGCGGCGTGAGGGCGCGGGGAGCGGGAGCGCGGCGACGTCAGGCCGGTGCGCTATCGACGCCGCGCGCCGCCGCGCACCCGCGCGCGCCACGCAACACGCACCACACTTCACGCCGCACAGACACAAACACTCGATTGCAAAACGAACGACCGTCGGCTGTAGCCTACTTTTATTTCCAGTATCCTGTTCACACGAAACCTTAATTTGATCCGATTTTATTGAAATAACCCCGATTCCCAACTTCAGAATAAGCTCGTCACTCGTAAAAAAGAGCGTTCGTTTTCAAAGTGCTTACTTCTAAATGACCTACACGTTTTATGTATGAAGGGCATTAAAGGCAAACGCAGACGTCACCTACAGTATCATTCATTACGATTTGACACATTAAAATAACAAATATAAGATTCTTTAATGAGAAAAAAGGCCAAAAAAGAAGCAACTGTCTGCTTCAGATTACAATTAGATTAGGAAAATGTATCGAGAGATAAAGAAAATGCTCAGGGCAGCGTGACCTTTCATCCAGCTAATTTTCTTACAATGTTTTAACTTTATCGAATGGGCACAAACGGCTGTGTCGCAGTCCTCAGAAGCTGTAGAACCACTAGCGAAATAGGTTAAGAACCTATTCCGTGACATTACTGTTTTAGGATAAACTTTTCGCGCTCCCTCTGTGTTTGTACGCGAATATTGACCCAATTTTATATAAGTAGAGCGCTTTGATTATGGAAGCAGTTTCAGAGGTCTCACGAATGTCGATATATTCATACAAAGGAGATTAATTAACGCTTATACAGTGGCCATTTTCGAATTACTTTGTCACACAAGAAATGTTCGATAAGAATAAAAATTACTTTTACGTAAATAAACAGCCAAACTTTTTCTATCAACAGAACAAAACAACCCAAGAAAATTAGTGAGGGGAAACAATTTTGAGATAACGAACGAAGGTGTGTCGCACACCGTTCGCTTTGCCATCATTCGGCTACACTTGTCATGCAAACTGGGTATGTATTATTCAGTATATGTTAAGGATAACACGCATCTCAGAATTGACGTCGGAAACCGAGAAACGTCGAACGGACTCGTCGGAGGAGAGTCTAAATTAAGTAGGACCTAACTATGTTAGTCGAAGGCCGCCGTAGTTATTCGCGTCACGTTCTGAACCTACAGTTGACAATTGTTGCTATTACAAGGACAAATTATGAGTAGCTTGTTCTGGGTTTCCAGAAGTTTCCAGGGATGATGTAGTCGTCATTAAATTATGATTAAGCGAAGTTTCCACGAGAGACGTTGCGTTGGTGGCATATCGAGATAATCATTCTGCACGAATATTATAAATAAATAAGTTGTTCCTATGTTTTTTTTTTGTTTTTGACTAATGAGTCGATGTCGACTATTCATGTTCCTTTATTAATTGATCACAAAATCCACGCTCTTAAAAATACTTTAACACACTTATTATACTACTATTACAGTCAATTACAGACATACAATTTAATAAATTAACAAAAAAAAATTGCAACAGGAACTTAGAACATACCTAATATTTGAAAACTCGTGTGAAGTGTGCAAGAGGAGTTGTGTGTGAGTGAGTGTGTTATATTATCGTATCTTGAAGTAATTATTTCAGTCATGTATGGAAAGCTACAATATAGCTTGGGGCTGATAGGGCTAAGCTTTTATCATTTTTATCTAGCCATAAGCTTTTCCATCATATCATGGAGGAGAAAAGCACATAACCGTGCGAAAGGGTCTGGGGGAGGCCTATGCTGAAAAGCAAAACGAACTGTTTACCGATACAAAAAATATATAAAATAATTTGTAATCAGTTTGTAAATGAAGACTATGTGAATTTGAATCCTTTCCATAAGCCTTTTCATCTAGAAGAATGCACGGTACCTTTAAGATATCCTATAAGAGTAACGCCGCGTAATCCATGTTTATTTTGACTGGAAAACTTGATTCGCAAATCACTAACGAGCGGTCTGTGAAACAGCACCTGTAGCCAAGTTGACAATCTACAATCGATAACACTAGTAGAATACGAATCAATGTATGGAAATGACACATCTGAACGTTAAGTCACTTGGTCAGACCATACAAATACAAGGCGTTAACGATTGTAGAAAGCGATTCGATACGAAAGTTTGTAACTTGGCTAGGGGGCAGTCTTCGATCTATCCATAACATCTGTACCTAGGTAAGCAATACGAGAAATGTTGTTGAGTTTCTCGAGATATCAGGTTCCTCGTTAAGCAAATGAATACCTGCCATAGATGGACGAGAAATTTGTGGTAAGCTAGTCAATGATGTTATGACTGAGAGATTGCGAAGACAATCTAATACGTTTGCTTAGAAAATGTGCGAAAACAAAAAGAAAATTCATGTCCCTATTTTTACCTGACTGCCGAAGGAGGGTAATGTGTTTATCAGTCTATGTACGTATGTATGTATGTTTGTTCCTATGTGGCGTTCTAGGGACCAAACGCGATGGCCGATTTTGATGATTCTTACGTGAATCGATTCACTGTCACTGGCTACATTAAAACTCGAAAAGAAGAAAATGGCGGGTTTTGAGCGAAAACCCGAAAAAAAAACAAAAAACCCGACTAAAAAGACGTAAACAAGAAGAAATACATGCTTTGCAGTCGGAGGATACATATTCGCGAGCTGGCTGACCAAAACCAGATGTATCCTCCGACTGCACAGCATGAAAATACTGTATAATAATATAAAAAGTTGGCCGAGGAATTGGAAATGTTTTCTTTCATTGGTTAGTAAATTTGTTTTTAAATTTTGTGTGACAAAGTGGCACGCTTGATTTTCATACAGATGGAGGGACTTGCTTTATCTAGTTAGATTTATGTATGTAGTGTACATATATTGAGGTTAAACAAAGAATAAATTCTAACCGTCCGAAGTTCCGAGAATACACACTTATTTTCAAGAGAAAAAAGAAACTAGGTTACCAATCACGTGGCTGTACATAAATGTCCCAAGCATAATTGTCTCTTAACTGAAACAACGACCCAATTCCTCAAAAGAATGCTTAATAGGAAGCCGTCGAACGATTTATAAGACAATTTCGTTACCATGCAGGATACTTTACCGTTGATACATTTCACAAACAATGGGAAAACAAAAATCCCATGGTTCGAAACGGTAACTGGGCTAAATCACGCAAACGTTAACGTGAACGTTAACGTATTGTGTTACAAGAGATTGCCATTACAATTTCGTAGGAAACTC
This sequence comes from Orthosia cruda, assembly GCA_964057195.1. NCBI lineage: Eukaryota > Metazoa > Arthropoda > Insecta > Lepidoptera > Noctuidae > Orthosia > Orthosia cruda. Next base: position 19,767,077 of record OZ059826.1, on the reverse strand, counting down.
TAGAATAGTCAGGGCGAGAAGCAAACGTTTGCAATAATATTGTTTTGTTGTTGTATCGTGTGGGCTATGCCCTTGTACGGCAGTGGATTGATACGATTGATTGAATCGTTTGTCAGAAGAAGGCAGTTTTTACTCAGAAACATGCTCATGTTATTTCTGTAAGGAGAGTCTATTTTTGATAAAGACACATTCCAAATTGAGTTTTTTTTTTCTTATCTTTCAAGATAATTTGAATGATAGGCAGCAATTAGTTCAAATAAACAGTGTCAATCCGTCGCGGTTAAACGTCGATGTTGGGGTACCGCAGGGCTCAATTTTAGGTCCTTTCTTATTTTTTGTGTATATTAACAATTTACCCTATTTATTGAAAACAAACTAAATATAGTGTTATTTGCTGACGACAGTTTCTTAATTTTTAAGATATATAGACGTACGAGTAACATTGACGACGTAAATAACGTCTCAAAATTGTTTCGCTGCTAATAATTTAGTTTAAATGGTAAAAAAACTAAGTGCTTTGTCAAAAGTACTGATTGTGACATTATATTAAACAAGGAAAAGCTAGAATTCGTCTGTAAAACGGTTTGCCTGGGGATCACGCAAGGTTACAATGGGGTCCTTATTTGATATATCTTGCAGGGTGGCTAAGTTCGGCAGCTTATGCTTTTAGAAAAAATCGTCAATTACTGATGTAGATACCGCAGGCCTGATCTACTTTAGTCACTTTCATAGTATAATGTCTTACGGTATCTTACTATGGCGATCCGCAGACATCGAGTACATTTTTTTAATTCTGCAAACACGAGGCATCCAGAGTCGGTGTCTGTGATACCTGTTGTTTTTCGTTTCTCGACACCGACGTCGGAAAAGAAAATTATTGTCCGCGCTTTGTATTGTTTTGCTTTGGAAGTCGGTTATTTTTTGTTGTCAAATAGTTTTTTTCTATTTTTAGTTATGGTATCTCATATTTGAATATATCTCCTGCCGATTCCAAAAAGCACAAACAGGATTAGGATACATTGCCATTCAGTGTCTACCAGGTCGATGGTCCAATTTTCATCAGTACCATTTATTTATATTATTCTTTAAAAATAACTTTCGCTTCCAAAGTCGGTGTCTTTGGTACCTATTGTTTTCCGTTTCTCCGTAGTCAAAAACGACTACGGAAAAGAAAGTAATTTTTCGCTTTTTAGTGTTTTGTTTTGGAAGCCGGTTTGTTTTTTTTTGTTTAAAAGCTTTTTATTTATCTCTTTTTAGTTATGATAATTACCTCCAGTTACCATGAAAATCCCAATTCCTTTATAGCCAAATTTCATTTATAGCCAAAGTACATCTCATGGCGATTCCAAAAAGCCCAAACACGACTAGGATACATTGTTTTATTTCGGAGTTCCAGTGCCTACCTTCCTGCTTCATCATCAGATCAGTTTAATGGTACCATTTTCATCAGTAGGCACCATTTATTTAGTAGTATTTGCTTCATCATAGTCTGTTAACTATTCGATATATCTTATACCCGTGGCTTAGCATTAAGGAGGTCCAGGCGTCTTTAAGTAATCGGGGAACATAAATAAAAAAATATTCAAAAGGGTCCGACAAATTGAACTTAATCCTTGTTTTGAAGTCGGTTTAAGAGTCTCAGTGGAGTTTTTTGCACATTCTTCTCCATGGAGTCCTACTGATGCTTGCAAATGTGCATCTAGCTTCATTATTGTTTTTTTATCCTGAAAATTTAAACGTACCATAATGGTTTAGTTGAAATAAAATATTTTGATTTTGATTCTCCCTTACCTGATGTATGTTCTCAGAACCTAACACAGACACGTCTGGCAAAGAATGTTAAGGAGAACCGACCATAAAAATACGACAATGTAAAGAGTGAAATAATTGCAGATCAATCAAGCATATGCCACAAGGTAAAACTCTGCTTTATGGTGAACAGGTTGAGTCTGGTGGATAAGTTGGAAACCATTCTCACGTGAAGACTTTTTACTTTATTGTCCAAAGAAACAGTGCAGAGAAGTGAGTTTTACACTATTCAAGGTTTAACAGCAACATACTCGTACATAAAGCACATTCATAATTCTGTTATACATCTAAGTCACTTATAATAATATTATGCTTTCAAATCGGCACCTTGAATAGTATACCACCGTACACGTGTGCCATATTAAATTATATTAATTAAAATAATAAGCCGAATAATTATGTTCGTTGGTTGGAGTATTCAAATATTGATGCTTATTTACTAGGTAATATAATTATGTTAGTACCTGAACCTGCTTCCATATTTTGTACCAAATAAGTCTTAGTTTTAATGATGTGATGAAAACTGTAGTTACCATACATCATAGGGCGCACGGTTGGCGCAGTGGTTGAGCGATTGACTGCTGCGCTGCGTGTCGCGGGTTCGATTCCCGCACGGAACAAATATTTGTATGACCTACAGATAGTTGTTCCGGCTCTGGGTGTGGTGTATGTGAGTTTATATGTTTGTAAACGCACCCACGATACAGGAAGAAATTCCTAGTGTGGGGCAACGTTTTTTAAAAGAAAAAAAAAAAAAAAAAAAAAATATACAATATTTTTATTTTGCCATGTATATTTTATAAGTTGGTCTAGTGGGACTATTATTCGTAAACTTGTAAAGCCTATTTAGCTGTGATATTTTTTAATTTCGTTGTACGAGTATATACTACCGCCGTGATATTTTTCACATATCCAAAAGCAACCATTTAGCTGGCGGGGGAGGAACACTAGACTTTAACAAAACTTAGCAATTTCACTAAGCAATTTAAGGCTTAATTTTAAATAAAAGGATCCCTGAATCGAAAAATGGTTTTCACAGACCCGTAATAATTTTGAATGGCCTATCCAACGATACCCATGGGTAAGACGAGACAAAAAAACATGCCCACTTTACGTGTACGAGAAGGTAAGGCCGAAAATATTTTATTTTCGTGATTTTATTTGATCCAGGCTAAAATATAGATTTCTTGGCGAAACTATAAGGGTTGCTTGTTGACTACGGAACCCAGAAAAACAACAAAAATATTTGGGAATGTCAAACGCTATCAAAATGTCATGTAAATAAACCCTTTTATTATGGCATTTCGACCATCGCCATCGCTTACATCGAATGAATTCAAATGACTCTTTTCTAAAGCCTCTGATCGAAGAAAATTTAAATTATAAACAAGGAATCATTGACACGAAGGAGAAGAAATGTGACGGTCATGTCTGTTGAAGATCCGAAGGCCACCGAAGCAGAGTTCGTTGAGTACGAGCAATGTGGGTCTATGGGTGAACAGTGAACACTTTTTCAGTGAATATTCCTTTTTACATTAGTTTCAGTTTGCGTTTTCTTAATTCACTCATTTAAAATATGTACGTACCTATTCAACGGGGATGCCAATAATCAGATTTCACAAAAGTTTACGAAGAAAACGCATGGCTTATTTAACGTAATTAATAGTAATGATATGACAAGTTTGTATTTGTTTACAATCGCAATCGGCGCGGTCCACCTCACGATTGGTCTAAACTGACAACTGAAAAGAACACTTAACCTAGGCCCCACTCCCTCTACAGTCATTTCACGACTCGAACTTCAGCATTAATAATCAGCATCTGTAATACAGATGCTGATAGGCAGTCGCTCCATGTAAAACACTGGTACTCAGCTGAAGCAGGTTAGACTGGAAGCCGACCCCAACATAGTTGGGTAAAGGCTAGGCAGATGATTTATTTAACCCTTAATGTACACACAATGTAATGTTTACCGCAGTGTCTCAAGACAAAAGTCTATGACCAGTGTGTGTTGCCAGTGATCACCTATGGGACCGAGACGTGGTCGCTCACAATGTGAAATTTATCAGAAAGCTCAAATTCACCCAAAGGGCAATGGAGAGGGCTATGCTTGGAATTTCCTTGTGTGATCACGTCAGAAATGATGATATCCGCAGGAGAACCAAAGTTACCGACATAGCCCGAAGAATTGCCAAACTTAAGTGGCAGTGGGCCAGAACGGATGGCCGATGGGGCCGAAAAGTTCTGGAAAGGCGACCGCGAACCGGATGACGATACGTTGGAAGGCCTCCCACTAGGTGGACTGATGAGCTGGTTAAGGTTGCGGGAAGGCGCTGGATGCGAGACGCTCGGGATCGGTCAATGTGGCGATGCCTGGGGGAGGCCTATATCCAGCAGTGGACGTCTTTCGGCTGAAATGATGATGATGATGATGTACACACACAATAAATAGAAACGAAGAAGGAACAGAAAATAGGTACAAAGCTATGCTTATTTCTAACGAAATCTCTTCCAGTATACCTGCGAGAGGAGAGTTGAAAAAAAGATATGTGGACACCGTGTGTAGAGAGGATATAAAATGAAAACAATATTAAACAATTCACAATAAAGAAGAATACAGTATAAATAATTAATATATACTCTCATATACATGCATACGAGTATTAATAAAATAAATATTACAATAATAAATACTAACTAATATCTTAAATACTTAAATAATAATACATATTTTGTATGCAACTAAGACGGAATAGAAAGATAATGCTTTTTCACTAAACGATATTAATAATAATATGATCTCTGATCCCTAGGTTTGTGCCGGTAGATTCTGCATTGCCGCAACATACCTAGGGTGAGGGGCCAGACTACGAGAGATACAATCCGCAGGGCAGCTTTGTGGCGACCTGGTGGGCAGTGGCAGACCTGGTCCCCACGGAGAAGTCTTGTTCCTCATCTCTGGCTTGCCTTTGTTGGCCAGTTGGAGTGAAAACTGACGGGGACCAGAGCTCTCAACTCTCTCTTGCCTTAATTGGCTGGCTTGAGTGGAGTTTCGCAAGAGCAAACGTGATCGGAGGAAGGAAGTTAACCCAGTAAAGTGCTGGTAGGGATCTTGACCGTACTTCCGGGACTGTCCTGATAGCCGTGGTACACCTCTTCACTCCTCAAGCACCTCCGGATATGTTGCCCCCTTGGCGCTACGTCACTAAAGTGCTAGCGACCCTTTATGGGGGCCTATTAATAGAGTGTGCAAGTAACCCCCTGCCATTTTATAGCCGTTTAGTTCAACAGTGGTCGTGCAGGGGCCGGTCCTCCTATAGTTTTGGGCAATCGATCCACTAAACCTTCAAAATCCATAGCCCAATTCATTTTTCTCCATAATTTGCAATAGTCCTGCACCAACCGTGGATTGTCCTTCACCAACCGGGGATTGTCCTTGGGTGCAGTTGCGTAGTGCATACAGGGATAATCGTCGGTTGGCGTCACATTTCCTGATATATGCCTAACTAAAATAACGGGCGCTAATGTACCGAGATACACAAAAAAAAATCTTGTATTTATAATATTCTTTTAATATTTATAAAAACTCCTTTACCTAAATGGGGCCATGATAGACCAAATACTAGATATTTTCTTGCCACAAACAAACCTCCTCACCTAAGAACATGGAAGGTAAGTAGTTATAAAAGCAGAATATTTCAGACTTAAACTTCCCACATCAATGAAATGGGTTTCCTTTAAGAGGCAATTAGCGAGCGCTAAGTAACCACATAATTAGAAGAAAGGGGCTTTCGCTGGCTATAGAAGATGTTCTATAAGTGTAGCATAGTAGATGTAAGAAAAAAGTAACATTATTTTTTTGTAAATCATTTCATTTTTAAAAAGAAACGTTGCCCCACACTAGAAATTTCTTCTGTTGAATGTACGTAGCACAACTAGGCTTTTATTAACAAGGCATGCGACGGTAGAGCAACGACCTAGTCAAATATTTTGACTAAGGTGTAGAGTTTGTGAAGTTAAGGCATGTATAGTTAGTGCATGTAGAGTTAATAACTTGGCTCTACATGAGATCTGCCTCCCGACATGACGTATCAAAACTATTACTGATAACTTTTTGACAGTGCGAGACATATGGTCTCGTCTTGGCAACGTTTTATATATTTTGTTCATTTTTAGGGTTCCGTAGTAAACAAGAAAAATATTACGGGTCTGTTGTATCCATTTTTCGATTCAGGGATCCGTTTGCGTAAAATTAAGCTTTATATGTCTTTTTTTTTTTAGAGTCTGGTCCCGCCCACACTTTTTTTTTCACGGCAGTAGTATATACAACGAAATTAAAAGCTATCACAACTAAGTAGATTTTGCGAATAATAGGCAACCAATTTATAAAATGACAACAGTTTTCGAACGGCAATAGTACATTGTGTATTTAGGGCGGTAAGTAAGGAATTACGATCGGGACTCTAGTAGAAGCCCGAAGTCGAAGACTGAGGGCTTTCTGAGTCGAGGTTCGTAATTCCCGTACCGCTCGTGATACATACAATGTTTTTCATCACATTTGCGAGTAATAATTATGAATTATAGCTTTAATACACAAGTCAGCACAGCTGTTATTACGAAATACGTGAACTTTTTTTCAAGCGGTTGGCGAATTTTTGCCCACACCACAGATTATACAGTGTTTCGTTCAGAAACTTTAAGGGCAAATACTTACTTAGGTATACAGTCATGACGGAGTGTAAAAAGAAATAAATAATTTCGACGTTTTCATACTATAACTATTAAAATAGATTATTAAGAACATTATTTGATTATTTAAGTAACATGTAGCGAGATTGCAAAGAAATTCCTGTTTAGATAACATTTTAAGACAATTTTTCAATTGCGTGTAAACTCCTTGCTTGAACTTGCATGACCTGTGTGCTGTGCCATAAATTAAAAAAATATTACTTACCGCCCTAGGGTTTCATGACAAAAAGAAAGCCCCGAGGGTTTTATATGCGGCATTACGGCCAAGATACCCTGTATGTTTAGATACTTTTTACGTGCAAGTGTGATGAAAAGTTAATTTTGTCCCTTTGTTAGAGAAATGTTCGATGCTTTTATTGTTTAAGAACATTAGTAATGTTACCTATTTATTTTGGTGAATGTAGCTGTTTATATGGATCCCTCTGTGTGCAAGTGTCTGTGTTACCTATATATTGTTTTTTTTTTTTTTTGTTATTGTTTAGTCTAAGTTATCTTTTTTTTTTATGTGTGTGTTGTGTGCTCTGGCTTGTGTCAAATAAATGTGTTTTCTTTCTTTCTTTTTTTTCTTTCAAGTCAGACTCACACTTGGCCGGTTTTTCTTTCTTTTTTTGGATTGTATTTCTCGCATATCAGAGATGCCTTTTTTCATAGACTATTCTCTATCTTAGCCTTTTTCTTTGTTGGTTCACTGTTTTACAAAACCACCCACATAAACTTCCATCCCCTAATTTAAAGGATGGGGGGGGGTTTCCTAAAAATCTTGGTATATGTATTTTATTATTTAAAACAAGGATCCTTATATCAATTTGCAGACCTCCAGGATCAAAATTTGCGGATGCCACATACAAACTTCCATCTCCTATTTTAAGGGGTTGGGGGGTAAAAGTTCCAAGTTTTAGAATACTTTTGTTGTTTGCGTCCTAATACTAGCTTACATATCAAATTTAATCTTTCTAATTTTGATGATCATCAGTGAGTGGGAGAGTGAGTCAGTGACAAAATCGGAGTCTTTTAGATATCAATAAAATCTAAAGTGTCTATTTTATTTATATGTTTAATAAATCCACTATTGGCAGGCAGTGCCCTTGCGCTTCGCTTGGCTCGTCTTGGCGGGGGCACTACCGTGCTTCCACATCAATTTTTGGATGTGAAGTACTTTTTACTAAAAGTGATGATCTAAATAATCTCACGTAAGAAAAATCTTTAGGGACAATCAACCGCACATCACATCGGCGGTCAAAGGGCAGACTAATCGGCGGTCAAGGACAGAATACTCGATGGTCAAACGGCAGACTAGTCGGTGGTGAAATGTAAGAGTATTCGGTGGTCAAGTACCAGATTTGTCGGTGGTCAAATGGCAGACCAGTCAGTGGTCAAATTACAATTAGTCGGTGGTCAAATAGTAGACTAGTAGGTGGTCAAATTGCAGACTAGTAAGTAGTCAAATAGTGGACTAGTCGGTGGTCCAATTTCAGACCAGAAAGTTGTCAAGAAAGTTGGCAGACTAGTCTGTGGTCAAATGGCAGACTAGTCGGTGGTCAAATGGCAGACTTGTCGGTGTTCAAAAGGCAGACTAGTCGGTGGTCAAATTGCAGACTAGTAAGTAGTCGAATGGCAGATTAGTCGGTGGTCAAATGGCAGACTAGTCGGTGTTCAAACGGCAGACTAGTCAACCGACTATAAATGTGGCCGGACAGTCGGCTTTTCAGACTAGTCGTTCCGTTTCTATCTATATGTACATATATTTACTAAACATAACGCCTCATGCCTGTAAACGTCCGAGGGGTAAGACAGCGGCAGTACTATTAGGTAGTAGCCCCACATTTCGCCGGATAGGTATGTTTCCTTAGTTGGGTGGTACTGATCCAGACTCCAGACTGCTACTGAGATATTCTTGATGGATAATCCAAAAACAATTCGTCCGACCCGGGTATGGAACTAGGATTTCATAGCTCAACAGTACACACGATGGTCTGAAAACTGATACAAGTTTAAGCAAACTTACAAGTTACACAAACGCCCACGCTTTTACTTATCTTCCAATTAAAACAAGACAAACATTATCCGTAGTGTATTATCGAGAGTTACTCCAAACTTTGATATTCGACCTAAATAATATAACGATTCAAAGTTGAGCACATCGCATGCTCAACTGTTACTCTTCAGTAGCTTAGTATGAAAGGTAATTAGAACGAAGATAAAATGTGATAGCGTTTACAGTTACCCAGAGATTGTTATACTTAACAATTACCTAACTAACAACGTGACGTCTTATATCATGCGTTTAATTGAGTTAAGTTTCGGCCAAGTGCGAGTCGGGACTCGCTCACGAAGGGTTCCGCACCATTATCGCAAATAACGGCAGCACCACTTTAATATTTATTTTATTCTGTTTTTAGTATTTGTTGTTATAGCGGCAACAGAAATATATCATCTGTGAATTTCAACTGTCTAGCTATCACGGTTCATGAGATACAGCCTGGTGACAGATAGACAGACAGACGGATCGCGGAGTCTTAGTAATAGGATCCCGTTTTTACCCTTTGGGTACGAAACCCCAAAAATTAGAGAAAAAAAAATCGGATTTATCAATATATTGGTAGTTAGTAATAATAAACAATATCGGCAAATTTCAAGTTCATAGGTCAATTGGAAATTAAAAAATTCACCGGAACAATATTTTTGTAAAATAAACTGACTTTGGTCGCGTCTCATTTCTTTGTTTTCCATAAATTTTTAAACAAATATACAGTATTTATCCACTCAACTAGCTCTGAACAACGATACCCCCTCGATGGTGTAGTTAAAAAAAATATTTACACGTTAGGTATACTTACAAACATTTAAAAATAGTTTTTGACAATTTGTATGGCTTTGGGTCAACAAGATGCTTATACTATGAAAATTTGAAGATACCGAATCTGTAGCTCTAACCGTTTGGCTGTAAAACCCATGTCACAGACGACGGACAGACGGACAGACAGACAGACACGTGAGTGACAGCAATAGGGTTCCGTTTGGACCCTTCGGGTACGGAACCCTAAAAATAAGTTAAAAAACTAAAACCCGACTACTGAAAAAAACGCTCTAAAAAGTATGAAACAAGAAAATATTCTCATCAGAAATTGTTATGTACCATTGAGGTAATAATGTAATATTATCTCAATGTTATGTACCTACTTCTATGGAGGAGCTCGTGGCTAAATAATAACAGCCGCACAGGTCGCTCTTCAAGGTAAAGCAACGCTTGACGAGGTCGGTCCGTGGATGGGTGACCATTTCAACATACCGAGTTTCCTCCGTGCCTCGGAAAGCACGTTAAGCCGTTGGTCCCGGCTGTCATTTGAAGACCTTTGACAGTCGTTACGAGTAGTCAGAAGCTTGAGATCTGACACCAGTCTAGCCAAGGGTTACCGTGTTACCCAGTTACTGGGTTGTGGAGGTCAGATAGGCAGTCGCTCCATATAAAACACGGGTACTCAGCTGAATCCAGTTAGACTGGAAGCCGACCCCAACATAGTTGGGAAAAGGCTAGGCAGATTCAATCAATCTGCCTAGCCTTTTCCCAACTATGTAATAAATATTTTATTGTGTTGCCTCAGATTAGAGATTTCTGTTCTCTAATTTAAATGTAATTCATACATACCTATTCATACTTAGTGGTATTCAGAAAATAACCGCTGGTCTTATGCCTCCTACCGTAACAATACAATACATTCTACAAAGTAGCATACGACCACGGTTATCCTCTGAACACCACTATGAATATGTATGAGATACAATAAAATATTTATTACATGTAAGTGCCACCCCTTTGCTGTACACACAGTAAAAGTATTCCCAAAATATCCACTCAATGCTGTGTGTAGGTCTCCTTCATTGTACGCTAGTTTACCGGTTTATGTATAATGAGGGACTACCGCGTTTGTCAGGTCACTGGAACAACTTGCGATCCACGGATGCCCCTCAAGTTAAAGGGTAAAATATACAAGTCCGTGATTAGACCTATCATACTGTATGGATCTGAATGTTGGGCTGTGAAAAAGATGGATGAAAGGAGATTGCATGTAGCAGAGATGATAATGTTGAGATGGATGTGCGACGTGACGAGATTGGATAAAGTGAGAAATGAGTATATTAGAGGCAGTTTGAAAGTGGCGCCAGTGACAGAAAAGTTGAAGGGAAACCGTTTGTCCTGGTATGGTTATGTGATGAGGAGGGATGAAACGCATGTTACTAAAAGAGTTATGAATATAAATGTGGATGGATGGAGAGGGAGGGGAAGGCCAAAGAAAAGATGGATGGACTGTGTGAGGAGTGATATGAAGGAAAAGGGAGTCAGTGATTGCGTGACAGGGGACAGAACGGTATGGAAGAAGAAAACGTGTTGCGCCGACCCCAAGTAACATGGGACAAGGGCAGGAAGATGATGATGAGGGACTACCGCGTTTGAATTTTCCGCTAGGGGCGCTGGTGTAGACTGAGGTCTTCAAAATGTCAATTTTCATAGATTATTGGCTTTTAGCGCGAGTTTATATAATTTTTTTGTGAAGATTTTCCAAATCTGGCAGATTAAGATAGTTACAGGATTTACCAACCACTGATTTAATAGAGTATTATGTTTCGGCAAATGTGTCTATTTTTTTTCGAAAAAATAAGGGGCTGCGCAAAACTGCGGCATATTCGTTTTTATATTTAATCGCACTTTTACTGCATTAGAAATAAATTTTTATTCAAACTTTGCTTCCGTGCGCGTTATAACAACGTTTACCAGCTATATTTATGGGCCTTTGTCAACAGTGGCGCCATCTGGTGAGCAATAAAACGTAGGCTCCCATTGACAAAACCCATGGGCTTACTAGACCTCTTTAATTCTTTAATTTAATATAATAATTAATATTTATGCTAATTTTTATCCGTGGTGCTAGGCAACTGGGCTTATCCCAGTTGTAAACGACCCTTTGTGCCTATTGGCCTTGTTTGTTCTGTCTCCTGCTTGATATGGAGGGAAGTAGTATTTTTTTTCAATATCCTATTCCTCCATTATTATTTTCTGATTAATTTCATTGCGGGATCCAAGACAGTCAAATTCATTCTCCGGGACTTCGTCGAGCTTCATTGCCTCAGCGCTTTTCTGGTGGTCGCCACTGTTGATTCTGGCTTTCAGGAGTTGCAGTGGTTTGGGAATAGTGCGGTGGGACTGTACCAAAAAAAAAAATACCTAATTTAAGAATGACCATTGACATACTTCTTCCGTCCATTCCTTTATCTATAACTAGAGGACGCCTCGCGGTTTCACCCGCGTAGTTCCCGTTCCCGTGGGAATACAGGGATAAAAAGTAGCCTATGTCACCCGGGGATAGAGTAGCTTCCCAACGGTGAAAGTATTCTTGAAATCGGTCCAGTAGTTTTGGAGCCTATTCGGTACAAACAAACAAACAAAAAATCTTTCCTCTTTATAATATTGGTATAGATAACATCATAGAAACGAGTATCACTAGACAGGTATAAAATGTTGTCCCTAACCATAAACACAAGATGGATCGCTCATGGCCCCTAAATGTGTTAGAAAATCAGCGTTCCCACATAAACTGACGGCTATTGGCCATAATTCGTGCGTAATAATCGTGATTGGTTCATGCTTTCGCTTCGTGCCTAAATGCCGGATAATCTGTTAAATATTGGCCACATTTATGAAGATTACTTTAGATAAAATGTAAAACATCTCGCACTGAACGTTGTAAAACGTGTTTGTAAATAAGGAACGATGTATTAAAAGCATTTCTAAAATGTAAAGCTAAACGGAAGTCCGGGATATGAACAGTAATTTTTTTGATGGATGTCTGTTTTGCGAGTTTCTTCTTTTAAAGAATATGTTCGATAATGCTCGATTTTGATAGTGATTGACAAAAAACTACCTGTGTTGCAGTCAAAACTCATAACCAGTCAAAAGTACTTTTAACTATCAAAATCAGTCAAAAGCACTTTTAACTGTAAACTCTCGACAATAGTACTTTTGGCTGAAATTATAGTCAAAATTAGTTTTGCCCAATTGGAGCTGGTTAAAAGTAGTTTTAACTGACTAATTTCGTTTAAAGTAGTTTCGATTGGTTCGATCAGTCAAAACTCTTAAAAAATTAAGGTGATCGAAATAAATTACGAAGAAACGCTTATTATAAAGTTTAAAAAAGCTAAAAATAATTGGTGAATAAAACAGACAGATATTTGTAAAATAATAGGCTTGAAAAAAAATCCATGTAAGTAACTATGTTGCAATCTATAAATAAAGCAAAACATAGAAAATACATTTCTAGTTTACGAGGTTCTCATTGTACAGTCAATAAATAGCACATCAAGTTATACAAAACAGTCAATTTCATCAAATGATATTAAACTTCAAAATGTTATAAATCGAATGAGAAAATTTGACAGTTTGTGGTAATTTGATGTACTGCTGTTTGTAAAATAACGAATAATATTTAAAATAATTAACGTAATTGTGATTTTTTATTGTATTTTTTCTTTAATATATACTTCTTACATCTTTTTTGTATTAATTATTATCATAGCCTAAACCTAAAACGCCGTAATAAACGAATTTACAAACTAACTGGTTAAAAGTAATTTTGACTGATGGTCTAGTGGTTAAAAGTAGTTTTGACTAAGAGCGTAAGTCAAAATCACTTTTATCCACATATTATCAGTTAACCACAAACTAACTGGTTAAAAGTAATTTTGACTGATGGTCTAGTGGTTAAAAGTAGTTTTGACTAAGAGCGTAAGTCAAAATCACTTTTATCCACATATTATCAGTTAACCACAAACTAACTGGTTAAAAGTAATTTTGACTGATGGTCTAGTGGTTAAAAGTAGTTTTGACTAAGAGCGTAAGTCAAAATCACTTTTATCCACATATTATCAGTTAACCACAAACTAACTGGTTAAAAGTAATTTTGACTGATGGTCTAGTGGTTAAAAGTAGTTTTGACTAAGAGCGTAAGTCAAAATCACTTTTATCCACATATTATCAGTTATAATCACTATTAACTACAGATTTTCAGACAAAACTATTTCTGACCAACGTGTTCAGTTAAACTTACTTTTGTCTGATTTTTTTCAGTTAAAAGTACTTTTGACCGATTAAGACATTTGACTGTAACACCTATAAAGTCATCCTAATAATTGACTCCAAATGGTCGTTGTGTAAAAAATCTTACTAACACAAATACATTAAATTACTATCTGCCGCCCGCAGCTTCATCCACGTGGTATTAGTACTTCTCCCAATATCTTTATAAATTATAGCATAAGTATTATTCTGATATATAAGCTATATTTCTGCAAAGTTTCATAAACATCCATCCATCCATCCCCACAAACTTTCACGTTAATAATAGTAGTAGTATTCTTTCGTTTACTGCCAGACAACGTACATTCGTATGCATGATTCGTAACTTAGTTTCTTAAAAACAAAGGTACGCAACAAGTAAGGATTTTTATGAAATTCACACCCTTTTTCACCCCTTTTAAAGGATTTAAAGAAGTGATGAATCATGAAAGTTTATATGGAATTTCGTTCGTAAATAACGAAAAATGATGGGATTTCATCTCATAGGATTTGGCTCTTCTACGTATTCGTTGTCTTCAATGCTGAAGGTCGTGTCCATCTTGAAAAGCTTTGATGGAGTAACTGAAGAGCTGCTTGCAAGCCATTCTGTTTTCGGCTCACTGTCTTCTCAGGACAGTGGCCACCGTGAGTCCTGTAATCGATCTGCACCTGTAGCCAAGTTGTCAATCTACAATCGATAACGTCAGTAGAAAACGTTTCAATTTATGGCAATGACACATGTGCATGTTAAGGTTCCCGTAGTCAACGGCACGAACTATTTTATGCACGGGGTTAAAATGCATGCTGTGATGAGCAGTAAGAAGCTAGTTCTCGTACGAATTAGCGAAATGGATGATGATTTAGGAAGAAAACGAGTGCGCGAAATTTTATGAACAAACCTTTGGGTCTAGTTATCATGAAAAAACTACTAAATGTATATTTTCAAAATAAAATTATTTGCATTGTTGAATTACTAATCTATGCCTGTATGGATGCCGTTTTGCAATTTTCCTTCTTCTTATGGTATTTATTTCCGCCCAAAGATGCGTTAAAATTAGTGTTGAAATATGGAACTTTCGACGCTCATAACTTACAAATATTGTATTTTTTATTTTTCTTTTTCCTTGCAGGGCTAGATTTTTTATTTTGAACGTACACCGTCAATCAGTGGAGTAATCGCGAGACTACGTTTGTATGGAAGAATTTTCGACTAGTGTAACCTTAAGTCACGTGGTCAGACCATACAAATTGTAAACGTTAATGTTAGAAACAGATTCGATACGAATCGTTTGTAACTTGGCTAGGGCGGCTGATCTGATCTGGTCAGCAAGTAAGTTAACGTCTGTGACGTCTTTTCCATCTACCTATCCTGCTACAACCAGTTTGCCTAGATTGTCTCCGGAAAATATGAACAAAGTAAATTGGAAGAAGATTTGAAGAGGATAAGGCACAAGGCTTGAATTTCATAACAACAATTCATACAAGAATTGACACACATGCAAAAGCGCAGCCAGAAGCATGAGAGGAGAAAATGGCGCGATCAAACAATCGTCCAGACAATTAGATAATGTTAATGAACGCGCCTCGGACGGGGATGCAGGGTAACGGAAGGGTAACAGGAGGGTAACGGGGGTATTAATGACCTCACACGCAAACACGTTACTCTAGCGATTGTAACGACATTAAATGCTTTATTAAGTTGTCGGTTCTTTTTAATTTTTTGCAGGGCTTTTTTTTTTTTTTTTGGTTGGTAATTCATCCAATGACTTCTCCCGCTCTGGGTGAAGCGGGAGGGCGTGTCAGACTTTTACTGACTAAAACCCACCCGTGTTCCTTCAGTTGCTTTTGCCAGGGCCGCGGTAACTCTCTTTCAAATTTATCCGCGACCCAGACAGGCATCGGCCCTAATGGACCCCGTCGGTTTTGCTGACATCTCTTTGAGGCGCGTGTGGAACACTACGCTGGTCCTTATCGGACAGCGAGCTACCCATTACTCGCCGTCCGCAAGCCCGCGCCTACGGTGGCCGGGAATCGGCTTGCGACTCCAATCGGCTTGCGACTCCGAGGGCTGGATTCAGACTTGGCTTGCGCTTGCAGTGGCTACCAGAGACCCAGCAGGAAATAACCAGTTTCTTCATTGTCATATCGTTAAATAAATTATTTTGGTTTAATAAGCAGCAGCATAAAAATATACCTAACATTACTACCTAGTTAATCTGTTTTTCAAGGATTTGCCAAGTTTTCTCATGCGCGGAATTATCCTTGACTGTGGTTCAGTAATAAAATTGTTCGTTAAAATGCCAAACAGGGTCGCAAGGTAGTTTAAGGTGTCAACTACTTAAACTACAATTAAATTCAATTCAAGCTAATCGTCGGGAAGAGAGCAGTGGAAAGTCTTTACAGATTTTTTTCCACACAAACGGTTGCGGTCAAAATTGACTTATTAAATTATTGATGTCCCTTTTGTCCCTGATTAATAGGCGTAGTATAGTATATTTCTTATTTAAAAATGTGAATTAACGCAAGAAGCAACGTAACCATGAACTACCTACTTGTCTAAAAAACCGGCCAAGTGCGAGCCTGACTCGCGCACAAAGGGTTCCGTCGTGGGGTCTCATCCCATACAAAAAAACTGTCCCGACTTACTGTACTGATTATTCTGATTATTTGATTTATGTATCGATATCGATTGATTATTAGATGTTGATATATCTATCGCCGGGGAACGGTACCGAACACAATCGATTTACAAAAAAATATCGGTATAATCAGATGAAAAACGCTAGTTACGTGGCACAGTTTCTTTGTATGGGATGAGGCATCTGTATGCTAGTATTATATTATCTGTGGTTCCGTATAAACAGCTACATTTACCAAAATAAATAGGTAATATTACTAACGTTCACATACAATGAAAGCACCGAACATTGCTCTAAATACGGGACAAAATTAACTTTGTCGTTCGAAAACTGTTGTCCCCATTCATCAATATACAACATTTTTACTTTTCCACGTACATTTTATAAGTTGGTCAACTATTACTCGTAAACTTGTAAACCCTAAGTAGCTCTGTGGTAGTTTTCCTTTTAATTTCATTATATATACTACAGCCGTGATTTTTTTCAAATATCCAAAAGTAACCATTTAGCTGGCAGTGGCAGTTGTCAAGTCCACCCCGGACTTGACAACTTAAAGCTTAATTTTACGCAAACGGATCCCTGAATCTAAAATTGGTTATCACAGACCTGTAATATTTTTGAATGTCCTATCCAACGATACCCTACACCATAGGATAGACGAGAATAAAAAACCCCACTGCGTGTACAGGAGGTAGGTACCTACCCTATTTTTAGGGTTCCGTACCCAAAGGGTAAAAACGGGACAATATTACTAAGACTCCGCGGTCCGTCTGTCTGTCTGTTTGTCCGTCTGTCTGTCTGTCTATCTGTCACCAGGCTGTATCTCATAAACCATGATAGCTAGACAGTTTAAATTTTCACAGATGATGTATTTCTGTTGCCGCTATAACAACAAATACTAAAAACAGAATAAAATAAATATTTAAGTGGGGCTCCCATACAACAAACGTGATTGTTAGCCCTTTTTTGCGTTAATGGTACGGAACCCTTCGTGTGCGAGTCCTACTAGTTTTTTTATCATGATTTCCTTTTATCACTTTAATTGCCGGCGTAATTTATAGGTATATCCATGCCAGATTATAGCTCCGGACGGGCAGACAGACGGACATGGCGAAACTATAAGGGTTACTTGTTGACTACGGAACCCTAAAAACCTAACACTATCTAATTTATTGTGCCCGAAGACTCGATAAACACCTCTTCGTGTCCGTTTATCGAATAAGACGGTCTCTTATATCACAATAGTGTCTTCTGTCCTTCACGACCCAATTAGGGGAAATAGGACATGACTGGGTAACGAATGAAGACACCTGACACGTAATAACATTACCCATCTGCACACTTTATGACCGAAAGTAGTACATTACAGCCGTGGAGCGTAACTATGGTAGCTTTCTGTGGCCTTAGTACCAGTTTTTTATTACACGCTTTATATTACCTAGTTTCTAACCGACTTCAAAAAGGAGGAGGTTCTCAATTCAACTGTATTCTTTTATGTGTATTAGGTACCTCAGAACTTTATACTAGGTGAATCGATTTTGATTATTTCTTATTTGATAGCTGTTGCTTCTCATGTGGTCTTCCAATTAAATTTGATTAAGATCTGATGAAGAACTTCGCAGATATACGACAAAACTCTTCAATAATTGAGGGCAAATCTCTCGGAATTGCTGCAATCGCATGTCTGTTTATTATTTACACCATTTCATAATATAACATCACGTCGGTACGCTCTAAAGGGGTATGCAGATGTGTACAGTACACTCTAATTTCACCGGTTGTGTTCATGTTATTCTGGCATAACGGTGGGCATTATAGATTTGTACCACAACTAAAAAGTTTTCGAATGTGTGTCTGGCAATTATTAGGTATGTAATCCATTAATCAAGCATTTCCTGGCAACCGGTTAAGATGAAACTTGGTTAATTATGTAACTTTGGAAATTTTGAAATAATATTATGTTTCTACGGAGCTGGGGGGGCCATAAGCTCTTAGAGTAAGGTTATTTTGAGTGCGCGTAAGGGACAGATGTATACAAGTCATCTACTTAGAAGTCATCTTTTTGAATGTAGCAGTACACCGTAGGCTACCCCCTGTTTTATCTTTAGTTCTATAGTCCATCCAAAGGTTGTCTGGTAGATATTGCTGTCAGCGATAAGACCGCCTTTGTACCCATAGTATTAAGTTGCTTTAAAAGATATGTCTAATTTCTTTTTTTGGTGTACAATAAAATATATTCTATTCTACATCTGTCTCTTACACACACTTAAATTAACGTTACTCTAAGAGCTTATAGGCACCGCCCTGGACTCGTGATGTAGCCGGAAAATTTCCATAGCAACTCTTCAATGTAATAGGTACCTAAAGGGTACCTATTAATCATAATCTGTATATCTCCACACAAAAACATGATTTATGGAACAATTTGTAAATTCAATTTAGGGGGAAACATTTTGCAGTCATGCTGGGAGTGTGCGGACCGCCCTTGTACCCTGACGTGTCCTATCATGTGAGAAAGGGACAGATATATACAAGTCATATACATCTATCCCTTACGCACACTCAAAATAACCTTGCTCTAAGAGCTTATGGTCCCTGGTGTCTGTTATAGGTGTTAACCTGTATTACAGATCACCAAGTCCTCACCCCATGAAAAAATTGTGATAACATAATATACAAGTAGATACTACTAGTTCTTTCTTTATTTCTGTGGCTTACCGTCGCCAACGTTCGACACGACATTAAATCGGTTGAAATATAAAAGGATTAAAAGCTACCTCGAAATATTAAATAAAATATTATTGTTCCCGTGATTTATTAATTAAATATGATCGCCCAAATGGATGGGTGCACAGCAAACGTTTCCACTGCAAATCATTAATTTAACTTTATTCTGTTTGAGCGCAGTTTAATTATGATATTAACAGTAGCGATCAAACCCCGACCAACATTATTTAAATAATTTTATTTAATCAACTGACCGGCAGGATTATTACGTATCTTGCAAGAGCAAAATGATAGCGATCTTTGCGCAATAATTGCTCTTCAATACAGAAGGTTTAGAGTTCTTGGCGGTTATCAATTCGACGGTATTTTTTATTTGTGTTACCTCAGAACTTTTTACTAGGAGAAGCGATTTTGATTACTCTTTTATTATTTGCAAGCTGGTGCTGGTCATGTGGTCCCATTTAAATACCATCAAGATCTGATGAAGAACTTCGGAGATATACATCAAACTCTTCAATAAATGACGGCAAATCACTCGGGATTGCTGCAATCGCATGTCTGTTTATTGTTTACTCCATTTCATAACATAACATGCTGCTGGTACGCTCTAAAAGGGTACGCAGGTGTGAACGGTTCACCGGTTTGTTTAACTGTCATGTTATTAGGTTAATCTATTCTAGCATCACTTTGGGCATTATAGGTACCTAAGCTATAGAACTGGTCCATTATGTACCACAACAAAAAAGTGAAAATTAAAACTTTTTTACATAAAAATACAACCGACTTCCAAATACACTACAAAGTGAAAAATAATTTGTTTTAAATAAATGCATTTGATTTACGAGCGATTAGCAAATGATTGTGTAGGACCTAATATACCTACACTTTAGGTAATTTCGACTTTTATGACATAAAGCGATTGATCGCGCTATGATTGCTGATTGCTGTTTCTTACGTAATAAGCCTGCGGCGGGTGGAAATAGTTTATCACAGCAATTATTAAACAGAGTACGTAAATTGCTGAAGGTAATTATTTTAATGCTTAATAACTTCTTCTTCGTCGTATCGATGATTCCAAAATTAAATATATTTTGACCAGAATTCAGTCACGCCAACAGCGTTGTCATTTGCATCACAAAGGTCTTTTAAGGTGCTGGTGTTGTTGCACAGAGATCACGACAAAAGGTGAGGCATTCTTTGGGACTTGGCACCGCAATTGCACTGTGGGTCATTGGAGTACCTCCATCTAACTATGTTGTGCTTGCAGCGACCCGCCTGGCTTCGTAGTCGGTTCAGAGATTTCCAGGTGGGCCAAGGCAGTTGGTGGCCCGCTTAATAACTGAAGTCATTGCTTAAATAAATGGTACCTATTTTCCCAACTGTGGAACATTCGTTTTGAAGGCTGATGTTACCAACCACTGCCTCTTGGTTTTATGTCCGCAAACGTTACTGCTCAGCATGAAATTCTGGGTTCGACTCCCGTGTCGGGCAAATTACTGGTTTTTGTCCATCTGGAATTTCTCAGTAGCATCACGAAGTCTGGTTTTGTACCAGGTTAATGGCAATAGGCTCGTTCCCTTCTACATAAGGCTTAAACATAATAGGCGCAATATATGTACTACTGGTGCACCTCTGCCCAACCCCTCGAGGCAAACAAGTGTTATGTTATAGTAGTCACATCAAAGCGGATCTTTGTGTCTCTGAAGTTGGCTGCAAGACCCTGCGCAGTTGCTATTTTGGTGTCAATATTGAAGTAGAAGATAGCATTGTATAATTGCCTCTTTCACTCGCTTAAGTATGTCACATCGTCCTATCTCGCTTATTCTATGCAGTATAGTCGATGATAAACTGTTTCTTGTGCAATGGTTCGCAGAGCCAACTTCAGAGACACAAAGATCCGCTGTGAGGCTCTGGCTACTATACCTACCAACTGTTGACCTTCACCATCTGAATTTGCGCTATATTCGTGACCTCTTTACATTCTTAAGTCATATACTTGAAATCTAAAGGAAAACCTCATCATCATCATCATCATTGCAGCCGAAAGACGTCCACTGCTGGACATAGGTATCCCCCAAGCGTCGCCACACTGATCGGTCCTGTGCGTTTTGCATCCACCGGACGCCCGCAGCCTTGACTAGGTCGTTGCTCCACCTAGAAGGAGGCCTTCCAACGCTGCGTCTTTCGGTACGCGGTCGCCATTCTAGAACCTTTCGACCCCAACGGCCATCTGTTCTGCGAGCAATGTGCCCTGCCCACTGCCACTTAAGTTTGGCAATTCTTCGGGCTATATCGGTAAACTTGGTACTAATGCGGATGTCTTCATTTCTGATTCGATCACGCAAGGAAACTCCGAGCATAGCCCTCTCCATTGCCCTTTGGGTGACTTTAAGCTTTCTTATGCGGCCCATTATGAGCGACCAAATCTCTGTCCCGTAAGAAAACCTACATGGGATCAAATAAAAATCAACAACAAATACAAAACAACACATTATATTTTCATTTTTACATTCAGTCTTACAACAACACACTATGATACAATACATTCTAGCACTGCTATAATCTTATTGAAAAGCTATAAAATATACATAACTGGGATAACGTCGGTCATAAAAACACTTATCTAAAAGAATTATAGTTATTACTATTATAAGATGGCGTTGAAGCCGGCTTTGAATAAGTTGGATTAGAAGGAGCAGGCTCCGGCACATGATCTGGACACTCCTCCCACAACCACCAAATGGTTATCATCACTTCTAAATTCACCAATATCAAAGCTATCATAGGGATAGACAACTTACTAATCAACGGTTTAAGGCCTCCTTTTGCGACCAACAGTGGTTTTATTATTCCTTCTACAATGATGTCCTTCAATCCAGACAGTTGTCCACCCGAACTACCGCTGAGGAGCGAAAAGATCAAGCTGATCAGCCCACTGAATTTGCTGGCAGGCTTCGATGGTGTCAACGCGCTGCCGAAGTCCGGTTTCAGCAGAGAAATTTTGGGTTGTGCAGATGATGGTGGTGATTGCGGAGACAGGGCGGCAGTCTCGTGGTAGGTCGCCGGAGGTTGGAAGTTTGGTCTCGTGTAGCCCGCCGGCCGGGGAAGGGTAGGATAAGCCTGGTTGTCATCACGCCCAGTTGATTCAGCAGCCGCACGAAGTTGCTGCAACTCTTCTTCTTTATGTTGATTCTGTTGAGCCACTTCATTCAACGCTTCCATAAAATCACCAAACGTCATGTTTTGGTTGCTTGGCTTCTCCGTCATGGGAACTTGCGGTTGTCGTATGTGCATGACGTTAGTGTTAGGTACTTGCTGTGGTTTATTTCTATTTGCTTGAAACTGGGACGTGTACTGTTGTGACGGGTGTGGCAGGTACGGGTCCACACTCCGCGCCTCGAATTGAGGCATCAACATCACATTGTCACCCGGATATCCGTAAACTAATCGAACCGAAAATAACACGAGCAACGGAAACGTAACACACACTTGACTCATTGTGACTAAGTAATTAAAACAAATATGTGCAGTTAACCTAAACACACTTACTTATAAATTAGTGAAACATCAATCTGCAAGTTGGCAGTTCATGTTAGCCGCACAATATCTGGGTCACGTTGCGAATGAAGCAACTGCATTGTCCTACATACTTGAATGTTAGTAAACATTAAGATGTCAGCTTATATCGATTCCGGAACTACAATCCAGTGACATACACTGCGCTATTTTGTCGTCGGATAAAATACTAAGCATGTTTTTGGCCAAGGAACTATCTTCTTCGAGGTCGTCAATTAAGAAAAATGTAGCAGTTGCTCCTATATAACTAGCCCAACTGGTCGTAGCGGATCTTTGGATCACACAGGCAAACCTCTGGGAGCAGTCCGTGATCATTCTTGATTTGTGTCCTTTCTTCTTTTTCTTCTTGAAGTATTTCATCATTTTCGATATCATTGGCCAGAGCAGGAACGCCTTGAATCCAATTTTAACAAATAGAACAAACACGACAGGCAGGAGAAGCAATTTTCCTACAATCACTTTTAGGAACGCGATGAGAGCAGCTGAGAACATTATCTTAGCAGCACTGCCGAGTATGTTCGCGAAAGTTGACAAGGTGTCGGGCTTTGGACACGACACATAGTGCGGTGGGTCAGAATACGTTTTTCGTATGGGTTCCGAATAGTAACTGGATGCACCGGTGAACAAATCCATGAACGGCATGGGTGGTGAGTTTGATGGAGGCACCGTGCTCAGAGACTGGTCCTGAGCAGAAGCCCGCGACGCAACAAAAAGAACAACCAATAACACAAACATAGCTTACGGACTGTTCCGCTTCAAACACTTCCTCTAGTTTAAAACCTCGCCCATGAAATTTGAATTTCAAGATATAATATGCGGGAACAGATAATTATCTCTGTGTAATTTAAAGCAACGGTACAAGGGTCAGGTCATTTCATTTTTAGAGCAAGTAATGAAAGTGTTTTGTGTGATTCTTATATTTTTACGACAGAATGAAACTAAAGTATGACCTTTGTAAAACATTTACTTATTAACCTTACTTTTATATTATTTTATTTTGGCTTCTATTTGAACGGCTGTATTGATGAATTTAGTTGTTTTCTTATATAAGTACCTAGGAAATTATGAAATCTAGTATACTAGGCAGGCCTAAAATGGGTATGAGAAACCATAGATTTACAAATTATAAAATATTTACAATTAAATATTTGAATAGAATGCTGAGTCACCCCATTTTAATTTCATGAAATAAATATTTTCGATTTTCATTGCAAGCTATGTTATTAAAACCGTAACTTACCGACATTAAACTAGTTAGGTCGTAAATCATACTTTTGGTCGTCGCCTTAAAAATAACTCTGCCAGATAAATTGAATATATTTAAATAAATAGCTATAATAAATTACCAGTCAATTGCACGGTTTTTTAAGTGTGTTTAAAAAACCGTAAGATTATGCACTGTGTTCATCCTTTACGTTCTCCAGATTATCTATGGTTAAATAGGAGGGAAAATTTTATGACATGGCACCACAAACTGTTATAAAAATTACAACATCAAGTTGGTCACGCAACTAGATAAATAACAAGGATTTATTAAGTTAATAATATAAAAGTATTTACTAAAAACGCATAAATGGTAATCGTTACTAGAAGCGCATATAGAAAAGCTTGTGAGAGTTGCGATAGTAGCGGAATATCAGAGAAAAATATTATTCCACCATGGTGCTCGTCAGGTAAGAACATTATTTTTAATGAATGCCATAATATGAATAATATGAATGAAAATATTTTAGTTCATATATTTATGTAACTGCCTATTAAATTGCTCACAATTGCTATAATAAGCTAACAGTTTCCTTCTACTTTTAAGGATTGCATTTCATAAACTAGAAATAATAGCACGGCATCAAAGCTTATCGCATAAAATGAGTTGTTATTAAATTTCTTTGATCTATCCAGCCAGTAACAAAACAAAAAAGCACAGAATTTCATTTAATTTGAAATTTAGAATCTAATTTATTTATTTTTAATGTTATACTTATTTCTAGTGCTCTTGAACGCACTCACTCAATGAAGGCAATCATTATACTAGGCCGTAAAGTGTTGTCTTTGCCTCATAGTTTCTAAAACAGAGACAATTTAGGTTTTAGTGTTATGAATAATTCAGACCAAGAATTTATTCAAGCAACATCAGTCTAGCATAGAAAGTAGTCTAGCAGTGAATGCGTAAATTATAAATAAGTACCAACAGAATACAGGGGCGCATACAAGGGTTAGTTTGGGGTCATGAGTTTACAAAATAACTTAAAATGTACAACATCCATTGCCAGAAATCACTTCAAAAGGCAATAAATACACAGTTATCGAGCCAATTTCATGCCGTGCTTGTAGTTATTTATCATAACGCACGCCTTTGTTGTGTCTTAAATTAGGTAGGCACTATTCCCATGTGAATAATATTCTAAATTCTAATAAAGCATCCAAGGCGTAGTCTGTGGTCTACGTGGCCTTTGAAATCAGCGAATATAATTGGAAGTTCAATCAATGTTTACGCTCATATAGTTAGTAGAGCATCCGCAATTATATCGGTGAAAGTCCAATCTATTCAATGAGAAAATTATAGTAGGTACTAGGTATATTGAATACTCAGATCAAGCAGATTGAATAGTTGATAATTATCTCGATTCAACTTTTACAGTTAGTGTAGGTTCTTAGTTATAATAAAAACCGGTCGAGTGCGAGTCGGACTCGAGTACGAAGGGTTCCGTACGTACCATAGTACCATTATCGCAAAAACGGCAAAAAAAAACACGTTTTATGTATGGGAGTCCCACTTAAATATGTATTTTATTCTGTTTTTAGTATTTGTTGTTATAGCGGCAACAGAAATACATCATCTGTGAAAATCTCAAATGTCTAGCTTTCACGGCTCATGAGATACAGCCTAGTGACAGACTGGCAGACGGACAGTGGAGCGTTAGTAATAGGGTCCCGTTTTTACGGTTTGTGCACGGAACCCTAAAAATACAAGGACGGAGGCGACTCGACTCCTATGCGAAAAATTTGTACCTACCTCCTTTGAATAATTGAAAACGTACCTATGGCCTATATTTTAATTTGTTCCAAGGTCTAGGTATGTTTGTAGATATGTACCTAAGCAGCTATGGGTTGTCGCCGTAAACGTTAATACTACCTTTACATACATTATAATTATGTGTTCGTTGTATGAGCATGGCTAATTGCCGTGAAAATAAACCCAATAGGTACTTCATTATATAGAGCCATCTCAAAACTAGCTACATACATTATGTTTTAAACATTCAAGCCCTAGTTCGTTGCCTAATACTCGTCCACGTAATTTACGATCGTAGCCTACTTACAGAATATTGTGTATCTCAGGATCTCTTCATACTCTTTTGAAGGTAAAAACAATAATTTACTGACAAGATCATAATTTACTGCACCACAAAATTACCCAAACAAAGTTAATTGCTCCATAGGACAGGTCCCTCTTCTCTGTCTTCTCTCTTATTTGAAAGGGCTTCTACAAGAAGATATTCTTACTCAATTAACCAATCTTCTTCCTCACGCGTCTTTCATTACGGTGTCCATAACCTAGACACACATTGTTATGAAGTCTGCTTACTGTTGACCTCCTTTATGATCTTTGACATTTTGTGAAGCTTTACCTAATTATTTCATACTAGCTTGTGCCAGCAGCTTCGCCCGCGTAAAAAGTGTTAGGAAACATTATACCGGGATAAATAGTAGCCTATGTGCTAGTCTAGGCTATAATATATCCCTGTGACAAATTTCATCCAGATCCGCTCAGCCGTTCTGCCGTGAATGAATAACAAACATACATCCAGTGCCAGAAAGCGTTTTATACAACAAAAGATTACATTGAGGTCAAAAAGGCTTGGGATTGTGCTGCTCCAATTAATTTTGTTTTTTTATTATATTTTGCACTATGCATTTTGTTATTATTTTTTTTTTTTTTTGGTTTTCTTGCAATGACAAGAATATTTACTTTTTAAAGTATTATATTATTTTATTTTAATTATTGTGAATGTGAAGACTATGTGGATATTTTTTTTTGTTTTGTATTTAAATTTATCTTAGTTTTTAATCATGGTCTGGCAGTTTGAGTAGTTTATGCGGCCTACCCGAATGTCCTTTCTTTGGTATTGTTCGTCGAATCGTTGAGCTCCTTAAATTCTGAGTTGAGCTGCTCGGTTATTGACAAATGCGTGCACTGACTGGACAGGTCCACTCAATCTGGCTGGTTCTTTCCTCAAAAGACCATTTCAGACATCAGTCTACATGGTCTTCACATGATCTAATCAAGATTTTGTCTGGACTTTAAAAGAGACTGTGACCTCTGAGTTTGTTTCGGCCTTTCTTCTCAGAGTAGTCAGATAGAAAACGCCGACCTCATCTAGTTTTAAAAATATGTTCGACATGTAAAAGTGTTTGTAAAAACCAACTTACAGAAATAAAATCATTTATCATCCATCCATCCAAACTTCCACATTTATAATATTATTAAGATTAAGATTAATCTCACTCTATTTTCTTCAAAAAAAAAAAACTAATACGCGCAACGGTTGTTGTGCACATTGGAATTTATATTATTTTTTACTTAAACAGAAAAAAAAATATGGTAGATTTATAATAGGTACCTACTTAAAAGTGATGGTCCACATCCGCGCGATCATCCTTTTGCACAAAGACTTGTATGCGTTTTCTTTAAGTAAATATGGTAAAAGTGGAAACTTTAAATTATGATACTTTGCTTGCTTTTCTCACTATCATGATATAATTATGTCTTTTCGTTTTTTTTATTTCAATATCTATTTTAAACTGAGGTGAGGGCACAGAACGGTTTGCGTATTATTTCCAGGCAACTTAGTCGTTAAAATATTTTTCGCTACAAGCAATACGTAGATCAAGTCCTTATATACCGAAGACACCACTGCACTAGAAGATAGCCCGAAAACGAGCTTAATTTCTAGGTATTAGATATATTCAGAGTAGCTAAAAGTCAATTCGGGTGGGTTCCAATGTAACCGCATTCCGTATTTAAAATTGTGTAGCCTTGTTCAAGTTCAAAGCTTTACAATGTCAGTGTAGATTTTTCAATAAATAAATTAGGTGCCTTTAGGGAGGAGAGCAGTGGTTGCCCAGTGGTTACAGCCCCGACTTACGAGTTGTAAATCGTGGGTTCGAAACCGAGCAGTCCCTTTACTTTGTGTAATTTATTTATTCACTACTTCTCTCAAAACGGTGAAGGAAAACATCGTGAGGAAAGCGGCATGTTCCAGAACCAAAAATTCTCAAAGACATGTGACATCTTCCAATCCGCACTGGGGCCCGCGTGGAGGATTATAGCCCACTACCTCAATGAGAGGAGGCCTGTGTCCCAGCAGTGGGAACATTAAAAGGATGATGATGAAATAAGGTGCCAGGTAAAAATCCTTTTCTTATCTATACTAATATTATTAAGCTGAAGAGTTTGTTTGTTTATTTATTTGTTTGAACGCGCTAATCTCAGAGACTACTGGTTGGAACTCATTTTTTTTTTGTGTTGGATAGTCCATTTATCGAAGAAGGTATAGGCTATATAACATCACGCTGAGACGAGGTCCTTCCTTCCATACTCTTCCGATCACTTATTACTGGCAACCTTTTTATAGCAGGCCACATCATCATTTACTTTTCACATTATCATTCGATTTTCAATTCAAATTCAGAACGCCATATCCTCCTATCCATGCACTCTCATTCCCCCCAGTCGTCACTTCATCTTGAGAGCCCGCCGAGGCTAATTACTGTCTGTAACTATAACCATCGTCTTATAATCTTGTTATAATCTTTTAAAAACGCGGTGTGTCATTACTGTACTGTGTGTATATAAATATTCTATATTTTATATATATAAATAAATATTCTCCAGTCTGTTTTCACTGTTGTCTGCTTTTACTACAACCAATTAAAAACGTGGTCCGGTGAGGTGCCCTCAAATTGAGCAAGCTGGCTAGATGGCAGAGGGCCCATCGGTACAACGCTACGACGAATAGTAGCATACATGAAAAATGTTGCAATAACGGGCAAAATTATAATAATAGTATGAAGGGTAGGCAGGGTAGGGTAGGTGGTTAGCCAGTGGACAGGAGCGAAGCCGCGTGGGACAGCTAGTTCCATATACTTACATATTTAGATAGAGTAAATATACCTTTTAGTAAGGACACGAACGTTCTAAATCCTGTACCTATATTATTCTGAAAAACAGTTTCCATGTCGCTCTCGAGTTTCCCGCACACAATAAGGGTGACCGCACGTACATATATAACCCCTTTAAACAGAACACCATTTAGTCCGCTCGGCTGAACCGCACATAACTATCTAAACATATATTATATGAAACACAATATGGTTTTTTTGATGGTTTGTGCAACCCCAAGTTGACCTAAATGACCAACGAAATTGAACTCATTTTCCAGAGATTTTCCTGGTTCTGTATTATTTTCTTGTTTTCACAGCTTTTCGTATAGGCTCTGTTTGTTTTAGGAAATATACTCGTATATGTAGTATCTACCTCTTCATACGTGATAAGAGCAGGCATCCCTAAGATTTAACGCGACTACGGCGAAGCAAAAAGTAGGGTTATGTTCTTGACCGGTATGTGTGAAAGTATGTATGTTCATCTGTTCCCTCATAACTACTAAACTACTTATCATAATTTGACAGATGAGGTGTGGTTGGAAGCGTCTTGTTTGCCCGCTGGTTATTAGGTATTAGATAGATACTAATTATACTGTGATTTTTAATTTCGGAGACTAAACTGACAGCTGCCAATGATCTTATATTTTAAAATGGTGCAAGGGGGGGCACAGTGTTGTAGTTAAGGCAATCATAAGTGATTCAACGAATCGATGTGACATGACTCCTCAATTTAATTTTACTTATTGGTGTAAATAAATGTTTTATGAATATAAACTTAATAGATTTAAATATAACTGTATTCATACAAAACAAAAAATAAACTTTTATTGTGTTAAATACGAAATCAACAATAAAATAAATATGATCGATAAAATGAAGTCTAACATAAATGAGTAGAAACTAAATAAGGGCCGCTAGTTCCTTAACAAAATGTATTTTGCCGTGTAATAGTTACATTTTCGATCTACTTCGATTTTCGATCAACTTTCGATCACTCAGAATAGTTAGGCTACGACAGTATTTTTATCTATACATAAAGCTATTTATATACATAAACTAATATTATAAAGCTGAAGAGTTTGTTTGTTTGTTTGAACGCGCTAATCTCAGGAACTACTGGTTGGAATTAAATAACTCTTTTTATGTTGGATAGTCCATTTATTGAGTAAGGTTATAGACTATATAACATCACGCTACGACCAATAGGAGCGGAGCATAAATGACAAATGTTGCAAAAACGGGGACAAAAAACCGTTTTGAGAGCTTCCATTGCGTGCGCTGCGTAAACCAATTAAAGTTACGGGACAATCATGTATGTAGGGTAGGTAGAGTAGATGTGTAGGTAGGCAGTTGACGGGAGCGAAGCCGCATGGGACAGCTAGTGTTTCGATAAAGTGACAACACCCCAAATGTCAATTCTCTACGTTACTATAAAAATCAGAGTATAGGGTAAAAATATAATACAGTCGAATGTGTATAGCTTTTTATTAGATAAAATTAACTGTTACCATGTAACCTACATTTATAATTGTTATGTTACAATAGCGCGGCAAAATTACTGTAGTCAGGTATAATTTTGAACGTGTAAGCTGTGTATGATTTTTTAACACGCGACTCTTTGCAAGTTAAAACGTGGTACCAAGGTAGGTATGTACATAAGAATAACCATTGCGAGGGAACAGTGTTTTCAAAAGCTGATTTTCTTACATCACAAATTATACTAAAACTAGCTGACCCCCGCGGCTTCGCTCCCGTCAAAATTATAGCCTACTACTACTACTCCGGAATAATGTAGCTTTCCATAGGTGAAAGATTTTTTTAAATCGGTTCAGTAGTTTTGGAGCCTATTAGGTACAAACAAACAAAAAAATCTTTCCTCTTTATAATATTGGTATACATATTCAGTAAGCACAAATCCAATCATTGCTTCAAGGTTTGTTTTCTATTGTAATTTATAAACTAGACAAAACAAAAAACTATTTCCCAAAATAATGAATCGACTTCAAACACAAAACACTAAAAAGTACAAAATAACTTTCGTTTCGAAAGTCGGTGTCGCAAAACGATAAAAACATATGGTACGAAAGACGAGAAGTCTGTAAATTTATTGGCAAAAAGATTTTATTTCTCTGTTTTTAGTATTGGTTCACCATCACTACAAATTGAGCAAATTCCATAATAAGGTACCTACCTAAGGGATTGACAATATACCTATAACGACTCAAATTACACATCCGTGCTGTTTGTCGCTAAAGAGTTCGGTTGTATACTCCATATCTTGAAAACTGCCAAACCGATTTTGATGAAACTTAAGAGATACTTAATCCAATAAAATAATTATAAAAATCGGTTCAGTCAAACGCGAGAAAATCGATGACAAACATACATACATATAAACATACAGGTCAAACTGAGAACCTCCTTTTGATGTTGGTTAAATAATGTTCCAGTTTCCAGTAGGAAAACAAACAGAAGTTAACAGTAACAAAACTGTGTCAAACTTTCCATTGAATGCTGAGCTAATGAAGTCCGTATTACTATAATCAGTGCTACCCAAAAACGGATTTGGCTCGTCCGATTTCACTTCGTAATGCAATTGGACCGTGCCACCTACCTGCCAGCAATGAAGCTCGGCCAGCACTAAATATCAGACGAATTATCTTTTACTGTCCAATTAAGGCCACTTTAGTTGGAAAACTGCGAAATTCGAGGTTGAAAAACATCATTGGAGAGTTCTAAATTGTGAAGCTTTTGGTTTTTGTTGTTAGATAAATGTTATGTGAATATGATCGCGTTATCGTTGTTTTTAGGGTTCCGTATCCAAAGGGTGAAATCGGGACCCTATTACTAAGACTCCACGGTCCATCTGTCTGTCTGTCACCAGGCTGTATCTCATGAACCGTGATAGCTAAGCAGTTAAAATTTTCACAGATGATGTATTTCTGTTGTCACTACAACAAAAAATACTAAAAACAGAATAAAATAAATATTTAAGTGGGGCTCCCATACAACAAACGTAATTTGTTTGCCGTTTTTTACGATAATTGTACGCAACCCTTGATATTTTTGTTCAATATTAATAAAAAAGCTTCTTTATCAATTATTTATGCAATGAGGCATCCTTTTAAAGATGATTTTCATGTCATCAAATCAAAACAAGGCTTCAATAGAAAAAGATTTAAAAAAAAATACTCGTAATTTTTATTTTCCATTTCTTAAAAACTTACTTACATTGTAAGATAAAAGATAAACCTGGGCGTAGACTGCTCTGTTAGCACAAATTGCAAAAGCCAACGGAACGAAATAGGTCACTATGACGCTTACAGACTTCAGATACAAAGTTATACGTTAACTAAGAATCAAGTTTCTAGTTTTTAGAACCCTATTATAGCACTCAGATGATTTTTACATCGTTAACTTCCTTATAGAACTGTCCCTAGAGGGTCTAATCATGTCCAATATTGTTTGTTAGATATTGGAATTATGCTGTACTAGCTTTTGCCCGCGACTTCGTTCGCGTGGAATAGTGACTTCTGATGCCGACTCTTGACCAATAGATGGCGCTGTATGTCCGGAATAAATTTTATTTTATTTTTTGTAATAAAAACTATCCTATGTCCATTCTCAAGTTCCAAACTATGTCTGTACCAAATTTCACACAAATCGGTTCAGTAGTTTAGGCGTGAAGCAAAGACAGACAGACAGACAGACAGACAGAAAGACAGACAGACAGAGTTACTTTCGCATTTATAATATTAGTAGGGATATTAGTAGGGATATTAGTAGGGATAACTGTAATAAGCTATTAAAATAAAACAGGGCAGAAGTAAGGGTAACATATGCTCGAGGGAATGCTACAACGATGGTCAACTTCCATACATACGGTACATTAATGTATATTGGAAAGTTTTGATGAGGCTGCGGGTTAACACGAAATGGGTCAGCCATAATTATGTTGACATACATTTACAATCACTCCTGGTTCTTGTTATATAAGGTTCATTAAGATTACCTAAGTTCAAGTTCGGAAAAGTTCAAATCAAATCATTATATTTTATATCAACCTACTTTCTCTCTTCTATATGCAGAAGAACGTGCAAGAAACTCCACGGACACTCTTTGCCATCAATAAGTTTTAATTACAAGTAATTGGTTTCATCATTCTTGTTGGCAAACAAGTAAATATAAAAAAAGAAACCAAAAGCCAGACATTTTCTTTTTATTTCATACTTTTTAAACTACATAATTCATCTAGTAGTAGATACGTTTCGATCAACAATCTATCGAACACGTAATTATGACACGATATCTTGCGAAAATACTCTGATTCAAACAATAAAACGCCTATTCCTTTTGAACGGCTGAACCGATTTCATCAAACATAGCTAAGAACACTCCCGATAATGTAACCTTTCAAACAAAAAAAAACTAAATCAAAATCGGTTCATCCGTTTAGGAGCTATGATGCCTCAGACATATAAATGTGTGAACGATGTGAAAAGACGTGCACGTATAAACGTCTCTAGAGTAAAATAAACAACCTCAAAATACAATAATTATTAAAACAGGCTGAGGCAACCTAGTAGACTTCCGATTCGTGGAAGACACCTAAATAAGAAACCAAATGAAATAGTGAAGATGTTATCTGTCCTTTTCTGTAAAACCTAAAAATTGTGTTACTTTTTTTGCAATTTTCCCAGTAGAGAGTATATTGCATCATCATAGGTCTGCAGTGGATAACACTTTAGGCACAGATAATATAGTACAAGCATACTGATGTTCCATCCCATACAAAGAAATGTCCGATTATGCTGAATATATTTATAAGTACTTCGATCGCGTTCGGTTCCGTTCCACGGCTATAGATGGTGTTAGCAGTGACTTGCAAGTAAAAGGATTTTTCTAGGTTCGTGACTAATGTTTTCTTTAAATACAGAGGTTATTTTTATAGTATTTTTTACAGCACGTTTCTACTGTTTCATTGTACCAAAATGTGTTTCAATACAAATTAAAAAAAACGAGTGGCATGCCTCAGCAATTTAAAACGGCGCCATCTATTGGAATCTATTTTAAATGATCCGTTTAAATAATCTTTGAAATGTGAATTAAGAGCCCAATATTCCTCAATTTGGTGCTTATGAGAGTTGATTAAACAAAAACATTTTTTTATGATTTTAGATAATGTTAATTTTACACACAATTATATATAGCGCCATCTAGTGACATTTATTTGAACCAAATTTCCCTTCTTAGCGCTGGGACTCCGTGCTAGGTCTTACTGTTTATATTTTACAAAACCATGGTCTGTGTTATACCAACTCTAGTCAGAACTTTTCATGACCGAAGTCCCACCCGCTCCCTTACGGCTTACGGCTAGACCGTGTCAATCGTAAAAAAAGCAATGAAACGGAACCCAATAGATCACTACATGGGTACTATAAAAGCTACCGCTATCAACGTATTAGTAAATGTCAGCTCAATATGTTTTATACTCCCTATCGTAACATCTTTACAGTCCAGTTTTGTTGTCGGCCAATTTTCTTTTGCAAGTGATGGGTTTTGATGTCATAACTAATCCTAATAATGAAGAGCTCGTGGCTAAATAATAACAGCCGCACGGGTCGATCTTCAAGGTTAAGCAACGCTTGACGAGGTCGGGCCGTTGATGGGTGACCATTTCAACATATCGAGTTTCCTCCGTGCCTCGGAAAGCACGTTAAGCCGTTGGTCCCGGCTGTCATTTGAAGATCTTTGACAGTCGATACAAGTAGTCAGAAGCTTGAGATCTGACACCAGTCTAGCCAAGGGGTACCGTGTTACCCAGTTACTGGGTTGTGGAGGTCAGATAGGCAGTAGCTCCATGTAAAACACTGGTACTCAGCTAAATCCGGTTAGACTGGTAGCCCCCAACATAGTTGGGAAAAGGCTAGGCAGATGATGATGAACTAATCCTAATAATAATAAAAAATGCGAAAGTTCGGATGAATGGATGGATGTATATTTGTTATTCAATCACGCCTGAAAGGCAGAACGGATCTGGATGAAATTTGGCACAGAGAAGCACATATGCTATTTTAACCCAGTAATATATTCCCTGAAGATCACAAAACATTTATCATGCGGGCGAAGCCGCTGGCAGAACCTAGTCTAAACATAAAATTAAAACAAATCATCATCATTATATCAGCCGAAAGACGTCCACTGCTGAACATAGGCCTCTCCCAAGCGTCGCCACATGGACCGGTCCCGTGCGTCTCGCAACCAGCGGATCCCCGCAAACTTCACCAGGTCATCGGTCCACCTATTGGGAGGCCTTCCAACGCAATGTCCTCCAGTTCGCGGTCGCCACTCCAGAACTTTTCTGCCCCATCGGCCATTCGTTCTGCGAGCAATGTGCTCTGCCCACTGCCACTTAAGTTTGGCAATTCTTCGGGCTATGTCGGTTACCCTGGTTCTCTTGCGGATCTCTACATCTCTGATAAAACAAATATAAAAACAAGCTCAGCTGTATTTCTCGAAGTGTAGCGCAGTGGTGTAGGTACCATAACCTACACACATTTCGCCAGTATGTCTAACGCCAATGATAAAACGACAAGGTACTAATTTTCCTTTCCAAAAACGCCTTCCAATATGGACAAAGCATAACATATTGTAAAATTGATTCATCAGTCTCTATGCAACTAGCTGTTGCCCGCGACTTCGTCTTCGCAGTATTAGTACTTCGACAGCCAATTTTTTTATCACACGCCATAATATTGTAGATTTGTGGGCCGCCTTACTTGAGAAATTATTAGATCACCATAGAAACTTCCACCCCCCTTTACCACCGTCTTAAAGATGATTTCCGGGATAGAAACTATCCTTTGTCTTTCCCAGGATCTCAAACTATATCCATACCAAATTTCATCTAAATCGGTTTATTGGTTTAGGCCTGAAACGTAACAGACAGACAGAGTTTCCTTCGTATTTATAATATTAATATAGTATAGATTTGTGCTGATTGACAACCTTCTACTCAAAGCCACAAAACATTTATTTTATGTCAACCTCAGTGTATTTTCTATTTAATATTTCAACTATAAATCATTGGCGTCATACCAACTGCAAATTGCATACAAATCAAAAACACACTGGCCTAGTTACACCGGTCCATTTACCTTACATTTCCGCAGGAAAAGTTTACGAAAGAAGCAAATCTAAGAAACTTGCAACGTCGAAGTGGGAAATGCGATCCACGTATCCGTTACGGGCAAACATCTGGGAATATCTGTATGAAGATAACGTCGAACAAAAGTTCAGTTGCAGCAATAAAAGGAGACATAGGAAATGTAAACAAAAGTCGGTCGAAACCGATTCTTGTAGGAAAACAGCTGTCTGGTTGCTCTTGATACTTGGTGCTGCGTTGGGAGGTTTGGGTTAGTGCTGAGATTAATTTAATTATTGTATCTGTTGTTTTTTTTTTTAGTTAAGGTTGCGCTAGTCGATTATTCTTCCATACAAAAATAGTATGGCGATTACCTACTCCACTGTTTGACGATGTACATTCAAAAGAAAAAAATATATCAATTTGTCTCATCATTATCTAGCACTGTATGGAAAGAAAAAAAAAAGTTATGAGCGTCGAAAGTTCCACATTTCAACACTAATTTTAACGCATCTTTGGGCGGAAATAAATACCGTAAGAAGAAGGCAAATTGCAAAACAGTCACCGTACAGGGATAGATTAGTAGTTCAAGAATGCAAGTAATGTCTTTTGAAAATATACATTCAGTCGTTTTTTCATGATATCTAGACTCCCAAAGGCCTGTTTATAAAATTTCGCGCGCTCGTTTTCGTCCTAAATCATCATCCATCTCTCTAAAAAGTGCAAAAGTGCTAATTCATACGCGAACTAGCTTCTTACTGCTCATCACACCATTTATCTCTTTCGCACATGTTGTCGGATGAGATACCATGCATTTTAACCCCGCGCACAAAATAGTTCGTGATGTCGACTAGGAGAACCTTAATTTAATTATTATATCTGGTATTTTTTTAGTTAAGTAATTAGATGTTCTGGTCTGGAAACGGATGGCTTTGGACAATATGACGCGTGTTCTGTAAAAATCTAACTGTGATGATTTAGGTGAAGTGAGCTCGAAGTGAGCTTTCCACTCCAACCACTAGGGATTACCAGCTCACTTCACTTAAGTCATCACGGTGAGATGTCTACAGAATCAACCGACTGTGAGTGGTTGCTTCCTGTTTGGTAGGGTTATATTTCTGTGTCCAGCAATAAGGGCTAGATGAAAAGAAAAAACACTTGTGCCAGTCGCCAGCTATCGGGCAATCTAAGACCAGACAACGCTACGTTGAATAGAGTAGTAAACCACTATGCTACATTCCTATTTTTACCCGACTTCCGAAGGAGGGTAATGTGTTTATCAGTCTATATGTATGTATGTTTGTTCCTATATGGCATTCTAGAGACCAAACGCGTCGGCCAATTTTAATGATTCTTATGTCAATCGATTCGTCTTAACCCTGCGAGTGTCACTGGCTACAATAAAATTCAAAAAATGGCTTTATTTTGTTCTTCCAATCCCATCGTGAGGGGTATCAAAATAAAGTGTTTTAAAAGGTGATTTCAACACAATATAACACTTATACATATGTTTAAATGAACATAATTCGGAAAAAAAAACCTATGTTAACTAAAATGTTATAAATAAAAATGTTAATTATAAAAATCTAAGCCGACAGCTACAATCTGGGGGTCTTTAAGTCAAGAGTGAATAGGTTATTTCTAGGCAATTGTGTTTCAACGTCGACCACGTCATCGCTTACCATCAGGTGAGATAGTGGTCAAGCGCGAGCCTATTGGATATAAAAAAAAGAAACTAAGAAGCGCACCGATGTATATGTATCCGCGGGCTGGCTGACCAATGCCAATGTATCCTCCGACTGCTCAGCATCATTTTCTTCTTGTTTACGTCTTTTTAGTTCGCTTCTTCAAAAAAAAGGAAATCTTCAAAAGGCGCCTAGACTTATGGCGAAAAGACCAGGGAGTGTAGGATTTTACCTCATTATTACCATCCCGGTGATGTTCTAAAAGACCCCCTCTGTACATCCCTGGGGAGACTGAGCTTGCTGCATCTCCCCTGAATCCTACATAACTAATTCCTAAACAAGTATCTAATCAGGAGATGAATAATAAAGCCCATTAATTAAGGCGCTACCCCGAGCAAAACGCCGCGCTAGCCGTTTTTCGTGCAGTTTTTAGGAGCTATCTAACTCGTTATTTAAAATGAAATATCAACTAATAAAAATACATTAAATTTCTACATATTATTGATTCCAAAATTGTAGAATTCTTTTTTTTAAATGTAGTATATGTTTCACTAATCTCCTTCAAACAAAAACATAAAAATAAGAAATAATGATTGATAGCATGCATCTCCTCGTAAAGTGTTTATTAATAATTTTTGTACTAACACTAATGGATAGACAATTTGATAACGAACATTTTGGTAGATTTATTTTTTTCAAAAGACCAATATTCGATTTTATAAAGATTTTATTCTAAAATCTGGGCGTATTCACTACTGTAATTCATGCGCCGACAGTGCCGCTAGGCCAATAGGAATGCTCATATCTCATGCTGATTATTTGGTCAGGGTACGGCCTTAACTTCAAACTACATAATAACATAGTTCTTAGAATAGATTAAGACGGGCTGGTGTCCGCAACTCCACGTCTAAGCGCGTATTTTGCGTACTAACATAGTTCTTATCAGCAAGATTGATATCACAACTCAGGCGTAATTAACTCAGTTTCAGTATCTATGTGGAAGGCTAACAGAACCGGGGAAGACTTGACACCCAAGACCACGATAATGTCGTTAGGTAAGTAGCTGAGAAATTGTGTTCCTTACGACGTTTAATTCAATTACATGGTGTCGTACCAAGCTCTTATAGGACAGTGTAGTTTTATAGTTCATATTATGTTAGCTACATTCAATGTAGTAAATGATAGAGGACCGTTGCTCGTTCTCAGAACGTTTTTACAAAAAAATACAACCGACTTCCAAACAAAAACATTACAAAGTGAATAATAACTTCTTTTTCGGCAATCGGTGTTCCTGTTTTCTTTTTTTGACCATCTTGTTTAGACCGACTTCGAAAGAAGTTATTTTTCACTTTGTAGTGTTTTTATTTGGAAGTCGGTTGTTTTTTTTTTAAATGATTTTTATTTCTCACTTTTTAGTTGTGGTACTTAATAGGCAAGTTCTATAGTAACATTACTATAGAACTTGCCTATTAAGTACCACAACTATAATGCTAGAATAGATTACCCGAATATCATGAAACTTGAACATAACCGGTGAAATGAGAGTGTACCAAGGTAACTTTACACACCTGCGTACCCCTTTAAGGCGTACTGGCGTGATGTTATGTTAAGAAATGATATAAATATATAAATAGAATAGTAAACTTCAAAGGACTTCTTAGATTGTGACGACTTTAACCCACTACGCCAGTCGGCTTCATTTATTTTTTAGTTGTAATATTATATTTTCTCTGCAAGTGATTTTGTAAATCTTTTGATAAAATAAATGTCTAAACCCAAATAAATCATAAACAGACATGCTATTGCAGCAATCCCGAGAGATTTGCTGTCATTTATTGAATAGTTCTGTTCTATATCTCGGCAGTTCTTCATCAGATCTTCACCACACTTAAATGGGACCAATTTGGAAACATACTCTTTCAAACAAAAAATAATTTTCAAAGTCGGTTCACAATCGACAGAGAAATCGGTGAACATACTCAAAAACATACATAAAGGCGAACATAGAACCTTCTCCTATTTGGAAAGTCGACTGTGGAGGTCCTGTATTTGAAAAATCGATATACAGGCAGGAGACGATTTTGGTACAGAAGTTATACCAAAACGACCCATGTTGGGTTTCCCTAGGACCTAGGTACATATCTGTATCTACCGGAGATAAAGATGTACAGGGTAATCTGCATACATCTGAAACTATAACAGGTAGAAAATTGAGAAATTATCATGAAAATCGTATTTTTACTAATAACATTGAATTCCCCTAATATCTCTTTATCAAACTGTTAGGCAAAAGTCTCCGCATAGCCAATCATTTTCAAGAGCCCGGCCCTAACCAATGCACAATATTAATGTTTAGCGTTTTCAGTTCCTTTGTGACACACATTCTAGGTCCTTGAAATCATCGGAGAATCTAAAATTAAGTATACGTATGCATTCCACATCCTTCTTCGACAAATCATTTACAGTTCAAGCAGCTCGTTTGTGGAATGCATTACCTATAGAAGTGAGGCGTGCTCAATCCTTAGCAACATTCAAAAAAATGGTGAAGGAGCATTTCCTTTCACTATAATTAGTCTTCTCCTTTCTCTATGATATTTTTGTTATTTATTAGTATATTATGTATTATTGTATGTATGTATTTTATGTTATTATGTCTAAGTATTATAATTTAAGATATGTTGTACACTGACAACCCTAAATTCCTTTCATCTCGTTCAGTCCATCCAAAGGTTGTCTGTAAGAGATTGCCCTGTGCGATAAGACCGCCCATTGTACACTTGCTTTTATGATTTTTTGTCCTGTATATATATTTGTGTGGTGTACAATAAATAATATAATAAATTTCTTATAAAGACTAAATTAAAAGATCACATTATTAAGTTCATTAGTATTAGTTAGTATTATTAGGTTGACGTTAATTTACATTACAAATTAACGCCAACCTACTAATGAACTTACGTAACAATAACAAATATCGTAAATACCTACGAACAAGCAAATTCCATGTAAATTGCCGACCATTAAAATAACTGGTCTCTACCATCCATCAAGTCTTATCGGTAATTAATGCAAAGTCATAAAGTTTTTAATTATGTATGTCGCCGTACCATGAGCAATAACCATGGGCGCATCGTAGACGGTTTTTAA
This sequence comes from Orthosia cruda, assembly GCA_964057195.1. Lineage (NCBI taxonomy): Eukaryota > Metazoa > Arthropoda > Insecta > Lepidoptera > Noctuidae > Orthosia > Orthosia cruda. Next base: position 19,726,328 of record OZ059826.1, on the reverse strand, counting down.
GGCATGTGACCTTACTGGGTCAACTTGATTTCAACCTTTTTACTGACTTATTGAATCCTTCAGATTTGATCCTTATTACTTGGTTATTTAGGTCGTATGGCACTCAGGACGTCAAACAAAAGCAACGGTTATGTCAACGAATAGAAGCCTAATTTAAAGTTAGTCCTCACCAAACTTCTGGGCCGCCCTGAAGTTGGTTTTTCGATGCGCAAGGCACGATACGGTGCTGTTTTTACCCAACTGCCGAAGGAGAGTAATGAATTTATCAGTCTATGTATGTATGTTTGTTCCTATGTGGAGTTCCAGAGACCAAACGCGTTGGCCAATTTTGATGAATCGTACGTCAATCGATTCGTCTTAACCCTGCGAGTGTCACTGACTACATAAAAATTGTAAAATAAAAAAAACCGGCCAACTGCAAGTCGGACTCGCGCACGAAGGGTTCCGTATGAGTATCGCAAAAAACGGCACAAAAATCACGTTTGTTGTATGGGAGCCCCACTTAAATATTTTTTTATTCTATTTTTAGTATTTGTTGGTATAGCGGCAACAGAAATACATCATCTGTGAAAATTTCAACTGTCTAGCTATCACGGTTCATGAGATACAGCCTGATGACAGACAGACAGACAGACGGACCGCGGAGTCTTAGTAATAGGGTCCCGTTTTTACCCTTTGGGTACGGAACCCTCAAAATGCCGGATTTTTTTTTCTTCCTAACCCATCGTGTGTATCACATCAGGCTTTGGTCAGCCAGCTCGCAAACATGTATCCTACGACTGCACAGCATGATTTTCTTCTTGTTTACGTCTTTTTAGTTCGCTTTTTAAGCAGTCGTCTTTTTTTTTTTATAAACTTTTTCTAATTAACTTTTCTTGTATGAGATTTACTACTGTTTAGTTTGGCGAGAACTATATTACTGCTGAATCACGTAGGTCCCGTCTCCCACCATGCGATCAACATCCAATAACTCATTCTGTCAAATAAGAATTTCCCATGTATCGTATGCTTTAAACAATGCCTAAGTGACCATGCTGATGATAGGTGTCTAACACGATATCTGGTACCTGCAATGGTCATTTAAAACGGGTGTATGTCTCTTTTCCAGCCGGCGCGGACTCCTCTTCATCGGTCAGTTTCCAATGCTGCAACAGAATGAAATATTTAGCAGAACAGCTCGCGAAAGCGGAACAATCTCTCAGGTACCAACACTGTTGTATGCCGACTACGCATGATCGGATTTTCACAGGAATATGGCAGAAAGTTAACATTAACTAATTTGGTGTACAATAAAGCATATGCTATTAAGAAACATCCCTACTGCGGCATTGGTATTCTATAGCTAACTACTGATAGGTGCGACGCCAATAACCCAAAAAAAATATTGTCGCACCGTGCCTTTATTCAAGAAAGCGATGCTCGTTGGAACGTCCATCACCTCTCCGAAAGAAACTTCGTGCGAGACGTTGACATGTTCGAGAATGAAAGCTCGCGGTGTAGTGTCAAAGTTCCTTAAATTATGTGGATAGGTATATTGTAGTTTAAGTTTCTCAAAACAAAACCAGAATCGAACAACGAAGTTCGTGTGTAAAGTGGCGGATATGAACTAGTTGGCTTAAGTTTAATTTAATCCTTGTGCGTTTGAAAGGGAACACGACTCCCCACTCCTTTGGAGTCTTATGGCTTCTACCTATACATTTATGCTTAAGTTTGATTATGCGAACTTTGAGCATTCAACGCTTTATTCATATTGGTACCTGTCGATAAGGATTCGGAAAACAGAAACTTCATATTACCAAACACGTTAAATCTAAAGAAATGGAAAGCTCGACTTCGTAAAAAAAGTGGAACAAATGGGTAAGACCAATGGCATATGCTGAGACAATAAGACCGGCTCACTCTAAAAACAGTATAAAAATCGTAAGTTACGGTTTGTTATTGATGAACTAACCGAGGTGTCTATATTGCAGAAATACGCTTCGATCGCGGACCATGATGTTGACTTCTCGCACAAAGACGGGTAAGATCTTAAATATCAAAACACACTCTTATTACGAAAATCTTGAGACTGTTTAGCGATTGCTTAGCACATTATATATCTCTTCTATCTTCGCCAAGACGAGCCAAGCGATTACCTACCCTTTCTCGAAGCGCTTCGTCGTTTTTTTGAACCCTCATTACTTGGGTTTGGATTATAACAGATAAACAAAATTCTCGGAATATGATGTCAATAGTAGATGTATTAAACATATGAAGTTTCAATAGCAAAGCTTTTATACTTTAGATTTTATTGATATCTAAAAAATACCCGATTTTGTCACTGACTCACTCACTCACTGATGATCACCAAAATTCTTAGGATACTTCCTGATGTCCTAGAAAGCTGAAATTTGGTATGTAAGCTAGTATTAGTTCACAAACAACACAAAAAATCTAAAACTTTAATCTTTTACCCCCAACCCCTTAAACTAGAGGATGGAAGTTTGTATGAGACTTCCGCAAACTTTTATGCTAGAGGTCTGAAAATGTATATAGGGATCCTTGTTATTAATAATAATATTCATATTTCAGGAATTTTAGTAAATCTCGGTAGCGAAACGGCCAAACCACTTATCTTGACTAGGGTGTAGAGTTTGTGAAGTTAGGGCTTGTAGAGTTAGAAGCTTTGCTCTACATGAGATCTGATAACTTTTTGACAGTGTAGTCTTGGCAACATTATACATGAAAATGTTTTTGGTGGGATTCAATTTTCTATAGAGAGTTTAAATAAAGAATCTGCTAATCAATAGCTAAACAGCTCAGTTTTTTTTTAAATACCTAAAGGCCTTTTGGCTTCATTTACTTATAAAAATGTCTGAGCTTTAATGGGTACCTAGGTATTCTTATAAGCAACTAACCTTAACCAAAATCACTCTGTCCATAGCCATCCTTTGTAACAAGACTCGCGTTTTGTAACCATGGACAATGGAAATTGATCATGGGTGTGGATGTGTGGAATGTGGGATTGTCTGACCCGGTGGAATTTGTATCAATTGTTTAATTTAGATTACCTACTTAGCATAAATATTTAAATTTATGTTTTAGTATATAATTTGTAATATATTGTGACACGAGAGATACTGCCGACAACAGTTTTACAGTTTGGCAGAATGTATGAATGTAATAGTGTAAACAAATTTTGAATGAATAAATAAATAAATAAAATAAAGTATCAAACGTCCACAGTAATAAATAGTCAGAATTCTGAAAATCTCACAAACGAAATTACCTCAGCATATCGATAATTTGATATTCCTCGATATGTCATAGGCCCAAAGCCTATCTGTCAGCTGAGCCCAACATTATTGGAAAAGCCCTTATAATGTCGTTCTCAACGTTCATTGGCCCCGTACCTAAAATATGTTGGATTTATGCACAAAGAGAACGCAAAGTGGGTACATCTTAAAATGCTAACTCAATATCACACTTCTATGAATAAAATTCAAGATGAAAATCCATTGAAGTACAAAGGTTTTGATTTAGGTACCATATGATACCTAATTAAGAAGGTGTCTTGAAGAAGTCTGTCGAATTGAATTTATATCAGATAATATGTAGATTAACAAGTTTTGTATTAGCTGCTAATACAATTTTTGATAAATTTTTCATTTTAAGCATCTATGCATCCTAAAAATATATTTTTTTGAGTTTTTATTTATTTTTCACTTTATTTTATTTTATTTAAAGCCTGTATACTTTATTATAAACCAGGTTAAAGCAAAGAAAAGGAAATTTAAAACTAAAATACATACAACGGCGGCTTTATCTCATTATATGTATTTGCATTGTAATGTTAAATATACAGGAGCAATGGTGGCCCAGTGGTAACGGCCGCGACTTACGTGTCGTAGGTCGTGGGTCTGAACCCAGGCAGGCGCTTCACTTTGGGTAAATTGTTTCATCACCACTGCTCTCGAAACTGTGAAGGAAACCATCGTGAGGAAACCGGCATGTCCTAGAATCAAAAATTAGAAGACATGTGACATCCACCAACCCGCACTGGGCCCGCGTGGTGGATTACGGCCCATTCCCTCTCACAGAGAGGAGGCCTGTGTCCCAGCAGTGGGCACATTAAAAGGCTGGTGAAGAAGAAGAAGAAGTTAATACAATTATAAAAGTTTTTAAATAAGTACATTGGTACTATAAGGGTCAAAAGTGCAGTCACACTCTACCAAAACAGAGAATACATTTTTTTTGTAGGCAGCAAAATTTCAACTTTTCGCGGTTAGTGAGAATAATCTACACTTTAATTTCTATACAAAATATTAAATCAGTTGTGGATAATTTAACTTCTTCTACAAAAAACTAGCCATTTGAGTTTTGGGAGAGTATGACTGCACTTTTGACCCTTGACTGTACATAACTACCTCGTCCAACAACAAGTAGCTACAAAATCGAACCACCCCTTCAAACGAATACGGGGTCTCATTGCTAACAAAGAAAATTTGGTTCAAATAAATCTCACTAGATGGCGCGATATGCACGTATCTGTTATTGAATGTGTGTAAAATTCACATTTTCTGGAATTGAACATAAAAATTGTATGTTCTTGTTTAATCAACTCTCCTAAGTACAAAATTATGGAATATTGGGCTCTTAATTCACATTTCAAAGATTATTTTAACGGATAATTTAGAATTGATGCCAATAGATGGCGCATTTTTTAATTTGTGAGGCATTCCACTCGATTGTTAAAATTTGCATTGTAACACATTTTGGTGCAAAAAAAACTGTAAAAACGTGGCAATAAATACTATAAAACGAACCTTCACTATATTTAAAGAAAAAAATATTCACGAACTTAGTAAACCCTTTTACTTGCAAGTCACTGCTAACACCATCTATCTATCACCGTGAAACAGAACCGAACGCGTTCGATGTACAAAAAATAACAAGATTAATCAGATGAAAAACGCTAGTTACGTCGGCACGGTTTCTTTGTATGGGATGAGGCATCTGTATGCTAGTATTATATTATCTGTGGAATCGTCTAAAGTTCAACGCTACCTTTGAGCTAACGTGACCGATTGTCTGTAATCTAATCGCCAAGTTTCATTCGTTCAGAACAAATGGCAACAGTTGCAGGGGCTAAGGACATTGATACACGATACATAGAAGGTGCGACGGCATCAAAGGGTAGTGACACAACGGAGTGGGGTGGCAGGGTAGCCCTTTGGGGTGTCGTGCCATTGTGGCGCGCTGGCCCACCACCCGATACTGTGCTCGCTTTACGAAGACCTACGCTGTCCGACTGTTGGCCTTTCATGTGAGTCGAAGATTAGAAGTAGATACTAGATAGGTACTTAGTTGTAGTTTGAGTATTGTATTTGCCTCTGGGGACAGATATCGAAGTTTGGGCAACTTTAATTTGCTATTTGAATTCAAGTTAAGAAATAATTATTATCATTAGGTTTTTATTAAATTAGACAAATAAATTCGTAATAAAAACTTAGGTTTTTATAAGTTCGCAGAGAATCGAATCTAACTTCAACTACAATAAAAAAAGGTTCAGAATTTGCTCATAAGACCACAAACTATTGATCTGATTCTAAAGAATATGATTAGCTTTAACAATTGGCCTACAAAAGCGCTGAAAGAGCTTGGAATTCTTAGAGCCAGTTTTTTCTGTCCGTCAACCAATGCTTAAACATTCTAACGCATAAATGCGTCAATTCTAACCAATGGTTAAAAATTTCGGTAAATTGCGTTTTTTCCTAGAATTATTAGCCTTACAAATAGTCAAATTAATTGGAGGGTTAACTATTTGACTATTTGTTCAATTAATAAATAAATGCGTTTTACTGAAAATGTAAACTATTGGTTAGCATATTTAACCATTGGTTGAGTTAACTACGGACAGCAAACTGGGACTTAGGGAACCGTATCTATTGATTCATGACCATTGCCTCGGATCAGCACGTTCATCACATTGGAAGGCCTCCCACGTGGTAAACCCTGGTGAAGGCCGCTAGAATCTGATAGAAGCGAGAAGCTTTGGACCGGTCGATGTTACGAGTATTGGAGAAGGCCTATGTCCTGCAGTCGAAGTCTGTCGGCTGAAATGACTCTTCACTTTGGGTCACGTATTGTGAGAGATGCCCAGAATCACCCACAACCTACAAATCACCATTATTTCTGCAGCCTTATTGCCTCAAAAATCAACCAATCACATGGCGAGATGAAAGACGCGATGTGGATTTCCGTCTATGTGGTTGGTCGATTGTTCATACTGTTTGCCCTTTGCCTTGCCGAGTTCGTTACGCAATAAGGCTGCGGGTCCCGACAACATCATATCTTGCAATTGCAAACCAACCCTTACTAACATAGACCAATTATTTTCAGGGGTTCCTACGGCGAAATAATAATACGGCTGCCACAAGCACAGAGGGTGCGTTACATCACAGTTGAACACATACACCCAGACACCGCCCGGAGTGCACCCAAGCATTTCCTAATATACGTTAGTAGTCAAACAGCTGAGATTACGGCTTTGAACTCTTAAGGCGCAGATACTCCTTAGTAGCTGATTTTAAAATGAGAATCACTTCTAAACGGCTAAAGTTGACAAAAAATAAAAGACCCGTTTTGACAGCTATAAAAATACTTAATAATAATTAAACTTGATGCTTGCGAATGATACCCGTTGTTATAGTGTATGGGTAACATAGTAATTAATCAGGATTATGAATTTGATTTTAAATTTATTAGGTAGAAAGTTATCGCGGCAAGTAAAATGAGAAACGTCAGCGGACTTCTTAGATTGTGACGACTCAGTCGTAATTATTTTGGAAAATATAAGATGCATTAGACCATTTTCTTAAAAATATGATCTAATAAAATTTTGAGATGTATTCGTAAAACATAGTGTAATTGATTTGTAAAGTTATGACTAACACCGACAAAAAAAACGACAATCGCACCAATACCGCCGGGCGTATTTTAATGAAATTTATACCAACTCAAAGACAATATAATTATCAACATTTTGATCTATAAGGCTTTTTTTAAAGTCATAGAATAATAAGCAACTTACAAAAAATACTGATTTTGGGTCGCACAGGTGTAACACGAGTGCGCGGTCTATTCCTTCAAGGTTTTTGGCGACAGTCTTCGTCTTAATGCTAAAACAAACGGGATCTAGGTACGTTACAGAACCGGAATATGATTACTATTCTAGATGGCGGTTCACTTATGTATTATTAGTGAATCGCAGTTTACCTCCAGGGAAGATCTGATTTTCGAGATGTTAATTTATTACCGTAAGTCCCAACTTGAACAAAAAGAAATAGGTTCCCTACTTGAAATCGAATCACGTGATATCGATAAATTATGAGCGCCAGTTCACTACCTCGATGCATCAAAATCTCTAATAACTAAAAGCTCGAATTATCGGCAGCGCGAAGGCCCATTATCTTGAAACATCATTTCTTCGACAGACAATCTAATAGATGTCTTTGGTACCTTTAATTTTATTATTTTTCGTTGATCGGCACCCACTTCGGAAAAGAAAGTTATTTTTCGTTTTGTAGTGTTTTTTTTGGAAGGCGGGTTTAATCTTTTTGTTAAAAAGGTTTTTATTTTTCTCTTTTTATTAGTTTTGGCACCTCAAATTTCCATGAACATAGATACATAAAACAAATACATACAATCAAACATAGAACCTCTTCCTTTTTGGAAAGTCGGTTAAAAAGTATAATGTAAATCGATTAGATTCGATTTCGGTCGGTCGAGAAATTATGTTTCAAGATAATAGGCCTCGCGGTGCCGATGATTGTAACTGTTGCGCTCATAATTTTTCGATTTCAAGTACTATCGAGTAAAAGTTTCCGAGCAAGTGTAATTCGATCTCACGACATTCAATTTAAAATAGGGACCCAAAAGAAATAGCGCTTAACTTGGTGCCTACACGTATTGGAAATTCAGTCATCTGCGTACGTTAGTGTTTTTTTTTACCTACCCGTCTAACTAAAACACTTACACTATGAAGCTCATATCAGGGGTTTTACCATGAGTTGTTATAGCAAGGTTATATCCGTCGTGCGTAAGGGAGAGATGTATATGTCTTGTATTGGACTACAGATTCGTGAAAGAGGGATATGCGGACGGTTTCGACTTCATACTACGGAACCCTAAAAACTGACAAACATAGAGTACATGAACCCTGAAAACATATCACTCCTTTTTTGGGTAGTCGTGTAAAAAAGGACTTTTAACGTGAGCACTGTTAGTTATTGTGAACAGATTTTTCAGTGCAAAACAGAGTTGAATTATTATTCTACATTGCAGTTCAATCAGCATTATGATAAGCGAGTATAACACGTCTGCTTTTCCATTCAGAGTTCAACGCCTTCAATTTTATGTAGGTAGGTACTACATGACACGGATAGGTACTTATTTGATGCAACTTTATCAATACGTATCACACAGAATCTGTTAAAATCCTTCCACACATAGAAGGAATATCCTGATTCCAATTTCTTAGGAAGCTCTTCAGTGGAATTGTTTTCCTCGAGCGCATAGACAATTCTACTTTAGAAACGGGGAAGCTATGTTATTCGTGTCATGTTGCTAGTGCCCGTCTTAGCCCGCGCTCGGATAAGCGAACTCATGCAAATTCAGTTTTGTTATTCAGCAATGCTTTTGCATTGACTAATACTGCGAAGTAAACTGACGCCAGTGATGTATTCTAGTTCAACTGTCCATATTTTGCATTCCTTGCTTTCTTTGGTTTCCTATCTACTTCACAAGTATTTTTTTTGCATCTATGCTTTATGTATATGTGGAGCGTAAGGTATGACCACAGTAAAAATATACAAACAGTATGGAAACTACCTACAAACGCTAGAAACGACACACTCACACAAACATACGCACCGACGAGACCGGTCAGTAGTGCGAGCCGCTTCGGGGTCTCGTCGATGCGCATGTTTGTGTGAGTGTGCCGTTTCGAGCGTTTGTAGGTAGTTTCCATACTGTTTGCATATTTATTCTGTGGTATGACCTCGGATATCTATGGTATGACCTTAGGACTGGCACACAAATCACATCGAAGTCGGCGTAAGCAAATTCGCATATTCACATTCGTGATTTTTATTGACAAACAAATATTAACATTCTGCTTCATAAAATCAAAAATAAATGAACGTACGTTTTGAAACTCGCCCGCCTCTCTCAGACTTTTCTTATTTTTTGCCCAACGCTCTACCCAGTTTAGTTGTGGTCGGGAGGTTAACCATAAGCTCTTAAAGCAAGGTTATTTCGAATAAGGGACAGATGTATACATGGTACGGGGGCAGTTGTAGGGCCTCCCTAATCGTCCGCGTAAGATAGCTCTGTTCTGGGTTGTCTGAGTGCTCATGTTCCCTTCGGGTCCTCTACACTTGCTGGACCGCGATTTGCCAGATGTGCGGATGTGACTTACATTATTTTTACTTTTTATTTTATACTAGCTGTTCCCCGCGGTTACGCTCCCGTGGACCACCCCACATGACCCGTTTTCGGGATAAAAAAATAGCCTATGTCACTCAGGAATAATTTAGCTTTCAATTGGTGAAAGAATTTTTATAATCCGTCCAGTAGTTTCAGAGCCTATTCGGTACAAACAAACAAATCTTATCTCTTTATAATATTGGTATAGATTTATAATCCATCCAGTAGTTTCGGAGCCTATTCGGTACAAACAAACAAACAAAAAAATCTTATCTCTTTATATTGGTATAGATTTGTAAGTGCGTCTTTTCTGGCGGCATAAATTTCTTTTTCTTTTCATCTACATAGATACTGCCAATGTAATCCATTTGTCAGCTGTTGTAAACAAATTAAAAAAAACACGGTTTAATAAAAAAAAACAAACTTGTAAGTAGAAAAATAATTTCTTTAAATTTTAATTAAGAATAGAGAAAATAAAAAAAATTGTAAAAAAGCGTGTGTGCATATTGTTAAGAGTTATTTTGCAAATATTCTTAAAAAGCACCCCACGCTTTTTTAAAATATTTTTTTTTTTAATCACACTTCTTAATTTAAATTAATTGAAAAAAAAAAAACTAGATATTACTTTGGTTTTCTATTAACACCTTATTTATTTCTTCTTTCTATTTTCAGGGTATCCTTGCAAATAACACTTGGATCAAAGTAGCAAATGCACGATACAGAGCTGAAGGTCCTCCGAAACAGTACTATCCATTAGGCTATAACTACATGGAATGGAAGAGCTTAGTGTTCAGAGTGCTGACCAATCAAGGGAACAATAGATATACTTGTGTTTATAGAGTCCATTTGTATGGTAAAGTTGAACATAGTTTAGTTCCTTTTAATAAATTGTAAATCATATATAGTTGTTTATACTGCAGTCTTTTCATAGTCCTCGCTAAACTTCTTGGCCGCCCTGAAGTTGGCTACAATGGCTGCGCAGTAGGAAATCTCATACAAAAAGAGCACCGTTTCGTGCCTCGCGCATCCGGTAAACCAACTTCAGGGCGGCCAAGAAGTTTGGCGAGGGCTATACTTGTAAATGCCTTAAGGCATTTATTTTATACTGTTACTATGGGCTCACAGGTGGCCATTGTAATCCTGAGGCCTCATTTATGCCTTACGGAGAAGCGGGCCGGCGCGCGTCGCGTGCTGCGTGGCGTCTCGCGTCGCTTCTACGTAAACGCTATCGCTTCTCCTTATACACTCACACAAGGCCATTATGTTTGAATTTAGTGTCCGCTCCGCGCCCCACGTCTCCGGAAGTCCGGAATCGAGGCCTAAGAACCAAATAGCCACCTGTTCACTTGCGCAATTCGGCATGGCGCAAGGTTCGACCGCTATCAAATCGACCAATCACACAGACGGAAATCCACCACGCGTCATTCATCTTGCATGTGATTGGTCAATTTGATAGAGGTCAAACCTTGCGCTTTTCCAAATTCAATTGCGCAATTCGGCTGCTGTGCTTGCCCATTATCTTATAAAGATGTAACCCCTCAGGCCGGTTACAGTGCTCTATCTGTTCGACCACCCGTCGGTGTGTAGCTACGTAAGTCACGCTTGTCATTTATATGAAAACTCATAAATCATTACAGTGCCTGACTGACCGTACGCACGCGTATATTGCTACACAGTTACGCACTGCTATGCTAGTGTTATATTATCTGTGGCGCACTGCGTACGATGACCGTCGGTTGGTACAAACTAACGGTCGGTTAATGCGTACGGTCAGGACGGAACGTACGCACTGACGGTCGGTCGAGCACTGTGGCACAAGAATATGTAGTCGTCAGTAAATGATCTACTATTTCATTAAGTTCTCTCAAATACTACAAAACAATAGTTACTGTAGTTTCATGTCGTCTACTTCAACCGTATTAGAACGAGCGGAAAGTTTTACTAGTGTATAAAAGGTCTACTACTAGTGTATATTCGATATCTAAGGAAGGTCTGCAAAGAGGTAGAAGCAGTAGCAAATAAAAGATGTGTTTGGTTTTAAGTTATATTAACCAAAGCAAACGCAACGTTTACGAAGCGCTCCAGTCTTGGGCAGATCCTCCCCAGGATGGGGTGGGTGCGGGCGCAACTGGCGCGGGTACGGCGGCAGCGGCGGCTGTGGTGCCCCACTCTTCTTGGACCTGAGAATCAGAACGTTCAGTGTTATAAATCTGCATAAAATACATCTAAGAGAAATATTATAATAGTTGCAAGACTGGACATCATTGATGAAGAACGAGTACAATGATACGATGGTCTCAAGAAGCGAGCGTGCGAAGTGACGTCACCGTCGTTTAGGCATGCATTGCTGCTTTGCCTTGAAGAAAAAATACAAGTTTCTACCATTTCTAATCAACTTTAAACAGGATTTGCTTATCAATGCTACGGTGGTCCATACATAAGGTATACTGGCTCTCAAGCTAGGAGGAAAAAAGAAGCTTGAGAAATGGTGACTTGAGTTAAATGGCTTATAAATGCATCTAGGTTCACAACTGATAATAATTATGAATGTTAGAAGATTTTTTTTATATTTGACGACAGAGCAAGCTTGTTTAGATGTAATCTAATGTCTGAACTACACAATAATATTTCCAAAAAGTTCTACATACCTGAGCAGCCCAGTCTTCTTGCGCGGGTGCGGCTCCGAAGGCGGCGGCCGGTGGTGGCGCGGCGTCCTCGGCCCAGGAGGTGACGGGCTCCACGGACTCGTTCCAGTCCTCGTGCACTGGGGCGGGCACCTCGGGCTTGGGTGGGGGTGCAGCCTACAAAACAGATAACATTTTGAGAAACTGCTCATGGAATAATTGGTCACGAAGATTACACAGACGTAATTATGGCACATCGAGTTTTAGAAGTTTGGGTTTGGACAGTATTGCAGTTGATCCTATATCAACTGCAATACTGTCCAAACCCAAACTATGAGTGTAAAATGTATGATAAGTAAATTGGTGAATAATTTAATATATGTTTTCAAGTGTTACAAAACACTCTAGGCTCATAGGTTGATAGTTATCAACGACTTCAGCTTGCATATAAAACATGCATTATTTTAGATAATGATAACTTCATAGCAACTAAGTTGGAATTTTTACCTTGCTTTTACATTGGTTATTGGTGCAATGAGGCACTCACTATACAGATTTTTCTTTCACTTAGAGGGGAATATTTGCATATTAAATTAATTAATTGTAATATTACTATGCATTGTTCTTTTTAGTTAGTGGCTTTTACTAGTACTTTGTACTGGACTGTTTGCACAGCAACTTGTCCACTCTGTTACCCACTTACATTTCGAAAAATCAGGCTATATACATACATAAACTCACGCCTTTTTCCCATGGGGGTAGGCAGAAACTACAGAATGCCACCTGCTACGATCCTTACATACTTCTTTTGCTTCACAATAAGAATAATAATAATTCAGGCTATATTTCGTATCTAAATCATAAAAGGGATACTACAAGCAAGTCTTTTTTATTTTGGTCTGGGCATTGATGAATATTAACTCAGGAATTTTGCATTGATGTATGTTATACTTACAACAACTTGCTCCTTAGCCTGTTGCTCCTCCTTCTCGCTCTCTTCAGGGTCGCGGTAGAAGAACAGGTCGACGACCACGTCCCAACGCTGGTCGCGGGCCAACACACCACGCAGTCTCAGGACCTCACGCGCCAACAGCCACCACATCAGACCAATCGAGTGAGAGGACTGGAGAGAAAGAAAATAAGGTAATTAGTACTTACATTTTGAGAAAACTTATGAATTCACAACATATTTATAACTTACTTTAAGTCTTAACTAGCTCTATTTATCAAGTACAGATGTAAATCTATACAGGAACATTTTTTTATTTTACATTTTATTCTTGCAATCTTGATTCAACAGATAACAGTAGCTTATTGAACAGCTTGTCTGCTGTACTGGCAGATCAACTAGTTTCATTCAGTTTATAATTAGTAATTGAATGGCTTGAATCCACACTTGGTAACTATAGCGAGTCTGGTACAATCATATGACCCAAAGAAAACTTTATATTTTGTCCTAGAATATTGAATTGATTGTTTAAATTTCATGTAGCTTACCTTGGTGTTGCATGGGATGGCGATGTCAACGAAACGCAGGGGTGAGTCAGTGTTGCACAGGGCAATGACTGGAATGTTGACGTAGGACGCCTCAGTAATGGGCTGGTGGTCCTGAGCGGGATCCAGCACGATCAGGAGACGGGGCTCACGGAAAGCAGCTTGGATCTGTTGAGAACAAAATGGTTATAAAAACTTTTCCCTTTTATTTTCAGCCTAGGTAAGTTTTACTTTGAATAATCAGAAAATCTTATAATCATTACTACATAAATGCAGTCAGTGGTTCCTTAGTTTGTTTGTCATCATTGAAAAGGCTATCTACAACAACTACTTTCTATAGCTGGTTCATTTGTTTGCAACAGCCAATACTAAAGGATCAAAAATGTAACAATGGATAGAATATACTTTTGAGAAAGAGATGAACTGATAAACACATTACTTTCTCGGACTTATTTATTCTTTTTACAATAATTGATTTGATAGTTACCTGGTTAGTGAAGGCACCAGGAGTGAAACGACCGGCAATGGGTGTAGCTCCGGTGTGTGCAGCGAACTTGAGCACAGCACGCTGTCCGAAGGGACGGGATGAGATGACGAACACGTCAGCGGGGTTCTCGATGGCGACCACGGCGCGGGCAGCGAGCACCAGCTTCTCCCAAGTACGGCGCAGGTTGATCACGTGTGTGCCATCAGCGCGGCGCTTGTACACGTACGTTTCCATCTGTAAAATATCAACTTTCGTCACTACATGTTGGAAAATTAAGATAGATGTTAGTTTACAGGGTGATAACTCAGTTGGGAGAATGGATCTTCAATGTTTTCAGACAAATATATGGAACGGATTCTTATATCATCATGTTTATAGCATATTATTTATCACTTTTGAGGTTATGTTTCGGTACCCACCTGGAAGTTGACATTTTCCGACCCAAGATGGGTCGTTGCCGCCAGCATTTTGGTGACATCCTCCTCGTTGAGGGCGAGTATGTCTAATCCTCCCGACATCGTTGCGTTTAAGTGAGTTACGGCTAAACCTAGAACAACAAATGTGACACCGCTTTATTAAAATATCTAAAATTATGTTTACACCAGTTACTTCAGAAATACTTTACATTTTAGGTAATACAACTGTTCTCGTTTAAGATATAATCACTTTCCGAAATATTTCTAGAACGATTAAATTATAATTTAGGGATTTATTTGAAAAATACTTACGCGTATAATGCCACTGGGAGGCGAATTGGACATGAAAGAACTGTCAAAACGATAATGTCAGAGTTAGCAACTTATTTTGACAGGTTAGTGTACTTGCTGATAACTTCATGTCATATTGTGATAGGCTATCGCATTCCAAAGACGCATTTTCTCGAAGGCTAGAAAGAAACAAAAACATTTTGGGAGTCTTCTACTAAAACCGATAACTTCCGAAAAGCGTAATTTCGGTGTTTATGGCTGCGTTCCGAAATAAAAGCAGTTGAGCAAAAAAAAAGTAGGTAGCCGAAGAGTTCAAAGATCTACCCATTTCCTGAGACCGCGAGGGTTCTTTTAGCTTTAATGAAGCAGGTATTAATTAGTAATCGCAACGCACAACATGTTCCCAAGGCAGAACAAGAATGTTTCTTAGAGTCTAGCTAAACATACAACAAACAAACAACACGCCCGTACTATTATATTATTATCACGATAGAAATTAATCACGTCGACACAATTTCTTCTTGCACTATCTGATTACTTACCTATAAACCTATAGAACTAATTGTATATCTTTTTCCGTTGTCTTTCCCTTGTATTTCCTTACTGTATGTAGGTACTCGTTTATTGTATTTTCTTATTTCTCTTATTATGTGTATGAGGAAAAGAATTATGTAAGGATCGTGCAGGTGGCGTTCTGTAGTTTCTGCTTACCACCATGGGAAAAGGCGTGAGTAATTGTATGTATGTATGTCTACGATTCTTCACTTCACTTCTTATTTGAATGGCACCAGATGTGTATAATTTACACAATTCCGCCAATAATCTTTCTTGCAATTTTCTGTCAATCTGTATGTCATGGGCGGTTTTTAGCCGCGATGGGCACTGGTGACCTAAAACCTGAAATACAGACCAGGTTCATATTGAAATCTATCTCATGCACCAGTCTCTCACAAAGTTAAACCTTAATTTAAACTGAATGGCATAACATGTAAGAAACTTTGTAAAGAGAAAATAATCGTTTTTCGGCACGTAACTTGGCAAGAGTCGTTACATGCGCAGAAATCGTTTTTTAGGTCTCCTTGGTAGTGAAGCGGGACGCGGGGTACAAGGTAGCGCCGATCCGAGCGCGCGATTGGTGCGTCAGTCGACCCTTGCCTCCCGCACCCCGTCCTCTTTCCGTTCGCTCCCGATTACACTCGCGTGCACGAAAGTTGTACACTTTGTTTTTGTTAAGATTTTGTTAAGTTAGTTTTTGTTACGAGTAAATGTTATTGTTTTGAATTTAGTTTTTATTACGAGTGTTACTGTTTCATTTTGATAACAATGCCATAATTTTTACTATATTTTTCAAATATTTTTTTTAACTTGTAACTGTATATATTTTATTTATAACACATAATAAACTTCACGAACTCCTCTCATTTATTTAACTTTCTTCTAAACATACATGTTTAAAAATAAATGATGTTAATAACCATTGAAAAATGACAAGAAATAAAAGTGACCACTTTTTTGTGGCATTAAGTGTACGATGCGCGAACTTACCCCCACTACGCAAAAACCTTGCCAAGTTACGTTACGTGCCGATGACTTATACAGACAGGGCTCCTATAGGTTATGTTTGATAAGTAAATTATTACTGATTTATTTGCCCTTTCAGACAGTGCCGTCCCAGTCCCATATAAAAACCACTAAGTCAGCAATAATCCCCCTTTCAGATTTGTTTATTAAATTATAGTGCATCAAACTTCAGGTCGCTCATGGTGAATAAATTTGAACTAACAAATCACTGTAAATGATTTACTCTTTAATCAACAGAAAAGATCTGTCATTTATTGTTGACGCCGCCTTCGCCTGTCCAGATAAACCCCTTCTATGGCTCAGTCAAGTTAATCGGCTGGTTTGTCGGGGCACCAACCGAAAAACGTCATGAAGAAGCGGCGGTTGGCCAACCATAGTGGTCGCAAGCGCATAGAATACCTTCCAACCAAGGTTCTTGGAAGGTCAAGTCATTTTGGTTGGCCAACCACCGTTTACACGATACTTTTTGGTTGGTGTCCCGACTAAGGGTAGGGTCTCGCTTTCTCTATGCAGTTTAGTCGATGACAAACTGTTTCTTGCGCAATGGTTGGCAGAGCCAACTTCGGAGACACAAAGATCTGCTGTGACTATATATTATATTATTGCCAATGATATTCAAATAAACAGTTAAGTTAAACACTCACAAAACAATTGAAAAAGTGTTCCACGCAGCAGCAGCAGCACACATACACACTTTTCATTCATCTGACATTTCACTTTAAGTCGAAAGGGATGGCTTGATAAAACCAACAAGAAAAAAGAGACAGCTAGTGTTTGTCACTTGCGTGTGAATGTAAACAAACATTATTCTGACCACCCATAGACCTAATAAATAATATGGACTCGAAATACCTACAAAATAAACGTGCCTACCTAAACCTTAAAATGGCACTTAAAATGGCTGCCGATGCCTATGGTTGTGTCAATCACGAAACACACAGACATTAATAATACAAAAAGTAAACAACCATTTGACAGCAGGACTACCACGAACACAACCACAAATTTCGTCAACTAATATGGCGAATATGGCACGTACCTACAACTGTCACTACGTCGTAACAAAATGTTGCCTTAATGAGCAACAATTGAAATATTGTTGTCTTTTTTGTCAAATACGATTACTACATTAGAAAAAAATAGACAAAACGATGTTTCACATTCTGTATCGTATTTCATTCATATTTGTATAAGCTAATGGATGTATAGAACATTGGGACGCCTTCATGTTTTTCCTAGCTCAATGTGACCACCAATGTTGTTATCTATTTCTAACCTCCAATATCAGAATATTACGAAAAAAAAATAGTAAATTGAGGCGTATTGCATACTTACATATGGTATGAGATCCCTTCTGTTTTATTTACTTTTGGTATCATAATTGGTACAATTTCTAAATACACACGATGCATGATTTTTATTTTGTTTTTTTTTCAACAAAGCCTATCGCTCTTCGCCATGCGTGACATAAACTAAAGATTAAAGGTCACAATTGTGACCTATTCGAGTCTTCAAAGTGCGCGCACTCATAACATATCTGTTTATTTGAATATCATTGGTTTATTTGAATACCATTGATTATTGCAGATTGCTGGTGGCTGTACTTTTTTGTTGCGTTCATTTAAAGTTTTCTGATCAAAATGATCTTGGAGCATGGTAACTCTGCATAGATTCATGTTATTTTAGTACATGGCAACATATCTTTATACTTTTGTGACTGGTGATGTGACTGATGTGTGGCCTGTGAACGGAGATTATTTTTCCGTATCGGCATTATATCGTACTAATTTTAGATTGTTCTGTAAGACAATACATGCATTATGATTACTTTACTCCCCTGGCCTTAAACGTTGTAAAAAGTTTGTATACTTAGTGAGTTATTTTGGTAATCGGTGACATTTTAGTGAAGTGCCTAATTTGATCATGGAGGCTATAGCAAAACACGATTTCACTGCAACTGCGGATGATGAGCTCAGTTTTAGGAAGAATCAAGTCCTCAAGGTACGTTTGCATTCACCGAAATGATGTGCAGTGAATTTTATTTTGTAAAATGACAGGTCCTTTCTAGAATTTTTGATATTACAGATACTAAACATGGAGGACGATATGAACTGGTACAGGGCTGAATTAGACGGCAAAGAAGGACTTATTCCTAGTAATTATATTCAAATGAAAAGTCACAGGTAAATACTTACATTCAGACAAGAATGTTTCTTATTCTAATAATAGTCTTACATAAATCGTACCTATTAATTTTGTTTGTAAAAACAAGACTAGATAGCTATTTATGTTTAGAATAACAAAAACCCGTTGTGTATCACATAAATCTTTATTATTTTACGACAAACTACATTCTTGCATACAGTACATTGTGTGCATTACATGTTTAGACTGAACTTCTTATTAAATTCACAAGAACGAAACTTATTGGGCTTTTTTAATCGCCAAGAAGTTTATAAGAGGTTATAATCGTAACTCGATTCATTAAATTTATCCAACAGTGTAAAGATCTCCTTATAATTGAACTATATGGGTCACCTATAACTTCTAAATAAAACATACAAAAAGAAACTTGTTATAATAATAAAATACACATCCCACTAATCATTCTAAAAAGATGCCCATGTAGGTGTTTATATTTTAGTATAGCTGCTATTCAATTGTTGAAAATATCTTGTCTGGAAACTAATCTACCTCTTTTGAAAATAGAACAGATTTTAAATTAAAACCTCATTTTTAGCTGGTATTATGGAAGGATCACAAGAGCAGATGCGGAGAAACTTCTAGCAAATAAACCAGAGGGTGGTTTCTTGATAAGAATCAGTGAATCAAGCCCTGGTGATTTTTCCTTATCTGTCAAGTGAGTAGTTTCCTTATATGAATGCATGTTTATCTAATGTTATTAGAGTTCTAAGAATATTCTTTCCAACTGGATTATAATAAGTTTTAAAGTGAGTCACTCTCTGTATGATAATGTGAATTGAGTTGTCACTATTGAATAATTGGACTGAGATGAATTATTTGACTTGATTTTTTTATATTCATTTGTTTGTCTGTGTTAGCCTATGCCTAGAAACACAATTACTGGTAGACTTATGAGTATCCTATTATGTTTTTCCAAAACAAATGGTATCTATACTATATATTCATTGTACATTGCATATTGATATAACTATGTGTGAACTCAGTGAATATAATGTACATCAGATTCAGTCAGATAGACAGAAACATCCATCTTCTAAGATTCTTAGAAGAAAAAGTCCAGTTGCAGTAGCTGAAATCAGCTTGTAATGAACTAAATACAATGAATAAAATTGCATTAACAATCGCAACTGTAGGCAAATAGATTGACAATTGCAGTGTTTTGTTTTGTGTTATCAATTAATTTCTGTATTTATTTACTGAATTCCAATCAGCTTCATAGTTGTAAAATTGTTGATAGTTTCAGACTGTGTTGTGTGCGATACACTACTTTTCATAGTAGTTATAGTATAGTGGACACTAATGGACAACAGCATAATTATGCTAAGGTAGTAGTTGCAAGTGGGTTTTCCCAATCAACATTGTTGTTTTTTGTATAAACAATCTCTAAAGTACATCTTTAAATGTTTATTTAGCAATCTAATCCTCTTGGTCTGTACCAAAGTCCATTCATCTCATTTTGTAATGTTGCTTGCCTATTATGATAGTAAAATAAGTGAGTTACCAGACCTAATTCAATTGTCAATGAAAAATAAACAAAACAAATTAGGTCATAACAATGTGTCATCGCTGTGAAATCAACTGGACAGGAGTAGAAATTAATACGAATATTAAGGAACTAATCATCTTGATTTTTGATCACTTCATATTTGGAATTATGGTTGCTGAGTTAAGAGTTGAACATGAATATTTGTCAGAGTATTTGTCTGAAAACCTGTCACAAATAAGACATTCAAGTAGGATTGAATGCATTCTTATTTCCAAATGCCCAGTTTAGAAACATTCATGATTGATTTCCATCATTATTTCTCTTCTGTCTTTAGCATAAGCCGTCAACCATAAGTATATTCAGCCTATACTGTTTCTACTTTATACCAAAGCTACACAGACATCATCGTCTTGCCCTAGTTGCCTGCTATGTTACAGGTGGTTGGTCCAACTGGTTTTCTTCTTCCATACCATCCTGTCAACTGTCAAAATATGACTGACTCCCTTATTATTTCGTATCACTCCTCACACATTCCATCCACTTTTCTTTGGCCTTCTACTCCCTCTCCATCCGTGCACATATCAAAGCTAACAAGTGAAAGAAAAAAAAATTGTTGTGAACAGGATTACAAGTGACTAGCTTATTCCCGTGGCTTCACTTCCCATGACCTCTTCTACAGGAACCATGTTATTTTTGTGACACAAAAAGTTCTCAGCTATAGTGCTGTTCTCATCAGTGAATTTATTTTTGTTACCAGATCAGTATTTCCAGAGACACAAGTATTCACATCAGTATTTCTAAGCAATTTTACCACTTTATAATGTTAGTTTATTAGATTCAAATTTAATTGCGGCTCGGAACACTCCGTGCCTCGCTGCACAGTAGCAAATTCCTGTGACAGGGAAGATAACGGGGTGAAAACGGCAAAAAGCGAGCTTCATAGACGTCATTAATTTTTAATCTACCTATACATACTCAAGCGGATAAATACTTTTATTAGGTAATTGTAGTTTTTAGTAAACTACCACTAAATGACGCATTTACTGTTATTTTATTCTTGCCTATATTTAAAATACCCAGGAATAACAATAGATGTTCTACCTACCTACCACCTACTTATCTACCCTACCTACCTACCCACCAACCTAGTCACCTGCCCTACCGATCAACCTACCTACCTAACCATCTTCCTTACCTACCTACCCATCTACCTACCTACCTACCAATTTGTTAAACTATTTATTTGAATAAGAATTTAATACTTTAATACCGAATGTAACCAACTTTTGTTTCTATCGGCGATCTAATTAAATTGTATAACACAAAAGCTGCTATTGTGACTTAAATATGATAGACATATTCTCTCACAGCCCTTTTTGTAGGTAATAATGAGTACTTTAATCATGTAGTACATAAGTGTTTAATTATACCAAACAAACATTATAATGAAAAGGATGAAAAGTAGCCTGTGTTAATCCAGGTTATGAACTAACTGTGTGCACACTTTCATCCAAATTCGTTCAGCAGTTTTTCCGTAATGGAAATACAAACTTTCACATTCATAATATTAGTGGGATAAGAAATAAGTCCCTCGATAATATTTATGGGGAAACCCCTATGTTAAAAAGGTCATAACAAAACAAGGTTCTCTCATTTGTGATATCAACACTTCCAAAGTAATGGTGATGTTGTTTCTATATTTTTTCCCATTAGTGTAAATATACATTACAGCAGTGGCTCCCAACCTTTTTTTTGACAAGGGACCACTTTCATTTTCTTTGTTGTTAGCAGGGACCAGAAGTCTAGAAGAAAATATAACTAACTGTTTTTAAACGGTTTTATTTAGCTTGCCCTGTTTTTGGTTTTTTTGGATCAAATTTATTAAAAGTATTTTTTAGTGTAAAAACGGGACCCTATTACTAAGACTCCACTGTCCGTCTGTCTGTCTGTCACCAGGCTGTATCTCATGAACCGTGATAGCTAGACCATTGAAATTTTCACAGATGATGTATTTTTGTTGCCGCTATAACAACAAATACTAAAAACAGAATAAAATAAAAGTACAACAAACGTGATATTTTTGCCGTTTTTTGCAATAATTGTACGGAATCCATCCTACGTGCGCGAGTCCGACTCGCACTTGGCCGATTTTTTTTTAATAATCTTAATAACATAAATTCAAAACTTACCATGCTTACCTATTTAAAATAATCTGAAATAACGAGCATAGCCCTAAAACACTAAGTTACTGATAGAAAATTAACATGACTTTGGATCAATATAATTTTTCAATTACAAAGCTATATATATATATATTTCAATATTAAACCTTTCACGGACAATATTTTAACACTTACGGACTGCCAGTGTTCCGCGGACCACAGGTTGGGAACCAATGCATGACGTGACGTATAATATACCGTATATGTCTCGCTAAGTGATATTATGTTGTTTATGTTTTCGATGACGTCACCTAGGAAGAAGAAAGTTCAAGGAATCCTAAATAGCACAGTCACTCTCGAGGTCAAATCCCGCATCGGGAAAAATACTTGCGGGTTTTATGTGTTTGATTTATGATAGCGCGATCCACATAACACTTATCGCGTTACTACTCCATATAACAATCCTAGTTTACTAAATCTCTCTTATATATCTATCTATAACAATATTATACAGCTGAAGAGTTTTTTTATTTGAACGCGCTATCTGTGATTATCTATCGGATTTCAAAAAATCTATCTTCATAATGCCGAGCAAAGAGAAAAACCGGCCAGGTGCCAGTCGGACTCCCGCACGAAGGATTCCGTCCGGACCATTATCGCAAAAACGGCAAAAAAACACGTTTAGAATAGAATAGAATGTATACTTTATAGTACACCAAAAAATTAAATTTCGTTCGTTTGTTGTATGGGGGCCCCACTTAAATATTTATTTTATTCTATTTTTATTTCAACTGTCTAGCTATCACGGTTCATGAGATACAGCCTGGTGACAGACAGACAGACGGACCGCCTTTTTGGTAATAGGTTCCCGTTTTTACCCTTTGGGTACGGAACCCTAAAAAGTATAAACAATATTATAAAGCTAAGCGAAATCGTAGTAATACCAACGATTAGAGAAGTGGTAATAGCACAAGCGAGTAAAACCGCTGGGCATAAGTAGTAAAATTATAATATGTATAATAATATACCAATATATATAATATTTAAAGGTGAAAGTTTGTGTGTGTGTTTGTATGTTTGTTACTTCTTCACGCTCAAACGGCTTGACGGATCTGGATGGTATTCGGCACAGAGATAGATTATAGTCAGGAATAGCACCTAGGATACTATTTTCCCTATTATCCCGAAATATGTTTCCTCGGGATAATTTTCGAATATCACTCAAGCGAAGCCGCTGGCAAAAGCTAGTAAAATCACATCACACTGATATCATAAAGGCGAAAGTTTGTGAGTGTGTGTGTGTTTGTATGTTTGCTACTTCTTCACGCTCAAACGGCTGGACGGAATTGCATGAAATTTGGCACTATAGTCTGGAATAGCATATAGGATACTTTTTGTCCCTTGGGATAATTTTCGATATTCAAGCGGGCGAAGCCGCTGGGAAAAAGCTAGTCATACAATAATTGCAAATCAATCTCATATTTAACCAGAACAAATTATTGCTTAACAGAATGATTAGGAACGGGAATAACACGGTAGTTAAATGCTCTGATAAGGCATCCGGTTTGAGTTACAATAATTGTAATTATGGTTATAATCCTTACATTGGCGCGACCAAATATTAGCTTCAAATTATCTTATTTATCCACGTTTTTATCCAAAGGTTTGACCAGCGGGGCGAGCACGGCCTACTGAGACAGGCTTGAGTCACACATTTTTATCACAGAGGCCGTGCTCGCCCGACAGAGAAGCACCTAATTGCACACACACACATTTCGCCAGTTATATTTAAATCTCATGTAATTGAAGGTGAACATATTGCCATCAATCTTACCTTACCCTACATTATCTAATTTGGGTAACATTATAATAGGGTAGTTGATAAAAAATATCTATTTAGATTTTAGTCCGTCAGTTAGACCTAAAAATATTGGACACGTATTTATTCTTTGCCACGTAAACAAAAAATTATGATGACACTGCGTCGAAATATCGTGTGACGTCATGGTGTGCTACACTATACTGACAAAGTGACGTCACAAACCCCCTCCACTCCACCGCTCTTGAACTTTGATGCGCTATCTTTGACAATTTTTAGGGTTCCGTACCCAAAGGGTAAAAATGGGACCCTATTACTAAGACTCCGCGGTCCCTCTGTCTGTCTGTCTGTCACCAGGCTGTATCTCATGAACTGTGATAGCTAGAGAGTTGAAATTTTCACAGATGATGTATTTCTATTGCCGCTATAACAACAAATACTAAAAACAGAATAAAATTAATATTTATGTGGGGCTCCCATACAACAAACGTGATTTTCTTGCTGTTTTTTGCGATAATGGTACGGAACCCTTCGTGCGCGAGTCCGACTCGCACTTGGCCGGTTTTTATTTATTTGATAAAACAAAAAATATATTTGATAATTGAAAAATACATGTAAACCATCCTCTTGAATCACACTATCTATTAAAAAAACCGTATCAAAATCCGTTGCGTATTTTTAAAGATCTAAGCATACATAGGGACAGACAGCGGGAAGCGACTTTGTTTTATTCTATGTAAGGATATATATAATCTGAATCTCGGAAACGTCTCCAACGATGTTCATGAAATTTAGCATGCAGGGGGTGATAAATCGATCTAGCTAGGTTTTATTTTTAGAAAACGCCGTTTTCTCCATTTTCACCCGAGCAGGCTCGGTCGCCCAGGTACTTACTTCTAATTACTTATTAAAAAATGCTTTAATAGTACCTCCTACAGTTATTGATAGTTTCCGCGTTCGTGCTTTACAAGTTTCCTTATAAGCTTCTGGTCAAGTAATCAATAGGTCAGCAACAAAATGGTTCATGTGATGTGACGCACAACAAACAATTTCATTACAGTTTAAATTGGTAGTTAATAAAAAAATAAGGTTTGCGCCTTTGCCGCTCGGGAGTGTACATGACTCACTGGTATCTCGAGGCGTTTTATTTTGTCTTGAATCTGTCTTGGCTTGCTGTATTAGTCATATTTATCTCTATGTGTATGCTGCTAACATTGCGTCGACAGGTAATTTGATTATTAGTTTTGCCTATTTTCGTGGTTAACATATTTTAGAATGTTTCTCGGAACTCATGATTCTCATGAATGATTTATGTTGTCGATATTTCTGTACCGAGAATTTGTATCTGGGTATTGGGGACGCAAAATAAGAATATTAACATGTTTGTAATTTCCTCTTTGTACAGGTACGAGTACATACCCTTGACCTGTGCTTTCAACCGATCATTTACCCCATCTGCAAATCGCTACGCAGAGAAAACCTAGAAAATTAATTCCGCTGTTAATCTAACGGGAAAATACCAATAACTAATTATGTATGTAAAATTAAATAAATTTCAAAAGACAGGTCATAATGTTCGTAAAGTTTTCTCTATTTGAAACCTGTTTCCTGTCAAATAGTATGAATCAGCGGTACTGCGATTGCGCTGAAACCAGTTTTGGGCTATAGATTTTAAGCACGGGCCTCATTTGTGTTGAAACATACCGTTTGGTAAAATCAGTTTTCGTAGTCATGAATACCTAGAACGATCTAAATTCCTGAGCTAAGAAGAAGGTGGAAATAGCCTACTTATCAGTGACGTCAAGCCGTAAACAATTTTATTGGTACCACGAACTGGTTGCATCGCATGAGTGTAGGAACTAACACTAGTTAATGAGAATGTAAACCAGGGAAAAACTAAATAACTCTTCCATACGTATACGTAGGGCATTATATAAATAAACAAAATATTTTTCCTTTTAAACATTTGCGATAATTTTTTCAACGCGGCTAATGTTTGTATTAATGAAATGAGGGGAATAACCCCTTTGCGGAACGAACGACCTACGGGCAATACCCCCTTTTTGGGATACCCTAGTGACTAGGTACCTAAGCTAAAGTGCCAACTTGCCGAGAATTTCTCCACATTCCGATAAATGTAACAGCTGCTCCGTTTATTCTAATGATAGCCTTTGGTATTTACGCAAACATCAGGAAAGCAGAAAACTTGAATGACCCGCAAAACAATCCCCACACAACCGGTTTCAGAACGAACCATATATTTTATTTAATACGACGTTATTCTCGGGTTAACGCCTGACATTCGATATGTCGACCTTACCGTTCCCATTTACGATTTCGGTTACATCTTTATTACGTCAGCAAGTTCAATTAGTTCCACAAATATTTGTCGGAGTTTGAGGATCGACACGTTTTCTATTCATCAAGACATAAATATTTACAGCCACGCCCATGAATCTTGCTAGGTGAAGTACAAAATTTAAAGTATAATACGCACTAACAGTTTTGGGAACACTTTCATTGTATATATAGATATACATAGCTTTGAGTGGAATTCCCTGCCAGACTGTTTTTTTTTTATAGCTACAAGCTGGGTGTATTTTTAGCCAAAAAGGACAGGATAGGTTACTTCCAGACATGCGTGCACAATCGTCGATCGCAACTCAAAAATCAAAATTAAACTTTTTATTTCACATAGGCCTACATGGGCACTTATAAAACGTCGACAAAAGGTGCACGGTTCGGGTTGGTCTTCTCCAAACTAATGGCTTTTAAAAAATGGGTTGGGTTAACAATATATCCATGTTACAGCATTAGTACTTAGATATGGGGGGACAACGTAGGCCCGACAATAAGTCGTAAGAAACTAAAAAAATAGATTATATATTATATAAAAAAAATGTGGTTAAACGAGCCTATCAATAATAAAATAATGAAAGTTACTATATACCTTCCAAAACTCTTATCGACCAGTAAAAATATGCAGGAGTCAAGATTTGGCAAAATTGTATTCAATCTGTATCAGACAGGTCAACTTATCGCGACGAGTATTTTTGCCCTTGCACAAAGTCACTATTTTCCCATCTACAATTATCATGAGGGTCTGATCGCCATAAGTTTGGGTTTTGTAGCTCGCTTAAATACCAATACATCAATACGGTATCATGACTCCGATGTTCCTGAAAAGCTGCTCCACTGCATAAGTTAGGTGCTATACGGGGTCCAACAGCTGATATAAGTCAGCAGTTGACCCCAGCTGACCAACAGCTGCTGAATGCAGGCCCCCCAATAAATGACAAACAAACATCGCATTTGATAAGTCAGTCTGCCACGGACAAATGTTGCTAACAGAAAAAGGTCATATTGAGATGCTGTCCTATCTCTTTACATAATAAATTCTTTACGACACCCGCGATAACATTGTCTAAGAATATCCTAATCTTCTTTTATCTACTCTCATATCGTAATATTCGAATTATAAAATTCAAAACGAGTTTATATTGGCATACTTTATAAACACAATACCGAAATTTAAAAATAGAATCTTATTATAACACTATTTCTCTAACAAAATAATGCTATAAAACAATTTTTTTTCTATTACGATACAGGACAAATCCAAGAAGTTAATCACTAAGGAGTTTACATCAATATTTTTTTTGTAATGCCATTTTATAGTACCTATTATAAAAAGATTTGATTCCAATTTTAAATTGTCTATGACAATGCCCGCTTTAGACATAGCACGCACTGTGATTTTTATTCGCGCGAATTTTGTTTCCTTCTACCTGTTCATAGAGCTCAAAATATACGGGCGAATAAAATTCGCGCCGTGGTGCGGTGGATTCTGTGGCAAAACACGTATTTCTTGCGGAATTATTTCCGCACGATTTCGTTACCGATGCGAACAACTTCATACAATTACATAGGTCGCAAAATGGGCGGAAAAAAATCGCGCGAATAAAGATCGCAGTGCGTGCTAAGCCTTAGCGCATGCGCGGTTAATGCGGTGATGTGCTGGGTTTTGGCGCCAGTCATACGTTTTGCAAGTTTTGCTGTACTGAATTTCATGAGTTATTTAAATTATTGTGTGTGAAATGTCTGATATCAGTGAATGTGAAGAAAATTTGACTCCGCCCGATATTTTAGATGCGGCGAAGGAAATTACTCTTAATTTATTACCAGCAAAGTCGAGAAAAGTATATGACAAATGCTATCACGATTTTATGGCATGGAAAATGCAAAAAGAGGTATTTAGTAGGTTCAATCCCAATTTATGAGTGTAGATAAAGTAGTGTATGAAACTGCACATAACTAGGTATTAAAACATTCGTGTGAAAGCTATTAAAAACCTCGCCTACGGCTCGGTTTTTAAACACACACTCATGTTTTAATACCCCTCATTATGCAACAGTTTCATAAACTACTATTAAGGCGATATATACGCCCCAATGTAACGCAGTACTGGCCATGCGCCCGCTTGATGCCAAAATATCAAAATTGAACCTCCTTTTGAACAGTTTTGTTTGCAAAATATTATTTGATTTACATATGCTACGTTAGGTATGAAGAAATTCCAGCCATCAATTTTTCTGTATAAAAATATTTTTAAACATCCAAGTCGTTTTGGAGGAGTTGCCAAAATATGCGAAAAAATATCGTGTTGTTAATTATTTTTTTAAAGCAAAACTATTAATTACACGAAAAAACCTTGTGTTCAAAATTATGTACATGAATCAATAATATATAAATATTTTTTCTTCCAAGTACCTATGCTTTAATTTCATCACAATCACACTAAAAACTCAGTACAAAGCGAGTCTTTAATGCTCTAGAGCAATAAAAATGTATGAAATTTCATTATTGCACAGTTTATTTTTTTATCGCACCAAAAGGCGCCAATCTCAATGGATTAGCTCTATTCAGCCAGCCGATATCAATACTTTTTTTTTTAACGTACGTATTATTCGTTTCTATCCTACTTGTTCCAAATTTAAAAAAATGATTGCTGCTAACTCTGATTTAAAAATGAAAGAAATTTAAAAAAGTGATTTGGCGGGAACTTTGTTAATTTTGCTTGACAATATTTTTGGAAACGATAAAGTGTGATACTATCTGATTTTGAGTGCTTCGGTTTCGAATTAAAATGGAATCATCTAGCGACACATTAACTCCGGAAAACATTCTAAATGAAGCCGACAGTGTTATAGAAAATCTTTTAATTTCAATAATTAAACTTCTATTTTAACTGTTTGATATGAGTTTCTTTTATCAACTATTCCTATAGGTAATAGTTGAAAGAAAAGCAGATTATGCACCTCGCCTTAAGTAATTTATATTGCCCTCGTGCCTGTTAGATTAGAGCCCTCGCTAACGCTCGGGCTCTAAATCAGGCACTCGGTGCAATAATAAATTACTTTGTGCTCGATGCAATAATCTACTATTTTCAAACCTTTTAACCTAGCTGTTACTGAGGAATATGCTTTAGAAAGTTACCGTTTTACGGCACTAAAGCGTATGTAGGCCCTTAAGTTTTACTTTATTTTTATTCTTTACCTTATTTCCATGAATGTAATTCTCCAGATGTCCGGATGGTGTGCAGCATTTCAAAGTGCTTCGGGATGCGTCGAGCAAATTCTTCTTGTGGGTGGTGAAGTTCAATTCTCTGAACGAGCTCGTTGATTATCATCGTACTGCTTCAGTTAGCCGCCTGCAAGATGTCAAGCTCAGGGATGTGGTGCCTGAAGAGGTGAGTCCAATTACTGTGTTTTTTTTAAGCAGCTACGGTACCCGTGAGCCTGTGTGAGTGAGCGAATAATGCTATTGAGTTTGCCAGTATATGTATGTATATAGATGTTTGATCAAAGCTCAAAAACTACTGATTTGACGCAGATTTTGTCAAATAAGATATCGTAATCTTCGATTCCTGTTCATAGCGAAGTTTTTTACGAGAGTCGATTTTGTATTTTAGACGTTGTTGCCGTAGAAACGTAAAACAGGCAGGTTTTTTCCATGTACTCGTACTTGCAATTGATTTAAGTACAAATGGTTAATTGGATATTGATATACTTGAAGGGCGTTCTCGGGAATAAATCCCCTACCGGCCTCCCCCGCACATTTATTACAGAAATGGTGTTTTATGATGCTTGTATTGTATCCAACGGGACTCCGCGACTGTTGTTACTAGGTCCTCTGTTAAGACATATAGCCAAATATGGGTATGTTTGCGACGCTATGTCACTTAAATATTTGCCTTTATTCAGAATCCGGGCTGTGTCAATAATAGTTAGTACCAAAGCTTATACTTGAAAATTCGTTTTTCCAATATTACTCGCGGTTAACATTATTATCTTGTAAACATACGCTCCTGTGTTTCGGATTTCCCTTTAGTCGACAATTCATAATTGTTTGGTATTATCCCACATGCACTAACGGTCGGCTTTCGACATACTTTATACGCTTCCTTACCCCTGACTTCCTGAACTCCATGCACTGTTATATAAAGTATTTCTTTGTCCTCGCGAATGGAGCCAAGGGCACAAGCTAGTTTTATAAAAGAAAATGTTTGAATGTCAGTTTATACCAACACTTTTCAATGCTCTATAGCGTTGTAAAGTTTTTTTCTATTCACCACACACTTCCAGAGTAATTCCAGTATTTATGAATGCGGTAAAAGAGAGATTTAATGCGACCTAACACAGCTGGCTTAAATCTCGGCGTTCTTGTATATTTTAGACTGGAATCTCGCCGTTCAATCCCTAGACTATTGCACAAGGCAACTTGTGTAATAGCTTGGGAAAAGATATTATCGGATATTAGCACCCATTCTTTACCAGTGGCGGCTAGGCGACTTGAAATGAACGAGTTTATGCACTTCGGACAATTTTTAGTACGATACTAAAAAACACGTTGGCCATACCCCGTTATAATTAATAGACTAAGCTATGAATAGTAATTTTCTTATAATATCTAATACCAATGCATAGCGGTTTTTTTTATGTAAACGACGTATATTTTTAAAGTCGTCAAACGTTTTTTGACGAGTAACATTATTAGCTACAGATATTTTACGGTATATCACGCGAAGACATTTGCTAAAGAGGTAAAAAGTAAAAGGATAAAATGTCTATGGTCACTTGATGATGTTCATGTAATTTAAACTCTTCGCATAATTCATCACACTTAATATTATAAAGGCGAAAGTTTGTGAGTGTGTGTGTGTGTTTTATACTTCTTCGCGCTCAAACGGCTGAACGGATATGAATGAAATTTGGCACAGATATCTATCTAATTACTAACTATTACTATATTCTGGAATAGCACATACTTTTTGTCACGGGAATATGTTCCCTTTGGATAATTATCGACATCGACGCGGGCGAAGTCGCTGGCAGAAGCTAGTAGCTACATAAATGTCAATATAGGATCAATAAAATAATCTTTCAATAATAAGGTCAGCAAAGAATATCTCAATGTTTCTTCCGAGGAATATTTTGTCGAAGCAATCATGTTCTAATAACATTACCTTTACGCAAGCATAAAAGTAGCGTTAAGAAATCAAATCTAATAAAGCTGGGCTTAGAATAAATTGCCCTTTACAAGTCTTTACATACATAACTTTTCGTCCTTGAATTAATACAAAACTTACTTGCTCGTTCGTTATATGATTAAAGGTTAACCAAATACTTCCCACACATGAATATGTTATCCTACATAAAGCTAAAGAAAGAATTGCAAATAGTAACAAAAAGGTAAATTCCTTTTCGTCGTCCCGTTCGAATAGTACAATTTATACGCGTTCAATATATTTATGCGTGGAACCGCGCTGTGTCTATGTAAATAATGCGGCCGCTGTGACCCTGATAAGTAACGAAAATAACCCGGTCACTGCGTGTTCCTATAATCTCAGTAGTGGTAGCCTCTGCCTCCAATTGATAGGGAGTTGGATGATTTGTACGCTCCGTTTTTTTTTTTGGCTGTGTATCTGGGTGTCAGTGTTCTTGAGAATGTATTTACTAATGCCATGCTAGACCAGTGTTCTTGAGACAGTATTTACTAATGCCATACTAGAAGAGTCCTAATTATGACATGTTTAATTAAGGTCGGTGCAAATCGTAGTTAGGCGGTTCCTAAATTAGACTCAACAGGAATTTAGGATTAGGACTAACGTTTTAAACGGACAATTTGTACAGTTTAGTGCAGACGTAAGACCTTGTCCAGTGTTGTGTTTCATTTTCATTCAGTCTGGGTTACTGTTTCCTCCCGATCGTGTGTTTTTGTAAAGTCTCGCTTTTATAAAATGTTCTTGAACGCAAAAAACAGACGCATTATACACGCTCTTGTTTTTCTAACGTCATCGATACAGCGCCGATATTTATGCTATGCAGATTTTTTTCATAAAAAGCGGAGCGAACACACGAAGTGTGAGTGATACAGCACTGCATCATTTGGTTTTGGCACTAAGCCTTTTAAAGTCCAAGAATTTATTAATTGTTTTCTCAAGTCATTGGAATAGCGATATCCTTATTTGACTTGATTGAATCTTTTTGTAAAGTTAATTAAATATATTATTATATTGTCGTTTATTCATCTTTATTCTTATTATAATATTTCTAAAAAATAGAGGCCCACTGGTGTCGGGAACAGGGTCCAAGCTACCGGCAGTCAGGGCTCCAGAGGGAGGAACCTCCGAACAATACGATTATTATATTTATTATATTATTTTTGTTTTTGAAATTATCGGGACCCTAGTGTCGCGTCTTTGAAAGGCGTGCCAGGTGACGAAACCAACACGCAGAGGCCCTGTTAGACATGTAGGATGAAATGTGACACCAACATGTGTATAACAAATTTACAATAAAATAAAAAAAACAACCAAAAAATATAAATTTCGAATAAAAGATTTCAATCAATCTGCCTAGCCTTTTTCCACCTACATTGGGGTCGGCTTCCAGTCTTACCAGATTCAGCTGAGTACCAGTGTTTTACATGGAGCGACTGCCTACCTGACCTCCACAACCCAGTAAATGGGTAACGCGTTACCCCTTGGCAAGACTGGTGTCAGATCTCAGGTTTCTGACTACCCGTAACGACTGTCAAAAATCTTTAAATGATAGAATGTGCTTCCCGAGGCACGGAAGAAACCCGGTATGTTGAAATGGTCACCCATCCACGGACCGACCTCGTCAAGCGTTGCTTAACCTTGATGATCGATCAGTGCGGCAGTTATTATTTAGCCACGAGCTCCTCGAATAGAAGATTTAAAATGTCAAAAATAATTATAAAATGATGTCTTTTGCTTCGTATACGTTCATACATCTGGCCAAGCACGCACGCCGAAGGTTTGTACTATGCGGTTGTCCTGACCATTCTGAAGAAAATCACTAAAAAAGTCTATCATGTCCTTCTAGGGGACGCGGACGTATAAATCATCGTTTTATCATGGACAGCTTCTCTATTAACATTGAGGTTTTTCGGTTCCACTTAAGAGAACACCTTACCTACCGCCTAAGCCTATGCTATGACCCGCCAGCCTTTCAAAGCAATAGTGAACAGGCATTTTCTTCCTCGGTCACTTCATCGCCGACCTCATCCAGCGCTTAGCATCAAGAGCGGGCTCAAATTCTTACAAAAAGAATTAAACCAACAATATTCTTTACGCTTACATTATAATAAGTATGGCTGTTCAATTACCGGTTATTTTACTTACGCATAAATGATAATGTTTGTCACAATAAGTCCTGAAGTTTTCCCACGATGAGTTAACGGCCCATCGCATTTCATTGGATGATTACTGAATACATTATCGTGACTCACTATAGGCACCTATTGCGTATGAATGCACGTTTTGACGTATCAGTACTAAATAAGGATAGTGAAAATTTTGACGTATCTAGTTTTTGCACGTAGGCTCGTACTTCGTATTTGGCATTCATTTTATTAATTGGTATTATGTGGTGTGACTTCTGGGTTGTGACTAGCTGGTGATTTACATAATAGGGTAACCGTAATGTTGTGTAATACGGCTCTCATCGGCAACCCGCTTCCTTAACAGTAAGAACTACATACTAGATTTGGCGCAAACCGTGTATTCGTCACTGGGTCACAGCTGTATAGTGTTTCAAGCTAGATATCACCTGTATTTACCCGACTGCCGAAGGAGGGTACCTAATGTGTTTATCAGTCGTATGTATGTATGTTTGTTCCTATGTGACGTTCCAGAGGCCAAACATGTTGGCTGATTTTGATGATTCGTACGCCAATCGGTTCGGTTCTTGCGAGTGTCACTGACTCCATAAAAACCGGCCAAGTGCGGGTCGGACTCGCGCACGAAGGGTTCCGTATCATTATCACAAAAAACGGCAAAAAAATCACGTTTGTTGTATGGGAGTCCCACTCAAATATTGATTTTATTCTGTTTTTAGTATTTGTTGTTATAGCGGCAACAGAAATACACCATATTACCAATTGTCTAGCTATCACGGTTCACGAGATACAGCCTGGTGACAGACAGACAGACGGACCGCGGAGTCTAAGTAATAGGGTCCCGTTTTTACCCTTTGGGTACGGAACCCTAAAAATTGGAAAATAGAAAAATGGCGGCTTTTGGGAGCACCATATTGTGGAGGACATATATTTTTTTTCCTTGCAAACCCATCGTGTGGGGTATCAAAATAAAGGGTTTTTAAGAGGTGATTTAAAAAATATATAACACTTATATGTTTAAAAGTACCTAAATTAAAAAAAAAAAACAAAAAGTTATAAATAAAAATAAAAAAACAAAAAACCCGACTGTTTAAAAAGCGAACTAAAAAGCGGTAAACAAGAAGAAAATCATGCTGTGCAGTCGGAGGACACATCTGGTTTTGGTCAGCCAGCTTGCGAATACGTATCCTCCGACTGCACAGCATGATTTTCTTCTTGTTTACCGCTTTTTAGTTCGCTTTTTAAGCAGTCGGGTTTTTTGAATTTTTGTATTAACTTTTTGTTCTAGTATTGTCGGGCCTAAACTTAAAGTCTTCCCCTTTCAGCTTTTGTAACTTGCCCCGTTCTATTTTAGTTTACCCTACTTCATCATGAGCACCCATGTCTCAGATCCTTAATTGGCTAAATAAATCCACGGATAACTCCTATTCATTATGTCAAGAACACACTTTTACTGTAACGATCCGTCGGCCCTTGATGCTAAACTGCTAATTCATACCAACACTTAGTTAATTGGATCTATTCAATTAATTTACGTAATTGCTACCGATATGTTAGCACCAGCTAGCTAATAGAATAATGGCTTAATTTGGTTTCACACATTTGAACAAACATATTGGTACGGTATGTTTTGGTCGTGGTCAATCGAATGCATTTTCATTTGTAACTACATTAATGCTTCGCTGAATTACTTTGAATAGCATACATACCTTATGTCTGTATCACTAAGAAACTTGTGCTTTGGACAGGAAGTCTTTAACTACAATCTGTTTTTGAGTAAGGTCCCTTTTCTATGAGAAAATGTATATTTTTAGTTGTCTATAAATAAAATTACCCTTGTCTTGTCTGATACTTTTAGCAGAACCTTCACATATTTTATTAACCGACTTCCCAAAAGGAGGAGGTTCTATGTTCGACATTGTTTGTTTTTTTTTTTTTTGTTTATGTTCACCGATATCTCCGTCAATTGTGGACCGATTTTGAAAATTCTTTTTTTGTTTGAAAAAGTATGTTCCGGAATTGGTCCCATTTTAATTTGGTGAAGATCTGATGAAGAACTTCGAAGATATTCAACAGAACTCTTCAATAAATAACGGCAAATCTCTCGGGATTGCTGCAATCGCATGTCTGTTTATTGTTTATACCATTTCATAACATAACATCACGCCAGTACGCTCTTAAGGGGTACGCAGATCTCTCATTTCACCGGTTATGTTCGAGTTTCATGAAATCTATTCTGGCGTTATAGTTACCCTACTAACTTGCCTATTAGGTAGGTACAACTAAAAATTGAAAAATAAAGAACTTTATTGCAAAAAAATACTACCGACTTCCAAATACAAAACTACAAAGTGAAAAATAACTTTATTTTTTGAAGTCGGTATCCATAACGCAAAATTGGTACCTACGAAAGACACCGACTTCAAAAAATAAAGTTATTTTTGACTTTGTAGTTTTGTATTTGGAAGTCGGTAGTATTTTCTTGCAAAAAGTTTTTTTATAGGTCTCATATTTACTTCGGCAACTCTATGTGCTCCAAACTTGTTCGCACGGAGCTTTCGAGCCGCGTAACTTTCCAACCCTTTCAACATGCTAAACGAATTCACTAAGTAAATTGTTCATTAGGGTGAGAGTATCTCATCTGTGTGATTGCTTTATTGATTTTGTATCCTTTTGTTTGTGATTTTATCTGTGTGTGTACAAGGACGGAAGCTGACCTAATTGCAGCTGTTCATCGATGCTTGTAGGTTGTCAATTTGTCCTTGTATGTATTGAGAGAACCAGCCCCTCGCAGAGCGGTAATGACAGTATTGATTTCTATAACATTCCATGTCCCGATTGTGAAGTGCTATCTATTTTCAGGAATCGAATGAGTACCTTGAACTCAAATCTTTATTTTGTTTTTAGGGTTCCGTACCCAAAGGGTAAAAATGGGACCCTATTACTAAGACTCCGTGGTCCGTCTGTCTGTCTGTCTGTCGGTCTGTCGGTCTGTCTGTCTGTCTGTCTGTCACCAGGCTGTATCTCATGAGCCGTGATAGCTAGGAAGTTGAAATTTTCACAGATGATGTATTTCTGTTGCCGCTATAACAACAAATACTAAAAACAGAATAAAATTAATATTAAATTGGGGCTCCCATACAACAAACGTATTTTTTTGCCGTTTTTTGCGATTATGGTACGGAACCCTTCGTGCGCGAGTCTGACTCGCTCTTGGCCGGTTTTTTATTGTTGACTAGCTTCTGCCAGCGCCTTCGCCGCGCGAAATTCGGAAATTAGCCCAAGGGCACACATAACATACCCGGAATAAAACGTATCCTATGTGCTATTCCTGACTATATCTCTGAGCCAAATTTCGTCCAGATCCGTCCAGCCGTTTGAGCGTGAAGAAGTGACAAACAGACACACACACTCACTCACAAACTTTCGCCTTTATAATATTAGTGTGAAGTGTGATAGGCTCGCGTTTGACCACTATTTCACTACCACTATTATACTACCATCATAGTAGGTAGACTGGCGATGATGTGGTCGACGGTGAAACACACTTGCCTAAAAGTAATCTATTGTCACCCTAGGTTGGTAGGTATTAGGATTTATATTTTTAATTATCCTTCTTTGTTTAGTTATTTTATTCAGATTACCTTGAATAATATTTCCCTACACTTTGTCTCTTCTCTGATATTTCCTGTGCGGCTTCTAAGGATATTATCGCTGGGACTTGTCTAGCTTCATTGCCTCGAAGCTTTATTCAGATTACTTTTGGATTATTTCTATAAAGACTTGCAGTGTTTGAAAATAGTGTACCTACCTACATTATGATTAATTTCGATATGGATTCCAAGGAAATACTTTTCGTTTGGTCTTCTTGAGCTTCATTGCCTTGGGCGGCGCTTTAGGCAGATTAAATAATTGGATTAATTCTACAAAAAGTGTCAGTGGTTTAAGTTAAAATAGTGTAGATCTGTTCTGATTAACTTCGCGTTGGGATCTAAGAACATAATTTTCCCTTTTATTTTTGGGTGGGATGTCATCCAATGACTTCTCCCGCTCTGGGTGAAGCGGAAGGGCGTGTCAAACTTGACTAAAACCCACTCGTGTTCCTTCAGTTGCTTGTGTCAGGGCCGCGGTAACTCTCTTTCAAATTTATCCGCGACCCAGACGGACATCGGCCCTAGCGGGCCCCGTCAGTTTTTGCTGACACCTCTTTGAGGCGCGCGTGGAACACTACGTGCCGTCGACTCGGGCCTGGACCTTATCGGACGGCGAGCTACCCATTACTCGCCGTCCGCAAGCTCGCACCTACGGTGGCCGGGCATCGGCTTGCGACTCCCGACGCCCAGGGCGTCTCCTGCGGTGGCTAGGGGTCCGTTCGCCGTTGCGTCTCCCTCACGCGTTCCGCTTCTTCCTTCGCGAGCATTACTGCTTCACAGAAGGAGGTGACAGCTTCCCATGCCCTCTCGCTCCGTACCATGGCCTGAACCAGGGCCGGAAGCGAGAGGTCGCTACCGCTGATCGCCTCCACGAGGACACGGGGCGGTGCTATGCTCCACCGTGTCCTCTGGCCGATACCACAAAATAGAAAGTATACAGAAGGGCCACTCTCGCGTTTTCCAAAATTGACAGCTAAACTTGACAGACTCACTGAGGTTGCTACTATATTGATACCGAATTAAAAAAAAAAAAGAGTAGGTTGTATAAGTTACAAACATAAATACATCGATTCGTCTAAACATACATCATATCATGCTTACGTGATTTAGAGGGTAGACAGAGCATCATATATCCATTAAAGATCACGACTCCACATACGACGAAGATTGGATGGTAAAAAGACGTAACAATGGTGTAATAATGATCCCACCAAAAAAATAAAAATGTGATAAGCACCAAGCTAGACAAAAATATAAATGTGTATTTTTTTAAATTAAATCAATAAACCCGACTGCTTAAGAAGCGAACTAAAAAGATGTAGGACGTGACAAAAGCCCGCACAAAGCACTCGTGACAGCCGCGACTGAGCTCGGTCCAATATTGCCCATTATTCCCTGTAAAATCGAAATGTCAATGTGTGCGTTCAAAATGGCGCTTTGTTCGTAGTGGACTCTCTGTCTACGGAGCGCCGCCGCTTATGTACTTTGTGCCGATACACACAATGCTGAAACATCATTTTTCCTGGGACTTGCTTTTATAGCCTACCGGCCCTATTAAATTTTTTAAGCATTAGTTTCATATAACAAAGTGTTGCAGGGATTTAAAATAGTGCAGCTACAATCTGATTAATATGTATGCGGGTTCCAAAGCGTTGGAATCCATCCCATCATCAAACTAAACGTATATGCAAAATTTCATCTGAATCGGTGGAGAATACTGCTTTAAAATTTAGTTGCAAGATTTGACCCGAACACACTTTTCATTCATTCATTGCAAGTTAAATAAAAGCTTGTAAAATATGTTAAGCTAGTCAGGGCAACCTACTAACGACACGCAAAAGATGGCGGGAATCCAAGTATATATGCTCATGTCCTGTTAAG
The DNA here is from genome assembly GCA_964057195.1 of Orthosia cruda. Classification (NCBI taxonomy): domain Eukaryota; kingdom Metazoa; phylum Arthropoda; class Insecta; order Lepidoptera; family Noctuidae; genus Orthosia; species Orthosia cruda. The sequence continues at coordinate 19,687,056 of OZ059826.1, read as the reverse complement.
GACACCTATGTCACGCAGGTGGCATGCTTTACCTCCATTTTGGGCGACATTAGTGATGTGCTGATTCACGAGAAAAATCGGTTTTTATTTCTTAACGTCGAGCTTGGAGTCCCCAAAGTAGTACTATATTATAGTGCACACACATTTTGCAAGTCTTGTTTAAGTTCCATTCTACATTATTTGTGAAACATGGCTATTTCGTGTAACTAATAGTTTTCTTTAAAAAAAAAATAACATATATTTTCGCTACTTTTGGATACTTCTTCAAAACGACTTGATGTATAAAACTGTTTTACACAGATAAATTGATGGTTAGAATTTCTTCATAACTGAAATAGCATATGTTAATTAAAGAATATTTTGCAAACAAAAGAGTCCAAACGGAGGTTTAATATTGATATTCTGGCTCCGAGCGGGCACACGGCCAGTACTACGTTAACATTGAGGAATATATACGCCTTAAGACTACTACACCGGCGAGGTAGTCAGTTTCCATTTCATACTGGCACGAAAATATTTCCACTCTCACGGCCACAGCACATCATAAAAAAGAACTGCGAAATGCCTAGTTGATTGATTGTTATGTACACAATTAAATGGGAGTGTTGTTCTATTTCAGATGCTGGTGCAAGCGCTGTACGACTTCACTCCGCAGGAGGCCGGCGAGCTGGAGTTCAGGCGCGGTGACGTCATCACGGTCACTGACCGCTCGGATCAGCATTGGTGGCAGGTACGTGATGATACATGGCCTTACATATTCTAATAAGAAATAAATCTAAAAAGATTTAATGCTCTTGTGAGAGTTGCTCAATATCGAGATAAATTGCTTAAATTGATAATTCATAAATTGCGAACTGCACAAAGAATTGACATCACACAAATCCTAGCACACGCAATCAAAGATTTCTCCGCGAACTGAACATAATACCCTGACGAAAACAACGGCAATTGGTCCACCAGACTCCTGTTTGGAGAATTTTACACGCATAACTCCATAGGCCTATGTCCCGCTGTAGGCTTTTGATGATAATGTATAGCGGTTCTAATAACTGAACGCAATATATTTGAGAACCTAGGTAGATCGATAGGGCTCCTAAAAACCCATGATATCCTCACGGTCCCACTTATTGCCAAAAACAAATCGCGCTTGGGAGGAGGTTGCTAAATGCTGTGTGCGTCACCTGAATTACTTAAAAACCCAAGGTTTAATTCAATATTTAAAAAGCTTGTTATATTTTGACGTGAATCCACGTTAAGACACAAGAAAGGTTTATCTGTCATTAATGACCTTTATTCGTAATAGTGTTATGGAAGGAATTCTCTGCCATGCGAATTGTGGTGGTACGAAAGTACAAGCTTCAGATATACATACATACTCACGCCTTTTTGCCATGGGATTAGGCAAAAACTACAGAACGCCTCTACGATCCTGATTTCGTTCATACATCAGTCATACACTAACGCCGGTTATATGAGTACTGATTACCTGGCCTTTCAGAAGATCATCATCAATAAGATTCCGTCTAGGGCGTCCTCTCCCGACATTCCCACTCACTGAGTTGTAATTACCAACAAGGAAAGCCAGCAAGCTTCATCAAACTGCGTAACTACCGATAACCGGAGACACAGAACCCCCAATCTTCTTGGCCGCCCTGAAGTTGGCAGCAATGGCAGCCCAGTAGTAAATCTCATACAAAAACAGCCCGGCAAAGACGATTAGGGGGTACTCTACACGATGAAGCACAAGAAAATAACAGTAACATTCCTCATTCCAGGGAGAGATAGCACACCGGCGCGGCTTGTTCCCGGCGTCGTACGTGACGGCGTACCACTCATCTTCATAGTCGTCGCGCTCCTCCAGCCCTAGCCTCTCTACGCCGCTACCAGGCGAGCCTCAGCTCGGCAATGATTTCACTGTGTATACAGCTCCCGCCTTGTAAGTTTGCCACACTCACTTGACTACAAACACAACACGGACTAGAGATGACATTACTAACAATATTCGTGATAATTACAGCTGTCAGAGTTGTCACGGGACTAGTACACGGTGGCATTCGCTGACACGCTCATATCGTGTGAAAAGTTTAAAAAATGTCGTCTCTAACAGTTGCCGTCGAGCCGTTTCAGTTCTCTGCAGCTACAAATTACTGCCCAGTAGTCAATCTCATACTAAGCCAAAGTCGGAAAGTCTGCGGCAAAGTTACGTGACGAGAGCTGTCACCATATCAATAACTCGTACATCGAACATTCATCTGAAGTAAAACTATCACATTTGAAAACGTTATAGTTTTCTCAGTTTTACGACACAATATTTTATTCGATTTTAATATTGATTATCACAGTGGCTGGAGTTATTGAGAAGGCACAAAGTGTCATCAATGTCTCGCTTAGATGAGTTTGATTTTTATATAATGTTTTGACGAGATGGTGCTTCGTGTTCACAGCTGATTACGATGATTTTAATTAATGTAATAATTTATAACAATAATTTACGCGTAATCGTCAATGTCCATTTTATCTCGCGTGTTGAAACTGCCTTGATTTTTGCAATACTTTATGAATGTAATTTGGTAGTACAAAAGTTTGTGTCGTGTTTCATTGTTCTGTGACGAATTTATTATTGTCCTCTCATTTTGTATTGTGACGATCGCTGCATGAGAGTGAATTATTTTATCCTCGAAAACGTGCCAGAATGTTATTTGTAGTTTTTTGAAATATACGTTTAGTAATAAAAGGTGAAAGGGATCAAATCAGTGCATACTGACTACTCCCTACAAGTATATAGATTTTTTTTATTTGATGTGATTTTTAAAGTATGACCATTATTTATCCCTGTATTAGTCTTTAATGCTCATTATTAAAATATTTACCATTTATACGTTAGTTAAGTGATAATTTTAAGTTCGGTTTACATGTATTTCGATCTTATTTTTGTATTGGTATACAGCAGTGTATAATCTGGTACAGTAATCATGTAGAATATTAATTGGTAGCGTCCCCAACAGCTTAGCTCTCGTTAGGTTTAGAATCAGCCGACAGTTTGTGTTGCGCACAAACTACAATGCCACAAACATTAGTATGCATAAATCAGGAATTATTTTGTATTCGGACGATGTTTTTGAATGAACGGATGTATATTGAGCGATGTATTTTATATAATGATATATGTATGTTGTAACATGTAACACCATGCTTTTTGATAGCTTTTGACGTGTTAGTTTGGCGCAAATTCGTTACCTGTACGTATTTAAACATTAACCGAACTATTGAAAAAAATATGTTTGACGTAACGTAATTGAATGTTGTAAGGGCGGCGGTAGTTGAAGCGACTGCTGCATCATCTGACGTAAAATCGTGGCACGCGCGTGTCATTGTACTTAGTTAGCGTTTAACATTTAGTCAAGAAATTAATGAAGAAAAAAAAAAACTTTGTGTGATCGTTGATCCAATGTAGATATTTATTTTTGTTATTGTATTGTACCCAAAATTACTATATTTATGGAAACATGAGAGAGTTATAATCGTCGCTGACGAACTCTGGTATCCGTAGACAGATGAAATCATTAGACGTAAGCTGACATCTAATGTAAGGAGTATTTCACCGTGCATGTTTAACTATAATATCGTTTAAAGAATTACCCTTTCATCGAAGCATTTAAACTGAGTGTAATTATAGTATAAGTGTGGTACACCTCCGTATGTAACGTGCTCGCTGTGAGTGTCAACTGTTGAACGTTTGTATTGCGGAACACATCCGATAACGCCCCTTATTTGTGCTTATTGCTATAGTGACAAGTAAGTGCATAAAGGCATGTTTCAATAAATCGGAAGTGCTATAATCTATAATAATCAAATATTTAAATAATTTAAGTTATGATTCTCCAATATTGTGGAAGATGTATAATATTTTTTACTAATAAATTTAATATTATATTTTTTTGTTTTATTTTTGGTCATCATCAGCTATCTTCTCTTTGAGAGAGGAAATGGGCCTTAATCCACCACGCGGGCCCGGTGTGGTTTGGTGAATGTCACATGTCTTCGAGGTTTTGGTTCTAAGACATGCCGGTTTCCTCACGATGTTTTCCTTCACCGTTTTTTAAGAGCAGAGGTGATTAAATAATTTACGCAAAGTAAAGCGCCTGCCTGGGTTCGAAATCACGAACAACACGTAATTCGGGGCCTCTAATCACCACTGCTTTTTGGTACCTCCAATAAAAATGTCTATTCAACAATTATAATTTATTTTAAATAATAACATCACAATTTTTAACAATTACCAATTAACACGCTATTTCTTAAACACTCAATCGTGAAATGCGTGCGCACTGCAGTTTAAAATTGTTAAAAACAAGATAATTCAACACTTTCACTTAAATTATTTCCACTAAGTGGTATTTGGATTGCGGCCATGCAGAAAGTTCTAGCTAAAAACCCTGCAGTGCGTCCGCAGCATTGCTGTAGGATTACATAGTGGCTTTATATCAAATCCCAGTATTTATTTATTTGTAGAAGCATCGGCTAACCTTACAAAACGTGTATATATACGCTCACAATCTTCACTATCTCTCATAGAAGTATCTGCATCTTATGCTAATTGCTTTGTGAATTTGCGATATCTAGTTTGTAAACTATAAAATGATTAATCTGCAATAGTTTCCCGTATATATTACGTTTTTACACCTAAACAATTAAGTAGCACCTTTGGCAACAATAAACATATAGGGATACTTTAGTTCACTGGAGGTCTAAGTATTATTTTGTTAACATCTGAGTTGATACGGCTCTCAACTAATTTTTTTATACGTCAGACCGTTTTCATTCTTGTGAGCCTTTAACAAAGATTCTTTGAAATTTATTAAATTAAAACTTTTAGTTTTTTTAGAATCACGAGTGATCTAAAGTAGCCATTTTTTTGTGAATATAAATATAACAAGATTTTGAGGCATTACGCTATTTTTTTACATCTAAGTATAATAATATTTAAATGATCTGTGTGCAAGCTTCGATGTACTTGTGGATTAAGTAAAAAAATATAGGTACTATTCTCGTTGTGCAAAGTAACATGTCCAAAAATAAACAATACAGATAAAAAAATACATCAAAAAATTATTAAATAGTAACAAAAATAAAATCTGGAAACTTAATTTTAGCGTAGCCTTCTCTTAATTAATAAGAATATAATGACTTTTATAATATGAGTAATATTTCGGCCCATTCGACCTTCAAAACAATATATTCATTAAGTGATAAATTAATTAAAATCATTGTTCTTTCAATCATTTGAAGATGTCAGTCTCCGAATGATATTTTAAACACATTTAGTGATTTGGTCTTAGTCATCATTAAAATATTTTGTTCCTATAAAGGAAAATTTATCTAAACTATATATTTTCACTAAGCTTGGATGTCAGTATCACACATCTGACGCAAAAAATAGTTGCTATTTTATAGCAAATAAAATACATACTAACTATTGTACATTTGTTAGTGAGAATTTGCTAACATTTCACGGCTAGGGTGACAATGGTGTAATTATGCTACTTGGTTCAATAATATTGTTCTAGTTAGTTAAGAGGTAACAAGGTTGCTAGCTATTTTCTAGCACCACGACCTTATCAATAGCAGACTTAACAAGCATAAGATATTTAGTGTCTGAAGCGTATTAACGTAGCCAGAATCGACAAGAAAAAGATTACCTAAGTACTTTATCAACACTCAATTTTTGTCTCCACAACTGACCAAAATTCGCAGCGAATCCTGCCCAATCAGCTTTGTTGCCAACCTTGGGTAATTTTGCCGCTACGATTGGCAGCATGGCTTCATTATCGCGGCTTCAACAACGTCCCAGGCAGCCACATTCTCTCTACAACCAATTTTTTTTCCAAAACGAGTAGTTTTATTTGTCATTCGTCATAAGTAACTAGAAAACTGCGAAGCTTATATATAAACCCTTTGTACCGAGGTATCGCTGGTCATTCTTTAGTCTAGAAAGATACTAATGTCTTTTATCGCACCCTGGCTACGCTCCTGAAAGAAGCGAATACCTTAAGGACTAAAAAGTTTGCCCGCCAATAGCCAGCATGATGTTTTCGAACGCTATCCAGTTGATGAGTGCCCAGGGTCCCAGTCTCATCCACAGGGGTAGGAAACCTTTGTACACGGATAGTATGCCTTCGTTCTTCACGGATTGCTGCAGACAGTCGATCATGCCTTTGTATGACAACCCCCTGAAATCAGAGAAAATAAAGGATAAGTATGGAATGTACGTAATTGTATACACCTATAAATTTTGGTCGTTTAAATTTCGTGGAGGGTCGATTCGGTACCAACATGAAACTGTAATCGATTTGTAACGTTTAAAATAAAACAAAAATATAAACCGGCTTCCAAAGCACTAAAAAGTGTAAAAATAACTCGTTTCGGAAGTCGGTGTTGCAAAATGATAAAACAAGAGGTACCAAACACACCGTCGACTTCCGATACGCTCTCCAAAATTTAACGACTTTTGTGTGTACATAAATAATAAGTATATAGTGGGAAGCGCTATACAATGTAGAGTTACTACAGGCCCAGTTTTTAGTTCCGGCTTAATAAAACCGACAATTATTTTTTTATTAGAACACGCAAAATAAATGTAGGTATTTATTTCTGCACCACATGGGGCCTATTAAGCAGAGAACTCATAATTGAGTTTTATGAGCACTTAGTTGCTAAGTAATTTATTCATTAGTAGTTGGTAGGTGCAAACTAAATGCCTAACACAGCATAACATATTTTATTAACACCACTAGGTATGTAAGTAATAAGATTTATTAAGTAAAATGTTTGAAGATTTGGTCTACTGCTGTCTTATTCTTTTAACCCTAATAATGGAAGGGCTTGCATGACTGAGGACGAGAGGCAGCGGCCATTTTAGTTGCCATCTATGCATTTGTACTCGATTGTCTGACTGACTAACCCTCAATCCACAAGCTGAAATCCACATCTTCGTTATCCCAGTTCCCATCACAAAAACTGCAGTGTTTTTTAGGGTTCCGTACCCAAAGGGTAAAAACGGGACCCTATTACTAAGACTCCATTGTCCGTCTGTCTGTGCGTCTGCCGCCAGGCTTTATCTCATGAACCTTGATAGCTGGAGAGTTGAAACTTTCACAGATGATGTATTTCTGTTGTCGCTATAACAACAAATACTAAAAACAGAATACAATAAATATTTATTGCGATACTGGTACGGAACCCTTCGTGCGCGAGTCGGACTCGCACATGGTCGGTTTTTTTTTAAACTTAGTTTTTATGAATGTTACTTGATAATAGAATAGATTGCTGCAGGATTTCCCAGCAGTAGTGGCAATATCTAGCCGGTCTAGCATTCTATATTCATCTACAAACGCAATGCATACTCATAAAGGATGCATTCGTTCAAAAATAGAATAATCTAATTCTATTCATAACTTATTTAGATCGGCGCGTTCGCGCTTCGTAACTCCGAATCGAAAAGCATTCGAGCGTGCATCGCGTCCTGTGGTTCACGAGGCGACTTTGACCTCGTTCCTGTGACCTCGACCGCGTACCTACGCTCATAACGAACCTATTCACATGCTATAAATAGCTAGCCAAAACAACCATTTGGAATTTCAGTACATAACAACATATTGATGTGGCTAATAAACAGTCAGGTTTGTAAAGTCAGCTGTTGTTGGTGATATGTGCGATCGTAATTTTAGAACTGGATGGCCGTATTTTGTAGATTTAGGTTGTAATAATTGGGAAGTCGATGGTTTTCTGCCCTACTCAAGCTCTAACCTATAAAATTTTCTTCAGATCCAGAACCTAGTTTTAATCATTTATTTTATTGTTGCGTAACATAGGCATAAATAAATACTGTATTTTATTTTTTATACCACACGGAGCGTCATATTCGCATTATCAAAAAAGCTCTCTAAATAAAGATGATAAAAAAACTTAAATAAAATTGAACTTTTTCTAAGCACTTATCGTCCTATTCTACCAACCCAACCTACCGATTTTATTCTATGGTCATTTTATCGCGGAGAATCTTAACACCGCCAATCAGAAAATGACGTCAAATGCACAATGCCATCTATCGAATATGGAGTTCAACTGTCCGAGTATCTGGTTGTGATATTTTACTTTTTGAACACTTTACAAAGTCATCTAACTTTTGACAGAGTGTACCGATTGCGATGAAACAAAAACTAAGTAATACTCAAGTTACGCACATTTTTTATGAATATAAGTTATCTAAATTGGTTCCGTACATTTTACGTGATGCGTGCACAACTAAACAGGCGACCAGACAAAAATGCTGGAAATGGCCAATGGGTTCTGTTGGTTATCCTTTAACACCCTGGCTATTTTTTTGGAAATATTTTCGATGTGTTAAAACGATTTTTCTACAGACTTATTTTATGTATTGATGATACTGAAAAGGTAGGTAGGTAAGTGTGCTTGACGGAAATAAGACGATATCAATCACTCGCCCACAGCCGCAGCTTTATGTAAGCATCACCATACCTAATGATCTCGACATAAAAACAAAACACGCTACGCATTTTTTTGCTGACAACCCATGAGCAACTAAATACACAAAAAGTGTAATTTATGCAAAATCACTGTGATAAACATGACTGCAATGTAAGTAGGTAGGTAGGCTAAAGTTGATTTTATTTTATTGTATTTATGTACGTAGGTACATAATGGATGGCTCATAATTAATTAGAGAATTTAACAGGAATAAAATATGAAGTGTTTTAATTATAATAAGGCTGAATGAATATAAAGTTTAACAACAAAAATGACTAATGTCTCGTATTTTATACTATTTGTAATTGAGGGCAATTTAATACAGAAAACTTAGCTACTTCGGTACACAAAATGGACTTTGCACTGTTTCAAACGATTGTAATAATATTCCAATGCATCCATAATTAAAAGTGACTAAATAGTACCTAATAAACGCTATAAATGAAAAGAGTAATTTATAAAACACAGTTCCTTTTTCAAATAACGTAACAGGGTCGTTACTCTTCTAGGTTATGAAGTATTGATTACTTTTTACGTGGCCCTCGCCCTCCCCTTGTTTTGGCGAGGCACCCGGGACTAGAGCCAAACTGTGAGTGAGTGACGGTCCCTCTAAATTGATTTTAATGAAACCTAACGATTGTCTAGTCAATCACTCACCGACTAATTGTTTCGGGATAGACAAAGTGCCTATGCATTGCATGTCATTTGTATGTATCGACGATAATATTTTGTATAGTTTACATTCATTATTATAGTTTACATTATACTTACCGCATTATATAATTGGAGGTAGCCCCAGTAAGTTATAAATTGTATTTGTGTTGGGGGCTATCTCGCTTCTTCCCATAGTGTCAATTATATAATCTTGAGACCACAAAACTTTGGACACTAAAATTGAATTAAGTACCTAACTAAACTAAATAAAATAAAAACAATAGCATTAAAAATTAATACATTATTTTATAGTTAGAAGATTTTTTGCCAATAACTAAATTATAATACTTAATTACCTTTAGGCGCGATTGGTCCAATGTTCAAAAATATGTCCAATTCGCAGTACCTACCTTACTGGCATCATCGTAATAAAAAAATCGCAACGCAAATACGCTATTATTATAAGGCCCGATTTTTCAATAGTCTGATAACTTTTAACTGAGGAATAAAAATGGCGGTTTGACAGCTTTTGTATAGAAAATATGACAAACGGTAATTTTTATTCCTTAGTTAAAAGTTATCAGACTATTGAAAAATCGGCCCTAAGATGAACAAACTTTTATTTTGTCGGTAAAACTTTTTTTTTGTACCTATTGAATTTCCCCTTTCCTTCGCAAACAATTTGATTGTTTTACCATTATAATGGCAAGCCTTTTGACTTTCTTGCTGAAACAATACCAACAATACTTAATCTACTTTCTTACAAGCTTACGATTTATGGCAATGACTTTTACTCCAACGAAAAAAAAAATGTTTTAAAAATAGAACTCGTGTTCTATTTTTGAAGCTTTCTTTTTCCGAACGCTTTCTTACCGGCCATCTGGTCCCACAGGCTGGTTCATAAGCCTGGTTTTCAGTACATCGGCAGGTGTACCGAGCACGGCAGCCACGAAGCCGGCCGCGAATGCCGCCGCTGCATGAACTACCGCGGTGTCAGCCATGCCGAACTCTCGCATTAGGTACTGTTTAGTGAAGTCGTATGCTGCTAAGTCACCCATGTTGACTAGGGCTGCGCGTTGCACGTTGGGTACGGCGCCTGGAAATAAGATTGTTAGGAAATTAGATGATGGAGACTGGTGCACCGTCGTCAACATACTGCAGAGATAGACACTTAGACAGTGCCCTTGCCAAGCAGTATATAACGTGGTTATATAAAGGACACAAATCTTAACCGGTCCCTTCCTCCTTCTTGCTCCACCGAATTATATTTGTGACACATCAAACATCCAGTGTCGGGTAAGTACTACACTACTACCAATATGCATATTCTATTCCTAATTACTTTCTCAGTTTAGTTTATCTTGGATAGCAATGATGGCAAACACCCTCAGGAAACCTCAATTTAAAATTAAAATAAGTTTTCACCAACCTGCCTTGAGCAAGGAAGTGATTCATTCTCGTCCTTTCTCTGAATGAGAAGAAGCCAGTGCTGAATGGGCTGGTATTATTAGGGAACAAATACAGCGGTATATTTGCTTCATCATCATCATTTCAGCCGAAAGACGTCCACTGCTGGACATAGGCCTCCGCCAAGTGCATCCAGCGCCTTCCCGCAACCTTAACCAGGTCATCGGTCCACCTAGTGGGAGGCCTTCCAATGTATCGTCTTCCGGTTCGCGGTCGCCATTCCAGAACTTTTCGGCCCCATCGGCCATCCGTTCTGCGAGCAATGTACCGTACCCACTGCCACAAAGTTTGGCAATTCTTCGGGCTATGTCGGGAACTTTGGTTCTCCTGCGGATATCATCATTTCTGACGTGATCACGCAAGAAAATGCCGAGCATAGCCAACTCCATTGCCCTTTGGTTGACTTTAAGCCTTCTGATAACGCCCATTGTGAGCGACCACGTCTCTGTCTCGGTGGTGACGAGAAGATACCACGCAACTTCACGTAATGAGAAACTTTATAATGAGCAAGTTTCAGTCGAAAATCAAACTAATGGTAAAAGACCATTCCAAGTTTCTATCTAAATAATATGAGGGCTTGCGTATGAAAGCTAAACTAAATCTATTTATTCATCGGGCAAAGTTCCAATCTCGGATATGACGGTGGATTTTGTAGCAAGAACTTGGCTTTTTGTTACAAAATCAATACATTGTACTAGAATAGGATAGTCTTACTGAAATGTTGTATTTAATCATAAGGCGCTATATACGCCCCAATGTTAAGGCGCTATATACGCAATGTTAAGGGCCTGCATACGCTTTAGTGCCGTAAAACGGTAACTTTCTAAAACATACTCCTTAGTAACGGCTAGGTTAAAAGGTATGAAAAAAATATATATTTATTATTGATTCATGTACATAATTTTGAACACAAGGTTTTATCGTGTAACTAATAGTTTAGCTTTAAATAAATAATTGACAAAACGATATTTTTTCGCAACTTTTGGAAACTCCTCCAAAACGACTTGGATGTTTAAAAATATGTTTACACAGAAAAATTGATGGCTGGCATTTCATCATAACTAACATAGCATATGTAAATCAAATAATATTTTGTAAACAAAACTGCTCAGAAGGAGGTTCAATATAGATATTATGGCATCGAGCGGGCGCACGGCCAGTACTGCGTTAACATTGGGGCGTATAAATATATCGCCTTACCGCAGTGCATTTCAAAAACTCTCTATGGACGACTATTAGAAAATGTTTATTTATTTTTTTATTTATTATATACTTTATTGTACACCACTTAAATAATTACAGAACAAAACATTTATAAAGATAAGTGTACAATGGGCGGTCTTATCGCACAGGGCAATCTCTTACAGACAACCTTTGGATGGACTGAACGAGAGGAGGTAGACATAGGGTTGTCAGTGTACAAAAACTATCATGAAATAATATAACTTAGACATTACATAAAATACATACATACAAATAAAATAATATACTAATAAATATCAAATACAGAACAGAGAAAGGAGAAGAATAGTTACAGAGAAAGGAAATGATCCTTCACCATTTTCTTAAATGTCGGCAATGTTTGCGCACGCCTTACCTCAATAGGTAATGCATTCCACAAACGAGCTGCTTGAACCGTGAAAGATTTGTCGAAGAAGGATGTGTAATGCATACGAATGCTTAATTTCAGGTTAAAATGTTGTCAAGTATGTACTTACAATGTTTCTGACGTGTGCATAAAGTTTTAATAAATTCATAATAAAAACTAACATAATATTATATTAAGTTAATATTATTAACCTATTTAATAAGCCTTTGAACTAACTAGATATATATCTATTACAAAGTTTCAGTTCATATACCTACCGTTAATTACTTGGATCTACCCTAATACCGTAACTAATTATGTCAGTCACGGTAGTTCCATAACATGCTGTAATTGTACACTAAACTGTCATGTTTAAGGTACTTCCAGAATGTTTACAAACATTTTCTAACACTAATACAGTTACAAACAAATGTTAGGAATTGTTACATTCTGTTACGAATTGTTAAATGTTTGAGTGCTCCTACACTGATGCTTACTAACATACTAAATTACATTATTACATTACACCATATTTACTACCTATAGGTACTCCATTTGAAATAACATTAGACATTTTTACAACCCTTTTTTCATTCCGTTCAACCGATTTTGAGTTCTATCCCGTAAATATAAGGATAGCTACCTATTACCAAAACTAAATGTTAAATACAAGCTGCCATTTGTCATATCACCAACGCAAAAAAAAAACAAAATCGATTGAACGGGCTGTAAAATTGGATAATTTAAATGTCTAATGTTATCTCAAATGAAGTTAAAACATCAAAACAAAAATATGTCAGCAGTATGGGAGCACCTTAACATTTTGATCAAACGTTTGTTTAGAAAATGTTTACTAATGCTTATAATATAAACATTTTTAACAGCGGTGTGGGAGCACCATATTAACACAAAAGTAGCTCATATAGGTATTAATAATAACATACATGATAATATTTAATATAAACAAACGCGTGCGAAAGTCCAATAAATAAGGATCACCGGTGAGTCATCGTCAAATGTAAATATGGAATGACTAAACAACAATATGACCATTAGTATGAACTTTATACAAAACTACCTTTTCCTATAATAATCCTATATCCTTCCCAGGGTCCCAAACTATCTCCATGCCAAATTTAATCTAAATCGGTTCAGTAGATCCAGAAATTACCGCCTCCAACCACACAAACTTTACCTCTTTATAATATTAGAACCTATACATAACAACTTTTAATTAATAGTATGTACATTATTATATAGATTTATTTAAATTAATAGTTTTCTTTTCAGGCAAAATAAAATAGTGACAAATTTACGGAATACAAGAAGTTTCCAATTCCACACACAACCTCGCCTTCTATTGTATGAAAAGTAATAATTTGTACTGAAGTTGAATGACTGGCTTTCAGAAATAGAAAAGAAATTAATTTACAAGTTAGATAATGTAGTATACCAATCCATACCTGTCTACATAGTTTGCGGCACTTTATAAGTCTGTTGATTTTAACAAACATTAGGACTTTTGGGCATATCTACAATATTCTTGGCCTGAACCCTGAACACGGTCTTAAAAGAAGTATTATGTACAAGAATGACAAAGATCTTACCTCGCCAAAACCCTTTAAGCCCGCTCTCAGCATAAAGCATCTTATAACAATCCCTGCAGTTGGAGAATCTCGGCGCCTTGCCCTGCAGAACCCTGCGGCCTTCCGCCTGCATCTGGACCTTCACCAGGTCAGTGGGCGACGCGATCAGCTGTGCCAAGGAACCTGCAGCTAACCCACCTGCAGAACTTCGTGACAATTAAGTTACGTTGTTACTGAGTCTGTTGAATACATGCGGGGATGGTTTTAGTAACTAATCATGTTAATATTATATACGTAAACTCCATTTGAAATAACATTAGACATGTTTCCAAATCTTTTTACAGTCCGTTCAACCGATTTTGAGTTCTATCCCGTCAACATAAGGATGACATAAACAGCAAAACCTGTTACCAAAACCAACTGTTTACTACAGCTATCATTTGTCGTATCTCCAACGCAATATAAGTCAAAATCGGTTGAACAGGCTGTAAAATGGGCTAATTTAAACGTCTAATGTTATCGCAAATGGAGTATAGTGTATAATGTAGTAATAGGGATGTTCCTGAGTAGAAAAATGATAATTATATTCAGTCCGTCAGTGAGATTATTAAATAACCTCAGGACCTGAATTTTCTGCTTAATCAAATAAATAAAAATTGACATAGATAAAGTGCATCAAAGTTCAGGAGTGGGGGCTTGCGACGTCACTATGCCAGTATAAAGAGTACTAACGGTGTGACGTCACACGATATTTCAAAGCATTATATCGTCGTCACTTTATGTTTAGGTGTCAAAGAAAAAAATACGTGTCCAATATTTTTTATCAGTTTTCCCTGACGGACAAAAATATAATTTTCCATTAACAACCCTATTAACCTGTACTTCAAGGATATCTGGTGAACCAGAATATCATCTCTGCCTAGTCTTTACCGACTATGTTATGTTCGGCTTCCAATCTAACCGGATGCAGTTGAATCCAGAATTGTAAATGGACCGACCCTTTGTATTCTAGTTACTGGGTAACGAAATCCCTTGATAAGTCTCTTTGTTAGAATTCTACACCAAAGCATTAACAAGAACCCAACTATATATATTTTTAGTCTGAACCATTTAGTCACGAAATTGAAAACGTTAGCTCAATAATAATGTCAGCGCAGAGACGCTAACTTATAGAAATAGCCTGGCTGTATATTGAGAGATTGCCAAGCACCCGAGCACCGCAATCTATCTCTCTCAGCGGATCCTTACTGTGTAAAATCTTTAAGTAGACTACAACTATTAGGTACTTTGATATAAATATTTACACTGCCGTGAATAAGGAAGTCGCAAAGTTCATGACGTAGATCTATAGTTGCGTTTTTGATGAGGCATGGAAGAGATAAAATATCACTAGTATCCTTCTCCGTAACTTAAATATAAGCCACACTATAATATTTTTTTTTACCCCGCTTCCAAATTATTCAGGATCGGCTCAGCATGTCTACTTTCATGTGTCTCTATGAGCCTACAAAGCACCACATAATAATTTACTGCCCGACTTCCAATTTATTTAGGAGTGGCGCAGTATGTCTTCTTTAATACAGCTCTATGAGCCAATCAAACAGCAGCCTTTTTGCGTAATGAATTTGGCAAGGGCAACCGATCACTTGCGATATGAAAGATGCGATGTGGATTTCCGTCCATGTGAATGGTCGATTTTTCATACTCTTTGCCCGCTTTTATGGAAATGCCTTGTGATGTGTTGATGAGTAGGCAAAGATGCCTTGTCGAATTCATTCAGCAATAAGGCTGCAGATATCTTTAAGAGCAAAGTGCTTATTGCAAGTCCTAAATTCGTAATAGAATACTTAAGCTTCAACCAGTCGACGGCACGAACTATTTTGTGCGCGAGGTTAAAATGCATGCTATCTCATCCGACAACACGTGCGAAATAGATAGATGCTGTAATGAGCAGTAAGAAGCTAGTTCGCGTAAGAATTAGCACTTTTGCAAATTTGTATCGAAATGGATGATGATTTAGCGACCAAAACGAGCGCGCAAATCTTTATAAACAGACCTTTGGCAGTCTAGATATCATGAAAAAACTACTAAATGTATCTTTTCAAAATAAAATTATTTGCATTGTTGAACTACTAATCTATCCCTGTATGGAGGCCGTTTTGCAATTTTCCTTCTTCTTATAGTATTTATTTCCACTCAAAGATGCGTTAAAATTAGTGTTGAAATAAGGAACTTTCGACGCTCATAACTTTCAAATATTTTAATTTTTAATTTTTTGATTCTATACAGGGCTAGATAATGATGAGACAAATTGATATCACTTTTTTAATTTTAAAGTACATCGTCAAACAGTGGAGTAATCGCCAGACTCCGTTTGTATGGAAGAATGATGGACTAGTGTAACCTTATGTTATGATTCACGTTATTTAGCTACCTACCAAAACTACCTACTAAAACCTACCCAAGATACTAGATATGATCAGTGCCGTAAATAGCCTTTTCTGCGCCCTGTGCGAGCTTCTATAACTGCGCCCTTGTTTGTTTTAGATATTATAGGTAACCTAAAGCAATGATATGTATAGGCTTACTTTATTTCAATCAGGGTGATAAAATAAATCACAAGGAACTTGGTGTTGGTGGGCTAATATTTTGGCAGAAAAATCAATTTTTTTAAGGAACTGACAAACAAGCAGACGAGCCATCTGATGTAAAGTGGACCATTCGCCTATTATACCACCCACTGTGTCTCACTCACTAAAACTCAAACGCAAGTTCACTGGTGCAAATGCGTTGCCCACGTTTCAGTAAACTGTAAATTAATTTAATTTTAAGTACTTGGTATGGTAGAGTTTTGACTATGGAAGGTAGCATAATGTTAATTGCGTTTAAGTATGAATTGGTTTAAAATCGTTTATTTGATAATATTTGCAAGATTATTCACAACTACACAATATCCAAATGAATGAGTTCAGATTGTAAAGATTTATTAAAGCAAGCCATAAACTTTTTTAAAGATGCGACAATCGCGATGTTTTGTCTAATTTAATAGACGGTTTTGATGATACAGGCATGTGTTGATTCGAGCACTAGGGGCGCAGCGGGAACTTATCCGGAGAAAACCGGAAAAATAAAAGCCCTGCCTGGTCAGGCCATTCTTGCAACCCCCAGAGTCTTCGCCCTGTGCCGGTGGCACCGGTGGCACCGCCCTATTTACGGCACTGGATATGATATCCAATTTGATGACACACATTAACAATTGAGATTCTCAGTTACCAAATAACCCTATACAGAAAATATCTAGTTATAAGATACCCACTACTTCGTCCCTTCATGCCTGTAGAAGGTCGTTGTGCAAAGCCACGGATGGCAACCTTAATGAAAGCGGATCGGCTTAGTCGAACGTAATACGATGAGGACAAAGAGTTTCCAATGAATATTTTATCTCTTGAATAAGATGATTAAATAAGTTCTGTATTATATGCCAGTATCTACAGGCTTTGTTATGAGATACGGTACGGGAATTGTGCCAATCAAGAGTGGAAGCGAAGTTTGTGATATTTTTTGGACTTATATGGCATCGCAATTATTATTATTGTTTTTAAATAATCTGTCTATTAAGTTAACTGGCATTCATCCAGATATCCTGAAAAGTTCATGGTCGTGTAAATTGTGATTTTTTGACATCATTATTATAGTCACAGCGCTGCGGATCTTTGCGTGTCTGAAGTTGACTCTGCGAACCATTGCGCAAAAAACAGTTTGTCATCGAGTATACTGCATAGAGTAAGCAAGATAGGACGATGCGACAAATATAAGCGAGTGAAAGAGGCAGTTATACAATGCTATCTGCACCTTTAACATTGACACAAAAACAGCAACTGCGCAGGGTCTTGCAGCCAACTTCAGAGACACAAAGATCCACTGTGACTACTATACTGTGCGCTTTAAAAAAATTAACATTCACATATTTGTACAAACGTATGAACCCACTTATCTTCTTTTGAATAAGCAATTAAACATTATAATACAGAGTCAAATCAAATTACATTCACCTGGTACTTCTATCTAACATTTCATAACAAAGAAAAAATCTAATAAACCAATTCCCTCACCTACGGAAGCGATTCCAAGAGACACCTTTCCCTTGTCATCCTTGAAGTAATTCCTGAACTGCTCGTAGAAGATCAGCCGACACCCGGAGTAGATGGCATGGCGCTGGAACATGGGCATCAGACCCGTCCAGAGCTTGGTGACGCCTTCCTGCTTCGCTATACCTACTGCTGTCTTTATCATGCCGTGGTTTTCCAGCTGTTGGAGAAATGGTGGACTTAAGAGGAGATACGAGTATAATTGGTTGCCCTTTTTACCCGACTGCCGAAGGAGGGTTATGTGTTTTGTCAGTATATTTGTGTATGTATGTTGGTTCCTATGTGGCGTTCTATAGACCAAACGCGTTGGCCGATTCTGATGATTCTTATTTCAATCGATTCGTCTTAACCTTACTAGTGTCACTAACTATATTCAAATTGGAAAATAGAAAACTGGCGGATTGTGGGCGCCATATTGTGGGGCCCTATTCTTTTTCTTTCCAAATCCATCGTGTGGGGTCTCAAAATAAAGGGTTTTAACAAGGGGGCAGCTAGTAAGGACAAATGGGGTCAGTTGGGGTAGTATTTGTAATTTATCTATTTCGATTCATTTGTAAAGTATCGATAAAATAAATTTTTAACGATGTTAGGAAGCTTGCAGATGTTACGAACGATGTTCCGAATTTACCTAGTCATTAAACTACAAACTAGCAATTTTACTGAAAATCTATGGAATGAGGTTTCCACCTAGAGTAGGTGCTTATTACTTCCATTTTTAGCTGTATTTGCATGGTATTTAACATAAACCGCGCAACTCTCTTTCGCAGCGAAACTCGAAGGAGTTCGGTTTCAAGATATCGTAGATACTACTATTAAAGATCAGTATGAACCTCATATTCTGATATCCGTTACTTAGTGAGACCAGTGGTGGCCCTGTGGTAAAGGCCGCAACTTTCAAGTTGTAGGTCGTGGGTTCGAACCCACCTGCCAGGGCAGGCAGGCGCTTTACATTTTGTAAATTATTTTATTACCACTGCTCTCAAACAGTAAAGGAAAATATCGTGAGGAAACCGGCGGCATGTTCTAGAACCAAAAATTCGAAGAGATGTGACCAACCAACCCGCACTGGACCCGCGTCGTGGATTACGACCCATTTCTTCTAGCAGAGAGGAGGCCTGCGAGCACAATGGACCAAATGGGAGTCTAATAAGTGCGGAAAACGGGGTCTATCTATCCGTTACTTAGTTTCAAATAGCATTCCACGAACTATGTCAGCTGGTTTCCCTTTAATCAAGCTTTTATTGGCAATGCAACCTCCAAGTAGGTCGCCTTAAGAAAGGATTGCCAATAAAAAGAGTATTAGTTACCTACAATGAAGACAGTTTGGTATAAATTCTATATGTAAATAAATAGCGTCAAAGGATTTGCTACGAGTATTATTACCAAGTCTGTTCAGTGTTACTATGGCTCAAAATAAAATTTGGAAAGCATGGGGAATAATACTGTGATATAACATTTACACTGGTTACAACGTACAACATAATAATGTGTGACTTGATATGACATGAAGTATTTACATGTGGTTCGACCCAGTTGAACATCCACGAGTTCCATTTACAAAAACCCTTTAAATTCGTCATGGAAGCTGAACGAACTGTTCCAAACTTAAATTGTATTTAAAAGTTGGTAGAACAAAGTACTGACCGGTCGGTAGCGGTACTAACCTAATAAGCATGGACTTTCTCATGCCATGCTTGTCGGTTTACGGCTTAATCCACTTCACTGCTGGATTATGACGTCATTGTATTATATGGCAGGCTATCGACTTCGGATTTAAGTTCATTAGTAAAGTGCTTCATTTTATGGTCGATTAAGAAGTACTTTCATACTGAAAGCGTTGGAAATCCGCAGTCTATTTTTGTACAGAATGCTTTTAGTCATAATAAAGTTACTTAGTAACTATAACAAATGAGCGGTGTTGATTTAGGTAATTTTGGGACCCTTATCAAGTACCAACTCAAGACTAAGTAGGTAGCGAGATCCCCGGGAGTCTTGCAATAACAGAAAATAATTGTGCCTCATTAGTCAACGCTTGAAAGTTTACCTTGTATCCATGTTTAGCGCCTGCGACTTCCGATTGTATTTGAAGTCTTGTCTTAGTCAAGTCGAACGGGTAGGTAGCTGCAAGGAAAACAACAATAAATATTTAGTTATAAGTACACTTAGTAAAGTTATATTATGATAACTATTTGAACATCATACACGAGAAGAGTACCTGGATAAGAAAATCTCTGCATGTATTTTAGTCAACTCTTAAATCGGGGACATGGAAGAAGAAGAAGAAGAATGTCAGTAGAAGTGTCTAATCGTTTATGATGTTCCGACTCTGATCCATCTCAACGGATCACCTTCTGTAGTCGTACACCTAAGTAAAGATTTATCTTTTACCTTATTTAACTGAAAACAGGTAAAATATTCAGAAGATCAAGTGCTTAACATCTAGCCAACCATGCAATAACTGAATGAACAAAATACGGCTCCGTGCCCACTCGACCCGAAGAATAATACCTGCAATTTATGTTTTGATAGGCGTAAAAACGTCGATGTATAGTCAGGCAGAAAAGTGTTGATTTAACGCTTGCACCACAGAGAATGTAAAATTTAAATAATGTTTGGATAAATAAATCAATAATTAAACAAGTAAGTACTTATCCTTTTTTAGTATAGTATACGCTTTGTACTTTGTAGTAAAAATCATAGATTATTGTTAGTTATCATTACAATCTTATAACTAGTGGCACGGTGGTATTTATTGGATCAATCTTTATACATGATTATAATTATTAGGTTAACAAGTAAGTACTAACTTCAAAAATATATAAAAAATATATGATTTACTAAATTATCTTTAAAAAATAAACATTAGGTATCTTAAAGATGCGGTATAGTAAACTAATAAGTTATTTAGAATTAAATATCACTTCGCCTGACTGTACAAATGGCACTGAATTGGTAGTAAAACATCTGGTATTATATTATTCTTCGGGTCGAGTGGGCACGGATCCCAAAATACAGCCCATTCAAAACATTTCATTCATTCATCTACCTACCGTTTACCTTTGACAAAGGCAGGACATTTCTTGAATGGAGAGTACAATTACCTACGCTCGAGTAGAATAGATTAACTCGTTGCAGCAAGTTGAAGAGTTGAGGAACCAGAGGTTACAATTACATAGATGCCTCATTTTGTTTTTACCTCAAACATAAGATTAGTTTTTAATGATAAGGGGTATTCCTTCTTATTATTTATTTATATTCTTGACCTTAGCCAAGAGTAAATAAGTTAGTTCTACGCAGGCGTGCTCCATCTTTTACCATAAAGTGCAAACCTGAAGCCTATCAATAACAATAAAAATTCTTTAAGACTCTGAAGACTCTTCGAGATCCTTATATTCTTCGCCCAATTTCAGAAATAGATAGATCCTTTATTTTTCTATTGTTTTACGTTCCATTGTTCACAGGTACTGGGGGTTAACGTTTGATTGCTCGCCAGTTGGCGCCACTCTTGACTACGGTCCAATAGCTGTTAAACGTTCCTATATCGCGCACGAAAGCAAAGTTAGATTAAATATAAAATCGAGTATGCCGCAGTTTTTCAGCATAATATTTTCCGAAACATAAAACTCTATTACAGCACCATGTTAGAACAATATTAAAAAAAAAACGCACTAAAAAATACTATGAATTTTGACATTTTGAAGACCTCATCTTCACCAGCGCCCCTAGCGGAAAATTCAAACGCGGTAACATTGACATTCTAAATACAGGGCCCCTCGGCAATGTGTACAAAATGCCTGCACGTGAGGTAATAAGATTGTCTGCGCTACACGTTGCATGCGGCCGCCAATATTTTTAGCTATCGTGTCTGCTGGTTTAGGGTAAAACTCCCTCAGGACCGTTCTATATAGAGGTCGATTAGAAGGCCCATGTTTAACCGTAATGGATTACGGTCTGACCTTTGATAAATTTACCAAAACAAATGGCTTTTACAATTAGTAATAAAAGCTTTGAGTAAAAATTATTGGGTTTGAGCTCAGCTTGCACAACAGCCTGCAACTTCCACGACTTGAACAAGGCCAACGATAGAGCTGTCCAGGTGGCAACATTTTGTACAGACAGATTGAGTCCAATCGACACGTAAAGACAAAGAAGAAGTACAAATTATGATTTATTAGCTTCTGCCAGCGGCTTCGCCCGCGTGAATGTCCATAATTATCCAGAGGGAACATTTTTTCTGGGATAAAAAGTATCCTATGTGCTATTCCTGTCTATAATCTATCTCTGTGCCGATTTTCATCCAGATCCGTCCAGCCGTTTGAGCGTGAAGAAGTAACAAACATATAAACACACTCACAAACTTTCACCATTATAATATTAGTGTGATGTGATTTATGATAAAATTACGTGGCTTCGCTTACGTGGCCTATCCTCCAGGAACCGTGCATTTTTCTTATATAAAAAGTAGCCAATGGCACTCACAGATAATGTAGCTTTCTATAGGTGCAAGAATTTTTGAAATCGGAGCAATAACTCCAGAGATTACCCACTACAAACATTTTTACCTCAGTCACGGCCCACGGGGTCCCAGCAGCGCTAAGAAAGAAACTTTGGTTCAAATAATTATCACTAGATGGCGCGATAGCGATATGCATCGATTTGTAATTTAATAAAATTGTGTGTAAAATAAAAAAAATCTAGAGTTGATCATAAAATTGTATGGTCTTTTTAATCAACTCTACTTAGCACAAAATTATGGAATATTGGGTTCTTAATTCACACTTCAAAGATAATTAGAACGGATCATTTAAAATTGATTCCAATAGATGGCCATTCGATATTTTAAATTTGTATTGTAAGACATTTTGGTTCAATGAAACTAAAAACGTGCAAAAAATAATTTAAAACAAATCGGCAATGTATTCAAAGACGAAAATAGTCAAGAACCGAGTAAACCCTTTTACCAGCAGTGCTAACACCATCTATAGCCGTAGAACATAACCGAACGCGATCGTACATAACATACATACATACTTACAAAAATAATCAGTATAATCGGACGAAAACACTAATTACGTCGGCACGGTTTCTTTGTATGGGATAAGGCATCTGTATGCAAGTATTATATAATCTGTGCCTCAGTATAGTTTTACATTAATTTGACTATTTAATCAAAATTAACTTAATACAATTTTTAAAGCATACATCTTTAATACCTGTTACTAAGTACGAGTGTGCCAATGTACAGTCATGTACAGTCGAGTTCAAGAGGCTTTTCACATTAAAAATATTATCAGTCGAACATTAGCACCACTTGAAGACACTTTAAACGATATAAACTCTGATACTTCACTGTAAAAGCTTTTGAGTTTCAACAACTATTTATAAATGTGTATGATAAACTACCCAGAAGCGGGATATACCTAAGTATGCTATAGTACTCTGCAGTAAAGGGCGTTGCTATGATGAGAGATCAACTGCATTATCTTTGGGGCTGGGGTTCTACTCCTCTTTGTCGGATACCCGCAGGCTTCACATAACAGCCGTAAGTATTCATCAAAGGGCTAGGCAATGTTTTACACCTATATTTTATCTGTTATGTTTGAGTGCCATGTGTAAAATAGGCCGACACTATTTACATCAACCAGACACAAAACCAAACACCGACACCCCATTTCCGTAAGTTCTTCGATCATGAATATAGAAGAAAGTTAGTTAAAATTAAAAATGGCACATTAATTATTTTATATATCACTAGCTGCTCCCTGCGGCTTCGCTCCCGTGGACCACCCCACAGGACCCGTTTTCGGGATAAAAAATAGCCTATGTCTTGTATAGATTAAAAATCCGTCTACTCGATAGCGTACCTACAAGTTACAACCCGTGCTACAACACACAATGAAAACTGTTGACTTAACAAAACGAATAGGAGCATGCGTGCTTTGTACTGTCGAAACAGTTACGCAATTAAGGTGCAGGATTCTAACGAGAAATCCCTAATGGAAAAACACAATTTTCAACAAACTAAAACTTAGGATTACACCTACTCGCGTATACACCGCACCTCAGACACCCGCAGTCTTATTACAAAAAACGAAATAAACCTTGGTTTAAACCTGTACTATCAAGTCCAGGCTTATCTGCAAAACCATGGTTTAAATTAGTCCGTATTACAAAACTTAAAAAAACCGTGGTCTTCATAGTACCGTCATTTGAAACATTGTCAATATATACAAATATCATTCGTTCACCATAATATCATTCAATTGCAACGTTCCGTATGCCCAGAAATGAAAACGTTTCGATAATACGATAAGGATTAAATTACGTTTAAGAGTGTTAAAAATATTGAGACTTTGTTATTTTGCATGGATATAAACATTTGTTATTTATCGATTGAAGTTTTGTTTAGATTTAAGCAAATTACTTAAATTCTTAATAATTACTAATAATACATCTACGTACGTGTAACGAAACGTAACATTCTCGCGCGTTATATGAAACCATAATATTAAACAAAACCATCGCAAATCGCAAGCTGAACAAAGTTCACTAAGCTTTGGAATATTTAAGTTATCGAAGTCTCTAATAGATCAATTGCCTCTTTGTTAATCTATATATATATATATATATATATATATATATATATATAAAAGAAGAAACTGACTGACTGACTGACTGACTGACTGACTGACTGATCGATCAACGCACAGCCTAAACCGCTAGGCCTAGAAGAATGAAATTTGGCAGAAAGGTTCCTCATATCGCGTAAGTGAGCACTAAGAAAGGATTTTTGGAAATTCTACCCCAAAGGGGGTAAAAGGGGGGGTTGAAAGTTTGTATGTAATTTCCACAGTTTGAAAGTTGGGCATGTGAAATTTTAGATTTACTCTCTTGGTTGATAAAAAGAATTAATGTATTTATTAGTTTTTGGATATTCGACCCCTAAGGGGGTAAAAAGGGGGTTGAAAGTTTGTATGAAGTTTTTACAGTTTGCATATTGGACACACAAAATTTTACATTACGCTCTTGGTTGATAAAAATAATTAAAGTTGTTATTGGTTTTTCTAAATTCCAACCCCAAGGGGGTAAAAAGGGGGTTGAAAGTTTGTATGTAATTTCTACAGTTTGTAAGAAGAACACTTGAAATTTTAGATTTACGCTCTTGATTGATAAAAATAATTAATCGTTATATTGGTTTTTGGCAATTCGACCCGTAAGGGGGTAAAAAGGGGGTACAAAGTTTGTATGAAATTTTTACAGTTTGTAAGTTGGACACGTGAAATTTTAGATTTACGTTTTTGGTTCGTAAAAAGAATTAATATATTTGTTGGTTTATGGAAATTCGACCCCTAAGAGTATAAAAAGAGGGTTGAAAGTTTGTTTGTAATTTCTTCAGTTTGTAAGTTGGACACGTGTAATTTTAGATTAACGCTTTTGGTTTTTAAAAAAAAATTATGTATTTATTGGTTTTTGGAAATTCGTCCCCTAAGGGGGTAAAAAGTTTGTATGAAGTTTTTACAGTTTGCAAATTGGACACATGAAATTTTACATTACGCTCTTGGTTGATAAAAATAGTTAATGTTTTTATTGGAATTTCTAAATTCCAACCCTAAGGGGGTATAAAGGGGGTTGAAAGATTGTATGTAATTTATACAGTTTGTAAGAAGAACACTTTTAATTTTAGATTTACGCTCTTGTTTCGTAAAAAGAATTAATTCATATATTGGTTTTTGGAAATTCGACCCCTAAGGGTGTAAAAAGAGGGCTGAAAGTTTGTTTGTAATTTCTTGAGTTTGAAAGTTGGACACGTGTAATTTTAGATTTACGCTTTTGGTTCTTAAAAAATATTAATATATTTATTGGTTTTTGGAAATTCGTACCCTAAGGGGGTAAAAAGGGGGGTTGAAAATTTATATGTAATTTCTACAGTTTGAAAGTTGGACACGTGAAATTTTAGATTTAATCTCTAGGTAGATAAAAAAAACCATGAATATATTAGTTTTTGGAAATTCTTCCCCTATGGGGATAAAATAGGGGTTGTAACGTTATATGAAATTTCTTCGGTTTGGAAGATAAAACATCTAAAATTATAGGCTTTCGCTCCTGATTAATAAAAAACAATGAGTTTAATTATTTCCGGAAATGCCACCCTTAACGGGGCTAAAAAGGGGGTTGAAAATTTGTATGTAATTTCTATAGTTTGTAAGTTAGAGTTGGAGTTGTTCAAAAGAATTCATGTAATTATTAGGTTTTAGAAATACTACCCCTAAGGGGGGTAAAGTGGGGGTTGAAACTTTATAAGAAATTTCTTCGGTTTGGAAGGTAAAATATCTAAAATAGTAGCTTTACGCTCTTGATTAATAAAAAAAGTAATATGTTTATTGATTTCCGGAAATTCTACCCCTAATAGAGATTAAAGGTGGCAATTTGTTGGGCTTATATATTTGAAACTTGGCATCAATACTAACAGCAAATATTTTATATTTTTTATTGATTTAAAAGTAAAGGTTGTCATTACAAGTTTTTCAAAACTTCTCCTAAAATACGATTTAAGGGATGTTAAAGTTTTTATGGAAAATTTCATTTCTTGGATTAATAAACTTGAAACTTGGGACAAATACTAACCTAAGTAAATAATAAAGGATATCATTATTAGTTTTTCGAAACTACCCCTAAAAGATGATTAGGTGGGTGTTGAAGATCTTGGTTTAATAAACTTGAAATTTTGCACAAACACTAACCTTAATAAATAATGTGGGTTGCTATTAGTTATTCGTTTTTCATAACTATCCCCAAAATACTATTTAGGGGGTGATCAAGATTTTTGAAGTATTTTATTACACATAGCTTCTTTTAATGATGTAGGTGAGCACTAAGGAAGGAGTTTTGGAAGTTCAACCTTTAAAGAGACATTTAATTGTATAAAAACTTTTTTTCAAAAATATATTACTGTCCTCCAACTAAAAACACTACAAAGTGAAAAATAAATTTCTTTTTCGAAGTTGGTGTCTTTGGTAGGTACCAATTTTTTTCGTTATGGACACTGACTTCGAAAAAGAAAGTTATTTTTCACTTTGTAGTGTTTTTAGTTGGATGTCGGTAGTATTTTTTTGCAAAATAGATTTTTTGTTTTTCAACTGGTAATTTGCCTTTAGTAAGGTACTTAATTATTGTTTGTGTATGTTCACCTATATCTCCGTCAAACAACACTGTTCAAACGGTCCAGGTCGGTAGTTCTAAATCGAGGAAGAGGTCATCTTAGTGCCGTAAGATTCTTCAAAAAACCGTTGTTTTGTTCTCTAAATCCTAACTTGAAACCGTAGATATCTACGATAGCCCATTTATTATTGATTTAAAAATAGCTTATTTTTGATCGCCTTCACTAACTGCACATAATTTAGTTGAATAAAATACAAAATCATGCGAACGAAGTCGCGGGCGGAGTGCTAGTAATATATAAAATAAGATATTGTGATGGACCAACAAAAAAAAACGATCTGCGAATTGGAGTACCGAGGAAAAATTAATATCCTCAATAATTAATTAAATCAACCATGTTAATATCCATTTTCGGGTGAAAACAACACAACACAATAAAAAAGATGCTATACTTAACCTAAAAGAGAAACTTTGACAGATACGACTTAGACCCTCAGATCAAATATTTTTGTGTAAACCACAGTTTATAGAGATTTAAACTTGGGTTTTTAGTTAAACCGCTTTTTGTAATAAGACTGCCGATGTCTAATGCAATTGAGTTGATAAAACAGTAAAAGGATGAAATACTGTTAATCCGTGTACCGTCCTTTATCAAAGGGACCAATTAACAGGCCGGATGCCAGCATCCGGTTACCTACCCTTAAGGCTGTATTCATACTGTAACTGTAACCACCGTACGGACTTTTCATTATGTTTTGTACACATTCCTGCACAAGGCGGATTTGCGATTTTAGGATTTTGGACTTATTATTCTAATCTTAACTAATGGTACAAAACCTTGTTATTACAAGTTGATCTCTGTAAGTTCTGATCCGATTAGGTAGATGTTAGTAGCTTTCTAGATGAGGTGCTGGAGGAGAATGTTACGCATATCATGGACAGCAATACGCACAAATAAGTCCATTCTCTACCAGTTAAACATCAAAACCAGACTCCGCTATCTGCTACCAAAGAGTCCTAAATTACTTTGGTCACATCGCCAGGAGACAGCCAGATAACCTGCAAAAACTGGTTGTTGTAGGAAAAGCGGATGGGAAAAGGCCACGCGGACGCTCATCCACTCGGTGGTCAGACCAGATCAGGGCGATTACGTGACTCACGGTGACCACTGCCCTGAGAAGAGCCGAAGACAGAGTGGCTTGGAAGCAGCTCGTCAATGACTCCGTGAAAGCTTTCCAAGACGGGCACGATCTTCAGTAATGAAGACAACGAATAAGAAGAGAGAGAGTAGCTTTCTAGATATTTCTTTGACTTGTAGAAAAGCTTTCTAGTGAATTAAATATTTATTTACTTATAAAAAGCTAGTTTTAGCCCCATAAAATGCAAAGTACGCAGGGTGGTCGGCATTGCGTAGCCCGGGCATGATGACTGATGTCCTCACCGAGCGTCACCAGCTTTGCTCATAATACGATACAGCAATGTGCCAGTAACTACAATGTTTACCTCCTTCAGCAGCCCAGGAGCCGAGCACGGCGACGGTGTACCGGACGGCGACTGAGTCGGACAGCGCGTGCGCAGGGTGGTCAGCGTTGCGTAGCACCGGCATGATGGTTGATGTCCTCACCGAGCGTCACCGGCACTGCCCATAATACCTGCGGATGTTAGGACATTGTTAGTTGAATTATTTGGAATAAGTAACGCTAAAAGGGGTGGAGCACATGAATAAACTTTTGACTCTAGGAAGTTTATTACCGAATCTTTTTTTTTTGCTGACATTAATTTACGGTACATACATTAAGGTCAGCCGAAAAAATGATTATTTTATTTATTTCTTGACTTATCTATTCCAAAATTAGCAGATACCGTATTATATCGGTGATGACAAAATATATTTACTCCAAAATTGTCATGATGTTCGATTTTTGAAATTTTTCGGTACCTAATGTAAAATAAAAAAACCTTTTTTGCAAAAAAATACTACCGACTTCCAAATACAAAACTACAAAGTGTAAAATAACTTTATTTTTTGAGCTCGGTGTCTTTCCTAGGTACCTACCATTTTTTTTTTTGAGTTATGGACACCGACTTCAAAAAATAAAGTTATTTTACACTTTGTAGTTTTGTATTTGGAAGTCGGTAGTATTTTTTTGCAAAGAAGGTTTTTTATTTTTCACTTTTTAGTTGTACCTACTTAATAGGCAAGTTAGTAAGGTAACTATAACGCCAGAATAGATTTCATGAAACTTGAACATAACCGGTGAAATGAGAGATCTGCGTACCCCTTAAGAGCGTACTGGCGTGATGTTATGTTATGAAATGGTATAAACAATAAACAGACATGCGATTGCAGCAATCCCTAGACATTTGTCGTTATTTATTGAAGACTTCTGTTGTATATCTCCGAAAGTCTTCATCAGATCTTCACCAAATTAAAATGGGACCAATTTCGAAACATACTTTATCAAACAAAAAAAGAATTTTTGAAATCGGTCCACAATTGACGGAGACATCGGTGAACATACACAACAAATAAAATAAAAAAACATAATGTCGAACATAGAACCTCCTCCTTTTTTGGAAGTCGGTTAAAAATTACCTACACTACAAGAAGTAAAAATTATGTATAAAATCTAGGTACAAACAAGTTCATTGCTCTTATAAAAGGCTGATGCACTTAATAATACCTAATGACCTGTTACTCAGCTTTTTATAGTATCCAGGCGTAGGAAAAAACCGAGACTGCAGATGTCCGCCATATGCTATATCTAGGCACCATATTGAGTGCCTAAAGCACTATAACATGTGAACATCCTGGGGTTTGATTAATGACGGTAATAGGTTTCTTAATAAAGAACTTCTATCCTAGTTATAAATTGTATATCGTATGCAGATTGGTTGACTTTAGTTAAATCAACGGTTCAGACAGTTCTTTGATGTGTTTTTAGGGTTCCGTACCAAAAGGGTAAAAACGGTACCCTATTACTAAGACTCCGCGATCCGTCTGTCACCAGACTGTATCTCATGAACCGTGTTAGCTAGATAGTTGAAATTTTCACAGATGATGTATTTCTGTTGCCGCTATAACAACAAATACTAAAAACAGAATAAAATAAATATTTAAGTGGGGCTCCCATACAACAAGCGTGATTTTTATGCCGTTTTTTGCGATAATGGTACGGAACCCTCGCACTTGGGCAGTTTTTTTTTTGTAATTTACAAGCAACTATGTTTTGTATAAATAAATCAATGCATCCATAGTAATATTATAAATTAGTAACTCTGTCTGTCTGTCTGTTACCTTTCACGCCTATACCACTGAACGGAACTCAATGAAATTTGGCACGGATATTGATGGCATCCTGCAAAAGGACGTAGCCAACTTCAAGAATTAAAAAAAAATTAGATAGGTAGGGTAGGGTAGTTATGGTAGAGTAGGGTATATATGGTAGAGTAGGGTAGCTATGGTAGAGTAGGAAGGCTAGGTAGGTAAAGTAGGTAGGATAGGTAGGTAAAGTAGATAGGGTAGATAGATAGGAAGGATAGGTAGGTAGGTAGAATAGGTGGGTAGATAGGTAAGGCATAGAAATAGGTAGATAGGTAGGGCAGGGCAGGGTAGGTAGTTAGTCATTTGTCGGGAGCGAAGCCGCGGGGGACAGCTACATACTTCCGTAAAATACTTTTCATCACACTTGCACGTAAAAAGTATCTAAACATACATGTTAACTTGGCCGTAATGCCCCATATAAAACCCTCGGGCTTTCTTTTTGTGATGAAACCCTAGGGCGGTAAGTATTTTTTTTTTAATTTATGGCACAGCACACGGGTCATGCAAGTTCAAGCAAGGAGTAAACTCCTTGCTTGAACTTGCATGACCTGACGCAATTGAAAAATTGTCTTAAAATGTTATCTAAACAGAAATTTCTTTGCAATCTTGCTACATGATATTTAAATACTCAACTAATGTTCTTAATAATCGATTTTAATAGTTATAGTATGAGGACGTCGAAATTATTTAATTCTTTTAACACTCCGTCATGGCTGTATACCTACGTAAGTATTTGCCCTTAAAGTTTCTGAACGAAACACTGTATAATCTGTGGTGTGGGCAAAAATTCGCCAACCGCTTAAAAAAAAGTTCACGTATTTCGTAATAACAGCTGAGCTGACTTGTGTATTAAGCTATAATTCATAATTATTACTCGCAAATGTGATGGAAAACATTGTATGTATCACGGGCGGTACGGGAATTACGAACCTCGACTCAGAAAGCCCTCAGTCTTCGACTTCGGGCTTCTACTAGAGTCTCGATCGTAATTCCTTACTTACCGCCCTTAATACACAATGTACTATTCTATCAATGCGCTTGTGAAAATTCGTCTACGCGTCCGCGTAAAAAAATGTTTTATCATCCCAAGGGAATACAAACTATCCTATGTCCTTCCCAGAGTCTCAAACTATTTTCATTTCAATTTTCATCTAAATCTTTTCAGTTATCCAGAGATTCCCCTCCAACATCACAAACTCAACTCAGTCTTTAAGTCAAGAGTGAATAGGTTTCTTCTAGGCAAGCGTGCTTCATCGTCGACCACATAGATATAATCTATGTTCGACCCAATCATCTCTTACCATCAGGTGAGAATTAAGATAGTGGTCAAGCGCAAGCCTTGCAAAAATAAAAAATAAAACTACCTCTTTATAATATTTTTTACCTTTGTATAGATTCTTTTACCGATTGTTTTGTGAATGTGTGAACATTGTAGGCCTTCTAGATGCTAGTTAACATTTGTTAACTTTTTATATAATATATAATCTTTTTATTTTATTTTTTTAGTTTCTTACGACTTATTGTCATAAGTCGGACCTACGTTGTCCCCCCATATCTAAGTACTAATGCTGTAACATGGAAATATTGTAAAACCAAACCATTTTTAAAAGAGTAACCATGGAGTTTCTTGCCGGTTCTTCTCCATAGGAAACGACCAACCCGAACCGTCCACCTTTTGTCGACGTTTTATAAGTGGCCATGTAGGCCTATGTGAAAAAAAAAAAAAAATATTAGTAGGTAAGTATAGATATCTAATCTATACCAATATTATAAAGAGGAAAGATTTTTTTGATTGTTTGTACCGAATAGGCTCCAAAACTGCTGGACCGATTTCAAAAATTCTTTCACCGTTGGGAAGCTACTCTGTCCCCGGGTGACATAGGCTACTTTTTATCCCTGTATTCCCACGGGGACGGCACTACGCGGGTGAAACCGCGAGGCGTTCTCTAGTGATATATAAAAACGTAGTTATTCAAAAGTTCATGTATAAAGTCACCTTAGTTCTATAAAATATGCATGGTTATTCTAACGCATGGGAGTACAATATCGAAGGAAATCGATTTATGAGCGATACTACGAAGCAATTCATCATCGCCTCACTCGAAGGCTAAGCTAATGGTTAGCTTTAATGAGAATGTCAGCGAGTTCGGAATAGCCGCCATTTTTCATACTCCAATGTGGCAATGAACTCTTGGGTATTGTTACACTGTAACTTCTAATGTTAAGAAATTAATTTTACAAATTTTATAAAATCCAATATATTTAGTTATGGGTTTAATTATACATTATAGAAGTTATTAAAATTAGAAGACTCTTTTTAGGTATCCACAAAGTTATAAAACTTTTACGTTATTTTAAATTATCTATCACTAACTTTTACTTTATTTTAAATTATCTATCACTAATATATTAAGAAGTCGCTGTTACTTTTACCTTTTAATAATATAATTTATTTATTTATAAAAAAAACATTTCTGCACACCAGGAATTTCTTTCTGTATTGTGGGTGCGTTTACAAACATATAAAATCACATACACAACATCCAGAGCCGGAAAAACTATCTGTAGGTCATACAAATATTTGTGCCGGGCGGGAATCGAACCCGCGACACGCAGCGCAGCAGTGAATCACTAAACCACTGCGCCAACTGTGCGCCCAAATAAGGTTGGCTAAGAGATTCCGTATAATATTATGACTGCCTGTCTTCATCAAACCAATGACAGAATGTTTTTTTTTTCATAAAACTTATTCACCACTTAAAAAAAATGCCTTAAGAATCAATCACTTTTTATTCATGCCTGTTTCATCTTTCCAGTCAATCGGGTTACCTAACAGCTGTTATCTATCACTAGTATATTAAGGTGATATATACGCCCCAATGTAACACAGTACTGGCCGTGCGCCCGCTCGATGCCAAAATATCAAAATTGAATCTCCTTTTGAACAGTTTTGTTTGCAAAATATTATTTGATTTACATATGCTATGTTAGGTAAAAAGAAATTCCAGCCATCAATTTTTCTGTATAAAATTATTTTTAAACATCCAAGTCGTTTTGGAGGAGTTTCCAAAAGTTGCGAAAAAATATCGTGTTGTTAATTATTTTTTTAAAGCAAAACTATTAGTTACACGAAAAACCTTGTGTTCAAAATTATGTACATGAATCAATAATAAATATATATTTTTTGCATACCTTTTAACCTAGCCATTACTGTGGAGTATGCTTTAGAAAGTTACCGTTTTACGGCACTAAAGCGTATGTAGGCCCTTAAGGCGTATATATTCCCCAATGTTAACGCAGTACTGGCCGTGCGCCCGCTCGGAGCCGGAATATCAATATTGTACCTCCTTTAGGACTGTTTATTTTGCAAAATATTCTTTGATTTACTTATGCTATTTCAGTTATGAAGAAATTCTAGTCTAACTATAATTTTTTCTGTGTAAAAATATTTTAAACATCCAAGTCGTTTTGGAGTATAATAGTATACTCCAAAAATAGCGAAAAAATATCGTGTTGTTAATGATTTTTTTAAAGCAAACTATTAGTTACACGAAAAAACCATGTTTCACAAAAAATTTACATGAATCAAAAATAAATATATCTTTTTTCAAACCTTTTAACTTAGCCGTTCTAAGGAGTATGCTTTAGAAAGTAACCGTATTACGGCACTAAATCGGTGGAAGGCCCTTAAGTAGTTGCTGATACAGATATCAAATGAAAGGTCCATCCCCCGTACCTTGACGTGTCAAAACTATCATAGTTCGACTTCAAAAAAGTGACAGATGTATACAAATCATATACATCTGTCCCTTACGCACACTCAAAATAACCTTATTCTAAGAGCTTATGGTCAAACTGAAAAACACATTCACATAGCAACATGAGCTACTAATTGACTATAATATTCAGTTAGTCACCGTTGAGCAAGGTCGCCCTTCAAATTAAGATTGCCAGCGTTGATAAGGTTTATTTACGTTTATTGTGTGGTTTATTTGCTAAAAATAGTTCGAATAACAGGGTGAGTTTTCCAAGTGGGCGTGGATAGCCAAATATGAAACTATGAGAAATAGTGGAAACAACCAAAGGATTCTCGGCCCCGATTTTGACGAAGACTAAAACAGAAAACTTTATCATTGGTTTTTTTTAAATCAATATGCCTGGACAGTCATCATACCCGATGATTTTGAAAAAACAACACTAAATCTGATAATGCTGCTAATAAGGAATTCATTCGGCAACTCATAAAAAAAATGAAACCAGCGGGTTCTTAGTGGGACATTTAAGCCTAATCGGATTCTTGATGGGACATTCAAATAAAGTAGGTACCTAAGTACAGTACAACTATTTTCTTAATGTCCCTTGGTAATCATCGCATTTCCTTATACAAACGAATGCTAATTTCCATGTCCATCAATTAATTATTAGATATATCGTGTATAGTCATTTGAATTCAGAACTTAGTATTTTATTGTTGTTTTGATTTCCGCGTGAAGTATATACAGCTGTAAAGATAGCAGCTTTCCTCCCATTTTTTATAAATTACATTAAGTTAAAAGAGTGTTAACAACTCTATATACTTGCAAGTTGATTGAGAACGTCCAGTTTGCACCACGTGCAAAGCATATATAAGTTTCTCTATGGTGCAAAGGGCAACTGATAGAAATCCGACGACTCACGAAACACGAAGTTTGCCGAGGGACGTTAAGAAAATGTTTGTACTGTACAACCTACCGTTAGTAAACGTTTGAACATATTTCTCCCCTCTAATTCTTTTTCACACAATGAACTTATTAAAATTACTCGCTGTACCTAGCGAGCATAATGTAAGTATTTAATTAATTAAGTAGCCAATTATGTAAACAAAATCATTTTAATTATGATCTAATCTAGTTTCAAAAGCCTATTAAAGTGCATTAAACTAATATAAACAGAGGAGATAACATCCTACCCACGCCGCCCGTACGCGTGAGTGATCCTAGCGTAAGACCTAGCTTGTTTTGATAGACTGTTTATATAAGCAAACATTACATAACTTCACGCATATATTTCCCAAAAGACTAGGCAGAGATGCACCTATAATACACCCACTTTTCACCAGTTACGTTTAACTGGTCGTGTGTCTGTAATTACCGGAACAATAGGAAAGCCATTGTGCCACGTCTTAAACACAAGAAGAAATGCGGGCAGAGAGCTCCGACTGAATTTTCTCAGTAAAGTCATAATTCGAGATTTGGCTCTCGCCTATATCCTGCGCCAGTATTGGATAAATTTAAAATATATGCCATAAATTGAATAAAAAAGATATATGTTGTGCTTCTATGTTTTACTTTTTTCATCTATATTATATCTATTGTCTGTTGACGTTGTCAGCCAAAACTGACGGGGTCCGCTAGTCGTATATATAAGTTTCTCTGTGGTAGCGATGCCTGTCTGGGTCACGGATGAATTTGAAAAAGAGTTAACTCGGCCCTGGCACAAGCAAATGAAGGAACACGGGTGGGTTTTAGCCAGTAAAGTCTGACACGCCCTCCCGCTTCACGGGCGGGAGAAGTCATTGGATGATAAAAAACCGGCCAAGTGCGAGTCGGACTCGCGCACGAAGGGTTCCATACCATTATAGCAAAAAACGGCATAAAAATCACGTTTGTTGTATGGGAGCCCCCCTTAAATATTTATTTTATTCTGTTTTTAGTATTTGTTGTTATAGCGGCAACAGAAATACAACCTCTGTGAAAATTTCAACTCTCTAGCTATCACGGTTCTTGAGATACAGCCTGGTGACAGACAGACAGACAGACGGACCGCGGAGTCTTAGTAATATGGTCCCGTTTTTACCCTTTGGGTACGGAACCCTAAAAAAAGGCCCCTGTTCACAGCGCAATTTTGAGCATTTTTTGAGGGTTTTAGAGCTTCTAAAGATAATGTATCATCAAAACGGGAAACATACGGGCACAGTTTATGTCTTTCTTTTTCAGTTTATGGAATATCTTTTGCATTGGTCCAACATTGGAGGAGGAAATAGGCGAGAGCCAAACCTCGAATTATGACTTTTTACTTACGGAATTCAGTCGGATGTCTACGACCGCATTTTCTGTAAGTGGGGGCGAGGCGAGCCTATTGCCATTAATCGGACACAAATCCAGACTCTGGGCTCCTACGGGCTGCTACTCAGAAATACTAAATGTAAAAACCCAATAACTCTGACTGACCCGGGAATTAAACTCAGGACCTCATACTCAGCAGTAGGCCTTGCGACCGCAACGAGGCAGGCCAGAACACAGAACTAAATAAGTATGTGACACTAAAACCGACGTAGTAATTGAACAGACGTACAATAGAGCCTACAATATCCGTTGTGAGTATTATAAGTACCTCAATAAAAGGCGATGAACAACTGTTGCGTGACTGAAAACCAGAACTAAAATCATGAAGATAAACACAGACGAAACACCATTTTCAACAGGTAGATTATTACGAATTTTTGGCAATTGATTTTAATGGCTACTTTCATCATATATAGATATAGATTGCTGTGGGTCTGATAATTGCCTTCGGTAATGGTCTTGGGGGACCGTGGGTAATCATGGTAGTAGAAAATTATTATGGTGCAAAGTTTTTATTTTTATTATTTATAAGCTCGCGCTTGACCACTATCTTACCTGATGGCAATGTATGGAATGTAGCACGCTTACCTAGAAGAAACCTATTCACTCTTGACTTAAATACTGCCAGGTTGTGCCTATCAGGAAATACAGACTCCGGCAGGGAATTCCACTTCTTAGCTGTACGCATAATGAAAGTATTCCCAAAACATTTGGTGCGTATGGGTGGGATGTCCACCATGTACCGATGACGCATCGCGGTACGTCTTGGAAATCCGATGATGGAAAGGGCTAGGAGGAATTAGTTCATGCAATTCCAACGCACACTCCCCGAAATGTGACCCAAAAAAACCGACAGACTGGCAACTTGACGCCGATGTTCAAAGCTCTGGAGCCTATATTCGACCAGTATCTCATTGCCGATGAGCCTCTTGGCTCGTTTTTCGATCGACTCTAGTGCATCCAGCTGGTACTTGGCAGATCCGTCCCAGAGATAAGAGCAGTACTCCATGCATGACCGAACTTGCGCTTGATACAAGTTGAGCAACTGTTCTGGCGTAAAGTACCGTCTCACCTTTGCAAGGATCTCCAACTTATTGGCAGCCACTTGAGCTTTTGCCTCAATAAATGGACCAAAATTGAGGGTCGATGTCAACGTAACGCCAAGAAGCTCAACTCAGATTGGTGAGCTAGACTCTGGGTTACCGAGTGCCAGCTGAAGAATGCAAATTGGCAAACGCAACCAAGGTACACAGACAATGTTCGCAGGTTGGCCGGTAGCAACTGCATGAGAGTTGCCGAGAATCGAGATGAATGCCGCTTTATATCCATTAGATAGTAGTCAGATACTAATAAAAATTCGCCACATCGTATGCCTAACAACACAATTCACATGACGACATAAGAGTAGCGCAAACAGTATTAGTGGGCTTAGTGCGAGTTTTTCCTCGTGCTCGAACGCGCCAACGTAAACGTCAATTTGGATGGCAACTAAAGTCCCCGCCACGAGAAGCTATACAATTTATAAATAAAGAAATATAACCCGACCAGATGTAATTGCTTGTTAGTTTCGTATTAAATTACATTCTTATTATTATATTCCATTTATTCATTTTATATACATACTAGCTTTTGCCCGCGACTTCGTTCGCGTGGAATAGTGACTTCTGATGCCGACTCTTGACCAATAGATGGCGCTGTATGTCCGGACCAAATTTTATTTTATATTTTATTTTTTGTATTAAAAACTATCCTATGTCCATTCTCAAGTTCCAAACTATGTCTGTACCAAATTTCACACAAATCGGTTCAGTAGTTTAGGCGTGAAGCAAAGACAGACAGACAGACAGACAGACAGACAGAAAGACAGACAGACAGACAGACAGAGTTACTTTCGCATTTATAATATTAGTAGGGAAGTAGGGATTTTTACATTTTTAAATATTATTCTTTAAAAAGATAAAATAAAAAAAAACATTTAAAAATACAAAAATAGTAGCCCACCGGTATCGGGAACAGGGTCCAAGCTACCGGTGGTCAGGGCTCCTGAGAAAGGAACAATACGCGCCGTGTCCAGGAGTGCCGCTTTCTGGATCAAGCCCTTGATCCAGCTGCCCAACGAGAGCCTCCTAAGGTGTTGGTCGAGGCTCTTGGCTATTATGCCATTGACCGTAACGACTATCGGCACAATGGTCGCTGTATTCACGTCCCACATGTCAACAACCTCGCGAGCCAGATCAAGATACTTGCTTTTCTTATCTCTCTCAGCCTTCACGAGGTTCTCGTCATGTGGGACCGTATTATTATTATTACATTTCGTATTAATTTAGGCTTATTTGTTGTTGATTGAATTGTCGCTAAGTATTTAAGTAGAATTCTTTATTTACAAAACTTATAGCTTCTCGTGACGGGGACTTTAGTTAAGAGGTGTCTGGTGACTGTCAGGGGAAACCCGTTTTTTGCATACAAATTGGCATAAGAAAAAGTTTACGTAAGCGCCGTAAGGCCTCTGAAGCAGACAACTTCAAAAGAAGTGGTGATATGAATCTATCAGTATAAATCAGAGCGTGCCAACGGAGACCATTCGCAGCAGAAGCCATAAAGCCCCACTTGATAACGATAGCGCTCTCAGACACGCTAGGCGTAGTTCCAACATAATTTGACTTGTCAGCATTCACTACTACCAAGGTCAGTGATGTAACTGTAGATTGGTTTCCCTTACCTAAATTATAGTAATTAACTAAGTAGGTGCTTGTGTTATACGAGTTCGTATAGTTATGTGTTAACAAGCCTATGTAATAGGTAGTGTTAGTACGGATATAGCAACATGATTTTCCAAATCTAGAAGCTTATTCATGAGGGTTATTATTTATGTGAATGCACGAATACGCGCTCCAAACGAAACTAGCTCTGCAAGAAGCTTTGAGAAGCAAGAAAAATAGTTTTATAACCGTATATAATCTATGTGCTGACTATGACAGCACTCGGCAATCAATCCATTAGATAGAAGTCAGATACTAATAAAAATTCGCCACATCGTATGCCTAACAACACAATTCACATGACGACATAAGAGTAGCGCAAACAGTATTAGTGGGCTTAGTGCGAGTTTTTCCTCGTGCTCGAACGCGCCAACGTAAACGTCAATTTGTATGGAAACTAAAGTCCCCGCCACGAGAAGCTATAAATTTTATAAATAAAGAAATATAACCCGAACAGATGTAATTGCTTGTTAGTTAGAATAGTTACAGCACTGATAACAAAATTTGTGCCACATGTTAAATTTAGTCTTGTTATACTTATTTTTATTTACAATGTATAGATTCTTTTACCGATTGTTTTGTGAATGTGTGAACATTGTAGGCCTTCTAGTTGCTAGTTAACATGTGTTAACTTTTTTATAAAATATATAATCCTTTTATTTTATTTTTTTAGTTTCTTACGACTTATTGTCATAAGTCGGGCCTACGTTGTCCCCACATGTCTAAGTACTAATGCTGTAACATGGAAATATTGTAAAACCAAACCATTTTTAAAAGAGTAACCATGGAGTTTCTTGCCGGTTCTTCTCCATAGGAAACGACCAACCCGAACCGTGCACCTTTTGTCGACGTTTTATAAGTGCCCATGTAGGCCTATGTGAAATAAAAATATTGATTTTGATTTTGTTTTGTATATACGTATGTTAGTTGATTGAATGTGTTGTTTGTCAATCAATCATAAAGGGTTTAAAATCACCATCTTCATTTTACGGCTATTGAGCCATATTAGGAATCATCTTGAGGCCATATCATCGCAGTAAGCAAAATTAAAAACCTCGAATTATCGCCAGCAGTGATTTTAATGCAATGAAAAAAAAAATTGTTTTGTGTCTATGGTTTCTACATAAATGAATCTTGGTAATGTCTTCAGCAAACAAAAGGTACATAAATCCACGTCTTCTATTTGAAATGACCATGATATCTAAACCCATCAGTGACCATGACATCATACAAAAGGCAATTCTAATTTCTCATTAGCAACTAAACTCGTTGACAACGAATCTCGTCATTTATCGTTTACTTGGCAATCGATAAGTTTACTAATAGTTACGTAAAGGTCGAATGTGAGAACGTTAACGTAACATAAATAGTAACGTTTACTGACAAGGTAAATGAAAAGTTTCAGAAGGTTAAGGCACCTTCCTGAGTTCCTGACTACGTCGTTTCGGTATAGATTCTTTCATTCTTTACCGAGCGCCTACACGATTACACGTACAGCACATCTGAACGATTCGGTACAGCACCTGTGGACAATCTACAATCGATAACGCTAGTAAAAAACTAATGAATATAATTATGGGAATGACACATCTGAACGTGAAGTCACGTGGTCAAACAAACAAATAGATGGCGTTATAAGAGTGGTTAAGAGGAAATATGGGCAGAGAGCTCCGACTGAGTTTCCTTAGTAAAAAGCGGGTAAAAAGTCATAGTTCGAGGTTTGGCTCTCGCCTGTTTCCTCCTTCAATATTGGACCAAATTAAAATATATTCCATAATCTGAAAAATAAAGATATAGGTATACTATGCACCTATGGTTTTATTTTCTCATTTATAGTTGTCAAATTTGTACACCAGTTCACTTTCACTTTCAAAGTTTTTACTCAAAATTACGCTGTTAATAGTAACAGCGCAATTTTGAGCATTTTATGACGGTTCTAGTGCCTCTAAAGACAAAGTATCTTCAAAAAGGAAAGCATAGGAGCATAGTATATCTTTCTTGTTCAGTTTACTGAATATCTTTTAAATTAGTCTAATATTGGAGGAGGAAATAGACGAGAGCCAAACCTCGAATTACGACTTTTTGCTTAGAATATTCCGCCGGTTGTGTGCTTCGATAAGAAACGTTTGTAACTAGTCTAGGGGGGCTGAGATGAAAACGCCTCGACCCCGTCAGGAAGGCGCCTACCTAAGTGGGGAAAGTTTTGAGTATAATTGTAGACTACTAAGATGAAAATGACTACTGCTGCAAAATTGGGATAAAGCCGATAAAGGCTAGATCATGATGGACAAACTGATAGGTACCTACTGTAAGAAGGACGACCTCCATAACCCTTATAAAGCTGGCACGTTTTTGAAGAAAAATCATATTTGGAACGCTAGAAATATTTGCAGATATGTATGTTTCGTTTTGCATGTGATTTCTGTAAAAGCCATGGTAGCGTGAACACACAATAAAATATCATTGAGTTTAAACGAATTTTCCTCTATAATTTACCTCCCGCAGCTACGTCCCTCACAGTAATACAACATGACAATGTTTAATAAAACATTGACCCTGAGGATTTGGTGATCACTACCACAGGTATTTTTAGCCTTCTTCTTCTTTTTGTATATTCTGATAGCCATAACCTGGGGGGTATGCTAGTTATTCAAGAGTGAATTGGTTACTTCTAGGCAAGCTTGCTTCCCCGTTGACCACATCACCGTTTAACATCAGCACCTGTAGCCAAGTTGACAATCTACAATCGATAACGCTAGTAGAACACGAATCAATGTATGGGAGTGACACATCTGAACGTTAAGTCACGTGGTCAGACCATACAAATAGCAGGCGTTAATGATTGTAGAGATTCTATACGAAACGTTTGTAACTTGGCTAGGGGTGCTGGTGAGATAGTGGCCAAACGCGGGCATATCTATTAAGAGTGAGCGAGGCAGGTCTCTCTCACAACTGTTCAAAGCGTGTGAGCACTTCCCGTATTTGCAATATTTTGATGCATAAAGCTTTGTATAGAATTTAGACTGTACGTACAAGAATATGGACAGATAATTGAGCGCAATGCAATGCATCCTCATTAAATTTTATATAGATAGGTACCGTCCTACAATGTATAGGTACCTAAACAATTAGAATCAATTGTGTGAACCGAGCTAATAATTTCTATTGGCTTGTCGATGTAGAACTAGATCATATTGACTGAACTTTGTAACAGTTCTAATAAGTATCTAGTTACAATTCTTGTTTATCTTTTATTACTAACTAGCTTCTGCCAGTGGCTTCGCCCACGTGAATGTCGAAAATTATTCCAAGGAACATATTCCTAGAGTAAAAATCCTATGTGCTATTCCAGAATATACTCTATCTCTGTGCTAATTACCATCAATCGGCATTTCATCCAGATCCGTACAGCTGTTTGAGCGTGAAGAAGTAACAAACACACTCACAAACTTTCGCCTTTATAATATACGGTCATACATAAGGACTTTGGTTTTAATGTCCACTGTTAGTAATGCAGCAGCAGGCAATCATCGGATGATAGTGAAGTTATTCATGCGGGGAGTACCTATAGGCAGTGGCATGGGCTCCCTTATTTAACGTGTGGAAATATTCATGGATGTCTCCCGTCCCGAGACTTCCGTCTGTCAGACTCGAATTAACTAAAACCATACGGTGTTCTGTACCTTTGGCCGGGGTAATTCGCCGCATGAATTCATTCGGACCCCGTCAAGTGAACCTCTACGGCCGCATACAACCGCAATTCATCTAGAGATCGCCAGCCAGACAGGATAATTATTATGAAAAGTACCTAGGTTTTTTGGGTTCCGAAGCCAAATGACAAAAACCGGAACCGTTATGGATTCGTCATGTCTGTCTGTCCGTCCGTATGTCACAGCCACTTTTTTCCGAAACTATAAGAACTATGCTGTTGAAACTTGGTAAGTAGATGTATTCTGTGAACCGCATTAAGATTTCCAATAAAAATAGAAAAAAAAAACAGTAAATTTTGGGGGTTCCCCATACTTAGAACTGAAACTTATTTTTTTTTTCATCAAACCCATCAGTTTGCGGTATCTATGGATAGGTCTTCAACAATGATATTGAGGTGTCTAATATATTTTTTTCTAAACTCAATAGTTTGCGCGAGAGACACTACCAAAGTGGTAAAATGTGTCCCACTCCCTTGGAACTTCTAAAATATGAGAATGATAAAACTAAAAAAAATAGGTACATGATGTACATTACCATGGCAACTTCCACCGAAAATTGGTTTGAACGAGATCTAGTAAGTAGTTATTTTTTAATACGTCATAAATCGTAAACCGCAATTTACCAAGTATGAACCCATCTTTTGCGAGTCCGACTCGCACTTGGCTGGTTTTTTTTATAATAATTTTGTCAAACTATATTGAAAAGCTAAGTTCATCAAATAACGAATACAAAAAAAGACTTAACGTGATAGGTGGATACTAATCTATTTCCCATACTCGTCGCTGCACCAGGCATATTCTAGGTCAATATTTTGAATAATAAATAGGACCTGTAGGTAAAGTATAAAATCCATATTCAATCGGAAAAGGGTATGTCAGTCAATCGGCCCCTGCGGCACAGCGGCGGAACGACTTCCGGGACAAAGATTCGATTTCCGGGCCAAGCTTTTGAGAGCGAAGCGTTGATAACAAGTTTAGGAATTGTTATTAAGGCGATATATACGCCCCAATGTAACGCAGTACTGGCCATGCGCCCGCTCGATGCCAAAATATCAAAATTGAACCTCCTTTTGAACAGTTTTGTTTGCAAAATATTATTTGATTTACATATGCTACGTTAGGTATGAAGAAATTCCAGCCATCAATTTTTCTGTATAAAAATATTTTTAAACATCCAAGTCATTTTGGAGGAGTTTCCTTCAAAAGTTGCGAAAAAATATCGTGTTGTTCATTATTTTTTTAAAGCAAAACTATTAGTTACACGAAAAAACCTTGTGTTCTAAATTATGTACATGAATCAATAATAAATATATTTTTTTTTCAATCCCTTTAACCTAGCTGTTACTGAGGAGTATGCTTTAGAAAGTTACCGTTTTACGGCACTAAAGCGTATGTAGGTGCAGAAATCGAACGTGTATGGTATTTTATAGGGTAAAATTAAATTTAAAATAAGTTAATTCAAAAAATCAGAAGATCCGACTGATATGCGATACATATTCGCGAGCTGGCTGACCAAAACCAGGCATATCCTCCGACTGCACAGCATGATTTTCTTCTTGTTTACGTCTTTTTAGTTTGATTCTTAAGCAGTCGGGATTTTTGAATTAACTTTTTTTATTAATAAATATATGTTAATTTTTTTTTCGAATTCGGTACGTTTAAACATATAAGTGTTATATATTTTTGAAATCACCTCTTAAAACCCTATATTTTGATTCCACACACGATGGGAAAGGTAGAAAAAAAATTGGGCCCCCACAATATGGCGCC
The DNA here is from genome assembly GCA_964057195.1 of Orthosia cruda. NCBI lineage: Eukaryota > Metazoa > Arthropoda > Insecta > Lepidoptera > Noctuidae > Orthosia > Orthosia cruda. Next base: position 19,642,239 of record OZ059826.1, on the reverse strand, counting down.
CAAAATGCGACATTTTTCTATTTTCCAATTTTAATGTTGCCAGTGACACTGGCAAGGTTAAGACGAATCAATTGACGTAAGAATCATCAAAATCGGCCAATGCGTTTGGTCTCTAGAACGCCACATAGGAACAAACATACATAGACTGATAAACACCCTCCCTCGGCAGTCGGGTAAAGAAGTCTGCAAAAGTTCGCAGACGAGACCGTTTTATGAAGGGACTGGGGTGACTTGTTCATAGGGGAGACTTGGAAATTATAAAGCCATTATATTCGATTAATCCAAACTAATATTATAAATGCGAAAGTAACTCTGTCTGTCTGTCTGTCTGTCTTTCTGTCTGTCTGTCTGTCTGTCTGTCTTTGCTTCACGCCTAAACTACTGAACCGATTTGTGTGAAATTTGGTATAGACATAGTTTAGAACTTGAGAATGGACATAGGATAGTTTTTATTACAAAAAATTAAATATAAAATAAAATTTATTCCGGACATACAGCGCCATCTATTGGTCAAGAGTCGGCATCAATTCAGTATTGAAAATTCATCGGAAAAAATGTAAATAAATAGTAAAAAGGTATGAAAATATAATATAATACAACTTTTAGTACAAAGAAAATGCTTTAACGGAGTATAGATAATTCTATTAGTACTATATGTCGAGTTGGTGATCGCGCAATGGTGTCGATCGTTACACGAGTTCGGTTCATGTTATTGTTTTAATTCATCGGAAAAAAGTAAATAAATAGTAAAAAGGTATGAAAAAATAATATCAATATAATAAAACTTTTAGTACAAAGAAAATGCCCGAACGGAGTATTGATAAATAATCCGAGTTGTCACTATGCTCGATAGATGGCGTTGGGATCGAAATAGATCGCGCTATGGTTTCGTTACACGCATTTGGTTGGGTATCGGCCGAGCGCTTCGGTACTGTCGTGGAATTGTGGATTGATAGTTTCGTAAATTTAAAATTGGCTCCGTTGTATTTGTCGATTAAAAGGTTAACATTTTCGCCTTTTTCGATCGGAAATAACGGCTTTAATGCCCTAAGTGAGTATACATATCTTCAATTCAAACGCAGAGCTCATTATGTTGATTTTTGAAGAGTTCCCTAGAATATCTTCCACATTTCATTTTTGAAGAGATCCCGCGAGATCGGGAACTATGTGGGTAAAACCAAAAATCTGCCGGAAGTCACTATTCCACGCGAACGAAGTCGCGGGCAAAAGCTAGTTTATCATAATATCAATCTTAACTATACTATTAATATTCTATTTGCCGGCTTTAATATTTTAGTTGAATTGGAATAACCATTTCAAAACGATTTAAGATGCGTAGTACTTATATAATTTTTATGCAAGTACCGATTAATATTCGGGCAGTAGGTACTGAGGGCTGGGTATGGTCAGTACCCAACGAAAACTGTAGTGTTAATCCAAAATTATTACCAAAAGGCCTAGAACCCTATTCCTATTTCCTACATACATTGAAACACGCTGAAAATCCACCTTCAGAAAATAGATTTTCTTAAAAGAAAATGTAGGAACATTTTTCCTAAACCGTTGGCAAGATACGAAAATACTCGTAAAGCTTCGTAAGATATCTTTGTAAGAACACTGTGACAGTTCTGGAAATAAGCCAAGTACATAACATGTCGCTGTTTAGCCCCAAAACTGTTGTATGTGAAGGAAACAGAAAAAGAGGAAGTCTTGGCAGTAGCGATAACAATGTCTACGTTATTTATTTCTAGAACCAGGAGATTTGTTTGTGACTGAAATTATGTTATAACTAAATTATTAAGAACTCACCAAAAAAATAGTTAAGTAACGAAAGAAGAACACAAGCTATTTTAGCATCAGTTTTAAACGTAAATGCCAAAGTTTTATTTTTAAATATCTAAAGTTTAAAATCTGAGTATATTTTACACAACTGACCAAAAATTATAAGGTAGAGATAAAATAGTAAAAAAGTTGTTGAATAGATACTGATTCTACATCTCACACCTACACCTAAATGAGCAGCAAGGTCAATTCAGAATCACGACTGAAGAAAAAACACCGGTATATGTTTCAGTCAAACGACAAAATCCACAATTCTTTTAAATCAGCTTCTCAGCAATTATACATAAGTGCTTTCTTAGTAGAAAACGATCGATAAAAACTTATCATTACTAAGTAGGCACTTGACCGTATGACCTTAACCTGACACTGCGACTAAAAGGTAAACAAAAAAAGAACGCACTATTCCAATTTCAAATTTCGTCAGAAAAAAGATGTCATACCTCTAGAGATGGCGGGACTCAGCAACACCAGCGCAGGTGGAGATCGCAATACGACTGATAACAGTGGGCACATGTCACGCATATATCATAATAACAATCAATATCTATACGTACACATGTACGACAGTGTTGCACATTGGACTTTATAATAATTAACGGTGGAATGATCTTAATTGGACTTCCGATAGCGAGTTCATATTTAGGTACTGTTGTTAACGTATATTCGTAGTAAGTGTTCTGACGTCAATGGGACTTTATGGGACTGAAGCCCATAGGAAAAACCGACCAAGTGCGAGCTGGACTCGGGCGCGATGTGTTCCGTACCATTATCGCAAAAAACAGCAAAAAAAATCACGGTTGTTGTTTGGGAGCCCCACTTAAATATTTATTTTATTCTATTTTTAGTTTTTGTTGTTATAGCGGCAACAGAAATACATCATCTGTGAAAATTTCAATTGTCTAGCTATCGCAGTTCATGCGATACAGCCTGGTGACAGAAAGACAAACAGAGGGAACGCGGAGCCTTAGTAATAGGGTCCCGTTTTTTACCCTTTGGGTACAGAACCCTAAAAAATAATCTCATGTAGGTAAGAGCTTTCGCAGGGGCTGGTCTGTGTTAGCAAACTTACGCTTTGAGCTGTCAGCGACAAGCTCTGTAGGGCTTGGCTTTGTCGATGCAGTCCTACCTTGCCTGGCTCCTTCAGAGCCGGCAAGGTGGCGTGGTCTTGAGGGAGAGCGCTACGGTCGTGTAGATCCTCAAGGCAAGTGCGGTGATTTTCCTTCTCGTGGTTGCCGCCCTGTTATTGGTCTAATTCCCTCTGAAATAGACGTAACTGAAATCACCGGGCGACGTATCACAGGGGTGGCGAGGTCATGCCCCTGGGTGTCCACCATTGAACAAATAAAATGTTGGATAGCAATGACCTCCCGCGTGTTTGTGCCGTGCGCGGGGACCCGTATGGAGGGATGAAGGGATCCTGGTGATTGAGTGGAGCAGGTTGCACACAACACATCACTTTGGCCCGGATTTCTTCCGACACGGGAGGCCGTAGCCTAGCCAGCTACGGCCAATCGGCTGCGGGGTCCGGTCAGACGGCCCCCAGGCGAGTTCACTCCCATTGGGGGCTTGCAGACGGCGGCGCTCGCTCGCATGGCTAGTGGTAGTGGTGTGAGTTGGTGTCGTGCAGTCTCGTAAGCAACTAATGGGGGGGGGCTATATCCCTCGGCTAATCCCTGGTGCTACCGTAGCATCGCCACTTGAGCACTCCATGGAGGGTGGGGATAGTCGAGGGATGAAATTTATATCGGGATTTTAAATGGATTTAAATTCAAAAAAAAACCACAAGGCGAAAGGACCGGCGAAAGTTGGGACTGCGCTCCAAAAGGCGGGACCGGCGAAAGCTGGGACTGCACACCAGACGGCGGGACCGGTGCAAGCCGGGACTGCATTTTCCTTAGCAGGAACGTCCAGAGGCGAGACTGCAGTGGGATCGTCTCGAGGTGGGGCTGCGGCGGGACTGCCAAATGACGGTACTGCTGCGGCACTGCCGAGGGTCGGCACTGCTGTGGGACCGTTGAAGGACGGAACTGCACACCAGACGGCGGGACCGGCGCAAGCCGGGACTGCTTTTTCCGTAGCAGGAACGCCCGGCGGCGAGACTGCAGTGGGGTCGTCTCGAGGTGGGGCTGCGGCGGGACTGTCAAATGACGGTACTGTTGCGGCACTGCCGAGGGCCGGCACTGCTGCGGGACCACCTAAGGGCGGAACTGCAAACCAGCCCACCGGGCACAAAGGTGCTGCCAAAACTGGCGCGACACGTGACCCTTGTGTCGGAGGTCGAATGACCTCGGACCTTGGGGCCCCGGACGCGACCGGCAAAAACAGCACCTCGTCGTCTCCCGGCGGCCGGCATGAACCAGGCTGGCTTCCGGTTGGACGATCTGGGGCGCGCAGGAAAAAGCGCCAAAAGCTGAGACAGCAGGCGGCTCTAGAGGGGACTCCTACGGAGGGCCCATCAAAGAGACCGCGTGCTGCTCTCAGCGGCGACAGCGGGGACATGGCGGCCAAGAGGATGAAGACCCAAGGGCAATCATCCTCAACCGGATCCTTTAGGGATGCGGTGGCGGCTGTGAAACTCGCTGTCGTCACAGTCAGGTACCCGGAAGAGTACTTGAGGGCGGAGGACTTGGTGCCAATCCAGGAGCTCATAATTGAGAAACTGGAAGTGGCGCCGGATCCTCTGCCTGTTTTAACGGTTGCTCCCGGAGTTGTCGCGGGTGCAGTTCATGTATCCTGCGACAACTCTGACGCAGCTAGCTGGTTTCGGGGGGCCATCCACAATGTGGAACTCGGCCCCTTGAAACTCAAGGTTGTTGACGCCAGGGACCTTCCAAAGCCAGTCAAAATGGCATGGAAGAGTCGCAACTTGGCGTTGCAGGACTCTGCCCGGGCCATTCGATTGCTCCAGCGGCTTAGCCCTGCCTTGAGGACGAGCGACTGGAAGGTCGTGAATACTCTCACTGAGCAGACCGGCATCCGTCGTATCGTCCTCATGGACGGGGTGTCCGCTGGGGTCATCAAGGCCGCGGGCTACTCTCTTCCAGGAGGAATTGAACGGTATTCGTTCAAACTCCTGGAAGAAGATAAGGGAGAGGCACCCACTGCGGAAGCAGAGGCGGAACCCTCCGAGGATGGACTACACCGACGTGAGGAGGCCATCGAGGAAATCTCTGCTTACGGCGCAGCGCAGGAGGCAGAGATTGGGACCAGGGCGTCAGAGGCAGACCACGAGGATGACATCCTCGGGGAGTTCGACACCCTGGGGATTGAGTCGCCGATTGCTCTCGAGGAGACCCAGGCGATGGAGGAGGAGCCTCAAAACTAAGGCCCTCCTATATTAACACAGGCCCATCAAAATCATCCAAGATGGAGGGACTAAGGTGTGTACAAATTAATTTGCATCATTGCAGAGCCGCTACAGCCCTTCTGGCTCGGCAACTGAAGCTTAACACATATGACGTTGCCTTGATACAGGAACCTTATCTATATAAGGGGACTATAAAAGGCTTAGGTGGGACAGGAGGCACGGTGCTCTATGACTGTCCAACTAATGACGCGAGGACTTGCATCTATATCAGGGGCGGTATAGAGGCAATGCCCTTACGTACTTTCTGTTACAGGGATCTCACAACAACTTTGATCCAGGTGGGGATGGGCACAGAGAAAAGGAAAATTATCCTTGCCTCTGCCTACCTCCCATATGAACAAAAGGAACCAGTAACACCACTAATCAGAAGACTGGTTGACTACGGCAACCAAGAAAACCTCGACCTGATACTTGGCTGCGATGCGAATGCACACCATGTCGTTTGGGGCAGCTCGGATGTCAACAAACGAGGGGAGGATTTGTTGGACTTTGTGGTAAGCTCTTCTTTACAAATCCTTAACGCAGGCAATAAACCTACTTTCAGGACCTCGGCGAGAACTGAAGTTATTGACCTGACACTGGCTTCAAACAAGGCCAGCGCTTACATCGAAAATTGGCATGTATCGGACGAAATCTCTCTGTCTGACCATAATTATATATGCTTTAGGTTTAGGACGGCGGGAGAAGCCGAAACTAGACGAAGGAGAAACCCAAGACATACAAATTGGGACTCGTACAGGAGGGACCTAAAAGTAAATCTAGGGAGCCCTAAAGGTAAGCTTAATTCCATACTAGATATAGAATTTGAAGCTGATAGAATCAAGGTGGGCACCATCGGTGCATGGGTAGATAACTGCCCAGAGAAAAAGGCCTTTTGCAAAAAGGTACCATGGTGGACTCCTGAACTAGCTAAAATACGTCAGGAAACACGACAGGCCTTTAATGATGCAAAAGCCAGGAAAGATTTCTCTGACTATCATAGCATGCTGACGAGGTATAAGACGGCGGTACGCAAGGCCAAAAGAACTAGTTGGCGGCAGCATTGCACCTCCATCGAAGCTCTGCCAAATGGAATGAGGTTGTGCAAAGCAATGTCCATGACTAAGACAAACCCACTATCATCTGTAAAGGATGAGAATGGGTATCTAACGGAAACTGGACAGGACACTCTGGGCGTGATGTTTAGAACTCACTTCCCGGAATGTATACTGCGCGATAGCGATGAAGAGGAACCAGTCACAAGGGACGAGCTCACAAGGCAAACGTCCAAAAATAACTGGCTCACGGCAAAGAAAGTGGTAGATGAGAATAAACTGAAGCTTGCCATAGCGGGCTTCCAGCCTCTCAAATCCCCTGGTCCGGATGGCATCTACCCAATACTATTGCAAGAAGGGGCATCTGTTTTGATACCTCATTTGAGTAAGCTCTACAGAGCCTGCGTAGCCTTTGGGTACGTACCCAAGGCATGGAGGGAAGTCAAAGTCACTTTTATACCGAAGGTAGGTAGACCGACTTACGAAGAAGCTAAAGCTTACAGGCCAATTAGTCTATCATCCTTTCTCTTAAAAGCTCTGGAGAAACTGGTAGACAGGTACCTAAGAGAGGGACCACTTAAAATCTTCCCTCTACATAAACTACAGTGCGCCTACAGCCCTGGCAAATCTACGGAAACGGCATTGCATTATGTTGCGAGTCGAGCCGAGGCTGCGCTAGAGGGACAAGAGATCTGTGTCGGGGCTTTCCTAGACATAGAGGGAGCCTTCGACAAGACAACATTTGAGTCCATACGCATCGCTGCAAAGGAACATGGCATCAATGATACCACGTGTAACTGGATTGACTATATGCTGAGAAGCAGAATAGTCAGATCGGAACTGATGGGAGACAGACTTAGTGCAAAAACAACAAGAGGTTGTCCGCAGGGTGGAGTGCTGTCACCATTATTATGGTGCTTGGTAGTAGACTCGCTACTTACCAAGCTCAATACTGGACCATTCTACACAGTAGGCTATGCAGATGACATAGCCATAATGGTTAATGGTAAATTCCCGAACATAGTCTCTGGATTATTACAACAGGCATTGAGGATGACAGAGGAATGGTGTACAAAGAACCACCTCTCTATCAACCCAAGCAAAGCAGTCATTGTTCCATTCACGAGGAAGAGACAACTAGGAAACCTAGGAGAGCTCTCCCTCAATGGAATAAAGCTGCCCTGGTCTACCGAAGTTAAATATCTGGGTGTAACGCTTGATAAAGAACTCAGGTGGAAAACTCATGTGGAAAATATTACGACGAAAGCCCTACGAGTGTTCGGCATGTGTCGTTCCACCTACGGTAAAACTTGGGGGTTAAAGCCCAAAGTGATACGATGGCTGTACCGAACAATGATAATACCTATTATCACATACGGCAGCATAGTGTGGTGGCCCAGAACAAAGCTTGCCTCGTGCAAAGCGCCACTCACCAGATTACAAAGAACAGTGTGTCTAGGCATCACGGGCGCTTTCAGGACAACACCTACGGCAGCGATTGAGAGATACCTCAATATCCCTCCTCTGCATATGATGGTTGAATTCGAGGCAAGGAAGACATTACATCGACTTGCTGTGGCTGGACTATGGGATGCCTCTAAGCCAAGGACCAACCATACAAAGTTTGACGGGAATGAAGGCCTGGATCGGGTAACAAGCATGTTATCCGATAAAATGCAAACTATGTTTGTGTTTGAAAGGTCTTTCAAGGTCCAAATCCCTACAATAGAGGACTGGACGAAGGGAATCGATCCACCAGAACAAGACAGTCTGGTGTGGTACACTGATGGATCCAAAATGGAATCAGGTACAGGGGCGGGAATATACGCAAAAGGTTACAAATGTAGCAAAAGCCTAGGGAAAATGGCAACTGTATTCCAAGCGGAAACTTATGCCATAATAACCTGTGCTCAAGAGAATATAGATAGAGGAACCAGAGGTAAATCCATATATATTCTTAGTGACAGTCAGGCTGCAATCAAAGCCATGGCATCCTACAAAGTGGACTCCGGACTTATTCTGGATGCTGTCCAAACCCTAAACAGGCTTGGGAAGCACAACAGGGTAAGACTGATGTGGGTCCCTGGGCACAAAGGAATCCATGGCAACGAAATGGCAGATGAACTGGCAAGAGAGGGCTCAGCAAATGACTTCGTGGGTCCAGAACCATGTGTAGGCATCTCGACGTGCCTCGTAAAAGCCGCATTTAGGGAGTTTGCAGATCACAGACAGCGAACTCATTGGCTATCTAGCACCGGTCTACAACACTCCAAGAAATTCCTAGGCTCTACGTTCAAAGCCCGGGAATGCATTTGGAATATGAGCAGGGGGCAAATCCGCTACCTGCTTGGGGCCTTTACTGGGCACTTTGGAACCAACGACATGCTCATGAAGATGGGTATAACCGCGACACCCATCTGCAGGTTGTGTGGGGAACATACGGAGCGCATGGAGCACCTTCTTTGCACATGCGATGCACTGGCTGGTAAGCGAATGAGTCTCCTAGGGGCTGGATATCCAAGACCAGAAGACTATAGGCTCATATCTCCCAGTCTCGTTGTAAAATTCATGAAAAGAGTTTTCAACGAGATTGGGGAGGAGTAAGGTATCTAGGGGACCACAATAGATCCCAATGGGTCGAAGTGTCCGAGTTGTTTCTCGGCCCCTCCACAAGATAAGATAAGATAAGAGCTTTCGCAAGTGCCGTTTTTTGTCACCCAAAGTTCACGATTAGAGATGATAATATTTATATTGTATAGGTATGCGTATGTCCAACAGTGGACGTCTTTCGGCCGAAATGATGTCGTCTTCTATGACTAATTTGCACGCCGAAATTAAAGGCTGAACATCTGTAATTATTGCTTACAAACTTTCAGTACATTATTTACACAAATAAATGTTTTTAATTTGATTTGATGATGATAGGTACCTAATCGTTATTAATATGACCGCGATTTGTCTCTTTGAAGGTTTAATTAAACACCTAGGGATAGGCCCAAGTTTCGGCTCATCAAAAGTTTAAAGACCGATTTTTATGAACATTAACTGAGCAAAGTCGCAAGCTATCGTTAGTAAATAAAAAGAGAAGTCTATTAAGTTGCTCGGCACTTAAGTAATAATAATTGGTCCTCCTATGAAACCGTAAAAGAATTCATGAAAACTTGATTAGCACTCCTAAATTGATTTTCGCGCTTCAGCTAGACGTAATTAAGTTAGGAAATTATTTTGAACGAGAACCTTTATTGGTAGTTCGTATCAGCTCTGGATTGGATTTTCAGTCGGCCTTATGTGAGAAATAAGGGAATTTTTTGGTTGGAAAAATGGTAAAAAGCGAATCTGGTAAAAACATAACTGAAAATATATATCATGCTATTTTAATTTATGGCTCTTTTTACCCGACTGCCGAAGGAGGGTAATGTGTATATCAGTCTATGTATGTATGTTTGTTCCTATGTGGCGTTCTAGAGACCAAACGCGTCAGCCGATTTTGATTTATGATTCTTAAGTCAATCGATTCGTCATAACCCTGCGAGTGTCACTAAAATTGGGAAATAAATAATGGCGGATTTTGGCAGCCATTTTGTGGGACACCAATTTTTTTTCACCAATCATGCTGTGCAGTCGGTGGAACATCTGGTTTTTGTCAGCCGGTTCGCAAACATGTATCAACCGACTGCACAGCATGATTTTCTTCTTGTTTACGTCTTTTTAGTTAGCTTTTTAAGCAGTCAGGTGTTTTTATTTTTTTATTAACTTTTTTATAATATAATATGGCTGAGAATAGATAAAGTTTATTTAAGAAGGTATGGTACCCATTTTTAAATGGCTAGAATATTGAAAATATTAAGGCACCCATAAACAGGTGCGACGCGACGCGACTATTCGATATGTATAAATAACCACGTCGCGGTGTCTGCTCCTATATGCATCTTTCATATTCACTTAAGTGCAACGAGCGTTTGAGATGAATCGACGTCGTGCGAACAGCTGTAACCACAGATATAAATCTAACTAGATAACGCAAGTCCCTCCATCTGTATGAAAACCAAGCGTGCCGTTTTATCACACACAATTTAAAAACAAATCTCCTTACCAATGATAGAAAACATTTCCAATGCCTCGGCCAACTTTTTCTATACAGACTTTTTTACAGCTCAATATGACATAATTAGGCATTTTTCTAGATTTCTGTGGATTTCCGGTGCCGATAATGCTAAATGAAAACCTCAAAGTACAATCATTGATCGTAATTTTACTCGGAATTTTGACACGCGAAGAACATACAATCACGTCATCTACTTTAGATTTATATCTGTGGCTGTTACTAATACTCTATAGCTAAGTATATAAACATACTTATCTCTAAAACATAAATGTCTAAAGTAAATAAACTGATAAGAAATTAAATATGTATGTCAAATTCATTGCCACCAGATTCCGGTTTTAAGAGTTAATAAACCCAGATAAAATTAACAAAACATCCGTTTAGATTCGTTCCTGTAAAGACACTGAAACTGTACTGGATGTTAACTTTTGTCTGAGTCATCACCATCTATCTGGCTTTTCACAACCTTATTGGGGTCAGCTTCCAGTCTTACCGGATGCAGCTGATAACGAGTATTTTATACGGAGCGACTGCTTGTCTGACCTCAAAAATACAGTTACTATGTAAAACACTTAAACTATACCCCTTGGTAAGATTGGTGGTCAACTTTCGGGATATGACAAACTGTGCCTTATTACAACAAACACAAATAAAAAATACAAACCGCTTTGGTTTAACTAAAACCCAGGTTTAAACCTTGTTTACACCATACATTATAAAGATCATTACTGAGTTTAAATCGATAAATAATATTGAGATCACTTACGTTGTTAATCTTCTAGTTATCTTGGACTTCTCCGTCGGTAACAAAAAAATATGTAGTTTAAATGTCTTAACTGGCACAATACATTGGCTTATTTAACGAGGACGTACATAACAAGATTGAAGCGAAGCAAGTTTGAAATCATCGCAAATTGCCTAAACACGAGCAATAAGAATTTACATGAAAATTCTTATTTATGTTCACTTCACACATAAAACTGACACACAGGCAGACAGAATCCATTAGTTTATATTCACAATAGCCAACCAATGTCACAAATTTCCTTGAAAAATGAAAATGCTGTTCACAAACAACCGGATAATATCTGAACAGTTCCTATTCGAAAAATACTGGCGTATTCGTACCTTCAGTGTTTATAATACAAACGCCGTATAAAGAATGATAATAATGTGTAACTAGGTAACTGCTTTATCAATGTTATCGCGTGTGTACTGTGGACTTAAAAGATGACCTATCTGCTATTAAAGTCGTTCAATTGTTTTATATCTTGATTTTATTAATAGCAATCTAAAGTTAAAAGTACATAGGTAAATACTAAAGTCTTAAGTTGAAAGTCCGTGGTTGATGAGGCAGTACATAAATAAATACTACAGTCTAAAGTTGAAGGTCTGAGCTGAAGAGGAGGTACATAAGTAAATACTTCAGTCTAAAGTTGCAAGTCTGTGGCTGATGGGGAATAATAGTACATAAGTAAATACTACAGTCTAAAGTTGCAAGTCTGCTGTGGCTGATGAGGAAGTTCAATGTATATTCATTATAAGTTATTTTCAGTAAATTAAGTCAGTATTGTATAAACAAACAAAGAAATAGCAATATTTACATTAATTTACTGGAAATACCTTATAATTAATATACAATGAAGAAGTAGCTACGTTACAAATACTACAGTCTAAAGTTGAAAGTCTGTGGCTTAGAAGGACAGAAAAGTCTTTGATGTGAAACGAAAAATTTGCTGAATTGATCAATGGGCAAGGCGGCGTTTGGAAATTTCGTCGAGTCTTCTACAAAGCCTCAAAACCAAAATCTTCAAACAGTGCGTCCTCCCTGTTATGTCAAACGGAGCCGTAACGTGGACACTCACAAACTCACAATACGGCTGGTTCATCAGTTCAAAGTTGCTCAGCGAGCTATGGATAGGGCAATGCTCGGAGGCTCTCTAAGGGATCGAATCCGAAACGAGGTGATAAAACATACACATAAAGTTGTAGACATAGCTCACAGAATAAGCAAGCTGAAGTAGTCGTAGAACCGATAACCGTTGGGGTAAACGTGTTCTTGAGTGGAGACCGCGAACTGGCAAACGTTAGGTGGGACGCCCTCAGGCTAGGTGGAGCGACGATCTTCGCAGGGTGATTGGAGCTGGATGAGAGTTGCTGAAAATCGAACCAAATCGCGTGCATTTGGAGAGGCCTATGTCCACCACTGGACTGCTACAGGCTTATGATGGTGATGATATCAGTAAAGTCAGTTGCACATAATAGTAGTTTATGCAATGGTCAAATAATAAGTGTTTTAATACCTAATTGTATGCCGTTGCATACACTTTTTATCTTCACTCATACAGTTGAAATAAAACAAAAGTGGAAACGGAAAAAATATCTGGTATGGCAGGCAATTTAGATTCTCATTGCACATGATTGCGCAGCGCGCTCATCCATAGACAATGACACTACTTTTCTACATTAAGTTAATGAGCCCATAAGCACTAATAAATTAAAAAGTAAAAGTGTGCTATATTTACCGTGTGGTATTAAATAGTAGTTTATGAAACTGTTGCATAATGAGGGGTATTAAAACATGAGTGTGTGTTTAAAAACCGAGCCGTAGGCGAGGTTTTTAATAGCTTTCACACGAATGTTTTAATACCTAGTTATGTGCAGTTTCATACACTACTTTATCTACACTCATAAATTGGGATTGAACCTACTAAATACCTCTTTTTGCATTTTCGATGCCATAAAATCGTGATAGCATTTGTCATATACTTTTCTCGACTTTGCTGATAACAAATTAAGAGTAATTTCCTTCGCCGCATCTAAAATATCGGGCGGAGTCAAATTTTCTTCACATTCACTGATATCAGACATTTCACACACAATAATTTAAATAACTCATGAAATTCAGTACAGCAGAACTTGCAAAACGTATGAATGGCGCCAAAACCCAGCACATCACCGCATTAACCGCGCATGCGCTAAGGCTTAGCACGCACTGCGATCTTTATTCGCGCGATTTTTTCCGCCCATTCTGCGACCTATGTAATTGTATGAAGTTGTTCGCATCGGTAACGAAATCGTGCGGAAATAATTCCGCAAGAAATCCGTGTTTTGCCACAGAATCCACCGCACCACGGCGCGAATTTTATTCGCCCGAATATTTTGAGCTCTATGAACAGGTAGAAGGAAACAAAATTCGCGCGAATAAAAATCACAGTGCGTGCTATGTCTAAAGCGGGCATTGTCATAGACAATTTAAAATTGGAATCAAATCTTTTTATAATAGGTACTATAAAATGGCATTACAAAAAAAATATTGATGGAAACTCCTTAGTGATTAACTTCTTGGATTTGTCCTGTATCGTAATAGAAAAAAAATTGTTTTATAGCATTATTTTGTTAGAGAAATAGTGTTATAATAAGATTCTATTTTTAAATTTCGGTATTGTGTTTATAAAGTATGCCAATATAAACTCGTTTTGAATTTTATAATTCGAATATTACGATATGAGAGTAGATAAAAGTTATTATAAGATGCAGTTGTTTGAAAATCGAAAGAAAATGTTGCACTGTAATGGTTTTTTTTTATTTTACCTGTCCACGAATATAAAGTACGTGTTTATACAATATTTTTAACCCCCGACGGAAAAAAAGGGGTGTTATAAGTTTGAGGTGTGTTGCTGTGTATCTGTGTGTCTGTGTATCTGTTTGTCTGTGTATCTGTGTATCTGTGTGTCTGTCTGTGGCATCATAGCGCCTCAACGGATGAACCGATTTTGATTTAGTTTTTTTTGTTTGAAAGGTGATTGTGTCGAGTGTTCTTAGCTATGTTTGAATAAAATCGGTTCAGCCGTTCAAAAGTTATGGGCGTTTTACTGTTTGAATCGGGATGTTTTTTGAATTCATATTTGGAACATTACGTTGTGAGTGTAGTTAAAGAGCTTAGTTAGCTTGCATAGAATTGCATAAATAGTTTATCGTAATTGATGTAAACAAGTTTGAGGTCTGCAGATGAAAAATTACCTCAGGCATGCAAGCTAAACTAATCTCTTTATTTGCAACTATTACATGGAACTTAAACATAATAGGCGAAATGAGGGTACACTAAAGGTGCACATCTGCCTAACCCATCGGGGAATACAAGCATTATGTTACGTATATTAAGAGTTTTTATTCGACTCTGTTCTAGATGAATTAAAAACCCGTTTATTTGGCATCGCAATAAAAACGTTTCGACCTTCATTAAATGCATGCACTCGTGCAGTGTTATAGTTATAAATAACGAACATTATGCTTGTCTGTCAATATTTTTAATGCATCCTGCAATTACAAAGACTAGCGTAATACATACATATTTCAACCAAATAGGTTTGCATGTGTCGGAGTGACGTAACACTCATTCGTCTACAGGCATATAGCCTACTTATAGATTTAATCAAAGATGCGCTAGAGTAAGTAGTTTTTACGATGTTACGCTGCTCAAAGTTCTTTTAATAATAACGAAGTTTTTAACTGCCAGAAATACTTAGGTATATAAATATAGGTACTCTTCATTCGACCCGTCTCCGTCGCGTCGCTGGGAAATTGATGTATGAATAGGGTAGTTTACTGAAAATTAGTTTTTGCCCGAATTGGACACGTATTTTTCCTTTTGACACGTAAGTATAAAGTGACGACGATATTATGCGTTGAGATATCGTGTGACGACACGCCGTTAGTACAATTTATACTGACTTAGTGACGTCACAAGCCCCCACTCCTGAACTTTGATGCGTTTTATCTTTGCAAATTTTTGTAATATTGTTTGATAATCTCACTGAGCGACAAAACAGAATTATCATTTTTCTACCCAGAAAACATCCGTAATCTGCTACCAATCATCTTGATTTCAACCCTTTTTAGCTACGTTAAACTTAAAATACCAGTTATTCGCATTTACTGGGTTGTGGAGGTTTGATAAGTAGTCAATCTATGTAAAACACTAGTATTCAGCTGCATCTGACTAGACTAAAAGTAAACCCCGACATAGTTGAGTAAAACTTAGATCTGAGATCTCCATTGAAGGAAAATTAAACACACTTTTGTGAAGTCAAGTGAATATATGGATTGTTCAAAGCCAATAGCCGAAGCTATTCAACGCATGCAAGATCAGAAAGGGTTTTGACTGGAACTTAATAACATTATGAAATCAACCGATATAACTTTTCTTTTTTGTTTGTCGTCTCGTAGTTCAATCAGAGTGATTGGCTACAATGGCTACCTACTGCTTGACTGGGCTATCCTGTGGAGACTAAACTAGAACCTCCAGCCAGGCAAAGAGCTAAACCTAAGCGACTACGCTGGTCGAACCTCGGCTCTGGGTTTTGCTGGGGGAACAACTAGGGCTGTTCCACCATCCGTTCGGAAAATATCTACGTGGAGAAGAACGGACAAGACCGATATTACATCTGCCAATCTACTTATAAGCAAACAAGAGTATGGTGCTATAGACATCAGGACTAATAGGTGTTACTAGAAACAAAAAAAGTTAAAAGGTATTATGACTTGTATTTTTTACTAGGTCGACTGAACTGTCACACTCACTCAGCCATTTTAGGTCATGTATTTAGTACAGTGGAATCGATTAGTCAATTGCCCTACAGTGAATCAAAGCAAATAATAGGGACAATATATAAAAATAAAATATAGCGAAATGTAAACAGAAGTATGTTCAACTTTCAATTAGATCTGCACTGTTATAAACTGTTGAAGTATATTCTCCAATTTTAGACAAGGCATATGTTGACTCAGAATTCCATTTTTTTTTTTGCCATCCTAGCATTTCCAAACGTGCTCAGAAAAAACCTATGTAGTCCTCTCTACTTCGTCCGACTTCGGAGTGGAATTATATACGGGGCCATTGACCTAATAGCAGCTGACCTAATACCATCTGTGGCGAAGTATGAGCTAACGATACGAATTAAGTAGTAGTATTACAGTACAACTATTTTCTTAATATCTCTCGGTAAACTTCGTGTTTCGTCAGTCGTCGGATTTCTATCAGATTTCCGAGTTGATTGAGAGCGTCCGGTTTGCACCAAATGTAAAGGGCATATGATAGAAATCCGACGATTTACGAAACACGAAGTTTGCCGAGGGACATTAAGAAAATACTTGTTCTGTACATTCAGTCCCATCTGGTCTTACTAGAAGCGGACTTATTTTCAGTAGTAATTTGCCTTTTCAAATGACATACTTTTGTGGGAAGATAGAGAAGCATACGGTTCTTTTGCTAGATTGTATCTTTGTATCCTTTAGAGTTGTCGCGATTTCCAGTGGAACGACCTATTATTATTAATCAACGATAAATAACGGTGGAGGTTCTCAGTCACAAAACTCAGTAGGTAATTGTACCGGTTGTTTGTTATTTGTTTGTCAAATCACTTTTTAGGGTTCCGTACCCAAAGGGTAAAAACGGGACCCTATTACTAAGACCTCGTGGTCCGTCTGTCTGTCTGTCTGTCTGTCACCAGGCTGTATCTCATGAACCGTGATAGCTAGACAGTTGACATTTTCACAGATGATGTATTTCTATTGCCGCTATAACAACAAATACTAAAAACAGAATAAAATAAATAATTAAACACGGGAGCCCTCCCGTGTTTTTTTTACTTTTTTTGCGATAATGGTACGGAACCCTTTGTGCTCGAATCCTACTCGCACTTAGCCGGTTTTTTAAAACAACGTATTTTCAGTTGCGGTGTCCTTGTGAGTCATAGAATTTCTCGCGGTGCAATGCAGCCGGTTTACGTTCGTATTCATTCGTCATCGAGTTACGGATGCAAAGAAGTGATATGATGATAGTGAGATGTAATATGAAGTGGCTGGAAATATTCTCACAATTTTTTTAGTTCTTTTGTTTTGTGTAATAGTACATTGTGTATTAAGGGCGGTATGTAAGGAATTACGATCGAGGCTCTAGTAGAAGACCGAAGTCGAAGACTGAGGGCTTTCTGAGTCGAGGTTCGTAATTCCCGTACCGCCCGTGATACACACAATGTTTTTCATCACATTTGCGAGTAATAATTATGAATTATAGCTTTAATACACAAGTCAGCACAGCTAAGGGCGGTATGTAAGGAATTACGATCGAGGCTCTAGTAGAAGACCGAAGTCGAAGACTGAGGGCTTTCTGAGTCGAGGTTCGTAATTCCCGTACCGCCCGTGATACACACAATGTTTTTCATCACATTTGCGAGTAATAATTATGAATTATAGCTTTAATACACAAGTCAGCACAGCTAAGGGCGGTATGTAAGGAATTACGATCGAGGCTCTAGTAGAAGACCGAAGTCGAAGACTGAGGGCTTTCTGAGTCGAGGTTCGTAATTCCCGTACCGCCCGTGATACACACAATGTTTTTCATCACATTTGCGAGTAATAATTATGAATTATAGCTTTAATACACAAGTCAGCACAGCTAAGGGCGGTATGTAAGGAATTACGATCGAGGCTCTAGTAGAAGACCGAAGTCGAAGACTGAGGGCTTTCTGAGTCGAGGTTCGTAATTCCCGTACCGCCCGTGATACACACAATGTTTTTCATCACATTTGCGAGTAATAATTATGAATTATAGCTTTAATACACAAGTCAGCACAGCTAAGGGCGGTATGTAAGGAATTACGATCGAGGCTCTAGTAGAAGACCGAAGTCGAAGACTGAGGGCTTTCTGAGTCGAGGTTCGTAATTCCCGTACCACCCGTGATACACACAATGTTTTTCATCACATTTGCGAGTAATAATTATGAATTATAGCTTTAATACACAAGTCAGCACAGCTAAGGGCGGTATGTAAGGAATTACGATCGAGGCTCTAGTAGAAGACCGAAGTCGAAGACTGAGGGCTTTCTGAGTCGAGGTTCGTAATTCCCGTACCGCCCGTGATACACACAATGTTTTTCATCACATTTGCGAGTAATAATTATGAATTATAGCTTTAATACACAAGTCAGCACAGCTAAGGGCGGTATGTAAGGAATTACGATCGAGGCTCTAGTAGAAGACCGAAGTCGAAGACTGAGGGCTTTCTGAGTCGAGGTTCGTAATTCCCGTACCGCCCGTGATACACACAATGTTTTTCATCACATTTGCGAGTAATAATTATGAATTATAGCTTTAATACACAAGTCAGCACAGCTAAGGGCGGTATGTAAGGAATTACGATCGAGGCTCTAGTAGAAGACCGAAGTCGAAGACTGAGGGCTTTCTGAGTCGAGGTTCGTAATTCCCGTACCACCCGTGATACACACAATGTTTTTCATCACATTTGCGAGTAATAATTATGAATTATAGCTTTAATACACAAGTCAGCACAGCTGTTATTACGAAATACGTGAACCTTTTTTTTAAGCGGTTGGCGAATTTTTGCCCACACCACAGATTATACAGTGTTTCGTTCAGAAACTTTAAGGGCAAATACTTTCGTAGGTATACAGCCATGACGGAGTGTAAAAAGAATTAAATAATTTCGACGTTTTCAAACTATAACTGATAAAATCGATTATTAAGAACATTAGTTGAGTATTTAAGTAACATGTAGCGAGATTGCAAAGAAATTCCTGTTTAGATAACATTTTAAGACAATTTTTCAATTTCTAGTAAACTCCTTGCTTGAACTTGCATGACCTGTGTGCTGTGCTGTAAATTAAAAAAATATTACTTATCGCCCTTGGGTTTCATGACAAACAAAAAAGCCCGAGGGTTTTATATGAGGCATTACGGCCAAGTTAACCTGTATGTTTTGATACTGTTTACGTGCAAGTGTGATGAAAAAAATATTTCAGGTGTCTCGAATAAGTGAATCCATCCAATAATGGGGACTTTATTTATTGCTTGCTGGATATGGATTATAAATTTTATCTATGCATTAAAAAAAAAGTGGTTATAAAATATTCTAAGCTGATTCTAATCTAACATAATCATCTAATTGGAAAAGATGAATATTGTATTCCAATTAGAAATTAAAAGTTCGGTACAGTGGAGATAGATGGCGCTAGCAGTTGATAAACAAGCCTATACATACACTTAACGAATACCACGTGATTAGTTACAAGAACCCACGCGCATTCCCAAAGAAAAGAGAAAGGTCATCTTTGGAACGTTGCTAAAGGAAAACAAACTTCAAAGTAGGGCAATGGGTTATACGATTGGTGTCACCAATACATTTTATTGATGTGTCTAGTTCTAGTGTATATACGCTTCCATCTATGTGATTAGGGTACGTTAGGATCAAATGTTATTGCTATATTTGATTATGCTTCCTGTTTTTACCGACTTCAAAAAAAAGAGGTAAGCAATTCGACACGTATGTATTTAATATTGTTGGAACTGCACAATATTCACATATGTTACTCTATGTGGGCTTCTAAACACGTGTGCCAAATTTCATAAGTTTACTTATGTTTGTATGTATGTTTGTCCACGCATTATATTATATGCTATTGGTCTTAAATTGAATACCTCTCAACTTAGGGAATAGTGTAAGTTTCATCAAAATCGGTCTAGCAGTTTTCAAGATATGGAACATACAACCGATCTCCTTAGCGACAAACAGCACGAATGTGTAAATTGAGTTATTTTGGGTATTTTGATAATCCTTTAGATACGTTACTGTAGTACTTGCTCATTTTTAGTGATGGTATACTAAAACTAAAAAGAGAGAAATAAAAACTTTTTCACAAAAAAATAAACCGACTTAACTAAAAAGCAAAAAAGTTTTCGTTCTATATTTTTTTTTTATGTTCGTGCTTAACTGCGTACCTTCTTATTTTGGTTAGGTTTAAGTATGGAAGAAAAGATACGACCCGGTATTATTAAAGAATATCGACACAATTGCCATGAACAGATTTAATATCTAACCAGCTTTTATTTGAACTATCTTTTATAAAATCAATGGACAATAACGAAAGGGTAATCTATTCAATGGAACTATTTGATTTGCGTCTAACCTCAATAATTTTATGCAATTCGAATGCAGTGGTGAATTGAAAATAATAAAATTAAATCGTTGCATAAGCAAGTAGGTTGTGGGCTTAAAGGTCGAAGTGAGTAGTAAGTAGGTGCATAAGTAGAAACGGCAATCAAAGTTATCGATCGTACATGTGGTTTCGCTACGAATGACGAACCTTTAGCTTCGTGGATGTACCTAATCGATTTTGATTCTATATGGACTAAGAATATTGCCATGCAAATTATAAATGGGTGTTGTAGAAAGGCTACGAGGAGATTACGTGGGCATTTACCTCAGGATTTATTTATTTAGATTAAATAATATACGTAAAATATGTAGCTAAAAATATTGCCATTTAGATTTTAAATGGGTGTTGTAGAAAGACTACGAGGAGATTACGTGGATTACATCAGGATTTACTTATTTAGATGAAATAAGTAAATCCTGATGGGGCTGGTCTGTGTTAGCAAACTTACGCTTTGAGCTGTCAGCGACAAGCCCTGTAGGGCTTGGCTTTGTCGATGCAGTCCTACCTTGCCTGGCTCCTTCAGAGCCGGCAAGGTGGCGTGGTCTTGAGGGAGAGCGCTACGGTCGTGTAGATCCTCAAGGCAAGTGCGGTGATTTTCCTTCTCGTGGTTGCCGCCCTGTTATTGGTCTAATTCCCTCTGAAATAGACGTAACTGAAATCACCGGGCGACGTATCACAGGGGTGGCGAGGTCATGCCCCTGGGTGTCCACCATTGAACAAGTAAAATGTTGGATAGCAATGACCTCCCGCGTGTTTGTGCCGTGCGCGGGGACCCGTATGGAGGGATGAAGGGATTCTGGTGATTGAGTGGAGCAGGTTGCACACAACATATCACTTTGGCCCGGATTTCTTCCGACACGGGAGGCCGTAGCCTAGCCAGCTACGGTCAATCGGCTGCGGGGTCCGGTCAGACAGCCCCCAGGCGAGTTCACTCCCATTGGGGGTTTGCAGACGGCGGCGCTCGCTCGCATCGCTAGTGGTAGTGGTGTGAGTTGGTGTCGTGCAGTCTCGTGAGCAACTAATGGGGGGGGGGGGGGGGGGGCTATATCCCTCGGCTAATCCCTGGTGCTACCGTAGCATCGCCACTTGAGCACTCCATGGAGGGTGGGGATAGTCGAGGGATGAAATTTATATCGGGATTTTAAATGGATTTAAATTAAAAAAAAAAAACCACAAGGCGAAAGGACCGGCGAAAGTTGGGACTGCGCTCCAAAAGGCGGGACCGGCGAAAGCTGGGACTGCACACCAGACGGCGGGACCAGCGCAAGCCGGGACTGCATTTTCCTTAGCAGGAACGTCAGGTATGTTGCGAGTCGAGCCGAGGCTGCGCTAGAGGGACAAGAGATCTGTGTCGGGGCTTTCCTCGACATAGAGGGAGCCTTCGACAAGACAACATTTGAGTCCATACGCATCGCTGCAAAGGAACATGGCATCAATGATACCACGTGCAACTGGATTGACTATATGCTGAGAAGCAGAATAGTCAGATCGGAACTGATGGGAGACAGACTTAGTGCAAAAACAACAAGAGGTTGTCCGCAGGGTGGAGTGCTGTCACCATTATTATGGTGCTTGGTAGTAGACTCGCTACTTACCAAGCTCAATACTGGACCATTCTACACAGTAGGCTATGCAGATGACATAGCCATAATGGTTAATGGTAAATTCCCGAACATAGTCTCTGGATTATTACAACAGGCATTGAGGATGACAGAGGAATGGTGTACAAAGAACCACCTCTCTATCAACCCAAGCAAAGCAGTCATTGTTCCATTCACGAGGAAGAGACAACTAGGAAACCTAGGAGAGCTCTCCCTCAATGGAATAAAGCTGCCCTGGTCTACCGAAGTTAAATATCTGGGTGTAACGCTTGATAAAGAACTCAGGTGGAAAACTCATGTGGAAAATATTACGACGAAAGCCCTACGAGTGTTCGGCATGTGTCGTTCCACCTACGGTAAAACTTGGGGGTTAAAGCCCAAAGTGATACGATGGCTGTACCGGACAATGATAATACCTATTATCACATACGGCAGCATAGTGTGGTGGCCCAGAACAAAGCTTGCCTCGTGCAAAGCGCCACTCACCAGATTACAAAGAACAGTGTGTCTAGGCATCACGGGTGCTTTCAGGACAACACCTACGGCAGCGATTGAGAGATACCTCAATATCCCTCCTCTGCATATGATGGTTGAATTCGAGGCAAGGAAGACATTACATCGACTTGCTGTGGCTGGACTATGGGATGCCTCTAAGCCAAGGACCAACCATACAAAGTTTGACGGGAATGAAGGCCTGGATCGGGTAACAAGCATGTTATCCGATAAAATGCAAACTATGTTTGTGTTTGAAAGGTCTTTCAAGGTCCAAATCCCTACAATAGAGGGGGAGAGAATACTGGACGAAGGGAATCGATCCACCAGAACAAGACAGTCTGGTGTGGTACACTGATGGATCCAAAATGGAATCAGGTACAGGGGCGGGAATATACGCAAAAGGTTACAAATGTAGCAAAAGCCTAGGGAAAATGGCAACTGTATTCCAAGCGGAAACTTATGCCATAATAACCTGTGCTCAAGAGAATATAGATAGAGGAACCAGAGGTAAATCCATATATATTCTTAGTGACAGTCAGGCTGCAATCAAAGCCATGGCATCCTACAAAGTGGACTCCGGACTTATTCTGGATGCTGTCCAAACCCTAAACAGGCTTGGGAAGCACAACAGGGTAAGACTGATGTGGGTCCCTGGGCACAAAGGAATCCATGGTAACGAAATGGCAGATGAACTGGCAAGAGAGGGCTCAGCAAATGACTTTGTGGGTCCAGAACCATGTGTAGGCATCTCGACGTGCCTCGTAAAAGCCGCATTTAGGGAGTTTGCAGATCACAAACAGCGAACTCATTGGCTATAGCACCGGTCTACAACACTCCAAGAAATTCCTAGGCTCTGCGTTCAAAGCCCGGGAATGCATTTGGAATATGAACAGGGGGCAAATCCGCTACCTGCTTGGGGCCTTTACTGAGCACTTTGGAACCAACGACATGCTCATGAAGATGGGTCTAACCGCGACACCCATGTGCAGGTTGTGTGGGGAACATACGGAGCGCATGGAGCACCTTCTTTGCACATGCGATGCACTGGCTGGTAAGCGAATGAGTCTCCTAGGGGCTGGATATCCAAGACCAGAAGACTATAGGCTCATATCTCCCAGTCTCGTTGTAAAATTCATGAAAAGAGTTTTCAACGAGATTGGGAAGGAGTAAGGTATCTAGGGGACCACAATAGATCCCAATGGGTCGAAGTGTCCGAGTTGTTTCTCGGCCCCTCCACAAGATAAGATAAGATAGATGAAATAATATACGTATAATAATATTGCCATGTAGCTAAGAATATTGCCATGTAGATTTTAAATGGGTGTTGTAGAAAGGCTTCGAGGAGATTACGTGGATTACATCAGGATTTACTTATTTCGATGAAATTACATATAATAGAATTGCCATGTAGCTAAGAATATTGCCAAGTAGATTTTAAATTGGTGTTGTAGAAAGGCTACGAGGAGATCACGTGGATTACATGAAGATTTACATATTTCGATGAAATAATATACGTATAATAGTATTGCCATGCAGATTTTAAAGGGGTGTTGTATAAAGGCTTCGAAGAGATTACGTGGATTAGGTACATCAGGGTTTACTTATTTTAGAAGAAATTACATATGTATAATAGTATTGCCATGTAGCTAAGAATATTGCCATGTAGATTTTAAATGGGTGTTGTAGAAAGGCTACGAGGAAATTACATGGACATTTACATAAGGATTAAATTATTTAGACAAGGTTAGTTAGTGAACTTGTCAACTTACGCTTGTGCTAAGTGTTTTACTTGAAAAAAAAATAGATGATATAATGTTTTTTGTTTGATTTGTGATTTTTTAGATACGAATACTCATCACTTTTGCGAAGTTTCACTAGCTAGTTTAAAATAACCCTGAATGTACACATAATCCCTTCCTTTGAAATTCATTATGAATACTGCTTCAAGAAGAATTTCCTGGCAATAATGTTGCCATGATCAACCCGTCTGCAAAGCCAAGCTTAAATTCTATTATAAGTGCTATAATTTCTGCGAAGAGGCAAAACTCATTTCAAGAGGAGTAATGACAAACATGACCGTGAATTACACGTTTTCAGGCACTTGGCTCGTTCTAATTTGCATGCCAACCATGACCTTGTTTTAATTTTACTATACATAGCTCGTATCTATACACGCATGTATTTCTATGTGTTTTCCGATTTCCTTAGTCGTATAACTTTGTAATAATAGTAACTTTGTACGCGGATGAAACATTTATTTTTAGTATGAGCCTATACTAAAAATAAATGTTTTATATCATGTGGGTCTGACAATGAAATGCCTGAACAGGTTCACTGTACAATTTGTAAAACAATAGAATTGTTACGAGCTGGGGTTCAGGGATAAATTATTTAAACAGCAGACTTCAATTAATCACTGTTTATTACAAAAACACTTCTTAAACAATTCTATTACTTCGCACTATTTTCCGCTTTGATCGCTCTGTATCGCTTCTCAAACGAAACTGACCCACGACGAATCCGACCGCTCTTTATATAGCACTTAAGAAGTTTCTGGAACGTTCCATACTGTTCTAGATAATTCGAGAAACTTCCAGAACAATCGACTTTCGAACTCATTGTTCCCGAAGCGACTAGAAACATCCAGAATGTTCGGTTCGAACCTTCTGGAAAATTCCATTCGACATTCGAGCTTTCGAGAACATTAGTTTCGCTATTGAATACTAGATGGCGTTGGCCTATCTTGTAACATTGCCTCCCTCTTAGACATGCTCGTCCCGAGCATTGTTAGACCCATGATAACGGGCCAACCGATCCACATGAACGACCTTTGATGCACCTCGGGGTCCCTTTTGAATTCGGTAGGTGACGTCATTGATCTTGGTAACTACGCGATAAGGTCCATCCCATTTTGCTTGTAATTTAGGCGATTTTCCTTTGCTCCGTGCCGGGTTATGTAACCATACAAGAGATCCTTCATCGAAGTCCTTATTGTTCGCTTTCCGATCGTAGCGGGTCTTCATCCTCTCAGACATCTGTTGACCAGTCTGTCTCATTTGCTCATATACATCATCCATCCTGTTTCGTAGCTCATTCGCATAATCTGTTACATTGCGTGGAGACTCAGGCGGGATACCGGTGATTAGATCTGCAGGTAATCGTAGTTATCTGCCGAAATTAGCAAAAGCTGGCGTTACCGTTGTAGTTTCATGAACAGCACTGCGATATGCCATGAGATATGGTTGAATGTGTTTGTCCCAATCCTTCTGTCTGTTTTCCACAACCTTTGCAAGATATCTCTCTAGTGACTGGTTGAATCGTTCAACCATCCCGTCTGATTGCGGATGATAAGCAGTAGTTCTGGTTTTGTGAGCACCCATCACACGACACGTCTCCTTGAACACTTCTGACTCGAAGTTCCGGCCTTGGTCACTGTGGATTTCCAAGAGTACCCCGAACCGACAAAACACTTCGTGAACTAACTTATCAGCCACCGTAGAGGCTTCTTGATTAGGGATTGCAAACACTTCCGGCCATTTTGTGAAGTAGTCCATGACGACCAAAAAGTACTTGTTCCCGCTTTGGCTTTCTGGAAATGGTCCAGCAACATCTAATGCTATACGTTCCCACGGTGCACCAACATTGTAAACCTTTAGTGCCCCTCTGCTACGAGTTTGTGGTCCTTTCACAGCCGCACAACTTGTGCATTTGCGGCACCATTCCTCAACGTCCTCTCGACAATGGATCCAGTAAAATCGTTCTCGGATCTTGATTAAAGTCCTCTTAACTCCCATGTGACCCCCTGAACATCCATTGTGGCAGAGCTGTAGGATCTCCGGCACCTTAACTTTAGGTACGACCATTTGTAAATGACACTGGTCACCACGAGTATTCTCCCATTTCCGGCACAGAACTCCATCCTGGATAACTAAGCTTTCCCACTGTGCCCAATAACCCTTGGTGATAGAACTCATTGAAGCAACGTCACTCCACTGAGGCCTCGGAGCTCCTGATTTCTTCCATTCGAGGATCGGGTTTATGGCTCTGTCATTTTGCTGAGCACTCTGCAAGATTCCCTTCCAATCTTTGCTAAGATCCGTCCTCAACATTCTCACAAATGTCGCTTGCTCAGCCTCTTGCCTGAAACAGGGCTTACATTGATCGGAACACGACCTACGCGAGAGAGCATCTGCATTATTGTGTGGTGTTCTGTTCCCGTCACATGAGTGTGACTCACACACAATCTGTGAAATCGAGTTCCTTGGGGCTCTTTCATCACCAGCCACTAACTGCCACTTACTCCTGGCGTCTACTGGTTTTCCTGCTGCTGGTAACTGACTTCCACAATGGGGACTCCTTCGCTTTGGGCAGCTTAACCGGATGTGGCCTCTCTCTCCACAGCTATAGCACCGGGGTGAAGTCACAACCTGCCTTATGCGGTGAGCTCGATCGTCCCGTCGTACAGCTTCCACCTCCAAAGCGTAGGCTAGGGCGTTCTTAATGTTCTTAAAATGGCCTAGCCTTACGGCAGCCCTAACCTCCAGGTCACGGATCCTATCCGTGAAAGCCTGTACGAGATTCCCGTCGATCAGCACAGGTGAAGACTTGTAAGCCTTCCGGACCAGCTTTTCTACCTCCAGAGCCCATTGCTGTAAGGTTTCACCAACACGTTGCGATCGGTCCTTTAGCTGGGCGCGAAACACATGTTCCAGATGCGCGTCGCCGTATCTAGCTTCCAATGATTCCAGAAGCTTTTCGAAAGTAACGTCCTGTCCAAGTGCCTCTAACACAATCAAGGCCTGGTCGCGAATACCCAAGGTTAGAGCAGTCAAGGCCTGTTCTTTGGTCCACCTATTCGATTTCATGACGGCCTCGAACTGTATCTTGTAGGCAGACCATGACGAAGATCCGTCGAATGGTGGCACTTTAAAAGCACCTTGCGAGGGCGCAATTACCGCAGGTGCCACGGCCTCTCCTCCAGATTTCAGCCCACGAACAATTCTCTCCAATTGGGCGATGCGGATCTCCTGCTGCTGGACCTGGTCCTTTACCTCTTTCATCTCTTTACCAATTGCAGTGCGGAGGTCCTTGATTACCATGAACTGCTCCTCCTGCCGGCGAATCTGCTCCTCCTGACGGCGAGCCTGTTCCTCCTTATCGCGCTGCAGCTGCTCTTCCAAGCGGCGAGCCTGCTCCTCCTGACGGCGAGCCTGTTCCTCCTTGTCACGCTGCAGCTGCTCTTCCAAACGGCGAGCCTGCTCCTCCTGACGGCGAGCCTGTTCCTCCTTGTCGCGCTGCAGCTGCTCTTCCAAGCGGCGAGCCTGCTCTTGCATAAAAGTCATCAGAGCAGCGAGGTCAGGGGTCACCGGAGATTGAGCTGATGCCGCTGCCGCCGCGGAGTCTCGTTGTCCACTTGATGACGGTGAGGGAGCGTCTCCAAAGCGCCTCTGGTCTACGTCTTGCTGGCGCTGACTCCTGGTGCGCA
Source organism: Orthosia cruda (assembly GCA_964057195.1). Classification (NCBI taxonomy): domain Eukaryota; kingdom Metazoa; phylum Arthropoda; class Insecta; order Lepidoptera; family Noctuidae; genus Orthosia; species Orthosia cruda. Next base: position 19,614,294 of record OZ059826.1, on the reverse strand, counting down.
TCCCCTCCGTTTCTTCCTTCGGTAGAACCGGCATAATTTATCCCGCACTTCTGACACCAATTTGTTACGAGCTGGGGTTCAGGGATAAATTATTTAAACAGCAGACTTCAATTAATCACTGTTTATTACAAAAACACTTCTTAAACAATTCTATTACTTCGCACTATTTTCCGCTTTGATCGCTCTGTATCGCTTCTCAAACGAAACTGACCCACGACGAATCCGACCGCTCTTTATATAGCACTTAAGAAGTTTCTGGAACGTTCCATACTGTTCTAGATAATTCGAGAAACTTCCAGAACAATCGACTTTCGAACTCATTGTTCCCGAAGCGACTAGAAACATCCAGAATGTTCGGTTCGAACCTTCTGGAAAATTCCATTCGACATTCGAGCTTTCGAGAACATTAGTTTCGCTATTCAATACTAGATGGCGTTGGCCTATCTTGTAACAGAATGAATTATATAAGATTCATTGGACAAGGACCCCGTTAATACATGTATGTATTTAGGGTAGTATATGAGGTATTAGTTAAATATTAATCAGTTGAATATATAGTAGGTTTGCTCTCTCAAGTGAGTAATGTTTTGTAATGTGTAGTATCAGGTCATTATTAGATCTATAATAATGCGAGGTCCAATGATCCCTTTCGCGAATGGTGTAAATTTTACACCGACTTTCTTCGTACATACTTATAGGTGCAAAAGAAAAACCGTGGACTGTTTTTTTTTTCGTTGTACTAATCAGACATATAGATAGATGTATTTCTGTGGTAGATACTAATACAGGATGGGCAAAAACATCCGGCAAACACTGCCAGAATTCAGTCCAAACAAAATTGTCAAACGTCTGTTCATATGCGAAGCGTGCCAATCATATGCAAAAGCGAACTGAATCGTAACAGGAAAACCTTCGGTATTGAGTATTGACAAAACTGAAAACACACATGTCCCGGTCATTGTTACGTCGTTTTTTGTTGTTATGTTAACGTCTTTACAGCCGCCAGTTACTTCAGCTTTATTTTTAACTGAACTCGAAAAATTACTAAAAGAAAAATAATAAGTATTTGACTTATGTTTTTTTAGATGCCATGTATTTTTTTTTTAATAGAAATTAAAAGTGGAAATGATGAAAGGTCTCAGATTCTGATGTCAAGCTTATGAAACGAAATTTTGAAGCTTATAATTAAAAAGAGTAATGCCATCGGCAGGTTCTTCGGGAGGTCATTGAATTAACTTGTTCTTGACATTCGGTTAACGCTCTGTAATTAGCTATCGTTCTGTTTTCATTATAATTGAACGGTATAAACAGTTAGTTACAAGTTAGAATCGAAAGCGACCTTTACCTTCTCGTAAATCGATAAACATTTTATACTGGCTAGTTAGAAATTGGAACTTCAGCGTGTAGATTCGAAAACCAAAGTAAATTTTTTTTCAGTGACTTATTTATTGTTGGGAACACTGATGCAACCATATTGTAATTCACCGATTTTGTGTGTGTTCAGCCTAAAATGTATGTCGAATGACGAAATTTTTTAATGATTCTCGACATGATAACGACTTATTTCAAATTCGTTCCAATTGTGTAACCAGTACTTTATTGTATGATTTTGTTTGTGATTTTAAGCCATGATGATTCATATTAGACATTCATAGTTGACACTTGACAACAATTGTGTTTATGGAAATGTAATACATTTATTTATGTAAACAACAGGATGATTTCGTTCGCTAGCAATGAGATATGTATGGTACCTTGTATATCCTGAAACGGGGCTACTATCAACATTATTTTTTTGATGATTTATGAATTATGGTTAACCTTGTATTTTTTATGACATTTATTACTTTATTACCCACCTATATATAAGCCAAACAGAACAGCAACAGCATTGATGATAAGGCCGAGTTATCGCAATTTGAAATGTATTTCCATTCATCACCTGATAGCAGTCGCAATGTAAACATTGAACTTATTACATATATGACTGTATAATACCGCGGGGCCGAGAGAGAAAATAGCCGAAAGAGTGAAAGAGACAGGTAGATTAGTAACACGTGGGTTGGTAAGGGAGGGGTATATTTGTGCTTGGCCCAAATTCGCGGTGTAGCAATGAGCCGCGGCGCGAAAGAGCGCGAGGCGAGTGGCGACGAGGATGTTGCGTCCGTCTCACATCGCTACCGAGTTGTGACTATGTACTTCTGACTATTCTATTCAGGCAGGGCAGCTGACGGGCTATTCTCAAGGCGCCTAAAATTAATCATGTCATGTCGTTATCGTAGACGTGTAAAAAACTGCGTAATTTTTACACCATTGTGTGTGTTTGGTTGTTGAAAGGGCTATCTGGGGACCGTTTGTAAATGTTCACTGGTTTTGTTTGGAGGGCTACTCTAAACTAGACATTCGTGACTTTACCATGTCATAATGGGACACAATTCACAGTTATATTCAGGCGTGGGGTCTCATCCCATACAAATAAACAGTCACGACGTACTTTACTGATTATACTGATTATTTGATTTATCCATCGATATCGATTGATTATTAGATGGTGATCTATATATCGCCGTGGAACGGAACCGAACGCGATCGATTTACAAAAAAGATATCGTTATAATCAGATGAAAAACGGCACGTGGCACGGTTTCTTTGTATGGCATCTGTATGCTAGTATTATATTATCTGTGATTCAGGATATTTGTGAGCTCAAGTTTATTTAATAAAGAATTTTGTTACATACAAAAACAGACTTGAAAACATTCCATACAAACACGATGCACATTCAGCACTAAATCCGTAACGGACCCGTCGGACTAACAAAGAAACCTCGCCTCTAACGACACGCTTCCGCGACGCATCCCCTCATGGTTGTCGAATCACCCCACTAACATCTGACGCAAAAGAAAGAACCCAATAATCTATACTTTAGGTACACAGCTGTTTATACGTAGAGCGATCTACTACGCAGTGACGTCATTTCATTCAAGAAACGGGTTTCGCGAAAACTTCAATGAAATGTTTTCAACGTAATTTAGTTGACGTATATTACCACTATCGTACGTATTTTAGTCCTTGTGCAGCTTAATTAGAACTTTATCGGCACGTGGTATTTTTAGCGCGTTTATTTTCTGCACTAGATAATGCATACGTAACGCGTTACGTTATTAGACATACCGATATAATTACGTAATTGTTGTCATAATAAGATCTGTCTGTAAATTAAGCAGCTGTTGTTATTAGAATCAGCTGTTCGTTAATTGTTATCTGTACCTATTTATATAGCCAATGCTATTGTATGATAAATAAATGTTCAAACAGAAAATACATCTCTCATTAAAGGATTTAAAATTGAACGTGTCGTCGGTACACGTAGAGTATTGATTTTGTGTCACATCCAGGCAAGACCTGCCATGTTACTCGTATCCCTATGAGTGGCTGCGAGGTAAAAAAATTATACGTTCATAACTTTTGTTCCTTTTTTTTTTTAAAAGGGTAGTCTGGGACTGTCATTTAGTACGTTTAATAAAAAAGTCCTATTTTATGACAAGTTGAAAATGCGGACTTATTTCAACAAAAACTTTTTGCAGAGAATGCAATGATCCTACTAATAATATTATAAAGGCGAAAGTTTGTGAGTGTCTCTTTCACGCAAAAATTACATAACGGATCTGGATGAAATTTGGCACAGAGATAGATTATAGTCTGGAATAGCACATATAATACTTATTATCCCAGGAATTCGACATTCACGCGGGCGAAGCCGTTCTGGCAGAAGCTAGATCTGAATACTTTAGTGGTCCCTTTTCGTTTTGAACTGTTATATCAGAAGTCCAATCAATCTGCCTAGCCTTTTCCCAGTATTTTACATGGGGCGAGTGCCTATCTGACCTCCACAACTCAGCAGTGGCGCACCCACGGGGGGGTAAGGGGGTCTGAGGAGGGGGTGGAACGGTTTCCAAAAAATAATACATTTTATCACTGGCTTGCTTAATCAAAAATGTTATAAAATGTTCTTTAAGTATTATAGAATTAAGATAAATCTAACCTCCTCTACGAAATATAATTAGTATATCAACGCATATAATCATTGCATATATTAAAAGATTGTGTCTTACATATTTTAAGTATCAAAATAGCCTAAAAACGTAATAAGCACCAAATCAAAAAAAACCCTTTGGTTAAACTCCCCGATTAAACCCCCCCGCCCGTTGCAAATCCTGAGTGCACCTCTGCAACTCAGTGACTGGGTAACACATAACCCTTAGGCTAGACTAGGATCACATTTCAGGCTTCCGACTACCTATTACGACTGAGATCTATAAATGCCAAATGGTTTGATGTTTAATACTATATTTAAAACCTTTTGCAAATATAGTCGTAAATTTGGTACATAAATTGCAAAACTTAAGCATGCAATCACCACCTATGTACTACACCACACTCTACACATAATCATTCACTAACCCAAAAGCAACTTAAACTCTATTCATAAATAATAAACAAGCATATTACAAATTAGATGATTATATTCAAGATAAGAATGCTTGGAAACATGCTGTTCCTGATCCTTATGGCAATATTTAGTTTAGACAAAATCAAATTGGTTAATCTATTTATTCATAATTATAGTATTGTTTTAGTTTTTGCTTCTCTTTTTGTTTAAGACTCGCACACTGTTCCGTTGTTGTTGAATTAAGTAATTTACCTATGTTTGCAATATTTTTAAGTATGTGAGAACCATGTTCCTATTTATCAAATGAATTAATTTAGCTATTAGTGTTTGTAATACTTTATATCTATACGTAGTATAGTAGTGTTAGTCTGGGTGCATCGTCTTCATGTATATGAATTAATGTATTTATGTAAATATTGTAAAACATATTTTTTTTTAAAGATTAAATGTGGAGTTTCTTGTCCTTTCGTAATTCTCCATAACAAGCTACTTTTTCAAATGGACGGTAGAATCAATTATTATCTATATCTATACTAATATTATGAATAAGATTTGTATTTTTGTATGTAACGAAAAAACTTAAAACTACTGGACTGATTTCAAAAAATCTTTCTTTACTTTTTATCCCTGTATTCCCACGGAAACGGGAAAAACGCGGGTGAAACCGCGGGGCGTCCGCTAGTTAATTAAAAATTAAAAAATATTGCGTTCCAAAGTGCCGCTTAATGGCCTAATTGAAATAAAAAATATTTTCTTTGACATATATTAAATAATAACCCCTTGTTATCTACGTTACAATTAAGTTTAATCTCTGTGTAATTAGTTAAACTACCTAGGGAACATGTTTGCCTTACCTACCTTCCTAGCTTCCTAGGTAGGAAGAGATTAGACCGCACATAGAGAATCCAAGTGTGAAATTCAGGAAATTTGTTAACACCTAGCACATAAGGATAAGTAATGTATTATTGGTTAACTCTTGTGCTGTGTAAAAATGAACGGGAAAAAGATTTTATTTATTACTGGCTGTTCCCCGCGGCTTCACTCACGTGGAAACGTGTCTTGTGGGGTGGCCCACAGGACACGTTTTCGGGATAAAAAATAGCCTATGTCACTCAAGAATAATGTATCTTTATATTGGTGAAAGAATTTTTTAAATCGGTCCAGTAGTTCCGGAGCCTATTCGGTACAAACAAAAAAAAAAATCCTCTTTATAATATTGGCATAGATTTAGAGACCTATCCACAAACTGGCCTCGGCAAGCGTTGCTTAACCTCGAAAAACGACCCGTGCGTATGTTTTTATTTAGCCAATATTCTCTCTGAAGTCCACTAATTAAATAATAACTTAAGGCCCTTAGAAAATATCTCTACCCCAAGTATTTCTGAAAATGTCCAGAATGTTGAGTACAAGCCGACGCGCGACGTACCCATCGTATCAACATCATGTTTCGCTTGTTAAAATTTTGATGACAGATTTGGGGTTGCCAGACCCCTTGACGTGTAATGCCTCCCGCCCGCCCCAACACGGACACAACCCTAGCTATCATATTACAAGCCCCCATCTCTAATTATTGTACCTGGGTATTTAGATGTGTATTTGTAATTTATTTATTTATTGATTAAAATAAATATTGTTTAATGTCAGATGAATGAAAAGTGTGTATGTGTACTGCCGCTGCTGCGCGGAACATTTTTTTCAATTGTTTTGTGAGTGTATAACGTATCTGTTTATTTGAATATCATTGCTGTTACCCTAACGACGTTAGGGCAATTAATCTATTATGCCTGTCCAATCTAAAATCAAAACAATGTTGAAGTTTGATTGAGGGTTTGTTACAAAGTAAACATTATATTTTTACCCGACTGCCGAAGGAGGGTAATGTGTTTATCAGTCTATGTATGTATGTTCCTATGTGGCGTTCTAGAGACCAAACGCGTTGGCCGATGTGGATGATTCTTACGTCAATAGATTTGTCTTAACCCTGCGAGTGTTACTGGCTACATTTAAATTGAAAAATAAAAAAATTGCGGCTTTTGGACGCCATATAGTCGGGCACAAATTTTCTTTTTCTTCCAAACCCATCGTGTAGGGTATCAAAATAAAAGGTTTTAAGAGGTGATTTCAAAAATATATATCACTTGTATGTTTAAATGTAACAAATTAAAAAAAAATATACCTTAAAGTTATAAATAAAAAAAAGTAATTAATAAAATCAAAAACCCGACTGCTTAAAAAGCGAACTAAAAAGTCGTAAACAAGAAGAAAATCATGCTGTGCAGTCGGAGGATACATCTGGTTTTGGTCAGCCAGCACGAGAACATATATCCTCCGACTACTACTAGTAATCTTTACTTATATAAGTTTTTAAGCTGACATGGTCACAATCATCAAAAAACAAAATATACATGGTAAATATCCCGAAACAAATATTAATTCTAATCTTTACTTATAATTTCAAATTACTACAGCATCCTACGGGGTCAGTGGAAGCTGGTAGGGTAGTTAGTAACTACTAATTACAAACTTACATTAAATCAGGGATACCGTAAGTTGGGGTGATTTTGCACCGAATTTTATTATGTGATTAGTAAATGTCAAGTAGAAAGTGCTGTATGTTCATTTAAACTAAAGGACTTTTAGTGATAGAAAGACTAGGTATTCAAAATTGTTTTTATTGACTTATTAACAATGGCACATAATCAGGTACACAATTTTTTTTAAATTAAATTTGGCGCAAAGTATTCCCTTCGGGGGGGATATTTTGCGCTGTTTTATAAAATCAGTCTTAACTCTTATAAAATAATACTGGCGCAATCATACCCCGCATCGTTTTAGGCGCGAATCTTTACTCAACACCGTCAAGCTCTTTGACGCTGAAAAAACCTCGCCGAGAAATAAGTTTTGGAGGGTCAATGCTCCCAAGGACATCTTCCCACTCATAGAAGTTAATGTCTTTTTTCTGTGGCCATTTCCAGGACTTTAAGGACTTAGCCATTGCATCGACAGTTGCTCCTTTCTCATCGAAGTCGATAATGAGACCGGGGTACAGTTTCTCATCATATTTTACCACCACAAATGACTCTTTCTCACGTCTCACATCTTTGAATCTCGTTTCTGGTCGAGATGGGTGATTACTCTCCTCTGGGCTGTTGGGCTCTAAAAAGCAACCATCAGGATCGTCTGAATCATCATGTAATGAGTAAGAGTCCGAATCGTAACCAGTGCGTGGCCTTGAGCATGAGGCAATGTTGTCCTCTGTGCCGTCAAAAACTTCTTCGTTCTCAGTCTCTTCTTCTAATAACGATACTTCATGAGCAATGCTTTTACCAGCAGCGATTTCAAATTTCTTCTTACGTCTCTTTGGCCCAGACTCTGTGATTGTCTTCCGCTTTGATTCCAGGTGATCTATGAAAGATGCCGATACTATTGTGCTGTCTACATCAATTGCCCCTGGTATTCTCGCAAGCAATTCATTCACGTTACATGGGTAGATACCGCATTTGCGGAAACCGTTTTTCAAGTTGCTTCTCACATTTGGCTCGATGTTTTCTAAGAGTTTCTTTAGCAAACTAGGAAAAGTTTGTTTCGGTATCGTTGGGTTTCTGGTTCCTTGAGAACTTTCCTTCCATTCCGTTATAATTTTCCGCCACTCAGCTTTCAATGGACGAAAGAACGCGACATCGAGCGGCTGAGTTATATGAGTGCTATTTGGCGGCAGGCACACAAAAGCAATGTCGTTATCTCGACAGAGTCTCAATGTCTCAACCGATAAATGGGAAGCCAAGTTATCCCCAATCAACATCTTTGTGCCTTCCATTTTCTTAAGTCATGGAATCATAAGATTTTTTAGCCAATCTGAAAATAGCTGGTGATCAAACCAACCTGAAGGAGAGTTGCTGTAGTGGCATCCTTTGGGACCATTCTCGGTCCATGTATCCCATAATTTCTGCGATTTGTACACTACGTACGGGGGCATCAGCTCACCTGAAGCGCTACCACAAAACATGATCGAAGTACTCGATTTTGACGCGTTGCAGATTTTTTCAGGATATTTGCATCCCCTTGGAACAATAACTCGTTTTTGGCCGGGATCGTCTGTTAAGTTTGTTTCATCATAGTTAAATATATGTGTAGGAGGGATGTCTCTAATTTGTGGTGCTAAATTTTCAATGTACTCTTGTAAAATTTCTTTTGATAACGCTGCCCTAATCTTCTTGATATTTGTTGCAAAACGCACTGAGAGGGTAGGATGGCGTTTCAAAAATTGTTTAACCCAGTCATTTCCGGGCGTATTATTCTTAAATTTACGAACAATGCGTCCAGATTTTTCGAGATAAATTTTGACAACAATTTTGAGGTCGAGCTCAGTTAATGGAAACCCATAGGTGCCCATTATCTCAATATGTGATGCTATGGCTTTCTCTTCCTCTTCTGTAAATATTTGAGGCTGACCAGGTCGATTAATATGGGCTTGTTTTATTTTATAAACCAGAGTTCTCCGCGGAATGTTGAAATGTATGCTAGCTTTCCTCTGCGACATTTGACCAGACTTAATAGCCGCCAGGCATAGTTCCAACTGTTCCTTGGAGTAATCAGCATATTTTCGAGCGCCTAGTTTTCTTTTGTAGACCCTAGGCATGTTGCAATATCTATAAAAAGCAAAAGAAGTTGAATATTACTTGAAACGAGTATACTTTGCGCCAGAATGGGTATACTTTGCGCCAGGTGCAAAGTATCCCCATTTTAGTGACGTTTCGACCTTGCGTTAAAAAACATAACCCAAAATTAAATCCATTGAATTATGGAATGAAATACTTTCTTATTAGACAAAAAGAACAAATAACGGATATAATATTATTAGGCTTACCTGCCTATGTACAGTGATTGCACGGGTACACACGGATTTTACCAAACTTTTTTTTTTGAAAAACTTTCTACTTTCACGTTGTCACTCCTTGCACAGGTAATAGCAACAATGGCGACCTGTCAACTTCCATGACAGAACATTGTCATCTTATGATTGCGTTCAGATTTCAATAAAACCATAAAGTTGTAAACTTTTTTTTATTTTATTTTTTTAAAGTCATACGAATTTGGAGCAAAGTATTACTGGCAGGCGCAAAGTCACCCCAAATTACGGTACCCAAACTTTTTTTGCCATGATACCCCTTTTCAAAAACAAACTGATACCTATTAGAACCCCATAGCCAAATTACTTTCAAATCCGCTAATTGTTTTGCCGACTTTTTCATCTTGTACGAACTTGTGCACGCTTATAGACTTGTTGAGTTTTTTAAAAGTACAACAATGATACTTCCTACTAAAATATTAGTCTTTCTTATAACAAGTTGGTATACGTGACACAACTTATACAGTATCTTGAAAGTTACAAATAAGAACATGGTCGATTTTTAGACATCGACGAACCCCAAATCAGTTTTCGTTTATATCAACCCCTGGGAAAATTTCGACCCCAAGGGGTCGATATCGACCACTTTGAGAATCCCTGCTTTAAATAATGAGTTTACAATTTCTTTTTTATCGTTATAAGTTAGCGGAGGATCTATCTTTGTATAAGCGAGTCCTAGACAATAGAAGTGACACAACTGTGTTAGTATTTACATATTTACAATTTTGTTTATGAATAAAAATATGAAAAGTTTAAATATGCTAAACTCCATTAGCGATAACATTAGACGTTTAAATAAGCCCATTTTACAGCCCGTTCAACCGATTTTGACTTCTATTGCGTTGGTGATACGACAAATGGTAGCTGTAATAAACAGTTTGTTTTGGTAACTAGTTTATGCTTTTTATGTCACCCTTATATTTACGGGATAGAACTCAAATTCGGTTGAATGGACTGTAAAAAGATTTGGAAACTTGTCTAATGTTATTTCAAATGGAGTATAGTTGCTTTCCGTGCTTCAGAGCTTGGGGCACCTAAGACGTTGGTCCCGGTTTTCATACACCTGCCAACGTTGCATTACATTTCTCAAGTTGAACAACTCGTCGGACCAAAGATATAATTAAACAGATGTTATTTTTAACCTACTTCAAAAAGGAGGAGGTTCTCAACACGATTGTATTTTTTTGAAAAAAATATTAGTTGAAACGGTTTTGATCTTTTTTGTTTTGGTTTGAAAACTGGTGCTTTTGGTGTGGTGCCATTTAAATTTGATCAAGATATGATGAAGAACTTTGGAGATATACAACAGAACTCTTCAATAAACAACAGCAAATATGTTGGGATTGCTGCAATCGCATGCCAGTTTATTGTTTACGCCATTTAATAATATAACATCACGCCGGTACTCTCTAAAAGGGTACGCAGATATGTACAGGTCACCCTGATACATTCTCAATTCACCGGTATAATAGTCTTATGTTATTCTGGTCATCTATTCAGGCATAACTTTTGACATTATAGGTACCTTGAACTTGCTCATTATGTACAACAAAAAAGGGAAAATATTTTTTTTTTACAAGAAATATAGGTACTCGACTTCCAAATAAAAACACTGCAAAGCGAAAAATTACTTCAATTTCGGAAGTCGGTGTCAAAAAACGAATAAACAATAACAGAAAGAGAAGAAAACTTACGCAATTGTTATTTTTAGGGTTCCGTACCCAAAGGGTAAAAACGGGACCCTATTACTAAGACTCCACGGTCCGTCTGTCTGTCACCATGCTATAATATCTCATTAACCATGATAGCTAGACAGTTGAAATTTTCACAGATGATGTATTTCTGTTGCCGCTATAACAACAAATACTAAAAATAATAAATATTTAAGTGGGGCTCCCATACAACAAACGTGATTTTTTGCAGTTTTTTGTGATAATGGTACGGAACCCTTCGTGCGCGAGTCCGACTCGCACTTGGCCAGTTTTTCACTTTGTAGTGTTTTTATTTGGAAGTCGGTTGTATTTTAATATATATTTTATAGGCTTGCGTTTGACTACTATCTCACCTGTTGGTAAGTGATAGTGTTGGAGAGCACACTTGCCTAGAAGTATCTAAGTCACCTAGTAGAGGTTGGTTACGATGGGGCTGACATGCCTTAAGGTTGCACTAGTCGACGGCAAGAACTATTTTGTGGGCAGGGTTAAAATGCATGATATCTCATCCGACAACACGTGCGAAAGCTTCTATCTGAAGCGAAATATAAATATATATATATGAAAAAACTACTACCTATATATATGTTCAAATTAAAATTATTTGCACTGTTGAACTACTAATCTATCCCTGTATGGTGACTGTTTTGCAATTATGTTGAAATATGGAACTTTCGACGCTCCTAACTTTCAAATATATATTTTTTTACTTTTATTTCCATACAGGGCTAGATAATGATGAGAAGAATTGATATCATTTTTATTTTGAACGTACACCGTAAAACGGTGGAGTAATTGCTAGACTACGTTTGTATGGAAGAATGATCCGACTAGGGCAACCTTAAAAGGATAAAAAAAATGTCATCTATCTACCTAGTACCTATTAGTGCTTTTTAGTAATAAGGTTACAGAGATCAAATGAAAGTGACTCTATGTAAAATAGGAGCTAATATTAAAAAAAAACATCTGGTTTGACTGGAATCAATATTAAAGGCCAGGGTCGATACTAACGTTGGGCAACTGGCCATGAGAATGCTAGATAAAGTAGGTAGTTACCTGCTTAAGAAGTGCCCACCAATCCGTGAGAAGATTGTGTTTCTGGAATAATGAGCAGAATATCATCAAATTCTATCTTAATTATTTTGATCGATCATGTACCTAAATGCTAATATTCGATAGTATTTGGTCGCAAGATTCGCAAGTAGGAATAAAACAGGTCAAGTGCGAATCGGACTCGCACACGACGGGTTCTGTACCATTATTGCAAAAAAAGAAAAAAAAAACACGTTTGTTGTACGAGAGCCCCAATTAAATATTTATTTTATTTGTTATTATAGCGGCAAAAGAAATACATAATCTGTGAAAATTTCAACTGTGTAGCTATCACGGTTCATTAAGATACAGCCTGGTGACAGACAATGGAGTATTAGTAATAGGGTCCCGTTTTTACCCTTTGGGTACGGAACCCTAAAAATGATACATGCATACTATTTATTTATTTGGCAACTCAACAGATGTTCACCTCACTGTCAATGAACAGCCCAGTGCAGTAACTTTGACGCAACTGCACTGGGCTGTTCATTGGCAGTGAGGTGAACATCTACTTATGTAAATAAGTAATAAGCTATAATATTAAAATGCGAAAGTAACACCACTGACTATCTGTCTGTCTGTAACCTTTTGATTCCTCAACGGCTGAAGGGATTTAGTTGAAATTTTACACATTGGTTTACCATGACCTGTATTAGGTCATATAATGTTTTTTTTATTGCAGTTGTATACAGGGTGTTTGGAAGGGAGCTGTACATACGCCTAGGGTAGAAACTAGGGATAGTCTGCTACCTACCCCCGCCCATTATATTGACCTTGCCTCAAGGTTTTTTTTTAATTTATTTTTATTTTTTATTTGACTTTTTTGTGATTTTTTGACTAAAACTACCTGTAGCTCAAAATCTATCCATGGGACCGGTCGGCTAATGGTCTTGTTTTAATCGTTAGAGTCTTAGGGTCCTGCAAAAAATTATTTTACACCAGAAAATTGTGGAGAAGAAAAGTTATGGGGCCTGAAGTACCGTAGTAAGGTAAATAAATAATTTTAAGGGCAACTTTCTATGGGGTTTAAAAAAAAACTAACAGGGTTGGAGTTCTTCTGATTTTTTTAAAACATCCTCAGTCCATGCCCTTTCTAACGATATGCTAAAAGTGTAATTATCACTTTTAGTTTTAAAGTTATTAATTAATTTCCGCAACTTTGGCAATTTTTAAATTAACATGAGCATGTGTGTGAGAGAGAGAGAAATGGAAAGACAGAGATAGCAATCAATGTTACATAGCTACTAATTCATAAGGAAACCGCTAACGTTGATATTTTTATTGTTTTAGGCTTAGAGGATAACGACTATGCAAGAAGGGTGGAGTTTTGCCGCCACTTGCTCCATACGGACGTGGAAGATATTAATTTTTTACGGAGTATTCTCTGGACTGACGAGTCCAAGTTTGACAAGGAAGGAATTGTAAATTACCACAATCTCCATCACTGGGCACCCAGAGATCAAAACCCGAGAGTCAAGAGGCACAGAGGTTTTCAACGAAGGTTCTCCGTGAACGTATGGGCAGGCGTCATCGCAGGGCCGCACTTTTTGCCAGACAACCTAAACGGGCAAAACTACTTAGATTTCCTCGAAAACGATTTGCCTGATTTAGCGGAAGAAGTGTTTGACGAAGATCGGCCCATAGTCTTCCAGCACGACGGCTGTCCTGCTCATTGGAGCCTAGCAGTGAGGGAGCTTCTGGACAACTGCTTTCCTAATTCTTGGATTGGTCGGGGTGGGCCAATTCCCTGGCCCCCAAGGTCGCCTGACCTTACCCCACTCGACTTCTACGTCTGGGGAAGGGCGAAAGAGTTGGTGTACGCAGAAGAAGTACCAACAAGGGAGGTTCTAATTAACAGGATCCACGCCGCATTCGATACAATGCGCGAGGAACTGCTGCTTAGAACGGTGACCGTGGAGATGAGGAAGAGGTGCCGAGCATGTTTACAGGTCAATGGTCATCAATTTGAACAAAATTTGTAATTAATTAAAATTAGTAATTAATTAAAATTAGTAATTAATTAAAATTTGTAATTTAATGACATTAGTCATTACCAAATTTTTTGTTTCATTTGCCATCCTTTTACGATCGAACACATTTAATTTTCATTAGTTGAAATTTTTGCTTGAAGTGCCCTAGTTGCGGAAATTAATTAATAACTTTAAAACTAAAAGTGATAATTACACTTTTAGCATATCGTTAGAAAGGGCATGGACTGAGGATGTTTTAAAAAAATCAGAAGAACTCCAACCCTGTTAGTTTTTTTTTAAACCCCATAGAAAGTTGCCCTTAAAATTATTTCTTTACCTTACTACGGTACTTCAGGCCCCATAACTTTTCTTCTCCACAATTTTCTGGTGTAAAATAATTTTTTGCAGGACCCTAAGACTCTAACGATTAAAACAAGACCATTAGCCGACCGGTCCCATGGATAGATTTTGAGCTACAGGTAGTTTTAGTCAAAAAATCATAAAAAAGTCAAATAAAAAATAATAATAAATTTAAAAAAAACCTTGAGGCCAAGGTCAATATAATGGGCGGGGGTAGGTAGCCGACTATCCCTAGTTTCTACCCTAGGCGTATGTACAGCTCCCTTCCAAACACCCTGTATGTTCATTTGATATAATAGACTCTTTATGCTGGCGAAGCTGCGGGTAGAAGCTAGCACAATTATAAATATGTAGTATTTGGTAAGTATTTCTCTTATAGATATCTATATGTTACCTTATAAATTAACGTAGATAAAACAAGCGCGAACAACTAGCAATTAGAGCGTTGAAAACAGGACAAAGTAGAAAAGACACTGCCGGAGGGCGCATTCTGGTAGAAGGCGGGATACGCCAGACAGAAAACGAAGAATCAAGGTTTTATGAGATTCGCTTAATATCCCCCTCGTTAGAAAAAATCTAGCCGTTCCCAGCCCGCCGCAGTTAAATTAAAATACCACATCACGCTTTTAACGCTAAAAGCAATTTGCTTTTAACACAAAACATTGTTTAGTACCTGAGGCACAGTGGCCTTTCATATATTTTGACAGATGCCTAACTGGCTTTACCTTTACAACTTTACCTGAGGCACAGGTAACCAAACCAAATGCCAACCTGCCTCAGAGAGAGCGCATCGTTAAAGGCACCTATGTCCATTGTATGCTTATACACATAACGGACTGAATGTTAATCTATATTTTACCCGATTTCACTGTCGTAATATTTCAGTCACATACTTTAGGCATTAAAATAAAAATGAGCCAAGCGTCCGTCGCTTTGGTTATCATATTTAAATAAAGCCGATTACTGCCAAACGAAACGAGCTTTGGAATTCAGTCCGCCAATTTATAGTGTTCTTTTTTTATGAGTTTGATATTGTTACGTATGCCCATACGGCCTGTATCAAATTCTTATTAAGGTTTGATGACAAAAATGAACAAATTACAGGTGCTTTTGCTTTTTCTCTGTTCTTTTTTAACCCCCGACAGAAAAAGAGGGGTGTTGTAAGTTTGACGTGTGTTGCTGTGTATCTGTGTGTTTGTCTGTGGCACCATAGCGCCTAAAAGGATGAACCGATTTTGATTCAGTTTTTTTTTTGTTTGAAAGTTGATTTTGTCGAGAGTGTTCTTAGCTATGTTTGAATAAAATCGGTTCAGCCGTTCAAAAGTTATGGGCGTTTTACTGTTTAAATCGGGGTGTTTTCGCAAGATATCGTATCATAATTTATTACGTGTTCAATAGATTGCCGATCGAAGCGTATCTACTATGTACTAGATAAATTATGAAGCATGAAATAGAAATGTTTTCTAAATTTTGAAATTTTACTTGTTTAAATTATTGTTCAACTACATAATCTTACTGATATTAAAAAACCGGCCAAGTGCGAGTCGGACTCGCGAACGAAGGGTTCCATACCATTATCGTCAAAAACGGCACAAAAATTACGATTGTTGTATGGGAGCTCCACTTAAATATTTATTTTATTCTGTTTTTAGTATTTGTTGTTATAGCGGCAACAGAAATACATCATCTGTGAAAATTTCATGAGATAAAGCCTGGTGACAGACAGACAGACGGACCGCGGAGTCTTAGTAATAGGGTCCCGTTTTTACCCTTTGGGTACGGAACCCTAAAAATGCGCGAAAGTTTGGATGTTTGTTGAATCACGCCAGAACGGCTGAACGGATCTGGATGAAATTTGGCATAGAGATAGATTATAGATTGGAATAGCACATAGATTACTTTTCATCACGCCATATTGTTTCCTTGGGATAAGAAAACACTTATCACGCGGGCGAAGCAACTGGCAGAAGCTAGTACTAAATAATGTATGTACGTATATTCATCATGGTCGCAAAAAATAGTTATCATGATTATCTTGACTAGGTACTACGTCCGACATCCGTCATTGTTATTAAGAGAGTGAATGTTAATTGTGTTGAAAGGGAAAGCATTCACTCTGTTATCGTTAGAAGTTATCTCCCGTTCACACTTGTGTACTGAATGCCACCGAATTTTAATCGTCATGTGTATTCTCTTTTACAAAAAACTGCCTTGAAGTAAAGTGGGGTCTGTTTGTATAGGTACAGACTACAGATATTATGCGTTATCTATCCCATAAACATGAGAAAATAATGTCATAATTGTATGAATAGTTGCAAGCTACAAGTTCTGTTTAATGAATAATTTTACCTTATTCGTTGAACTAGAGTAGTGTTGGACTAAATGTGTTTTTATCGTGGCGCGTATCAGCGAACATTGTCGCCCGGAGCTATTTGAATTCGATAAGATAAAACTCAGGAGTTCTCGCTTTAATGCTCACGCAGAAACCGGTATTTCAATTTTGGATATTTACAATGTATTTTTAGTACAAGTTGCAATTATCTACATTCCAAAAGAGCAAAACAATGCTAGAATTAGGCGTTAATTGGTTTGCTGTATGTTAGTACAACTGTGCTTTCACAGATGGCGTTAGTAGTGTGCTGTTGGCAGTGTTGGCCACAAAGCGTATCGCGTGGTTATAAAAATATCTGGTTTCTCCGTATCGCAGCCGACCGCGCGACCGAGAGCACGTTGTGATAATCACAATTCACAAGTCACAACTCACTGACCTTGGGGCAAAAAGGAGAAACAATTTTAATTCCAACTGCGGTGTTTTTCTTACTTGAGCATACTAATATGGCGTTGTTCATTCTTAGAAACTTTGGTTCTCGAACAAACGATTTTGATTAGATGTTTTCGTAATTTTGGATTAGGTTTTTGTGGATACAGGGAATTAGCTACATATAAATTACCTACCATGTATTTTTCGATTATGCTTGAAGAAGTTTTAGTTTTTTTGTACTACGGCTGTTTATAGGTTTTCAAATGCGGTAGCTGCTATATTTACTACAATTTTGGCTCGTAAACTGTACGACACTCATACGCAGGTCTTGCTGCGCTACATGCATGTATTTACCACTACAGGGTAAAACTAAATTAGTTGGTCAAACTTCACAGGTATAATGGTGAGACGTAAAAATGGTTTTTCTAAACTCATAATTATAGACCAATGTACACAAAGTTGTTTTTTTTTTTCAAATAAATATTTATTTATTAGTATAATTAAAAGTAACTGCGTATAGATTACGCCACTTGTACTGTGTAATTATGAGATTACAGTCTCTTATTTTTGTTTTATCGATACCCATAGCAACACACGAAGTTTCGCCAGTTAATTTAGTTTCACGCTGAATAAATACGACACTAATACATCAAACAAAACATAAAATAAAATTCGAAAGTACAGGACGCAGTTGGTGATACATTTACGCGCGCTTTCCAGGAACGCGGACAAGTGGGCTGTCAACATACCGCGCCGGCCGCCGCGCTCAGTGACGCACCCAATTTTAATTCCCGCTATTCAACAACTACCTTAAAACGGTAGTACACACTACACAGTACATCAATATGCGGTGTGTCATAATTATCTGTTTGGTTTGATCATTCTTCGCATTGATACGAGCTGATAAAAAAAACAAAACACTCATTCTGTTGTTTATGACAATGAGAATGTTTTTTACATTAGGAAACTGTTTTCGCAAATCTACGTATATACTAATATTATAAAGAGGACGGATTTGCATTTTTGTATGTAACGAATAAATTTAAAAAATACAGGACCGATTTCAATAATTCTTTCACCGTTGGGAAGCCACATTCTCCCCGGGTGATATAGGCTACTTTTTATCCTTGTGTTCCCACGGGAACGGGAACAACGCGGGTGAAACCACGAGGCGTCCGCTAGTTAAATTATAAAGCAACTAACTGCTAAAGTGCAATGTTTACGCACTACTGCAGGAGAGAATGCAAATTATTTTATGACTAGTAGCGGCAGTAATTTTTCGTCGAAGTTTCGCTTCGGTTCATTACTTTTTAATACGCTGTAAAACTGTTATTCGCACATTAATTTCCAACCGTCAAGTTTATAGGGTATTCTAAATTAATGTTTATGTAATTTGACTTATAATTAATGTTGAAACATCGAAGCGAAATATTCTGCATAATATTTTATACCATGTATTTTTTTCCATTCGAAAATTTATTTGCGCACGTTGTATTTTCGCCGGGGCCGGTCCCAGCAGGCAGCCCGTTCGTTCATCGAATACAGACGCTATCCCAGTATAAACATAAAAAATTAAACCTCACCGAACCCTCGGCTCGGCGCGGCGGCGGGCGTTTGTTCCCTTCGTACTTTTTGTGCTCGCGGCCAAACCCTCGATCGCTCAACTGCTTTTGGGGCCCGTATCCCTGCATTCAACTGGCACCCTATTGAAGCCATATTTTTGTTCGAAATATCCCGTCGTAAAGAGCGACGATACTGTATTATCGTTAAGTCGTTGTGCGTTAAATAATACAATGTTGAACAGTTTTTGTTATCATGAATTTGAATGTCGAACGCTTTCAGTTTAAGATTTTTGTCCTGTGTAATTTTCTTTTGTTCTTTTTTACTTGAAAAACCTTTTTGTTTTTGGAATAGTTTAACACATTTTCGTCTTTAGAAAAGGACAATTTGGGGTTTATTATTAACAGTTATCGTGTATTTTTCTTGGTACAATGGAATTAATTGTTATTGTCTGGGACGCTGCCATGTTGTTTATAATTTAGTTACTCACGAGCGCGCGATCTGATTAATGGAATAATTGGATGTCATATCATGTGAAATTATCTCTGTCTATTAGTGAACATGTCTGTTTGTTCGTTCTACTTGAAACACGAATACATACGACTGTTATTTATGTTGAGTAGACAGACAGGCACTTGGAACCATTTATGTATAGATTTAATTAACGAAGCTAATGATTCATTTACGATGATTTTAAAGTCACATAGCTTACTATACTTTATTAATTAACACTTAATGTTTTTTTTAAAGAGCAGTTTTTTTTTTACGGAACGCAAAATTGCGGTTGATTTAAAGCTTACGCCAGCGGGATACATGTACCATGCAACTATTAGAGCAGGGGACTTTGAACGTAAAACGCTTTGTTAGTAGAACAGATCGGTACCAGTTTTTTTTTTCGATATGTGCTTTGGTCATCGAATTCTGAATCACTGGACTAATCAGATGACACAGAAAGCAGCAGACCCAGCAGCTGCACCAGAAGGTGAAGTCACACAGGCTCGGCTGTGTACTGACAGCATAGGTTGACTCGATGTTCGAAGCAGCGCATCTGTAAAATGCATTAAAACATCATTAAAATTCATGCGAAATACACACAACGTTGCTGTCCCTACGGCGAATACAATAGGGATGATGACGGTCCTCCGATTAAATTATCAAAGAATATTGGACACGTATTTTTTGCTTAATCAAATCAATAGAAAATCACCGAGAAAAAGCGCATCAAAGTTCGGGAGGGGGGCTTGTGACGTATCTTATATGTAAAAAGTGTACCAAGGCATGACGTCATGCGATATTTTAACGCACTGTATAGTCAGCATTTTTTGTTAACGTGACAATAGAAAAAATACGTGTTCAATTCATTTAATTTTATTTTGGAAGTCCAACTGACGGACGGACTATAAATATTTTTTTAGTCTTCATTAATTGCAAGTATTGCAAACCCACCAAAAACGCTTCATGAAAATTGGTTGCTAAGACTCTCAAGCTCACATCGTTAAAAGATTTCAGATCTCAAGTGAAGCCAAACCCCATAACTCTAAGACTAATTCTAAGAGGCCTAAACTCTATAAACACTACATCTTGGTGAAAAAAGTATGAATCTCTTGAGTTATCAAGATCGAAACTATGTGAGTTCGAAAATACGACAAAAAGTTTCGAGTAAAGGTAGTAGATAGTGCCCCGCTTGTTTAGGCTCGTCAGGGAAAGGGCACTTCCGTGCCCCTTAATGAGACGGAATAATTAAAAAGTTTTTTTAAGAACCAGCAGCCTTATTGCGTAATGAATTCGGAAATAGCAAAGGGCAAAAAATAAGAAAATCGACAAAACAAAAAAAAAAAAAAAAAGACTCGATGTGGCTTTTCGTCTATGTGATTGGTCGATTTTTCATACTCTTTGCCCTTTGCTCTTTCCGAATTCATTAGACACTATGGCTGCGGTTATACATTACTGAGTAGAGAAATAAAGGACCCATTTCAAGAGCTCAGCCCTGCCATACCCTTGCCTACAATGGTTTGATTCGACTATCTAGATTATGTCATAATCACATAAAACATCAGTTAATGCATTTAAAACAACATACTGCATTCCAATCCAATTGCCGTGACTAATGCTAGCTAAACTGAAGCTAGAACCCTAATTAATGTACCTATAGTGGTCTGGTTTGATTTTAGGACTCGTATTCAGAAGTGGGAGACACCGACATACTTATCTGGCAGGTCGGAAAAGTCGAGCTTGAGCGACCAACGCATTCATGAGCCTCAAAGGAGGTCACCTCTTCAAGATTATACAGGATTCCTGAAAAGTAAAATACTTAGCCTTAGAAACTAGCAGTTTGCGTTATACCTAAGTGTAGGTAACCTTTGGTTATCACACACAATAGGAAAGTTAGTTTCAGTTTAGTATAACATTGTCCAATTAAAAAATGCTAAGGTTAGGACGGAAATAATGGTGAAAGTATAATTTAAATCTCAATGTAGTTCAAGGGATCTTTATGTTACGAAAACGACAGAACCGGGTTTTTTATTTATTCTGTATTTTATTGCTCAGTGTTTGTGAAAGGAACTAGTACATGAATCATCTCGATACTGAGTCAAAATGTTGGGAAATGGAGATATAAAACGTAAGAGGGAAAAAACCTAAGTAGCCCAGTGATTAGTACCTACGGGAACTTTGCTACTTACTTCTTACAGCAACATTTGGACAGAGCTACAAATGCCATTAGGAGGTCCCGCATAAAAACTTGTTGTTTTTCGTGAGAAAGCGATGGGCAACTTCTTCGAAATGGGTAGACGAGAGTTCGGAATATCCAGATTTCATTTAGAGCAGGAATAAGTAGGTACTTATTTATAACGAATAGAAAGACACTGTCACAAAATTGTGTCCTTTATAGCTGTTAAAGGTATTTTTTTATTTAGCGATTTCGATTTGATCTGAAAAATGGCAAATTTGTCTCGGTTCTTTTTCAATCTTTCCAACCACATAGACTAGTTACACATTCATGGAATAAGTTTTGTAGTCCTATATAAAATATTATAATATTTTAAAAAGATTAGTAGGATTTAAGCAGAGTTTGCTATTTGAATTTGCGTTGGGCGCACATACGATGAGCATAAAGATGTCATAGAAAGTTGGAAAATCATCGCCAATTCCTGGATATTTTTTTATTGACACCTAAAGTAATATTCAGTATCATCAACGGTAGGTAATAACTTCTTGCTGGAACATTTAAGTTACCATAAGATAAGTCGATTTTTTGTCGTAGGCTAACAAAATTGGAACACTTCTAGAAGGTTCCACACGGATTTCCAGAGCTGGATATCGTAAAAAAATACAGAGGTGGTGCAAGAATTAGTAGTCCTGTAATGTAGCAAGTTAGAAAGGCGCTTAGCATATACTCAATAGTAGATAATCCCGTCAGATTCCCTAAAAAACGTACAACAGAAAACATGAATTTGGGAACGGAAAACCGGCGAATTCATTCAATCCAAACGCTCCACATCTAATCAATGAAAGAAATATAAGCGCAACATTACAAAGAGCTATTAAATAAACAATAATACACCTAAATTAAGGAGGGATCAGAGCACATGGCGATCTATCTTTCGAAACAACAAAGCCGATTGGTGTGACGTTCCACCCCGGTGATATGTACGTCCTACTACCTAAATGCCTTATGTACACCGCTAGTTACTACTTCATGACTACTCCGAGCTCAGTGTGTACTGCAATGCAACGGAAAATATGCGTGTTTACCAAAGTCGTTTCGGTAGAACGGTGTCGTGTGTTGCGTCACGTTTAAGGAAATTGATAGTGCGCCGAGGCCGACGTGACTAACATTATCGTGATTGTGCTCATTTTATGCTCAGTTTTTCAAATTTCAATTTGATATTATAGTGTGGTGCAGTGATTTAACATTAAGATGGAATTTATTTTTTCTCATCCCGTTTCTCCCTGTGGGTGGAGGCCAGACAAATGTCCGACGTTCGACACGCCGTGCGACCGACATAACCTTGTGCTGTCGAGTGAGTATATTTTTTGTTACAATCGTTGTCAAACTGGTTAAATACCAGGAATGTTAAAGTAAAATGGATCATTGACTTAATTTCGATAAAGTATTACGCTAAGTAATAGTTTTACAAGCATAAAATGCAAAAGAAATAAGCATATTTCGAATAATAATATCGAACGTCATTACGAGGTTCACTGTACAAGATGGCGGCGAGTGGGGAGAGGGCGCCCAGTTTGCCAGGTGCTGCCGCCGCGTCGAGTTCGGCGCTATAGCTAAACTAAATACGCAGAGTGTCGTACATTTAGAACGTTCACAATGGCTACCGCGAAAGACACGTCTACTTTCTTTCTGGAGGCAGATGCAAAAGATTTTGACAGTGTTTTAAAATTATACCCTCAAGCGATTAAACTTAAAGCTGAACTGAAAACAAAGAAACCCGATGAGCTCATAAAATTGGACAATTGGTGAGTACGAACGCCTTTGAAAGGAGAAAATGCGGCCGTGGCGTGTCAATGAACTTGTATTGTGTGTGTATCCGTGCAAACTGATTTGATAGCTACCTCCCTCGCGGACTGCATCTCTAGTCCGCGGACGGCTCATTAAAACCACTGCGTCACGTGGGATCGATGTCAAATTGACACGATCGTTTTTCCTGAAGCCAGTGTGGGGGAAAATATCGCTGCGCTTAGGCGTTATAAAATGGTGGCTGCCCTTTACGTACCATGACTCGTTTTAATGCATTAAATTTTATGTTTAGGAACGTCTGCTTGCTAATTCCACAGATTCCCTGACTAATTAACAGCTTTGATAATGTGTACGATATGTTATTGCATGTCTGACTAGGTACTTTGCTAGATAATACAATGCGTTGTTGAGTACAAACTCACAATTCACATCCGTTCAAAATGGTGACTTGCCTTTTAAAGTAAAGTTTTATTATTAGTATTTCGACTAGTTTGGCATTTGTTTGATCATTTATATATGGTTCCCAACTATCCTTTATATTTATAGCATTTAAATTAATATATATTTTGTGTTATATGATTAGTTTACCAAGCACAATGAGTCATCGTGTACTTCAGTACGATCAACTTTTACCAAGCAGAAAGTTTAAGTTGTCCCCGAAAGTTTTGATGCTTTACTTTATTTATTGTTTTTCCATCTTTATAAAACATACTTCCTTAGTGTATAAAATATAATAATAACGGATTAATTATGAGTCAATAATTAGCAATTTACGTACCCTACTCGCCAGGTTGAACACGTTTTATGGGCGAATATTTTACGCGATCCTGTTTTAAACATTTTTTAACTTTATGAAAATCTTTTTTTTTTCGCAATTACATTATTAATTTTATTTCACATATCACACTCAGGTATAGTTACTTTAAAAAAAATACGCTGTATGTCTAAGCTTCCCCTAATACTTTTATAGCTACGCCTCGCAGTAATTGTAAATATAATCTCTTTAATATTTAAGCAAATTCACTGCTCGTCTTTTTAATTAGGTATTCACAACTAGGGGGCTATCAGGTACAGGAAAAAATTTGATAATATAGAACAAGGAAACATTAATTAATTAAATTAAATTATCTTTTGGTTACAATTTAACTAAACATTAAGTAATCTCTAGATGCACGCCTATATTGAACTATACAAGTGCTTCCAACAGTTTTAAAAGATTTTTTTTTTATAAAATTAAGTACTTAATATTTTTTATTAAAGTATATATACGTTACCAGATGACACAAATTAAAAATTGTGTCTCATTTCATTAGGCCCATCTTGAGCGTACATTTTTAACAAGCGTTTTCCCATATGGCTCCTTGTGGACATGTGCTAAACGAATATAGCAATAAAACAAGCCGTTTCTAGTAATTAGCATCTACTTCATGTTCTATGAAGAACAAAATATAGCGGGACGAAAATGTATGGCTTTCATGCCCGCCGTGAGAATGATATTTATTGCGTATCCATTTCAACCCTCCTGAACGGTTGAATTTCGAAATAATTTTCGTCACTAAATCTTTGAGTCAGACTTTGAATTTGTTCCGTCAGTATTTTTGCCGAATTTAACGCCAGAATATTTTGTTAATTTATAAAATACTAGCGGAAGCCTCGCGGTTTCACCCGCGTAGTTCCCGTTCCCGAGGGAAAACAGGGATAAAAAGTAGCATATGTCACCCAGGGATAGTGTAGCTTCCCAACGGTGAAAGAATTTTTGAAATCGGTCCAGCCGTTTCGGAGTCTATAAGGAACATACATACATACTTTTTCTTTTAAATATATATGGATAGTAGATACCAATAGTCATTTGCTCATATTATTTACAGGTACCAGAATGAACTACCAAAGAAGATCAAATCCAGAGGCAAAGATGCGCATCTGGTGCATGAGGAGCTGGTACAACTCATGAAATGGAAACAAGCGGTCAGTACGAGTTTATTATACTAACATCCAGCGAAACCAGTTTCATAACTATCACATTATTGATAAACTATTAGTTTTCGTCTCAGCTCTGCCCTGAGAAATGTATTGATTGCAAACATTTTGAATTCAATCACAGACATAGATCAAGATAACATATAGCCTTAAACTTGGGCTACACAATTCCTTGTATCAAAGTAATTTGCATCCGTAATCACACTGAATACAGGCATTGAATTCAAAACATTCAAATATCCGTGTTCATTTGAATAAAATAGTTAAATTTTAACCCATTCGCATACACACCACAAATACACACGTCGCGTATATCAATCAAGCGAAAGAATAACTTATAAACTACCGCAAAACATTTACAAAAGATTTATAAACACACTGAACACTTGCAACGTCAAACGACCTATTCAAACCTAACAATGGCTTGAATTTTTTGTTATGTTCTATTACAGAGAGGAAGATTCTATCCACAATTATCGTATCTGATAAAAGTGAACACGCCAAGGGCTGTGATGGCAGAAACGAAGAAGGCGTTCCGGAAGCTGCCTAACATCGAGTCAGCAATGGCGGCGTTAAGTAATCTGAAGGGGGTGGGCACCGCTACGGCGTCAGCAGTGCTCGCAGCCGCCAGCCCAGACATAGCACCGTTCATGTCCGACGAATGTGTGCAAGCCATCCCGGAGATGGAAGGAAGCGACTACACCGCCAAGGAATACCTCAATTTTGTAACCCATATAAGGAAAGTCTGTGATAGATTAAATAAGGTTAGTACACAACATATATCTAGGTATATCTACGATGCAGTTTTCTCCTTTTTTGGCAGAGGGCCCAAGTGCCCTTTTGTAACGTTTTGGCAGTGAGACTAATGGGGTCTGCGTTATTTTAAAGTACTACATACCTTCACAGAATGACACTTTTAACTTTAAATGACTTTGCACTTGAATGTTTGTAACTAGACAAGGTACATTTGTGTGTTATTGAATAAAAATAAACACGAAAATGATTGCCGACACGGCTCCAAAATAGGTCAGATAAAACAACAGGATAACTTGGACCTAATATTGTGGAACCATCCACGATTAACTCGTGGCCAAATATTCTTTAATCGGTGGAAAAAACTATATTTTACATAGCTAGGTACTTACTTCTTCAGCTATCAATCTACTTCTGCCAAATATCATTAAAATTGAATCAGTAGCTAACCCATTAAAACCAAATAAACGGAGCCAAAGTTTCTATTTTAAAAACATCGAAATTTACAACCAATCAATTAGATGCCTACTATTTCATTATTTCAAATTCTTTTCTTATAACACCCAATTATTTTCTAGGAACAAAATGGCTGTGGCAACAAGTTCTCCGCACAGATGGTTGAGTTGGCGTTATGGACACATCATATAGTGTCGGACCTGCAGCCCGAACTTCTGGGCAAGGAGCCCAGGACTGTGGTACCAGCTAATGGCGGCTCGCCCCTGCCCAGTGATGAGAGCAATCTCGAACCACCCTCCACTAATGGCAATGGTGAGTATCGGAACAAAACTAAAAAAATAGACCTTCCTCCTATGTTTGTAAGGTTGAGATCTAGGTTTGAAGTAGTACAAACAGAAATATATACCTAAAAACAAGTCAAATTGAGACAAGTATGTAGGAGGTCTGCTGAAAAGACAAGCTGAACGTGGTGCGGGCGCTAAAGAATCTACAAATCAACAATTTTGTACCTTAAAAACCTTGGAAAGCAAATATTGCACCAACAAAACATTATAACAAAAAAAAAACCCGGCCAAGTGTGAGCAGGACTCGCGCACGAAGGGTTCCGTAACTTTATCGTAAAAAACGGCAAAATAAAACACGTTTGTTGTATGGGAGGCCCCACTTTAATATTTATTTTATTCTGTTTTTAGTATCTGTTGTTATAGCGGCAACAGAAATACATCATCTGTAAAAATTTAACAGTCGAGCTAACGCGGTTCATGAGATACAGGACAGGGCCAGACAGACAGACAGTGGAGTTTTAGTAATAGGGTCCCGTTTTTACCCTTTGGTTACAGAACCCTAAAAAAGAAATAGTGGCATACCAACTTAAAATTCAGTAATCCTAAGAATTCATCAAAATGTTAAAACGTCAAAGAATCGTGACAATCTAAGAAGTCCGATGACTTTTCTCATTTTACATGCCGCGATAATTTTGTATGAACATCATCTGCCTAGCCTTTTTCCCCAATTATTGTTGGGGTCGGCTTCCAGTCTTACCGGATTCAGCTGAGTACTAGCGATAATTTTGTATGAACGTCTACGAAAAATCAAATTCATAATCCTAATTAATTACTACATTACCAATAAACTATAACAACGAGTATCATTCGTAAGCATCAACTTTGACCTTTATAACCTACTATATTTACTGCTGTCAAATCCGACTTCTTAGATTGTCACAACTTATTAACTAGAGAACTATATTTAAAGACACATTTCAGATTCCTGAAGGATTGACTCGGTTTTCATTGGTCATAAGTAATCTCACATTTGCTAGATTAAATTCACCTTTTCACACACGTTTTTAAATGGTAATTGATATGCACCTAAAATGCCAAATATTGAACTTTACACATCTGTTCGTTCAGTGCAGTAACTCACTTGTAGTGTGCTTAATCGAAGCAACTTGAAATGCAGCGCGGTTACTCCAAATCTTGTTAAATTGGAGGCCTGCTCTCATTTTGAATCCCGTTATTTTGATTAATCAAATTCAACATTTTCGACGAAAATTGGACCAGTCTCTCTCTCATTTTTCAACAGAGTTGTTCAGAAAGTTACTGTACTAATTAGGGTTTATTTCCGTCTACAATAAAGCTTTTAACAACAACACAGGTGGAACTAAGGTAGATACAATAGGACACTGCAATAAACTGAGGCAATTTATCATCAAAACCCTGCTGAAATATAATCTGAGATGGGCTTAAATGTAAACATTCACAAAGACACAAACACACCTCTTTTGTTTTTAATTTAATAGGGGTGTTTTTATTATAGACATTGTACAAATCTCCCTCATGTATTCTGTATAAAACTGATAAATTAAGACCTCTATTGTGTATACAAAACGCGTTGGAAGCACTACATAAGGGCGTGTTTACATTATGCGATATCCCGCATGTTGTAGCTAACGATGTCTGTGATAACCAAAAGCGGGCGAGCGAGAACGAGGTATAACGACCACGTTTTATGTTATTGCCAGTGGGTTGATACCCACAGTTTACTTGGTAAACGAGACGAAAATATTTATGTACTGTAGATTGTAATGTTAGAGATTACTAGGCACCCAGTTTAACTTTGGAGTAATTGTTCCTGCAATCGTTATGCAGAACAACAAGCTTTCGGTTTACAGTCTAACGAGTATTTAGTTAAGACGCGTTAGGGAAATGAGCCGTGAATTGTGATATCACGCTTATAATAGGGATGTTTCCTAGGTATTAAAATAATAATACTAATTATTCCGTCAGTGAGATTATCAAATAATATTGGACCCGTATTTTTTGCTTTATCAAATAAATAAAAATTGACGAAGATAAAGCGCATCAAAGTTCTGGAGTGGGGGCTTGTGACGTCACTTTGTCAGTATAAAGTGTAGCACACCGTGACGTCACACGATATTTCAACGCACTGTATCGCCGTAAATTTTTGTTTACGTGGCAAAAGAAAACAATACGTGTCCAGTATTTTTAGGTTATCTAACTGACGGCCTAAATATTTTTTTTTTTGTTAACTACCCTATTTCCGTGTGGGTAGAAACTCATGAGATTTATGTGGTTGTTACAGGAAAGTTGATCACGCCAGACTCCGTGAATGAGGACACAACGACGTCGTGCACAGAAGACTCGATGGACGCAAAGGCCGCGTCCCCAGCGACACCCGCCACGCCGGCGTCCCCGTCAGACAACTCGGACTCTGCCTTCAGCACGCCGCGTGCCAAACGGTAACTATAACCACTACACACTGCATTGTTCCAACTACAAAACTAGCCTTCCTAACGGTTTTTATGCACACAGTTGTTTCACCATTTTCTTGTTCAAGAATAGGTTTTCATTTGTTCCGTTTGTTTGACGCAGGCAAATAGAGGAGGCGAGCTCAGCAGAAGAGAACTCACTGGGTGACTCATCAGACGCATCCGCGTTACCTATCGCTAAGAAACTTCGAAAAGCTACACACTGACATCTGCGCACTCCCACCAAGCGACCCTCGTGCGCCTATAAATAGCTTTCTAGACTAAAATATTGTACCTAGGTAATTTATTTTTCAATTCCGATTAATTTTAACTTAGCGTTAAGTTTAAGAATACCGGTCGATTTTGTAAGTTTTATAGGGTATCGATATTTGGAGCGTGCACCGAGTGGTCGGGCGCGCTCGGGAGTATGAGATTGTACAATATTTCGATGTGAGTGTATCTTCGGAGTGGCCCACTCGGGGGCCTAGCGTTAGGTTTCGTTTGTAATAAGTTTTAACGTTCGAACGCATCCAGCGTGACATTCCAATAATTGTAAAGTTTGGGCGGCGAGGGCGCAGGGCCGTCGCCGCGGAGATCCGGACCAGATGCCTTGACGAGGCCGCCAGGCCGCCATTCACACCATTGCCTTATGACACAGTCTGCCCGCAGAGTTTATATGCAACAAGATAATACAAAGGTCGTGTTACCCGGGCGCCGGGCACACGGGCCCACATGTAGTTTTTATTGAACAAATATAAGATATTAATTTTATAATTCGCATTTTTCATTTTTTTATTTATCCCAAATCAAACAAAGTTTACTTCCAATACGTTTATTCACATGTTTGCTTATTACATACCTACACTACGCTTCAATCGCCCATTAAAGAATGTATGATACAAACCAATACTTTGAAGCGTTTGACCAAAACAAGGCTTTAATATGTCACAACCAGCTATAGTAGTCACAGCGGATCTTTGTGTCTCTGAAGTTGGCTCTACCAACCATTGCACAAGAAATAGTTTGTCATAGAGTAAGCGAGAAAGGACGATGCGACAAACGTAAGCGAGTGAAAGAGGCAGTTATACAATGCTATCTTCTACTTCAACATTGATACAAAAATAGCAACTGCGCAGAGTCTTGCAGCCAACTTCAGAGACACAAAGATCCACTGTGACTACTATAAACACATTCATACACGAGTCATATAATGTCCGCTGCGACCGCAAAGTGCGGCCAGTGTTGCTGAACCACGTAATATTAATCAGGCGACCACATCCTGAGTTATATCGACACTCATTTAGACTTTTTATCGAAGCTTTTCGTAACGTAATAATAAAAGTACAAAAGTAAAAATTCCCTGATAAAATGGACACATTTGGGTTATTATTAGTTATTCGAATAAAACAGTTCAGGCTATCGAACACGGAATCACCGCATCTGCAGCATCACAAGACGGTAGTACTAATAGAATTCTTGGCAACGAAAAAGCTTTGAGCGCACAACTTCTAGCACGGAACGACTTCAACCCACTTGTTTCGTTTGTATGGAAAATGTTGACGATGCCGCCGAGGCGTCTCTATGCTTCTACAAGAAATCGATTGTTAATGAGGGACTTCGACATCTTGCTGTAACTGTGGGTACAAAGTCGCCACTCTAGTGCCAGCCGCCATGCGCCCCGCGAAGTCAGCTCTGCGGGCCGGTCTTGGGGCCCCGAGTAGTGCATCGAGCACATTGCGCGGGGCCCACACGTCACTGCCGTTGCTGGAACCGCCATTGCCGGCTCCCACGGGAGATAGAGGAGAGTCTGTCGTTGCTCGGATCACTGTTGCTCGAGATTCACCTGTAATTAGTTAATATAGTAAAATTAGTACCTAGAATGAAGATATGTGGTTTCTTTGGATTTGTAATGATTGATTGGTGATATAAAAGTTTTTCGATATAGCAATTATAATCAAAAGTTTTTGACAATTTTGTATGGCATTTGATCAGCAGTGGAGCTATAAAATCATTATTGATGATGATTACTGATTACTCAATACTTTAGCCAAACTAACTACAACTACTTTCTACAGAAGCAAATCTAGAAATTGCTAAAGTCTCCGACAGAAAACAAATTAATAAAAGTCATTGATCCGACTAGTACCAAAAAGTATAATTACGTAAATTGAAAACATGATGTTTTGTTAATGAAGATATATTGATAATTTTGGTTTGAAATGAAAGATATAGGTGTAAGAACCATTATATGCGTTTAAATCATGTAAATTGGTCCACGCATAGAGATATTATTACTGAAAATAATTTCATGCCAAGTGAAAGCGTCAAGGACGCCCCTTACCCCGATACGTGTTTTGATCGTGCTAGCGACACTGCCTATACATTTTTTCGTAATATTGGAATACATTGGTAGACAGTTATAATGACTTTTATTTTTTGTTATCTAGCGGAGACTTTATAAATCAGAAAAAAAAGGGAAAGTAAAACATATACTAACGGGTTGATGAGTGCAAATTAGATAAAGTTGTTCTTGATGAAAGATAGGTGGAATAGATGGTCTCTAAATAAAATTGTATGTCTGTGTTGTTGCTTCTTACTTCTAAATTACCTGAGGTGTTATGAGGCAGATCTTATTACCTATTTGAAGATGTTTTTTAGAATTTTTGAAAGGATAGTGGAGCAATATTAGTTTAAATACCCTTCCGTTAGCTGAATACGATATTCAGTCAATTGGGGGCGGGATTGCTACTAAGAACCAAACTACAAAAACGATAGTCAAACGTTCAAACAACTGCGACAATGAGTATTCCAAATGAAAGAAATTGACGTATCGCCGTCGGCGCACAATCGACGCAACTGACCTTTTCATGCTAATTAGTACCGACGGCGATATTGTACTCTAAGTTGCGTTTACAAATGCCGCCCTTGATCACTTTGACAATAACGAGTATAAAATATCGGGTCGGTAGTGCAAAATCAATTTGGTTATAGTTGATTTCATGGGTGGATGGCATTGCAATGTCGAAATAAAAAATATTTACGTGGAATATGATTTGGGGACGTAAGCAGAGCGCAAATGTTGAATTATTTTTGGCTGAAGCGGCAAAGCAGTAGAAAGCTGTATTTTTAAGGAGCAAGCTTCACGTAAAACAGCGGCTTTCAATAGTGAACTTAAACGGAATGTCGTGGAATACATTTAAGCGCAACGGACACACGAAAAATTTTTTTTCCACACCTTGTCTATTATGTAACACATTGCCTAAGAAATTAATTTCGAAATATGAACATTTAGACACAAGATTATAAAATAAAAATTCAAAAAAAAAAAACAAAATTACATAATAACAGTTACGAAATTACTTTTGTATGGATCATTATGTAACCGGCAGAATGATACTGAACCTGTTACCTCTCGAAAAAGTGCGCGTTGATTGTGTTTATATAGTATGTGGTTTTAAGTCTGAACGTTTCTAATGGCAATCATTTGCATTTAATTAAGTAAGCTCATCAGGTAGTGGAAAAAGAATCGTTCGTGTCTCGCATAAAAAGGCTTTATTTTAAAACTCGCATGTAGGTTTCGACGGATTTTTGCTACATCTCTCGTGTTAAAATCTCGACCTTTTATGCTCGACACGAAATGTACTATTGTTGCATCCGGGTCCGGTAATAAGTACCAAACAGTAGTGGTGAGTATTGGCTCGACTACTCGATAGTAGTCGAGTTTGCGATACGTGTACATCCGATACTAATACCATGCGCAACCGTGAGTTCAAAACAAAATCGTATTAGGCAAGAAAATAGCAAGCACCCAAACGTTAAAACGCACGGTGCTGCACAGCAAAGACGTGCTTTAGCTTATCCATTCCGAGAAAAAAAAACCCCCAAGCCAAAGCTCACACAGTATCAAAAACGCATAAAAACACCAGTTTCTTACCGTCCGAAGGATGATTATTATGCGCTCTACAGTCCAGCAGCACTCTCAACAAAGCCCGGTGCTGTGGCGCGGCTGCATGCGCTCTCACCAGTGCCTCCAGCTCTCCCCACACCTGCCGCCATTGCTCCTCGCGCCGCCCCGAAGACTTGCCCCTGTTGAACATACTTCAGCATTGAATAATATATTTGGGCTTATGACTGAATAGATCTAATGCACTACCTATATCTACAACCTGGGGGATATTTAAGTCAAGAGTGAATAGCTTATTTAATTCTAGGCAAGCGTGCTTTTCATCGCTTAACATGAGACCAAACGCGAGCCTACCTCTTAAGTATAACTATAATCATTTTTAGGGTTCCTTACCCAAAGGGTAAAGACGGGACCCTATTACTAAGACTCCGCGGTCCGTCGGTCCGTCTGTCTGTCTGTCTGTCACCAGGCTGTATCTCATGAACCGTGATAGCTAGACAACTGAAATTTTCACAGATGATGTATTTCTGTTGCCGCTATAACAACAAATACTAAAAACAGAACAAAATACATATTTAAGGAGGCTCCCATACAACAAACGTGATTTTTTTGCCGTTTTTTGCGATAATGGTACGGAACCCTACGTGCGCGAGCCCGACTCGCACTTGGCCGGTTTTTTCTTTTACATAATACAAAAAAAGATGTGTGCGAAGCTACATTAAACAATACAGTATTATTCCTTATCCAATTAAATACATTAGATACGTTGTGCATTTCATGTGGGAACACCCAAATACTCCGAAATATTTTATTCCGGATTTCGATGTTCCAATTTTCAAAAAATCCGAATTTCATAATACCTAAGAATAATATTGTCTACTATTATTAATAATCACGAAATTTATAATACCGAAAGTCGTAAATGCGATTTGTTAGTTTACCGATTTTCGAAGAATCAAATGCTCGAAGGGATCTCGGTCCGAAAAACGACATTCCGATTTTCAATACTTCGAATAAACTAAAAGTCAACATGTTGTGCTACAAAATTTAGTCACAGAAACGAATCACTGCAAAACCGACTTCACGCAGTCTTGTCTGCTCTACCCTAGAGTGTAATTTAAGCCCGCGTAGGCGCGTAGAGGCGGGGCGGCCCGCGAGCTGAGGAGAAGGTGGTTTGAAGGCCCGCCGCAGCAAGCGGAAGCTGCGGTGGTGAACCCGCAGCTTCCGCTTTCCGCAAACCCCGCAGCACCGGAGCCGTGACAGAAACAATGCTTGCTGCATCATGCCTGCTTGCATGCTGCGTACACTTATGTAATATTGTTGGAATTGCACAATATTCACATATGTTACTCTATGTGGGCTTCTATATATGTATGCCTAATTTCAAAAGTGTTTGTTTGTATGTATGTTTGTTCAAGCATTTCTCCGAAACTTGTAATCGGATCATGATATTTTTTTTATTGGATTAGGTATCACTCAACTTAGGGAATAGTACAAGTTTTAGAATCCTGAGCGACGCGAGTGATTCATGGCTCTCGATATAAATCAGTTATATTCAAGAGTTGCATACTATATTTTATACCATGACTACGAGAAAAAGAAAGATTTAAGCGAAAAGCCTTTGGTGCTTTTCGCTTAAATCTTTCTTTTTCTCGTATATAATAAATAAATGAATAGTTTATTACCTTCCATATTTACAAAAAATGTGAAACTTTGACACCTGAGCTAGACCTGTGTTTCAGGTGCCAGTGACCACATCCGTTACATTACATTACATAATTATAATTAATTAAACACCATTGCAATTAATATCAGAATTACAATCCAAATAAGTATTCACTAAATATCCTAAACTAAAATCAAAATTATTATTAAAATCCCAAATATAATTCAAACTTAAAATTAAATCGATGAAAGAGTTTGAAAGTCGAGTATTCTTTCCACAAGGAGTTTGTATCGACTATTTTTTGTGCAAGGAGGTTATATAGCATTGAGATGGAGGTCGAATATACACCAAATTTAGAACAAATTCAAACACCAAAACAGTGCTTAAAAGTGCTTTTTATCAAACATGCTTAGAAATTTGAGCATTATTTTGACAACCTTCTTCGAGATAAATCGAAATTGCAGTACAGGCCAAATACATGCGAGCAGCGGCCGGCAAAAGTTGTATGAAAATCCATATCTGTCGTTTGTAGCGGCCAAATAAATTACATAGTAATCTCATATCTGTCGTGTAATTTAAAAATGGAACGATCTTTTACTCCGAATCATGGCAACCAAGGAGGTAACTTATCATAGGTTTTATTTAAATTTGGAACTGGCTTGCAAATAGAAAGCTGTTTATTGAAAAAAAAAAAAAACAATTGGACACTTCAAGGCTTACACTGTGTGTTTTTTTACTGCAACGCGTGCGGCTTCATACAATTCCATAGGCCGCAGAATTGGCGGAAGAAAAAACACGTGAAAAAAATCGCAGTGCGTGCTAAGCCTAACGCGGGCATAATTATTGTTGTTCGTCATTGATTTTGAAAAGTAATTGTATTTGACAAAATGAGTTCTAGGTACTACTTAGTTTTAATTTCCGCGCATTATTTGAGAAAAGCACTATACAAGCCTTGGCTGTGGCCAAGGCTTGTATAGTGCTTTTCTTTTGATTGATTCTTTTGCTTTTCGTTGAATTGATGGCAATGCCTCTTTTGCTGGCCGCTGCAGTAATGTACTATTTATTCACTGTTTTCAGTGAATAAAATAAGCTTATAGGTATAAAATTTGTTTTTAAATTGTGTCTGAAAAAGTGGCACGCGTGGTTTTCATACAGATGGAGGGACTTGCGTTATCTAGTTAGATTTATGTCAGTGTTTGGGACAATCAAAGCAAGTCACACTGGGTTTACATAAGAAAAAAAAAACTTAAGAACACGAGAACTACCTACAAAATCATCAGCTATTATATAAAGTAAAGTAATACCTCATGTTAGAAGGTAGCTGCGTTGTCGGGAACTCATGACGGGACTCCATGCTTAGGAGTGAGAGAAGCACATTTCTGCAGGTATCCACTTCTTCATCAGTCAATGTCTCTTGCACCACCAGTCTTGTAAGAGGTTCCAATACCTGTGAAAGATTCGTAATTTTAAAACTCAACTTAGGCTTCGAACTCACCATTTTATTCTTTTAAATTGCATTTCTCCTGTATCGTGGGTGCGTTTACAAACATTTAAAGTCTTATATTATAAAAAAGCTAAAATCGGAACAACTATCTGTAGGCCAAACAATTATTTGATCCGTGCGGGAATCGAGAATATCCATCGGTGCGGGAGATATTATAGTGCACTCGTGTGTGCGCAAACGGTTCAAAGCCCGATGGGACTTTGTACCGACACGACCGGAATGAGATCAGGCATAAAGAAGCGTCCTCACTGGGAGCATTCTTTCGTGAGCATTTGTAAACAAGCAATCGTAGACTAGCAACAAATGCTGCCCAGCGAGACCAGCATTCACTTTCAAGCAAAACTATGAATGTTCGAGTCGAACATCGAATACGATCTTGTTAAATGCCATTCATTCGATTATACTATTGACCAAAAAGGTCACAAATACTTAAGATCAAGGAACTGATCCTTGCTTTACAAGTGGCCAGTAATATTCCTACATACATACTCGTTCATTTCATTATCTGAGTACTCGCATTCGAGCGTTTTATTTGCGTGAACATTCGAATGCGAGCCGTTTCCGCGAAAATCGTTGCGACGTCCACACCGGCAAGCGCTCGGCTCAACGTCCACACCACTCGAATATTCGACGTCGAATTCAAATGCTCATTACACGTGAATGCTCTCAGTGAGGAAGTTCCTTAAGACGATTTTCGAGGCACGGATTTCATACCGCCAACTTCCAAACTTCGGGGACCTACAGAGCAATTCCTCTCCAACTACTCCAATTGCCCGACCTGGGAATCGGACCCGGTATCTCACGCTCAGCAGTTGCACTTGCGACCGCGAAACCTGTTTTTTTTTATCACAATTAGATATCGATTCTCCTTTATAAGCGTGGTATTGGCAAAATACTTACCGATCCTAAATTAAATATGAGCGTTGAGGATATAGTGAGCGGCCAGTACGTAGTATGTCGTTGTAGCCGCGCTCTAGCTCGACCATTGGAACCCGGCCCGCGAAGAGGGTGTAGTCTGTTCTGCTGCATTAGAGCGCCGAACTCTTTTATTCTGTAAGAATAAATATAATTTTATTGAAAGTGTGTTTTTTTTGTAATAAAAGCAGGTACAGTACAACTATTTTCTTAATCATCATCATCATCATCATTTCAGCCGAAAGACGTCCACTGCTGGACATAGGCCTCCCCCAGGCGTCGCCACATTGACCGATCCCGTGCGTCTCGCATCCAGCGCCTTCCCGCAACCTTAACCAGGTCATCAGTCCACCTAGTGGGAGGCCTTCCAGCGTATCGTCTTCCTGTTCGCGGTCGCCATTCCAGAACTTTTCGGCCCCATCGGCCATCCGTTCTGCGAGCAATGTGCCCTGCCCACTGCCACTTAAGTTTGGCAATTCTTCGGGCTATGTCGGTAACTTTGGTTCTCCTGCGGATATCATCATTTCTGACGTGATCACGCAAGGAAATTCCGAGCATAGCCCTCTCCATTGCCCTTTGGGTGACTTTGAGCTTTCTGATAAGGCCCATTGTGAGCGACCACGTCTCGGTTCCATAGGTGATCACTGGCAACACACACTGGTCATAGACTTTTGTCTTGAGACACTGCGGTAAATTGGACGAGAAGACACCACGCAACTTCCCGAACGCCGCCCAGCCGAGTCGGATTCGACGGTTGATCTCTTTCTCGAAATTGGACCTACCCAACTGGACCGTTTGTCCCAGGTAGACATAATGGTCTACAACTTCGAGTGTAGAGTCTCCGACCTTGATAGGAGTGGGTGTTACATGGGCATTCACCATGATCTTGGTTTTGTCCATGTTCATTTTAAGACCCACTCTTTCGGAAGCTCTACTGAGGTCATCGAGCATTTTACTGAGGCTCTCCATGGTCTCAGCCATGACCACTATGTCGTCGGCAAACCGAAGGTGAGTAATGTACTCGCCATTAACGTTGATGCCCAGCCCCCTCCAGTCCAGAACCTTGAAGACATCCTCCAGCGCAGCAGTGAACAGTTTCGGAGAAATGACGTCTCCCTGTCTCACGCCGCGCTGGAGAAGGATTGGTTTCGAGGTCTGATCCTGAAGACGGACTGACATGGTGGCGTTTTTGTACAAACACTTCAACACCTCAATGTACCGGTAGTCGATCTGGCACCGCTGGAGAGACTGCAGTACAGCCCAAGTCTCGATCGAATCGAAGGCTTTCTCGTAGTCCACAAACGCTAAACATAGAGGCAGGTTATACTCTTCGGTCTTCTGTATAACCTGCCGCAGCGTATGTATGTGGTCTACGGTGCTAAAGCCTTTTCGGAATCCGGCTTGTTCGGGGGGCTGGAAATCGTCAAACCTGCGCGCGAGACGATTCGTGGTGACTCTTGAAAACAACTTGTAGACATGGCTAAGAAGTGAGATCGGCCTATAGTTCTTCAGCCGGGCATTGTCGCCCTTCTTGAAGAAGAGTACCACCACACCCCTGCACCATGCCTGTGGCGTTTTGC
Organism: Orthosia cruda; assembly: GCA_964057195.1. NCBI lineage: Eukaryota > Metazoa > Arthropoda > Insecta > Lepidoptera > Noctuidae > Orthosia > Orthosia cruda. The sequence continues at coordinate 19,575,478 of OZ059826.1, read as the reverse complement.
CCTCGAGTATGACGGAATCAAACAGCTTCTGAAGGGCCCTAAGGACCGGTTTGCCACCCGCCTTCAGGAGTTCGGCCGTAATTCCGTCATCACCCGGCGCCTTGTTGTTTTTGAGCTGTTTCAGAGCCATCCTAATCTCGTACAGGCTGACGTCCGGGATATCTTCGGTATAGTGCCGGGTCAATCTAGCTCTTGGGTCGTTTGCTAGACTCGCAACGGGCTTGCTGATCGATGTGTACAACTGCCCATAGAATGTCTCGATCTCCCTTAGAAGCTCCGGTTTGGCGGATACGATCCTGCCATCGTCGGTCTTCAGTTTCGTGAGTTGGCTCTGCCCAATAGCCAGATCCCTCGCAAACACCTTGGAGCCTTTATTTCGCTCGATCGCGTCTTTAATACGCTCGGTATTGAATCGGCGGAGGTCTCTTTTCAAGGATTTAGAGATCTGTCTATTGAGCTGCCGGTATTTGCACGCCTCATCTGAAGACTGCAGAATCATCTCACGCCTCTCCTTCATAAGCTTGAGGGTATGATCAGAGAGCTTTTTGTTCCTATCTGTACGACGGGTCTTGAAAAACTTAGACCCAACCGTATGGACAGCTTCCACGAACCCGTTGCTGTATTCATCCACGGAGCTCCCTAGGCATTCGAAACGATTCTGGAGTTCGAGCTGAAAGCTCTCGGGGTTTTGGACCTGGATCTGCGCCGGCCGGAGCGTGGACTTCATCAGTCGAGACCTTTCAAGCTTAATATTAATGTTCAATGTGCCTCTTACCATGCGGTGATCGCTCCCGGTTTTTACCGAATTGATCACAGAGACATCATTGAACATTTGCTTCTTGGTTGACAAGATGAAGTCGATCTCATTTTTTGTTGCACCATCGGGGCTCTGCCAGGTCCACTTCCTGTGTTCACGCTTTTTGAAGAAGGAGTTCATCATATAGAGGCCCTCCTTCTCCATAAAACTGGCCAGTAGGTGACCCCGGTGGTTCCGTTGTCCAACTCCAAATTGCCCCACTTGCAGCTCATCCTCGTCTCGTTTGCCCAGTTTCGCGTTGAAGTCCCCCATGACAACGGTGAAGTGAGTTTTGAAACCATGCATGGCTCTGGAGATATCCTCATACATGGTCTCTACCTCATCGTCGGGGTGTGCCGAGGTTGGGGCATAGACCTGTATGACCTTCAGCGAATATCTTGAGGATATTCTGAGTATAAGGTACGCCACCCTGGTCGACACACTCTCGATCTTCACCACGTTGTTCACAAGGGACTTGTGGACGATAAACCCGACACCACCCTGGGACTGCCGGTCACCCTCTCGGAAATAGAGCAGGTTACCGGATTTGAGGATTATCGAGTCCTCCCCCTCTCTTCGGACCTCAGATAACCCTATAATACTCCATCGCAACCTGCTCAACTCTTCCTCGAGTTCGGTGACCTTCTCGTCGGTCCGAAGTGTGCGCGTGTTGTACGTTGCCAGGTCCAGTCGTCGGTGATTGTTGGGGTAGCCGGATCTCGTCCGGAGATTCTTAGCACCCCTTGCCATGCCGTAGCCTCGACCGCTACCGTAGTCGAGGGTAGGCAAGCTGCCGGGTACTAGGGGCCATGTTTTGTTTGTGCTATTCATTGGGGGGTTTTGCCATAATCGCCACGCTGGGCAGGCGGGTTGGCGATCGCAGTATGGTTGTTATAGAAGCACAGAGAACGCTGCTGCCCATTCTCTGGTTTGTCCCTTAGTCGCCTCTTACGACACCCACGGGAAGACATGGGATGGTGAAATTCTTTACGTCCGGCACCATACGGAACATTCTACGACAACACATTCTTAATGTCCCTCGGCAATTATCGTATTTCCGAATACAAACGAATGCTAATTTCGTTGTCCATCAATTATTAGATTTATCGTGTACTAGCTGACCCCCGCGGCTTCGCGCCCGTCAATTGTCTACCTACCTTCCTACCCCACCCTGCGTACTCTGCCTACCGTGCCTACCCTGCCAAAGCTGCCTACCCTGCTTAACCTGCCTACCCTGCGTACTCTGCCTACTCTGCCTACCGTGCCTACTCTGCTTACCCTGCCTACTCTACCTACCGTGCCTACCCTGCCTAACCTGCCTGCCCTGCCTACCCCGCCTACTCTGCCTACCGTGCCTACCCTGCCTTCCCTGCCTACCTTGCCTACTCTGCCTACCGTGCCTACTCTGCCTACCGTGCCTACTCTGCCTACCCTGCCTGCCCTACCTACCCTGCCCACCCTGCCAACCCTGCCTACTCGGTCTATTCTGCCTTCCCTGCCTACACTGCCTACCCTACCTACCTAATATTTTTTATCTATCATCAATAGTTTTCTCAGCGCACGCCAAAGAATGAATTTTATAGGCAACATTTTGCTACCTTGGGTTACATTATTGCAATTTTCATAAGGATCTCTATTTTTTTTGAAAATATAATGTAGCCTATGACACTCAGGAATAATGTAGCTTTCTACTGGTGAAGGAATTTTCAAAATCGGTTCAGTAGATCCAGAGAAAGGCGCGTTTCCATTATGCAAGTGATTTGCATACTAGTTGCATGCAAATTGTATAGTGGAAACAACCACTTGCAAACAAGTTGCAACTTGTATGCAATTAGGTTTAAACTTGTACGCACAATAATCAAGTCGGCACATTTGCACGCAAGTTGCAAGCGCATGCGGTCGTGCATAGAGGATTACTTTGAACTAACTTGTATACCACTAAAATCTTGTATGCAAGCTGCAAGTTGAACAAAATCGTGTTTCCAATTCAAATCACTTGCACACAAGTCTGACGTCATACATGTATGCAATCACTTGCATAATGGAAACGCGCCTTTACCCCTTACAACGTCACAAACTCACAAACCCACAAACTTTACCTCTTTATAATATTAGTATAGATAATAATTTGAATTCAGAACTAAGTACTTTATTGTTGTTTTCCGTGTGAAATATATAGAGCTGTAAAAATAGCAACTTGAGCAGCCATCCTCCCAAAAAAAACATTATGTTAAAAGAGTATTAACAACTCTATATACTTCCAAGTTGATTGAGAGCGTCCCAAACCGGACCAAGTGCACAGGGCAACTGATAGAAAGTCGACGACTGACGAAACACGAAGTTTGCCGAGGAACATTAAGAAAATGTTTGTACTGTATATTTCACAAGCACCGTTGTCAGTTTTTGTTGGTTTTTGACTGCAAGAAGATGCCAGTAATCATGGGCGCCGGGAGACACTTTCACACTTCTGACTTAAAAACAAAACGAAATTATTCTTAAAAGCGAGGCGAGGTGCTATAATTTACTCTCTTGAATAAGTTGTAACCTTCTCTGCGTACATAACTCGAAAAGTTTGTTTTTCTCTGTATAAATGGGGAAAACAAAACCCATCCTATTTTAGGCGGGGTGCTGAAGATGAAAATAGTTCTTCCTGATCCCTTGATACTTGTTTTCATATCGTATCACAGTATTATGACCATAGTATCACAAGTGCAAAATAACTGCCCGACCGTTAAAGCAGTTTAGAATTCTTTTGTCATATTTCTGGTGGTGGTAATGTCACCTACAACTTGAAATGATAGAGCAGTGACCTAGACGTGGCAATTTTCTTTCATTTATGGCTTGGCGAGCAAGCTCTTTCCCGATGTTGTAGAAATAAGTGTAATATTGTTCGCTCATTTTCAGCGACGACGATTCACCAGTTATAGAACACTAGATGGCGCTCGTGTGTAATTATCACTTCCCATATTATTTTACTAAATTAATAGCCTATGTGTTATTCTGTCACATCCATACTAATATTATAAATGCGAAAGTAATTCTTACTGTTACCTTTTCACGCTTATACCGCTGAGCCAACATAGATGAAATTTGGTATGGAGATAGTTTGAGACCCAGGGAAGGATACATATATACTACTACAACTACTACTACGGCTACTTTGGGGTAAAAAAAAATGTTAGGTAGGGTAGGTAGGTAGGGCAGGGTAGGGTAGGATAGGTAGGGTAGAGTAGGTAGGATAGGGTAGGTATGTTGGGTAGGGTAGGTAGGTAGGATAGGTGAAATAGTAACAAACATCCATTCTCACAAATTTTCACATCCTAGTAGGATAAAGAGTATTATGAATGTGTAAGTTTGTGAGAATGGATGGATGGATGAATGTTTGTTACTCTTTCACGCAAAAACTACTGAACGGATTTTGATGGCATTTAACAGAAATATAGCTTATACACTAGAATAACACATAGGCTATAATTTATAAAGATATTGGCAGAAGTACTAATCTAACGCGGGCGGCAGTTAAATTATAATATTAGCACTAATGTTTATCGGAGTGAAACGATATTTATATTCCCTCTAACATACCTGTAGTCAGTGACTCGTCCACCGGCGCCTTCAGATAACGCAGGAGGATCGTCATAGGGTGTGCGTCCTCCTAGGGCACCGATCCATAGTTCACCTCCCTGAGCCGCTAACACATGGGACGCGGATCTGCCGCCACCTTTCCTATAAAAATATAACAATTAATTTAAGTCTCTTTAAAGTTTTCGCCAGAATTCAGTTGAAGATGGCATTTGATACGATTTAGTTAGGCGTTTTCATACATTCAGGTAGCCGGAAAGTAGATACATAATGAGATAGAAGCAGAGGTAACCTGTTATGGATACCGAAATTGGATAAGTTGTTTCAGTACGCGTATTAGTATGTCTTGAAAATTATGAATATCAAATGTTGCCCCATGCCACATTGTAATTCTGCACTTGGCAACATAAAAATCAATTAATAAAAATTGGAGATTTTAATGTTCATCTTACACTGGGAACCTGGGATGCACTAGCGATTACAAACAATATCAATGGCACCAAAACATCATCTACCTGGCCTTGTTACTTGAGGTCGAGGCAACACTGATTTCATCTTCTATCCCGTTCTGTCAACCGTCACTCTATCACTGACTCCCTTTTCTTTTCTTGGTTTTCAAATTATTCAATGGCACTATGGTGGTATATGTTACCTGGGTACTTCAAGGGTGACAGAGCGTCCGTTGAGAAGGAAGTTGACGAGACAGGCCGAAGGTCTGGAGGCCACATCTGCCGGTGTGACACGCCATAAGGAGCCAGTGCAGCCTGAGGCGCCGCCCTCGGCCCCACGTGGAGTCCACCATCGCAGCACCACCTTGTGACATTGGTTAATGTGAACTATCCAGATATGTACGTATATCACTACCATGAAAGTGAAGGAGGAAGGGAGGTATGACTGTATTTGTATTATTGTCTTTAGCTGTTGTGTTCTGGGTACCTGCTATGAAGCCTTAAAAATATCTTGTTACTAGTGTGCGAGAGAGAAACGGAGCTATAGAGGACGAATACAAGACATACAATCCCTTTTTACCCGACTGCCGAAACACGATAATTCTCGATGTCCTTACTCATGGTGATATTAAGGGGCCGCGGTCGAACAGTTGACAATCGACATCTGAGGTTCTAAGCCACGCCCACTGACATCGATAGCTTAGGGGAAAACTTAAATTGGAGCGAAAAGTATTTAAAAATTAAATACACAAGGCCGACCACAGAGGCCCACATCATAAACGGACTCTGCCGATGGTTTTTACAAAACATATTACCGCGCAAGTTCTTATTTCAAACTGGCAGCTAGCATCTGACATCAAATCGTTCACTGTTATTTTGCCAATGAATGCAACCTTATTGCTACGAAAATAAAGATCACTAAATAGGTAATCTGCCTAGTATCATACGAATCTTTGCCGTGCAAATTGAATAAATGTTATAATTATGTCTGCTTCTATGCGACTGCCACATATAAGAATACAGTAGGTGACTTTTTTATAATGGTTTTATAGCCAGATAATTTTATATATATTATTTTAATGAGTTCTACTTTAATGTAATGGACTGTGTAATGTTAACTGTGTTTCATTAATAAATTTAATCATTATTTACAATAGGAAAGTCCCATCAAATTGTAAAACACCTTAAATTTACAAATATCCAGAACTTACTAGGTTCGGCATTGTCTTTTTTAGGCATATTTAAAATATCCAATAGAATTTAGGAAACTTTTAATATCATTCGTACAATTCGTAGGTTTATATTCCTTGTTTAGTATTCTCTTGAAATATTAAGATGTCATTTAGTTACTAATACAACATGACTTTCCATAGCCTACTTCAAATCATAATATATTTTTGCGCTAACCTGGAATATAATAGTTTAAAGGCACTTACTGGGTTTTGATATACACCAGCCCTCTGGGTTGAGGAGGTCACGTGGTGCCGTTTTTGAGATAACATTAGTTCTATTTTTAAAGAGGTTTAAATACTTTTTAGTTATGGACTTAGTAAGTAAACTAAACGACATGAGTCGTTTATAATCAAAGACCTTATACTTCTTACTACTACACTGTGCACTATGGTGCAAAAACCGGTCCACGTGAGAAGGCTCCCGTTGGTAGCGTGTCCCTTTCTAATGAGGTGACCATGACCAAACAGAACACGGTACAAATTGATTGTAAAAACGATAGTTTAAGTATCGCGATATATTGATGCTACCAAACTGCGCTAACTAAACCTGCCTAATTTATAGTTAATAAAAAAAATAGTGTTTATATTTTTTGGTATCTACATCACTAACCGTATGGTGTCGGGCGTAAAGAATTTCACCATCCCATGTTTGCCCGTGGGTGTCGTAAGAGGCGACTAAGGGAAAAACCAGAGAATGGGCAGCAGCGTTCTCTGTGCATTTGTAACAACCATACTGCGATCGCCAACCCGCCTGCAAAGCACTCCCCATGAATAGCACAAATAAAACATAGCCACTATTGCCCGGCAGCCTGTACCCTCGACTACGGTAGCGGTCGAGGTTACGGTATGGCAAGGGGTGCTAAGAACCCCGGACGAGATCCGGCTACCCCAACAAATACCGACGACTGGACCTGGCAACGTACAACACGCGCACACTCCGGACCGACGAAAATATCTCCGAACTCGAATAGGAATTGAGCAGTTTACGATGGAGTTTTAAAGGGTTATCTGAATTTCGAAGAGAGGGGGAGGACTCAATAATCCTCAAACCCCAGGTCTCTTCAAGTTTCATTCTTCAAGACCATCGTATAGATTGGAACAAAAAAGCTCTCTGATCCTACTCTCAAGCTCATGAAGAAGAGGCGTTAGACGACCCTGCAGTCTTCTGACGGTGCTTTGAAATACTGGCAGCCAAATATACCTCAAAGGATCTCTATGATTTCACATATTGTCCAGTTGCGTAGACAGTTGAGAAAAAAACTACACCAATTGTATTCCACTAGGAATCAATTTGCAAATAATATTAACAGCCGCTGAATTTCACTCGAACAAAGTCCGCCAAAAAATTCGCAAGCCACCATCCTACATTTAGTATTACCAGGCCCAAACATTTAAAAGTACTACTCTTACTCAGTATTAATGAATATTTTTTTAAATACAACGAATTGATTAAATATAGGAACTGTAGAAATATTTATATACGTTTCTAGAAATATTTAAATACGTATCAAAGTCTATGAATTGTTCGTTTTGGTATGACATAAAAAGAAAATATAAAATTTTCTACCATTTCTATCAAACCCAATGATTAGTTGAGCTAGCAAGAGGTCATACAAGGACACACTACCAGCGGAAACCCTCTCGCCAGGACCGCTTTTGGTTAGCTACCGCTTATAAGGAAATAGCTAACCTATGCGTATGACGAATGATTTCATTTTAGCTACATAAAAAATTTTGGTACACAGTCTAGTAGTAAGAAATACGTATAAGGTCTTTGTTTATAATACAACAAAAATGTAGATTATAGTAACAGCGGTAGTGCCAGAGAATAAAAATAATATAGAGTTTGACAATATTCCTTGTGATTTCGTTAGTTCCAATTAAAGCCACCAGGCAAAATATCAGGTATAATCACTGACCTCTATTATACAAGTACGCTGGACTAAACATACTATATGAAATGACAGTTGATTTTTGTGCTGATTCAAAGCGCCCCGCTCGAGCGTATCAGGAACTAAAATTGACACATTTAGAGATAGGATACTACCGATATTTCAAAAAATTAGGTAATACTAATATATTTGACTGGAAATATTATAATATTGTAACTAATAAATCAGTATTAGTGATATTTTTAAATTACACTAATATCAAAATAGTAGACTTGGCAAGGCGTATCACTCATCTACTGTATTTACTTCTCGTATCGTAGTATGTTGGAACTAAATATCTCATATTGGTATTGGTGATGAATATTATATGAATGCCTAATAATCAGTTATAATATGTGCAATAGCAATGTGTAATACTAAATTCTGGAATCATCATCATGATCATCCACGGCCCGACTTCGCCCACTGCTGAGCACAGGCCTCTCTCTTGTACCAATCACTACGTTCCTGAACCTGGAATTAATTCTGGAACAATATCATGATAATTATAATTTTATTAACAAATGTTTTGAAGTCAAACAATTTATTATCTGAAACAGAGCTGAAAACTGATTTCAGCGAGGGTAGGGTCATCTCGATAACTTATTTTCATTACTTTATTAAATATATATATTTATTTAAGTATGTATCATATAATATATGTATATATGTGCATGTTAAGCAATTAAAAATATATTTTGTTGTTAAATTGTTGCCACGATTTAAACAATGCACCTGCCATGTTATCTCTTCACCACCCTTGGTTGACTGGTAGAGGATGCCTAAGGCATTAAGTCCGCCATTGTACCTTTGTGTATGAAGTTTAAATAAATAAATATAAGTCTTCACCTTGCTGGAATGCGATGTCACTCTTATTTGCACCTTAACACTACAGAGACAAGATCTCAGCGATGAGAGCGAGAAATACTTCCGTTGTAAATGATTATCCATCTCATTTATTATTATTATTATTATATAAATGATGTTCCCATCACGAATCCGATGGGCGTACAACTAGTGTACTTGAGCGAAGAGATACTTGCTCAAATGTGATAGTTTTTAGGATAAGTTGTTAGCCTAACCCCATATTTAAATCTCACTGATCTGACAGTAATGCGCTATAACTTTACTAGCACGCTATCCACTAGTTTATAGCTTGCAATCTGACTGAAAATATTTTTAGTAACCTTTACAGCAATTATTCTATTACTTAAAAATTAATCATAATAAAAATAACTGGTTTTTTTTCTCTTACGTATTAAATTATTCTCACGATCGATAAAACCCATAAAAGTATTTTACCGAAAGCTGTGTCCCATCTCTAATATTAGTTCCATGCGACTCTCACGTTAATTTACGTTGCTATCAGCGCCAAAATGGCGATAAACAAATGTCTTCATTTTGTCATCGATAATATGAAGTCCAGTGTACAATGTATGATAGAGGTCAGTGGGTATAATGCAACCAGATCATGTATGATCTGGTTGCATTATACCTGATATTTTTTTTGACAGATTGTAATTGACGAGAAATAAATTGAATATTTTTTTGCATTTTACGGCAAAAAGCGACATACGTCCTCCTAGCAACGCCATAAAGCGGTCACTGTCGAATTGCACTGGATGGATAGAGAAGCACGATGGAATTTGTATAGATTTTTTTACAAAATATAATAATTTAAATTACTTAAAACCACTCAAAATATACCACAATGAAGTTTTGTGTCCTGTTATGATACGTTATTGTTGTTAATTGTACAAATGTACACTGCCACATCTTCAATAGATTTGGCAAAAAAATGTTTAAAACAATACCTATTTTGGGAATGCAGCCCCTTAGGCTGAATTCTCAAAATAGGTATTCTTTATTATGACTTATCATAGACGATGCAGTAAGGCTCCAGATATTCTGTGCGAGGGATCATCCCGCTGACAGCTCTGTATGTGTTGATCTCAATGCTAAGTAAGTGAGGTTTGAGATGTCTTTATTTCCCAAAAGAAATTATTTCACTTACATGAGAAATGATCAACTAATTTAAATATACATGATTGACGTACAGTTTTGGCAAAAAGAAATTACGATATACAAAAATATTCTAAAAGTGAAAGGAAAACGAAAAAAAAAATACCAGGACGTAGACATACACAGAGCGCGCGCAAATAAAAGTGGTATGTAATGTACTATGGTGCGCGCGCTTTTTTAAGGATATGTAATTTTAAGTGGTCCTTTAGTACATTGTGTATTAAGGGCGGTAAGTAAGGAATTACGATCGAGGCTCTAATAGAAGCCCGAAGTCGAAGACTGAGGGCTTTCTGAGTCGAGGTTAGTAATTCCCGTACCGCCCGTGATAAATACAATGTTTTTCATCACATTTGCGAGTAATCATTATGAATTATAGCTTTAATACACAAGTCAGCACAGCTGTTATTACGAAATACATGACCTTTTTTTTAAGCGGTTGGCGAATTTTGCCCACACCACAGATTATACAGTGTTTCGTTCAGAAACTTTAAGGGCAAATACTTACGTAGATATACAGCCATGACGGAGTGTAAAAAGAATTAAATAATTTCGACGTTTTCATACTATAACTATTAAAATCGATTATTAAGAACATTAGTTGAGTATTTAAGAAACATGTAGCGAGATTGCAAAGAAATTCCTGTTTAGATAACATTTTAAGACAATTTTTCAATTGCGTGTAAACTCCTTGCTTGAACATGCATGACCTGTGTGCTGTGCCATAAATTAAAAAAAATATTACTTACCGCCCTAGGGTTTCATGACAAAAAGAAAGCTCGAGGGTTTTATATGGGGCATTACGGCCAAGTTAACCTGTATGTTTAGATACTTTTTACGTGCAAGTGTGATGAAAAAAAATTGACATGGATTTAGCATTTTTAATGTTGTTTGGTAGTTTATTAAACAGTTCAGCAGCTTCGTACATCACATTTTTTTTGCAATAGTAATAGTTTTTGGTGCGTGGAGGGTATATTTGTATGTCATTTGCATTTCAGGGCCTAATTATGTGTATTTGATGATTCTTTGTAAAATGTATTTGTGTGTGAATGTTTTTATTAAGTTTTTTTCTTTAAGTACCTTTAGTACCCCAAGTAACAAAAACTAATTGTATAATAAGCCATAGAACGTTTTGGGCAACACTGTTTTTGGTCCTATAAAACCCCAAAGAAGGTGTATTTTATTCGAAAGTGGCGCATTTATTTCTCCATTCAGTGTTAAAACGAACCAATAACAATGTTACACATGACAAATCAGTCATTTACACGCTATGTAACAGTGCACGGGTCACAAAATAGTGATGCATTTGTTATTAAACACCTTTAAGGATCTTTTATTGTACTTTTTCATACCATACGAGAGTTTATGTTTCCTTTATCTCACATTATTCACTCACCATGTATTCTTCTATCATGAGAGTGTAAAGACTTAACAAAATTATATTTATTTAATATTTATAAAGGGACTGAAGCAATTTGTATTGTATATTTTTTTATTTTATTATTATTAATATTATTTTATTATAGTGTGAAATGATGTGCGACCGCAATTTTACGGATAAACTATGGTTAGGTTTACAATAAAATTTACGTGCCCCCCTTGAATTGTAGAGTTTTCACAATAAAAAATAAATAATTAAAGGGTCTTCGAGTTTTAAGCGCCATTATAGCATCATATAAAAATGTCTGAAAATGGTTTTAAAAGTGAGATGAAAAAATCTTTTCCAGGACATTATTGTTATTTAAAAGCAACATTTATCCACTTTTACGTGTCTTTTTTGTGTTATTAAAGAAACATATACTCTGTCATGATACTAAAAAGCATATTATAGGAACTGAAAAGTCATTACACAACAATTTCGCTCTAAAAAAGTGTTTGTGTGATATGCTTATTAGTAAAACTATAATAGTCATCTATAAACCAATAAAGTACAGTTACATTACATAGTAATAATCTGAAACTAAGCTACATCACAAAATCTTTCTATTGCAGAGTTTTTGGTAACTGCTAACGTACTAAGTACTAAAGCAACGATCGGAATATCCTCAATACGTCATGTCGCCTTATAGTTGAGTTTTCATCACTGCTAAAACGAAACGATTATAGCAGTTCGTTTGTAACCATTATTACGCAAATCAGATGAATAAAGGCATTTTTTAACAATTTTATAGAGCAGTATTATTCTGTACTAGTGATATTAGCGCTTGCTAAATATACTATAAAGGTTGTATAAAATGGTGTAGTAAACGTTTACATCCTTTATTTATGGGCTTTTTTTGTCCTATAAGCTTATAGAGCAAAATTGTGTTATCGAACGCTTTTATACAACACGCTGTCACCGCTAAAACCTTTATAACTCTTTAATATGTCTTTTTCGAGATAGGACTGCTTTGCTGGTTGTACCCATATACATATAAGACACAATGGACATATGGTGATGAAACCTATGTATTGTAAGATGCGGGGAATAAGCTAGTCACTACAACACAGCATCGCATCAGTACTATAAGTTACATATTTCAATTCAATTTCCATCTAAAATCAGCCTCTGAGCTTTAGTCAGATTGGTTGTCTTCGTGATTAAATGAATAATATTTACGCTTAGTTAGGACAGGATTCACTTGGTCAGAGAAGGCCTTGTGATTCAGAAACATCTAGCAAATTATTGTAAAAAAGTTAATTCAAAAACTCAAAAAACCCGACTGCTTAAAAAGCGAGCTAAAACGACGTAAACAAGATGAAAATCCTATCCTAAAAAAGAATATCCTATCCCCCACAATATGGGGCCCAAAATCCGCCATTTTTAGGGTTCCGTACCCAAAGGGTAAAAACGGGACCCTGTTACTAAGACTCCGCGGTCCATCTGTCTGTCTGTCACCAGGCTGTATCACATAAACCGTGATAGCTAGACAGTTGAAATTTTCAAAGATTATGTATTTCTGTTGCCGCTATAACAACAAATACTAAAAACAGAATAAAATATATATTTAAGTGGGGCTCCCATACAACAAACGTGATTTTTTTACCGTTTTTTGCGATAGTGGTACGGAACCCTTCGTGCGCGAGTCCGACTCGCACTTGGCCGGTTTTCTATTTTCCAATTTTAATGTAGCCAGTTACACTAGCAGGGTTAAGACTAATCGATTGACGTAAGAATCATCAAAATCGGCCAATGCATTTGGTCTCTAGAACGCCACATAGGAACAAACATACATACATAAACTGATAAACACATTACCCTCCTTCGGCAGTCGGGTAAAAACTATACATATTATAAATTCAAAAAATAATAGATAAGTATTTTATTTTAGATTCTTACCGATTCCAAAGCTTCAGCAGGAGTTTGTGATGCTCTAAGACCAGCATGAGCATCCAATGCATGGATTATCTCTACATCATAATTGGCACTCGAACTTGCATTTTGTTCCTCCTAGAAAACGAACAAACATTTTATTTTTCTGCTTTCCCAATAAACAAAGAAAGATAAATATTTAAAGTGTGTCTGGCAAAAGAGATACAGACACTAGAATAAAAACAAAAATACAACATACCTTCATAGGAATACCAGTCACAGTAGTGGTGGCGAGTTTATAGTGTGGTAACACCAAACGTCCCAGCAGATTAGCTAACGCACTCGCTCGTGAAACTATCACTTCTACACCGATCTGTCCACCTGCAATCTGAAATAGTTCAATTGTTTAGTTTTCTTCATTTAAAATATGGCCATAGCTCGCTTTCCGTAGTGTCTCAAAACCTTCGATCAAATACACTAGATGACCGGTAAGCGCTTCAAAAACGGGTCGAAAATTAAGGCCACAAATACGGTTGTGGTCTTATTTCAAATTAGTATGGTCCAATCTTAGCCAACATTGAGACGTCAAAATGCCGCAGTGTGCGTTCAAAAATTGTGCAAATAACCATCGTAGAACTGAGATTAATAATAATATAATAATCTTTTATTTTAGAAGGAATATATTTTATTCGGTAAGTTAAGAAGTGTGTTTTTCATAAAGTAAAAACCGAATTAATAAATTAAATATGAATCAATTACCAAATATTATGATTGTTTCAATAAGCGTCGATAACGCGCCAACTATTCTAACAAACATCGACTGTTCTGGAACTTTGTTATTTAGACTTTAAAACATGCGTGTAAGATAAATTTTGTTTTGATGTATATTGAGCAGCGAAGAAAGATCATATTTTTTTTATTGCCATTTGTACATAGCTTTGTGAATGCAACTTTAAGCATTGCTTTTAAGGTTGAATTTGCATTATTAATTCATATTTATTGCAAATAGAATTCTTAGAATGATGTATTAGAATTCTTAAACTCAATTGGCGACAGTTTTAAAGAGAAGTTTTGTACGGATTGTACATCTAGTGTATTATTGATCGGAGATCAAAACGGAAAACTTTCGGACAATAACGATCCAGCTTCATTTAAAGAAATAGTCTGACGGCTATAGTATTGAATTACTGTTGAAAAATGGCGGTTCAAAAGTCACAATAATATAAAGGTTTCACTCTAAAAAACTCCTTATTTCTTGTTGGTACGAGCTCTGTTTGCTCATGCAGTGGATATAAAGGTTCTGTAGTACTACTCCTTTGGCTCTCCAGGCCAACACACGGGTTTTTACGAGGCATTTTATGGGTGAAAATGTATATAGGCTCACTTCTGATTTATATTCGCGCCCCCTAAAATACCAACTTCAGCTTTAAACAATGATTGCTTAGAAGTCTGTATAAAAAAGCAGTTGATAAAAACTTACCTCTGTGAGTGGCTGATTGGTGACTCTAGTTTCAGCATTCTCTGGAGTTACATTTATTATTACAATATGGCAGTAATGTACCACTAAGGTCCTGCAAGATAAGATAAACAGAAATTGTGTTTATTTATGGCTTAGACGAAACAACAAGTAACTTTTCATTGAATCAGTATCCGAAAATATATTACAAAAGAGGTAAAGTTTGTGAGTTTGTAAGGGAAAATTCTTTCACCAGAAGAAAACTACATTATTCCTGAGCTGCTATAATATAATAAAAAAAAAAAATAGAGATCCTTAATATAATTGCAATAATGTAACCCAAGGTAGCAAAATGTCGTCTGTAAAATACAATTATTTGGCGTGCGCTGAGAAAACTATTGATGATAGATAAAAATTTGTAGGTAGGGTAGGCAGGGTAGCCATGGTAGGCAGGGTAGGCAGGGAAGGCAGGGAAGGCAGGGTAGCCAGGTTAGCCATGGTAGCCATGGTAGCAATGGTAGCCAGGTTAGCCATGGTAGCCAGGGTAGCCATGGTAGCCAGGTTAGCCATGGTAGCCATGGTAGCCAGGGTAGCCAGGTTAGCCATGGTAGCCAGGGTAGCCATGGTAGCCAGGTTAGCCATGGTAGCCATGGTAGCCATGGTAGCCAGGTTAGCCATGGTAGCCAGGGTAGCCATGGTAGCCAGGTTAGCCATGGTAGCCATGGTAGCCAGGGTAGCCATGGTAGCCAGGGTAGCAATGGTAGCCAGGTTAGCCATGGTAGCCAGGGTAGCCATGGTAGCCATGGTAGCCATGGTAGCAATGGTAGCCAGGTTAGCCATGGTAGCCAGGGTAGCCATGGTAGCCATGGTAGCCAGGTTAGCCATGGTAGCCAGGGTAGCCATGGTAGCAATGGTAGCCAGGTTAGCCATGGTAGCCAGGGTAGCCATGGTAGCCAGGTTAGCCATGGTAGCCAGGTTAGCCATGGTAGCCAGGGTAGCCATGGTAGCCAGGTTAGCCATGGTAGCCATGGTAGCCAGGGTAGCCATGGTAGCCAAGTTAGCCATGGTAGCCAGGGTAGCCATGGTAGCCAGGTTAGCCATGGTAGCCATGGTAGCCATGGTAGCCAGGGTAGCCATGGTAGCCAGGGTAGCCATGGTAGCCAGGTTAGCCATGGTAGCCATGGTATAGCCAGGGTAGCCATGGTAGCCAGGTTAGCCATGGTAGCCAGGGTAGGCATGGTAGCCATGGTAGCCAGGTTAGCCATGGTAGCCAGGTTAGCCATGGTAGCCATGGTAGCCAGGGAAGCCAGGGTAGCCATGGTAGCCAGGGTAGCCATGGTAGCCATGGTAGCCTGGGTAGCCATGGTAGCCATGGTAGCCAGGGTAGCCATGGTAGCCATGGTAGCCAGGTTAGCCATGGTAGCCAGGGTAGCCATGGTAGCCAGGTTAGCCATGCTAGCCATGGTAGCCATGGTAGCCAGGGTAGCCATGGTAGCCATGGTAGCCAGGTTAGCCATGGTAGCCATGGTAGCCAGGGTAGCCATGGTAGACAGGTTAGCCATGGTAGCCAGGGTAGCCATGATAGCCAGGTTAGCCATGGTAGCCATGGTAGCCAGGGTAGCCATGGTAGCCAGGGTAGCCAGGGTAGCCAGGGTAGCCATGGTAGCCAGGTTAGCCATGGTAGCCATGGTAGCCAGGGTAGCCATGGTAGCCAGGTTAGCCATGGTAGCCAGGGTAGCCATGGTAGCCAGGGTAGCCAGGGTAGCCATGGTAGCCATGGTAGCCATGGTAGCCAGGGTAGCCATGGTAGCCAGGTTAGCCATGGTAGCCATGGTAGCCAGGTTAGCCATGGTAGCCAGGGTAGCCATGGTAGCCTGGTTAGCCATGGTAGCCATGGTACCCAGGGTAGCCATGGTAGCCATGGTAGCCATGGTAGCCAGGGTAGCCATGGTAGCCATGGTAGCCATGGTAGCCATGGTAGCCAGGGTAGCCATGGTAGCCATGGTAGCCAGGGAAGCCATGGTAGCCATGGTAGCCATGGTAGCCAGGGTGGGCCGGGTAGCCAGGGTAGGCAGGGTAGCCAGAGTAGGCAGGGTAGCCAGTGTAGGCAAGGTAGCCAGCATACCCATGGTAGCCAGGGTAGGCAGGGTAGCCAGGGTAGGGGCAGGGCATGCAGGGTAGACAGGTTAAGCAGGGTAGGCAGGGTATGCAGGGTAGGCACGGTAGGTAGATAGGTAGCCAGTTGACGGGAGCGAAGCCCCGAGGGTCAGCTAGTATATTATAAAGATAACAAAAAAAGTTTTGTATGTTTTACTCACTGGGGCGTTGTAGTTGTAGATTCTGAAGTACTGGCAGGTTGAGCCAAAGTCGCCTTCTTATTTATTTGAATAATCGTGTTGTGAGCAATATCCTTTAGGTTTTTGATAGAATCATTGTCTCTGGCACTTGTTATACAAATTACGCGGCCGCTGAAATATAATCAAATGTGTCGGCATTCTTTGTGAAAAATTAAACGCTTCTAGTACTAGTTGAAAGGTGAACTAAGTCTGGGTATGGCGCCAACCGTAGACCGTCGTCGAATCAGGAGACTCCTCTTCAACACATACTAGTTACAAAAGACATGCATGACACGCGTTAAATGTGGCAATAGATATAAACGTATTTTATTTTGAAGAGGTTTCAGATTTCAGGGACTTGTCTGATACACCCTGATTACATGAGATATTGAGGTGACAATCCTTAAAACGACATGACCAAATGAACACAACAATAGGGTTGTTTCCTCGGTAGAAAAATGATAATTCTTTTTTTGTCCGTCAGTGAGATTATTAAATAATATTGGACACGTATTTTTTGCTTTACCATTTCAATGAAAAATTACAAAGTTAAAGCGCACCAAAGTTCAGGAGTCGGGGCTTGTGACGTCACTAAGGCAGTATAAAATGTACTAGCGGCGTGACCTTTCACGATATTTCAACGTATTATATCGTCATCACTTTATGTTTACGTGTCAAAAGAAAAAATACGTGCCCAATATTTTTTTAATTATCTACCTGACAAACAAAAAAATAAATTTTCAGTAAACTACCCTATAAGTGTTAGCTGTAAAAGCAAATCAAACTAATAGTTCCTCTTTACACGCCTTGTAGCAGCACTTACCGGTTCTGAAAGTGCCTCTCAGTAGGTCTAGAGGTCTGATCGGGCGAAGGTTCCGCTAGTGCTTCGATGGCGGCTACCAGCCCTTCTACGTCTCCACCAGCACCCCGTCGCACTGGTCCAACCACACATAATCCATTGAGGAGCTGTGTAATGAATACAGTTCATTATTATTATGTATTTTCTATTTGTATCTTTTTATTTCATCGCGGGTAGAACCTGGATAAGGGTGGCACATGAGCGTGGGCATGAAAAAAAAGAGAAGCCTATGCCCAGCAGTGGGCGAAGTCACGCTGCGGCTGATGATAATTTTCTCATACAACTACGGGTCCGGCTGTTTGGATAAGGGAACGCGGGGTCAGGTAGGCCCTCCACCATTGCAAGCGCAAAGGTGGAACCTGAGATTGGGTTTGGACTCGCGGTGGTCTATGTGGTGGTTGCAGAGGAGTGGCATGTTGTCTGCTCGGCTACATGTGGGTCGAGCGTCATTCCTCGCGCGCAGCAAGTGTCTGAAGTTACCGGCCTAAGGCAAAGGGCCACCTGGTGGTCAGACGCGGGGTTCGTGAGTAACCCTCAAGCAAGTGAGCTCCTGTGAGCGAGCTGCATCTCCGGCACTTTCCTGGACAGACAGTAGAGGACTACCCGTGGGATTAGTCTTCCGGCAACCCAGCTGTAGGCATTGGTTAGATGCGTTGATTCGTATTCGAGAGGTGAGCGTGCTTGACAGCTCCGGGACCATTCTGGAGAAATGGTAGCCAGCTTCTCTGGCGTCCCTAGCACTGGCACTAGCGCACCAACAAGGTGCGCTGGTGCCGGTGCTTGCGCTAGTGCTGGCGTGCTGGGGTGCGTGTTGTGAGCGGCTTTACAGCTCCGGTACCATTCTGGATAAATGGTAGTGAGTAATCACGATGCGACTCACATTTTCTCTTGAGTACCAGGGGCGAGTACTCTGGAGGCGTGACCTACCGCAGATGGTCCCAGACGCCTCGTAAGGGGTTGCCTGGTATAGTGTGCCGTCTTATATAACGTAAAGTTGGTGAAGGTGGCCACTATAGAAAATCACAGTAGTTTAAAGGGGGGTGTATCCAGTACTCTACATAAAACAGTTTATTACATAAATACAAACAAAAATTCTAAAGTCCATCTTTAGTATTTTTGTTTGGCATGGGCCATTTTATTTTATTTCTCACGGTTGGGTCGCCCCAACAAAATCCTTTGGGAGCCCTTAGTCTAGCAAGTATTTGTAAGCACTACTGAGCCCGGCTCTGCTGCGCTGTTGGGGTTTTCATAAGGAATTTCTCAGTAGCAGTGGAAATCTAGATTTGTCGTGAGTCAGTGGTAAAACGCCCACCTACTGTTACATGGGATGATGAGAATTAACGAAAAATGTTTATTTCAATCACATAAAGCATTAACATACGTGATATGGAGATCATTCTTAAGCAAGAAGATGCTTGTGTTAGGTGACTCCACTCTTCCACTTAACATTATACAGTGTATGCAATTGTAAACAAAAAAGAAACGAAAATACAAAATGGAGCGCGTTTGTGCGATTTATGAGAGTGGATTTTGAGTTTGTGTGTAATAGTGTAAGTGTATGCGTGCGTGAGTGTGTATAATAGTGTGAGTGTATATATAAGTTTCTCTGTGGCTTGATCTCTGCGACAGCTGTCAGTATCAATACAGTAACAATAGTGCTTGGCAGGCTAACAATAACGTATATGTCAGTTTGACATATGTCGCTGAGATCAATCTATCTTTTATTTACGAAGTAAATAACAATAATGTAATGTAATTAATTAAGTGTAATTAGTAATATTTTTGCAACTCATGGCAGTAATTATTTTCAAATAGTGGCAACACTCCAAATGTCAAATGACATTTCATAATTTGATATTTATGAATTTTAGAAAATGTGGGTGGATGAAGAAAATTTTAAATTTCTATCACAGTTTTTGTTAAAAATCATTCAAAACTTTTAGCTGTCAATAGTTGTACAGGTTTCACTTTATAAGGTTCATATAAACATTTCTAAACACAACTTATGCGCAAGATCACTAGTGGTTAACTCTCGGACAGCATGACTACATGAGAAAAAATGACAGTACCCATAACAGTAAGTAATTCATCAATTTAAAATAAACACTAGGATTAACAGACATTAGACTAAGAGCTTAATCTATTTTGTATGAATCCATCCCTTCTTTGGAGCGATTGTTGACAAGTTTTTCTATGATGCTCTCTACCACCTTCAGCAAGAATTGATTTTGCTTTTCATCACCAATTTGTTATATTTTTTCATCAAAGCAATTCCTCTTTCTGCAGTATCATTGACCACCAGGACATTCACGTAACTATTTAGAGAATCGGTATAGTATTCAGGTATATTGTGCATGCCAAATACTTCAAAGAATGCCTTCAGAACTTTAACTTCAAAAATTAGATCTTTACCCTCTAATAATTAGTAAAATTCCATTCTTTTTGCAGGTTTCGTTTCTAAATTTTTTATCTTATTTTCCCTAAGATTCTGAGGAATATGCTCATCTAACAATGAATCTCATTTTTATTTTTGACAGTCACCAAAAGTGTCTCTTAACCATGAGAGCACTTTTAACATAGTAAAAGTGCTCTCAGTATTGCTAAGAGAAACTTTTAGCACTTTTATTACCTGGATAAGCTATCTTTCATAATACTGTCGAAATGGGCTAAACACTAAAAACGAAAAAAAAAAAACTACTGCTATAGATTAACCTCCATCAAACCATAGTGTGCATTGTGTTTTGTCTTGAATAAGATAAAATAACAGTGAAGAAAAACATCCTTAGCTTTATACTTACATGTGTTAAATTTTGTTGTGCCACAGCCCAAGTATTTAGCATATGAGCCGTAGTGTCACTAACTACAAACCGCACCTGAAATTAAAAATAACAGTACTTTCATAAATGAGCAAACTATTATAAACTTGATTCAAGCAATTATTAATTAGAATAGCAACTTCTTTTTGGACTACAGTTGGGATATAGCCCTTTACATAGTTTTCATAAACAATCAATGAATAAAATTGCAACATTGGTGCATATTTATGAAGGTACACCTAAATAGGAATATAATAGTTGATATACATTTTGGTGCATGAAAGGAGAGGGATGAGATAAACGTGAACAAAATGTTTTAAAAGAACTGATCAAAGTGTGGTTCATCTGGCACTTTAACCATGAAAAAGCAGGCTATAGTTTGCAAGTATTGGTTATGCAAAGTCCAGATAGACCCCAAAAAGAAAATGCGGTAGAGCAACAGGTGATGCTTACCAGTTTTCCTTCAGGAAAGAGGTCCCATACTATCCGGCAGTATTCAACAGCCGCTTCAACGCTGCAAGTCCACAATGATTTGCAAATCGGTGGTATTGGATGATATCCCCGGTTTTTCGGGACATCGAAGTCAATCGGGTTATCTGACGATATACCGAAGTATGGTGTGTGGTCGAGAACGAATATAGTTTTATGATTAATAGGAAACATGATTACTTTTTGATTGAATTAGGTCTTTTTATTAGCTACATATCCGTGTATTTTTTGGAAATAGGAAAACGAAAACAAAATTTATTTACCAAAAGTTATCCGGACGATAATGTCAAATATAACCAATTGTCAATTGTCAAAATCGAATCGTGTCAATCTGACAACTTAAAAATAGCATGTTTGTTTGCCAAATCAAATCAAACACTATTTAAGTGATTTTAATCGTATTTATTATGAACGTAATATTGACAACGCAAGCTTTTATAACTTAAAATTAATGATAAAATAAGTATCGTGAAAAGTTTATTGTCTATTATTGCTAGAATGAAAAATTGATAATTACAGAGGTACAAAAGCGAAGTCAAGCGAAGTTCTACAGTTGTACAGCTGTTAGCGCGCCAAAAACAAAAAAGGTTCTGAGATAATAATTATATTATATCAAATATATTATGGCAACACCAAATTGTCCTAAATGAGGTTTCCAAAATGGTTTTGCAGAATGGATATTGACATTTATTTTAGAAAAAAATACTGCTTTAAAAATATTTGAAAAGTACAAATTAAAAACAGTTGTAATTTTATGTACTGGTAGCATTATAGTCCACAGATTATTTTTTTTGTAATATTCCAAACAAAATTAAAAAAACCGATAATTGTTGAGTTAGAGTTAAAAATAAACAATAATGCAATGTAAAATAGAATAAACATCTACATGTTTATTCTATTTGTGTCGCTGTACAAATTATGCAAATAAAGGTGAAAAAGCAAAAAAAAATAGTTTGAAGTAAAGTGGTCAATACGTTTGGCCCATTTAGCATAATTTGATTATTTAACTAAAAAAGTATTACATAGGAATTTAGATTTTTACGAATTCAAACGTACTTCATTTTCAAAATAAATAACAAAATAACCGAAAATTCGAAATATTTTATGACGCGTACAACACTATGGTGAATGTGAGAGAATGATAAAATGGTGCATTCGTCGATCAAACCGGGCCACACATCCGAAGCCAGAAATTAAATTAACATCCACCATTTTGTTTATTTTCGCGAAAATAAGTCTTTTCCCGGATACGTTGTAGAATATTCCTGATTTACCGCTATACAACAGAGTGATCTACTCAAGCTGGCAATGCTTAAAAGATTAGGAATGTGGTATTAGCGTTCCTATCTATTATCGGGCCCTTGTGTTGAAATTTGCAGACATCGGCCGCGCCGCTAGTAAACACTCTTTGAAAATTAACAGCCTTAAGTTGAAGACAACTAAAAACCCTAACACGCTGGGCACTCGAGTTGATGAGAAAAGTTCGGATAATCACCAAGTTCAAAGGGAGCAATCCCCTAGCGTTAGAGGTACGTGAAGTGCAGTAATCGGAGTTCGGACGTCATAAGTGTGAATAAGCTGTGCGCATACAGTCTATTCTTATGGTGGAATATTTGTTCAGGAAATAACCAAGAGTAGTGGGCGAGAGTCCCCCGTGGCGCGCCCGGCTAACATGAACCACACGCCTGCACCGGACAGGCAGCAGCAGCACGACTCCAATGTGAACCAGGTGGAAGAGATGGAGACCCAAGATGGTAAGTGATGTCACAATATTTACATTATAATCAACTGTTTCACCCACACACAACCCAGGTAATCTCTAAAACACTTTAAAAGAAGCCATTACTCATCACAGCCGCATTTTATAATTGCTTATTACATGAATTTGCAAATGTTATTGAACTTATTTTTTAACCAGATTACCCTACATAACCTCAAAAGTGTATTCATTAAGTTGACATTGTTAATTGTTGTATCTGTTATGTGACAAATGATATTCATTGCAGTGTAAAGCTATGATAAATAATTATGTGTATTTGAGTGTTCACTTATTAGATTTGGGAGTGTTGCTTTCTTTGTTTCAAAAGTGCAAGTCGCTGTCCTGAGAGTGAAACGAAAATATCTAATTATAGAATATCTTTGTCTACCTGAATGTTTGATGTGTGTAATATTATTGAATTTGGTTAGTTAAATTCATGTTTTTGTTTATCATTATGGCTAAAAATATATAGTTAGTTGTACATTGTGCTAACTTATGTATTTATACATGGTCACCTCAGTGTTTTCAAATGTCAATGTGATCTTTAAATGCATGAGTGGATGTGCAACACTGCCAACTGGTGAGGAATTGTAGAAACCACAAAAATAAACAAGCCGTCATGTCAGAAACTTGTGATCATGTTGACTTATAAGAATTTATTGATTATCTTTTATCATTCTGTAATGTAGATAAGCATGTTTTATGTTTGTTCATTCTAATTCATTGATCAGTTTACATGGTTTCAGATATACTGCTCTATCATAAGTACTTCAACTTTTAGTTTGTGTTCACTATAATAAAATATAAGAATGAGTCGATGAAGTGAATTAAATTGCTAAGTAAACACAAAATGTGAATGAATCAAACATTCTGTAAGAGTTCCAAGTAATGTTGAAGCACTTATTTGAACCATGTGATGATTTTTTTTTTTTATCATACTGCATATTTGTTTGTGAAAACACTGTGTTTTTGTCTTGATACTATAGTTTGTGGTCTGTGGCTCAACAGCTGTCAGGCATCCTAACCTTGGACCACAGTCCTGCATGGTTAATAGCAGATTTTTGAATCAAGAAAATTATATCAAACTCACTGAAAATGTAGAATATTGGACTTGGTCCAATGACTTGGCATTGCAAAGAAAATGATTTTAGACTAAAAAGTTTATATATACAGAAAAACAAACCTGGTTGTACAAAATATTTTTCTTCTAATCCTTTGTCAAAGTTGACACTGAGTGTCAAAATTCATATCTTTTAAAACAATGGACAGATCTGTTTCTCCTGAATAGCTGCTGTGTTCTATTTTAATTGTTAAGTTTACTTTAGTGCCTTATACATCCAAATCAAGTAGAGGTAACTTGTATTTTTAAGGTTATCTATATTATATTAAGTCCTTTTATATAGTTTATGAATAAAAAATTGAAATAAGAAAGCACACTGCAAATAGCCATGTCTAAATTTGAAACATCTGTTTTTTGTTTACAAAAGCAATATGAGCAATATTGTTCTCAAAAGTATTTATAGTGATTTTATTTTACACTGAATTTTACTCACCCACAGTGTTTGATATCATGTGGTTTGATTACAAGATTTCATATCTCATAGAAGTAAATATTTCAATGTCAAACACAGTCATGTGCTGGATTGGAGCTTATAAATAATGTAATTTTATATCTTCTCTTGCAGTGGAAACTGTAGACACTGTTACTGACAAGACTTGGGAGGACGATCTTATGAAAGGTCCCAACGGTGAGGTAGTCATGGGTGAGGTTATGAAGAACCAGGAGACCACATCTTCAGACATGCCGGTGAGTTGAGAGATGGAACAATCACTACACTATTACTAGGATTTAAAGCAATCAATCATTGGTCTATTGTGTGAAAGGGATGGTGATATGCATTTTGTATAGCTCCATCTGTCTAATTGGAATGATGATGGCTCTAAATTCCTCATTGGGAGTTTTTCCAGTTTGACAAGCATTTACATTGTCTACCACAGATAGATAAATCTTAACAGCAATATCAAAATATATATGAAGTCTGTCGTAGGCAGTCAGATTGTCATCAAGGCAGATATTCAGATTATTTTTATGGTCATGGACAGATTGCTATTGTCCTTACTTCATAGCATGTCTTGGAAATTAGAATGCCAAACAGAATAAAAAAAACAAGCTTCAAGTAATAATAAGGACTTGCTTATTCTTGCTCTCCTACTGTTTATTTACAAACAGTCTCCATTTAACCAATTCCCAAGTACAACACAGTTGATTGCTATTCACCTCATTGAAAACCAAATTCCTGAGTGAAAGAGATAGAACGGTACATTTGAATCTTAAAGTATCTGCAGGGTCTGATAAACATAGATTGGGTTCTAATTTATCAGATAATACTAGTATCACGAATTCGCGTGTTACTGTATAAGTAACGTGTGAATATTTACGATTTTATGCAACTTGTAAGGCCATTTGAATGCTATATAGTTAGTGAGAGACATGTTATCCTGTTAATAACGCCTACGCTACGTCGTATTCTTACAGTCATATCGTATACGACGGTTAGATGGTCCATTTGAAAGATAGTATCGCACATTTGCGTCGTAATAATTAATCCGTTTCCCAATATGTCTGTTTACACATTAACCTTTCTTGATGTCTCTTATATTCGACGTCTTTCTTTTTTGATTTTGTGGCTGTAATTCAGAACGTAAAAGCAAAGAGAAAGTATGCTATTTAATTCACTTTCAAAAATATGAATCAACATAAGTTTACACACAAAATCAGGCATTATTCAACAATTTAAGAATAGTATTATTAGCAGGATGTTTACCTCCACAGCTGGCTTGTCTTGATACCGAAATGGAGGATGACGAGGCGCGATCAGAAACGACATTCCGTTTCACCGTACAGAACTTCAGGAATCTGAAGGATTCTGTGTTGTCCCCCGCGTGCTTCGTCCGGAACCTTCCATGGAAGATCATGGTCATGCCGCGGCAAGCGCCGTCTCCGGATCGTCAACAACAGAAGTCCTTAGGATTCTTCCTTCAGTGCAATGGCGAGAGCGAGTCTTCTAGTTGGTCGTGCTATGCAATGGCGGAATTAAGACTGATCTCCCACAAGCCAGAAACTGAGCCTTTCTTCAGGAAAATTCAACATTTGTTTTATAGGTTTGTTGATTGTATTTGTAGACAACTAAACAGTTTTACTCCCGGGCGTAAATCGGGCTTCAGAGCGAGACCGTTACACAGAATTACTTACAGAACGAAGCTCTGCTGGATCAAACTTTTTCTGAAACTCGTTGTGCCGTATTAAGGATTATATATATTTAGACAGTATTTTTTTTTTTCAAAATATGCTATCCCACTGTTGGGCAAGACGATGGTCTGATAAAAATGTTTAAAGTTGAGTAAATTTAACTCCTTATGGTATTGACTAGAATAAGACTTCTGTCCTTCTAGTGTTGACCCAGAATAGGCAAAGTTTGCGGCGGGATTTAACTGCCAAAGATATCGCAATTGCGCATGTTGAAATAAACTACTCTTTATATAATCTAAGCAATGATTCATCGTTATATTTGTTAGTTAATATGTTACTGTAAAAGCCGGAACTACGGTAAAACTTAGTATTTACCCGTAAATCAAGTCTTACTGGCAAAAGTCCGAAATTTATTTGTATATTTTTTTAAATATATTAAAAAATCATAAGGCAGAACAATTAATACAATTTTGAAATGATCTATGATAATCGCTAATTTCGGGCTTTTACCAGCAATTACACGGTAAATCTTAGGATTTCCCTCCGAGAATTGTAATTTTGAAAAATTTAAATAGTAAGAAGTTATGTTAAATATTAAGAACTCTTTACCAAAGTAGGTATTACATTTGTTACATAATTAAAAAAAAGCCCTCATGGTTTTAAAACCTTCCCTGTTAAAAGCATTCGATTTTTTTTAAATAGTATAATGGTGTGTCATAGACAATTTTCAATAGATCAATTTTTGAACATTTACAAGTCACTAAGAAAAATCGATAAGAGATTAAGATTTAACACGTGATTGCTAGTAAAAGCTCCAAATTAACGATATTTATAGATCATTACGGACTTTTACCAGTCAGAGTTCGTAAATCTTAGGTTTTACCGTTATTCGGGATTTTACAGTAACAAATACATCTCGGCCCTATTTTACGCCTAGTCTACGAAAATTGAAACGTTGACAGTATTCCCAATTCTGTCTTCCTTAAAAGCAACTGTACACATAATTATTAGCTGTAAATTATTAATTAATACATCCATTATTCAATTGTCTAAAAATAAATTTCCTTGTTACAACTTTAGCAAAGAGAACGACTGGGGTTTCTCTCACTTCATGGCTTGGAACGATGTTTTGGACCCCGAAAAAGGTTACATAAAGGACGATGCTATCACGTTGGAGGTCCACGTGACTGCTGAGGCGCCACACGGTGTCTCCTGGGATTCGAAGAAACATACCGGCTACGTCGGTAAGTCTTGTGTAATAAAATTGTGCAAAACTTTGTTTTTGTTCAGGACTTTTCGATTTTGTAAAGCTTTAATGACGTGCATGATGCCGTAATAGCTGCCCAGTTCTACTTCGAAACGGGACTTCGCCGTGGAAAGAGCTCTCGATAAGGGAGTGCTTAAAAACAAGTGAAGGGTTAAATAGTCATACATACAAAATAAGTTAAATAATTAAATAGGGCGTGAAACAAGGAGATGGAAACTACTATTATTGATTCGTTTTGGTTGGGTAGGTAATTCTTCCTACATTTTTGTAAATTTCATGTTTAAAATCACCCAACAGAACTTTCCACTTTTTAACCGACTTCCCAAAAAGGAGGAGGTTCTATGTTCGACTTCAAGTTTGTTTTTTTTTGTGTATGTTCATCGATTACTCCGTCAATTGTGGACCGATTTTGAAAATTCTTTTTTTGTTTGAAAAAGTATGTTCCGAAATTGGTCCCATTTTAATTTGGTGAAGATCTGATGAAGAACTTCGGAGATATACAACAGAACTCTTCAATAAATAACGGCAAATCTCTCGGGATTGCTGCAATCGCATGTCTGTTTGTTGTTTATAACATTTCATAACATAACATCACGCCGGTTCGCTGTTAAGGGGTAAGCAGATCTCTCATTTCACCGGTTATGTTCAAGTTTCATGAAATCTATTCTGGCGAAATAGTTCCCTTACTAACTTGCCTATTAGGTACGTACAACTAAAAAGTGTAAAATAAAAAAACTTTTTGCAAAAAAATACTACCGACTTCCAAATACAAAACTTCAAAGTAAAAAATAACTTAATTTTTTGAAGTCGGTGTCCATAACGCAAAAAAATGGTACCTACGAAAGACACCGACTTCAAAAAATTAAGTTATTTTTTACTTTGTAGTTTTGTATTTGGAAGTCGGTAGTATTTTTTTGCAAAAAGTTTTTTTTTCCAGTTTTTGTATTCTTGTTAGGCTCACTTTTGACCACTATCTCATCTGATGGTAAGCAATGCTGTGGTCGACGGTAAAGCACGCTTGGTGGTGGTTGGTCCATAGTATGGCTCCATACCCTAGGAAAGTAAGATGCAGGTTTCAAAGATAAACTATTTTTTTAAAATTTCAATTAGGCCATTATGCGGCACTTTTAACGTCAAATATTAAATTTAACAGTAATAATAATTGATTCAACCGTCCATTCGGAAAAGTAGCTTGCTATGGAGAAGAACGGACAAGAAACACCACCAAATATTTAAAAAACTTATTCGTCTTTTTTTCTAGGTTTGAAGAACCAAGGAGCGACATGTTACATGAACTCGTTGTTACAAACATTGTATTTTACAAATCAACTACGTAAAGCCGTTTACAAGATGCCGACAGAATCTGACGACAGTACCAGGTAAATCAGCATGCTTTTGTAATCTAGGAGTTATTTTCTATTGTAGTAAAACTTAGATTATCCTGACTAATGTCTGGCGAAGGTTATCCTGATAACAGGAAGTCTGAATTGACAGGAAACTAGTTTATTTGATTTTTGCTTCATTTGGAAAGTAAGGGGTCATCCGTATGGCGCGACGTAATTAAAAAAAAAAAAACTATTTATTGGTACAAAATAAGTTACAATAATTGGTGTTCACATAAGTATACAGCTATATTGTAGGAATAACATTGTAACCATTGGTTAATGAACCCTGCTTTTCAAACTAGGGCAACCTGTATCTTGAGACACAGAAATTGCGTCGTTAGGCGATATGGCGCATCTACAATAAAAAAAAAGTGCAAATCGATCGAATTGCGTACATGTGAACGTAATTGCTATTTCGCTGAATAAAAATCGCTTATCGTGTGATGTAAGTCGAATCGCGTCGAACCCTCAGGAAATTATCTCTGAGAGTACACACAATATTTTACTGATTTGACAAAATTGTATTTAGGCGATAAATCGGGTAGCCGGATAATTACAGTAAACCTGTTAAAAGGAACGTCCTCACTGAGATCATTCACTTGTAATAAGCATTCGACGTCGAATATTGAGCCGAGTCCGCAACGATTTTCGCGGCAACGGCTCGCATTCGAATGTTCACGCAAATAAAACGCTCGAAAGCGAGTACTCAGATAATGAAATGGATGAGTATGTATGTAGGAATATTACTGGCCACTTGTAAAGCAAGGAACAGTTCCTTGATCTTATGTGTTTGTGACCTTCTTGGTCAATCTTATTATCGAAAAAATGACATTTAACGAGACCGTATTCGAATGCTCCGAGCTCGCAAGGGAATGTTCGACTCGAACGTTCATAGTTTTGCTCGAAAGTGAATGCTGGGCTCGCTGGGAAGCATTTGTTGTTCGCCTACGATTGCTTGTTTACAAATGCTCACGAAAGAATGCTCCCAGTGAGAACGTTCCTATATGCGATGAATTGATGATGTAGATAGCCTAATAATTTGTAATGTTTTCCCTTAGATCCGTAGCACTGGCATTGCAGAGAGTTTTCTACGAACTGCAATTCTCAGACAAACCTGTCGGCACAAAGAAACTTACCAAGAGTTTTGGATGGGAGACACTGGATTCTTTTATGCAACATGATGTGCAAGAGTTTCTTCGGGTATGTGTTCCTTGGTTATAAGGCGCTGAATAGCCGACATTTCTTTGTTAAAGCACCTATGTCGGAACCATCTCAAAATTGTTTTCTTCCTTTTTTACACCCTCCATACCCCACGCACAACGGTCCAAATTGGAGTCAAGTGCGGCAAAGGTAGTCCCTACCACTATCACTACCTACATCCTCCATACATACAAGTTGTAATTCTATGTGCAAAAATTTGACAATTCATCGCATGATGAATCTTATGCTAGGCTTTTTTTTATTGTTGGTAGACTTGCGCTTGACCACTATCTCACCTGAGGGTAAGCGATGATGTGGTCGAGGATGAAGCATGCTTGCCTAGAAGAAACCTATTCACTCTTAACTTAAAGACTCCCAGGTTGTAGCTATCAGGAAATACAGACTCCAGCAGGGAATTCCTCTCCTTTGCTGTACGCATAATAAAAGTATTCCCAAAACTTTTGGTGCATATGGGTGTGGTCTTATCAAAAGATTCATAAGGCAAAGAATTGACATTTTCTAGCATTCATTCAATACAATTTTAAATATCATATTAGGACAAAATAATATAATGAACAATTTGTTTTTTTTTTCTTTGCTTATGGGATTCTACAATAAAAGCCATGATACTTACAGGTACTGTTAGATAAATTGGAGAGTAAAATGAAGGGTACTTGCGTGGAAGGCACAGTGCCGCGTCTGTTCGAGGGCAAGATGACGTCCTACATCAAGTGTAAGAACGTCAACGTGTCCAGTACGCGCGTCGAGACCTTCTACGACATCCAACTTAATATTAAGGGGAAGAAGAACAGTGAGTATATTATCCTGACTTATATTATAAGGAGTTAAAATTCTGATTGTGTTTGTTAATGATTCTGTAGAATTACGGATCTGATTACACTAGGTTTCTTCTATCTTTGAAATATTTTTATTGCTATATACTTTGTCCGTTCTGCGTGCAATGTGCCCTGCCCACTGTTAGGCAATTCTTCTGGCTATGTTGGCAATATTATAACAATTTTTTTTTTTTTTTTTGTTTATGTCTAGAATTACGGATTTGATTACGAAAATTCTAACTTATGCTATGCTAGGTTTCTATCAATGAAAGAATTTTCGTCGCTATATACTTTATCCGTTCTGCGTGCAATGTGCCCTGGCCACTGCCACTTAAGTTTGGCAATTTTTTGGGCTATGTTGGCAACTTTTAGCGACCGCGGACCAAAAGACGCAGCGTTGGAAGGCCTCACTGTAGGTGGTCGACGACCTGGTCAAAATCGCGAAAGTCCGGTGGATACGAAACGCACAGGACCGATCAGTGTGGTGACGCTTGGGGGAGGCCTATGTCCAGCATTGTTCGCCTGAAATGATGATATATACATATAAATTTAGATGTGTTCAGTTCAGCATTTGCACACAAAATACCAATGCAAAAAACCTTTTTATTTTTATAAAACGTTGCCCCAGATTAGGAATAATTACTCCGGTACCGTGGGTGCGTTCACAAACAGTAAAACATAAATGAAACAGTAATGAAACGTTAAACGCTATTGGAAATAAAAAGGTCACTTTGGTTGGAAGCCATGCAACAATCTTCAATTATGTAAAGTCGGTCGCCAAGTTCTAAGTATAAAAAGGCAAAACAAATTTTTATTTGGTTTCACCAATCCATAAACTAGAGAGTGGTAAGCTCGCACTAGTTTAGTTTTTCTGCGTGATCGAATAAGTGACAGGGGGCAGGGCTTATTGCTGGTGCTTTAGACGTAGCTGGGTACCTAGGGAATACAATCTCGAGAAGAGATTGGCAATTCAAGATCTCGCGCGATAACCCTGAGGTCGAAATTAGCTATACGACATCTCGCCAAACAAATTGTCGAGATCTCGATTAATCGCGACAATATCGAGATTGCGACTATTAAAAATAAAGTGTTTTTTTTTAATAACAAGTAAAATTTCAAAATTTCAAAAACCCCCGACACATTTATCTTGCGAAAACATCACGATCTAAACAGTAAAACGCGCATATCTTTTGAACGGCTGAACCGATTTTATTCAAACTTAGCTAAGAACACTCGATACAATCACCTTTCAAACAAAAAAAAAAACTAAATCAAAATCGGTTCATCCGTTGAGGCGCTATGATGCCACAGACAGACACACAGTCACACAGATACACAGCAACACACCTCAAACTTATAACATCTTCTTTCTTTTTTTCTTTTTCCGTCGGGGGTTAAAAATGGTAACATTTAATGATAACTACCTACTTATGATATATATTATATATTTTGCAAATGAATTCAACTTTAATTGAATTATTTATTAATTAAAAGTAATAATAATAATCATTTGATCTACCTGTACTACGCTGCATAACACACCGCACACCGCATTATTACCGCAAATTATTTTTTAAATAACTTCGTAGGAAGCACTTAGGGTGTAGTCGGCCTAGAGGCACCTTATATCTGTTGCAAGATAGCTTGCTAAAATCTCGTTTGAGATCTCGACCTAACGAACGAGTTTTCGAAAAACACCTCGAGATTGCATTCCCTAGCTATACCGGAGTAAGCAGGGTTGTTGGGTTTCCCAAAAGGTTGACCTTTTAACCAATGACCTGGTGAAGGTCTTGGAGGCCTTAGAGATTCATACACTAGCAATTGTCATGTTTATATAGAATATTGAAAATTGTGTCAAAATATAACCAGTCCACTTGTCTAAGAAACTGCAATGAATAATTTTTCTTTCAGTCGACGAATCCTTCAAAGACTACATCAGTACCGAGACTCTTGACGGTGAGAACAAGTACGACGCCGGAGAGCATGGTCTCCAAGAGGCGGAGAAGGGAGTCATCTTCGCTTCGTTCCCGCCAGTTCTGCATCTACACCTCATGAGGTTCCAGTACGATCCCATCACGGATAGCTCTGTCAAGTTTAACGATAGGTAAGTTTTGGGGTGTTGGCGCCAATGTTAGAAAAGATGTTGTCGCCAATTTTATTAAAGGTGTGGGATCTTTCAGATATTTTGTTACCATCATATTAATTTTACTATAACAATTTTGGGTGAGCCCGACGAGTTTCGAGCTCGGAGAGTAACACGTGCGTGACAAACTAAAAAAAAAAAACGAAGTTACAAAATGTAGAACAGTATTAAATTAAAAACCGTTGCCCTTTGCGAAAATGTTACTCATAGCACTTATCCTGAATACTTTTTGACTATAGATTCGAGTTCTATGAACACATCAACTTGGACGCCTACCTCCAGGAGAAACCGGAGACGCCAGCTGACTACACGTTGCATGCAGTGCTGGTACACTCTGGAGACAACCACGGAGGACACTATGTGGTCTTCATCAACCCTAAGGGCGATGGGAAGGTGAGGACGGTTAACGGTTTTTTGAACTTTTGTTAACGTGATTCGTTAAACATAATATTACCGGCCAACGTTGAATATAACATACTCAAGCTAGGTGGATCGAGATGATCTTTAGCTCGACGACTGGTTTGTCATGTAGCAGGTAGATGGCAGTTGGAATAGAATTATAGTGTCATGAGAGCATTTGAATTGAATTTCAACACCCACTCTTATTTGTGGATGATCGTTGTTGCGGCCAATTAATTAATTTGTTGTGAGACTGATTGAACCAAGTAAAGAAATAAATATATAGACTGCTTTTAAACCAATAGCGATAGGTGACTTGACTAAATGTTTTATGACCCCCAAAAGGCCGTCGCGATCGGTCTCTTGGCCGCCTTTGAAGTTGGCTTTCAGTTGCGCAAGGCACAGATCGGTGCTGTTTTTGTATGATATTTACTACTGCGGCTACAGCTATTGTAGCCAACATCAGGGCGGCCAAGAAGTTTGGCGAGAACAATACACGCATCTCCTCGCTTCACATCGTTCCGATGTTCATCGCTTCTGCCAACGCGGTGCGACGCCAGGTTTGACGGGAACGGTCAACCTTTCTTTTGCCCTGGGATTACTATCCAACGCTTGCCTGTGTTTGTGATCAGGATCCCTTCGGCTCGTGTGGCCAATCCATCTCAACTTGCGACTCTTAGTCTGGCGGTCGATCAGGCTCTCATGCCTTTTCTCCAGGGGGTCTACTCTATCTCCGAGTTACGGGCCCCGTCCGAAAGTACTCTGATACTTCGGCATGAAAAAATCAATTGTTAAGTTCAATTTTTCGGACGGGTAAATACACATCGGGAGTAGGTATAACTGTCAAATTGTGTTATCATTCAATCTTAGTTGGAGCCTCGAACGAATTATCCGTCCGTAGGTAATACGGAGTAGGAAACGCCCGTAACGAAGGATGAAACTACGGACTTCATGCTTAAGGAGTAAACCCCCTGGACCGGTTGAAGTGGCGACGTTTTATTGAGATCTATGACCAGCAATGCATGTTGTTTGGTTTGAAATGAAAGTTCTAGAGACAAGAAACTGTAAAGGTACCTGTATTAAATAAAACACTCTTTTTTTGTGTAGTGGTGCAAGTTCGACGATGACGTAGTGTCCCGCTGTACGAAGCAGGAAGCCATCGAGTACAACTATGGTGGACATGACGAGGACATGGCGTTAACCGTGCGCCACTGCACCAACGCCTACATGTTGGTCTATATTAGGTGAGTCACGTTTATACTAGAACTACATACACTGATAAATCTATGTTAAGTGTTTATCTATTGTTTTTTAGTTTATAAGTGTTATTTTGTTTACCTGCTGTACACTTTGATGCAAGGATATGATAGATGTACCCCCCTTTCCGTAATTAGACTCCCATTTAGTCCGTTGTTCTTGCAGGGGGGGGGGGGGGACCATAAGCTCTTAGAGTAAGGTTACTTTGAGTGTGTTTAAGGGATAGATGTATATGACTTGTATACATCTGTCCCTTACGCACACTCAAAATAACCTTACTCTAAGAGCATATGGTCATCCCCCTGGCCTCCTCTCTGTGAGAGGGGATGGGCCGTAATCCACTACGCGGGCCCAGTGCGGGTTGGTGGATGTAACATGTCTTCGAATTTTATTTTTCTTAAGACATGCCATCCTTACGATGTTTTCCTTCACCGTTTTGAGAGTGGTGATGAAATAATTTACAAAAAGTAAACCGCCTGCCTGGCGATCCCACGATCTACAACTTATAAGTTGTAGCCTTTACCACTTGGCCACCACTGCTCTGTTAGTTTAGCAAGCAATTGTTATTAAATAAATAAATATGGCGAAGAAGCAGGCTGCCCACTTGATGTAAGAGTACAGTGCCAGCAAAGGACAATCCAATGATATTGCAAGCACAAAATAGAAAGTATACAGAAGGGCCACACCCGCCGTTTCGAAAATTGACAGCTAAACTTGACAGACTCACTAAGGTTGCTACTATATTCATACCGAATATAAAAAAGAGTAGGTTGTATAAGTTACAAACATAAATACATCGATTCGTCTAAACATACATCTTAACATGCTTACATGCCTTAGAGGGTAGACAGAGCATCAAATATCCAGATCACGACTCCACATACGACGAAGTTTGCATGGAAACAATACGTAACAATGGTGTAATAATGATCACACCAAAAACATACAAATGGAAAAAGCACCAAGCTCGCAAAAATATAAATGTGAAAAAAAAGTTAATAAAATCAAAAAACCCGACTGCTTAAGAAGCGAACTAAAAAGATATAGGTACTTAAACAAGAAGAAAATTATGCTTTGCAGTCGGAGGCAACATATTTGTGCGCTGGATGACTTAAACCATATTGATTATTGACCCTTTCCAATTTCATCTATGGATTTAAAATTATTTATTATTTTCTTACATATTGAATTTCTAATTAATCATCTTTAAAAATTTAATGTCATTTATAACTTCAAATGAATGAAAGAACGAATTCAAATTATATATAATTAATTTAAAGTATATTTGGTCTGTAACAATTAATATAGGTAACCCAACTAATGCAACCTCTTTATAGTACCTACTTTATGTATGAATGACGTGACAAACGCCCGCACAAAGCACTCGTGACAGCCGCGACTGAGCTCGGTCCAATATTGCCCATTATTCCCTGTAAAATCGTAATATCAATGTGTGCGTTCAAAATGGCGCTTTGTTTGTAGTGGACTCTCTGTCTGCGGCGCGCCGCCGCTTATGTACTTTGTGTTGCAAGTGTATTAACGTCCCAGAGCCAAAGCTAAAATATCTCTGTCTCTATGTGCCCTTCAGACAAATAAATAACTCTATTAACACAAAATTATATCAAACGGTGTAATACGCGAGGAAAGCCATGTGTTGGTCAATAAAAACCAAGATTTCTAGCAGGAGATTGCCGATATTGATGAGAAGGATATCAAATACATTGTATAATTCAGGCCCACAGACATAAATCTAACTAGATAAAGCAAGTCCCTCCATCTGTATGCAAACCAAGCGTGCAATTTTTACACACGCAATTTAAAAACAAATTTACTTACCAATGAAAGAAAACATTTCCTAAGCCTCGGCCAACTTTTTCTATTACATTATTATATACATTTTTCTAAATTTCGGTGGATTTCCAGTGCCGATAATGCTAAATGAAAAGCTCAAAGTACGATCGTAATTTTACTCCTTTTTTTGACACGCGAAGTGCATACAATCGCGTAGATGACGCGATTTCATGCACGTCGCGTGTCAGTTAGATTTATATCTGTGTTCAGCCCAAATAACTTAGCATGGGATGGTTGGGAATGACAATTATATCACTACAACTCTGTTCCAGTTATAGTATTCATGATGATTTGTGATTTCCAGGGATTCACAGTTGAAGACTGTCTTGCAAGAGGTCACCCAGGTTGACATTCCTACAGAACTGAGCGAGAGGCTCGCTGAAGAGAAGAGAATTGAAACAGTAAGTTACTAACATAGTTGTCCTACCTTAATTCGTTAGCTTAAAGTTTTCTATAAATGTCTTCGAGACTGCATTGCATAATCTCTCTTGCTGTACGCCGCAAACTTGCTTGGGAATGTACTGATGCATATAAACTTCTCATACCACCTCAAAATACCTGATGCTGGTTCCTATAGATTGATGATAGTTTTTAGGCTTAGATTCCAGCCAGCAGATTATTTAAAAGAGTTTTCATCTAAATGCCTATGCACACTATTTTAGTACGTGCGTCGACGATGCGTTTTATTCTATGACTAGCTTCTGCCAGCGGCTTCGCCTGCGTGTATTATACATATAAACCTTCCTCTTGAATCACTCTATCTATTAAAAAAAAACCGCATCAAAGTTTTAAAGATCTAAGCATACATAGGCACAGACAGCGGAAAGCAACTTTGTTTTATACTATGTAAGGAAGTTACAGCTCGTCGGCCCATGGCCTTAAGGTTACACTTGTCGAAAATTCTTCCATACAAACGTAGTCTGGCGATTACACCACTGTTTGACGGTGTACGTTTTAAAATAAAAAAAATATATCAATTTGTCTCATCATTATCTAGCCCTGTATGGAAACAGAAAAGTAAAAAAATACAACATTTGAAAGTTATGAGCGTCGAAAGTTCCATATTTCAACACTAATTTTAACGCATCTTTGGCCGGAAATAAATACCATAAGAAGAAGGAAAATTGCAAAACGGCCTCCATACAGGGATAGATTAGTAATTCAACAATGCAAATAATTTTATTTTGAAAATATACATTTAGTAGTTTCATCCATGATATCTAGACTCCCAAAGGTCTGTTCATAAAATTTCGCGCGCTCGTTTTCGTCCTAAATCATCATCCATTTCGCTACCAATTTGCGAAAGTGCTAATTCGTACGAGAACTACCTCCTTACTGCTCATCACAGCATCAATCTCTTTCGCACGTGTAGGAATGTCGGATGAGACAGCATGCATTTCAACCCCGCGCACAAAATAGTTCGTGCCGTTGACTAGGGCAACCTTAATTGTCTTGCTTTGTCGTGTCTTTGGTTAAGTGCTTCTACAAGCTATCTTCTCCAAACCAACAGATCCGTCGCAAGGAACGCAACGAGGCCCACCTCTACATGAACGTGAACGTGGTTCTGGAAGAAGCGTTCGACGGTCACCAGGGCAACGACCTCTATGACCCCGAGCGCGCGCACTACCGCGTGTTCCGCGTGCGCAAGCAGGCCACAGTGGCCGAGCTCATGGAGATGCTGGCGGAGAACTTCAAGTTCCCGCTCAAGCAGCTGAGGCCGTGGCCGTTCAGTGCGCGTTCTAATCAGGTGAGTGGGAGTATACGGAATCCATTTTCAGAACTTAGACTCCACAGTCTACACTATCAGTTGGTCCGTCGTACGTGGGAGATGAGGGGGAACAGCCAGACGATTCTGTAGACATCTCACTGTGAAAACTTAGTTGACATGACCTTAAAAGTGGATGGTCATTCCAACATAAGCTAGGGATTCTCACTCTCATGCCCACTCACTCATGCTGCCTCACTTTCACTTAACACACATCGTGAGGAAACCTGGACGTATATAGCTTATATAAGTCTGAAATAGCCAAGTCAGAGGCTTCTGGGGTTCCCTGAGGCGGATTAATTAACTCTGACACTAGAGGTGGCAACATCCTCACACGTAAAGAAGAAGATATGTCCACTTGACATAAGTTTTCATGGTGAGATTTTTACAGAATAGCACTACAGCCGTTCGAGTCTTTAGATATCTCACCATGATGACATTGAGATGTGTAAAGAACTTGGGAGGGAACAAATCATCAAGTCATCTGCCAAGCCCTTTCGCTTACGTGGGGTCATCTTTCTGTGGTTGCAGCTGAATAATAGGGTTGAACAACTATTTCATCTCAAGCTAGTACTGGGTTAACACGATACCACCTTTTGGACCAAAAGACCTATGTGCTTTTAGAGGCATGGAGTGATTTGAGATTAAACCAGATGGTCACCAACTTATCCGCTCAGCTTAATTTTGATATGCTGGCATTGGCTTTGGCCAAATATTTAAATAGTTTTCCATCAACTCGAAAATACGAAGTAGCGTAATTCAAGCGCACTTGATTAGGCAAAGAAAGTATTAACCCAGAAGTGAGATATCATGCTTATATTCTACATAATAAGGAGCAGTCACAGTTTATCATCTATCATGTGTTTAAGTATTCACACTTTCGATAACCACTGTATCTTTTCAACAGACATGTAGACCGACCTGCCTAGACATCGTCAACGACCAACACAAGACAGTTGCCGACGTCTCAGAGAACATGAATCCTTGGAACATATTCTTAGAGATGTTACCCCCGGACTCTGGTTTCAGTGCACTCCCGAATTTTGACAAGGAGAATGATGTCGTGCTATTCTTCAAGTTCTATGACCCCAAACAGAAGCGGATTCACTATTGTGGTCATCATTACTTGCCGATTGCTAGCAAGCCTGCTGATCTTATTCCGATATTAAATAAGCGTGCAGGTAAGATATCATTAATTGTTCCATTTTTTCGTCATACGCTATCTTCTTCAACCCGATTGTGACAGTTTTTGTAAATTTCTTTACTCGCCTCACGCCTGCCATCGTAAATAGAGGACAGCCTTTAACACTTTACTAAACGCAAGTCCGACCCTGCATTGAGTATTGCCTTTGGGATGGCTCAGCTAAATATCAACAAGCCGCGCTTGACTCGGCGGAACGCAGAGCTAATAGGCTCATTGGTGACGTTAAAACTGGTGGATGTCAAGCTTCACAGCTCGGCATCGCTGCAAGGTTGCCTGGTTGTCGGTCTTCTACTGACTGTACATCGATGAGTGTGCTTAAGAACCCCACAATCTCATCCCACCGGCCCCCTTCTAACATCGGACATCTAGATGTACTGCAAGTTACCATCCTTGCCTAGTTGCCATTCCACCAATCTGCACCAAGCACTTCCAAACATCCTGCATAACGTGCACAGCAAACTATTGGAACTCACTACATGCGTATGTGTTTTCGAACGCATTCAACTCGAATCTCTTCAAAGTTAGAGTGAACAGGCTTCTTGTGGGTAAGCTCACTCTATCGTCGAATTTGTCTGTGCCACCTCTGATCTAAACTAGAGTCAAGAGCAAATCAATCTATACTAATATTATAAAGAGGTAAAGTTTGTGAGGTTGTAGGAGGTAATCTCTGGATCTACTGAACCGATTTAGATGAAATTGGGCATGGAGCTAATTTGAGACCCTGGGAAGGCGATATGATAGTATTCCCTTGGGATGATAAAACACTTTTTACTGGGTCAGCTCACTCCATCATCGACATTGTCTCTGTCACCGCTGATCTAAACTAGAGTCAAGAGCAAACCAATCGATACTAATATTATAAAGAGGTAAAGTCTGTGAGGTTGTAGGAGGTAATCTACTGAACCGATTTGAATGAAATTTGGCATGGTGCTAGTTTGAGACCATGGTACATATGATAGTTTGTATTCCTTTGGGATGATTAAACACTTTTTACGCGGGTGAAGCCGCGGGCATAAAAAAATCGTAGAAGATATGGGGGGCAGTGTCGCGTCACCCTACATATGACAACGTGGAACGGGTACAGCCGGCGTAGTATTTGAATTTTATTGGCTATAGTATTATACTTGTTACTGAAATTTGATTCTACTGATTCAATACCGGTCTGTTAGTTCGATGAACTACGGTCGTGAATTATTCAATTTTATAATGGAGCTGAATACTATTAATATATTTCCATCCATTATACCTACGATTAATACAAGTTCCTGTAGTGATAATGATCTATGCTCGTGCCACATGTAAGATTACAAGATTTTATTACATCTTAAACCATAAAACGTGATTAATAAGTCATGGCATTTGAGAAAACCTGTCTCCAATGATAGAACATTTTCGGCAAAATCCATGGCGATATAGCTCCATTGACGACAATAAACATTTCTCATTAAATAGGTTGATTGCAGATCACTTCTCATATCTCATTGCCCCAACTACTTAACACTTGCACTTTTGTGGCCCTAACGAACGCCACTGACGTTGTATTTAATTAATGCGACTTTGTTGCTTTAATACTTTCGAGTCTGCTTGAGTTTTTCAAAGTTCGAAAGAATAAGATTTCGCAACATCATACCTTTATTACCCGAAGGAATAGGCAGAGATGCTAAAAAAGCACTCCCACAATTCGCTAGTTATGTTTAAGTCTTCTGTAATAATAATGTGTTTTTATTACGAAAATGTAAAAGATTTGGCATTGGCCCCTAAACTATGCAAGTACCTTGGGTACCAATAGAGGGGATCAAAATACAGAAAACATAAAAAAAAAACAAAAAAATAAGGCAAGAAATTCCCTAACAAAAATATCATTACGTGAATTAAAGTGTATATGAGTAAGTGAGCGGTCGATATTTTGTTTGTGAGTATGAATGTGAGAAAACGAGTGTAGGTGGATCTGTGTGAGTGAGTAGTATCATTAAATATGAATATGAATGCAAATGTAAGAGTGAAGGTGTAAGTAGATGGAAGATTTGTTTGTGAGTATGAGTAAATTAATTCAATTTCAATTTAATTATTTTTTATTATTGACTGATTTAGCTTTTTATTTAACTTATTTTAATTTAATTTATTCATTATTGTTTGATTTTACTTTTAATTTTATGTAATATAATTTAAATTTTTAAAATTAAATTTTAACATAATTTTCATATGTAGTACACAGGCTCTATATAATTATAATGTATTGATATGAAGGAGAGAAGTCCTCTGGTACAGGTATATCCATACCTAAAAGAGGGCTATAACTTTAATGTAAAACCGTTGATTGCGAAATGAAATAGATTTAATGAAAGTATGAATGTGAGTGTAAGAGAGAAAGTGTTAGTGGTTTAATATTTACATTGACACATTAATTACTTTTTTAGCGTTTTATGATAGGTTCAGCTTGATTTGTTTTCGAGTGAAATTTCTTAAAACACTAACAATCCGAAGATCTGATAATTGAGACACTTTGTGTTTTCCCAGGTTTCCCGCCAGACACCCCGCTCGTCTTATACGAAGAGATCAAACCTGACTTTGTTGAGAAGATCAACAATTACAGCGAACCTCTCGAA
Source organism: Orthosia cruda (assembly GCA_964057195.1). Lineage (NCBI taxonomy): Eukaryota > Metazoa > Arthropoda > Insecta > Lepidoptera > Noctuidae > Orthosia > Orthosia cruda. The sequence continues at coordinate 19,533,299 of OZ059826.1, read as the reverse complement.
AAGGTATTATTTATCAGTTTTATCCCAATATACTCTTCTCTAGACATAAGCTTTTACTACACAAATATTTTTCCAAGTAACTATGTATTTAGGTGACTCTTCCTCATTCTATATAAACTTACGAAATATCTATATATGACTATAAAACACAATAATATAAGTCCCAAAAGTCGGTAATATTATGTAAAATGATATTTAAATATCCCTTTGAAACACTTAGGAATAGTGAAATCTTATGGTCGATTTTAGTTCTAGTTTGATCCCACATTCAGGTATTGCTGGCTCAGGTATAGTATTTATTTATTATCATGTAACTTTGAATAGCACTGTTCAGACTGTAAATACAGCATTTTATTTATTTTTCTGTCATGAAATACGCTTGGTATTGTAAATTTTAGTTCAAAACAAAGTTTTCCCAACACAATGGTATTGTTTCCTCCAAACAATAGCTTTTCCTCCTAAATCGATACTCTTACGAAAATAAAACTTCGCTTACAAGAATTACGTCAGCGAAACAGGCGGACTCGCTTATAACTCTGGCATTTGTACATAAAAAAACTTAAACACGATGGCATAGCGCTTGCTTGAAGGTCACAACTTGTTTATTTTATTTGCGGATTTCCCATAACCATCTGGCTAACTTTTTTTAACCAAAAACTCCGACAGCGGACAAGTTTCTGTGTTGTGAAATTACGAATATTTTTCGCATAATGTTCAGTCTCTGGACGGTGCTATGTTATTTATTGTATATTTATCAGCTTCTCTCCATCTTTATATTAATTTATATCATTCTAATACACAAAGCTTCCTCGATTACTTTTAGGCGTAGTTTCCATGACAATGTAAGATGACTCGCACTTTTGTCTCTGCCCAGACAAAGAGTAGCACAGAAGATCAGCTTCATACAATAAGTGAAAATATGCGCACTCGTAGTCTCTCTTTACGTTCACTAAGTACTAAGATTGCCGTACGCTTGCGAACGTTTTTGCTTGATTCACGGTGCTGACCTTCTGTATATTCTGTGGCTTGGCGTTTTGGTTTTAGATTTGAAAAAAGGTTAATGGTATTTCCGTTGTAATGTAACGTCCGTCCGATTTTTTGTTTTGGGAACTAGGCCTTAAGCTACGTCTGTCAGTGACTCATCAGTTATGATCACAAGCTACACGCAGCTTTATTACTTTGAATTACTTGTATCACCTTGCGTCACCCCTCCATAGGATTGTCTCGTATACGAACATGCGTTAATATAAAGAATAAACACAGTGTTTATCGAACCTAAGGAGGCCTGAAAATGGTTATTACTTGTCTCTTTCTGAGCCCGAAACAATAAAAATGGATACCCGCAATCTCTCGTTTCGAAAGATTGTGTGTCAGTCAAAGTTTTTGTTAGTCTGAGCCCAGGCTGAGATTTACGACCGTTGTCCAAGCTTGCTCGGTTTAAATAGTCACTTTTGTAGAGCTTGCAAGTTACAAGTTCACAATGTAAATTGTAGACAGATAATCGATTCATGATGCATAAGTTTTAAAAAGCGTGGGAAAATTTCACTTTTGTATTTTCAATGAAGAAAGCTCAATAGAAATTACAATATCACGATTTCATACTCAATCCTCTACTTCAATTCCTACATTTTAAATTAAGAACATATCAACCGCGTCATGAACGAAAAAAAAACACTAAACGTCACATGACTCGAACACATATCCACGCATTTTGGTATACGCCACAAACTATGGAGGGAGGGCATAAGGCGGGCTACCCTCGGGTTGAGTCGTGTGCACGCGGCCAGGTATTGGACGAGCTGATGGACGGCGACATCATCGTGTTCGAGCGCGCAGACCATCGGCACGAGGATCTGGAGCTGCCCACCTGCCAGGACTACTTCAAGTACATATTCTACAAGGTTGAGGTCCAGTTTGTGGATAAGACGGTGCCTAATGACCCCGGGTGAGAATATTTATGTATTTTTTTAAAAAGGAATTGTTAACCTTATTGTGACATTTGATACAGACCTCTCTATTCTCCTCCTCTTTTCTACTTGTGAGTTTTTTGTCATACATAAGTATTAGGTTTCAAGGTAACAAACAATATCTAGTTTCATAATCAATTAGGCCGTTATAAGGGAGTGTTCTTTGATGTGATTTGAACTCAAATTAAGCTGTTGGCAATGAAGAGACCATACAATCCAAGTTTGGCTTGGGCGTCATTATAGTTATGGTTCATGGAGAGCTATGGTCAACTACACAGTTTATGGTACAAAGGTGCAACTATATACCACGAATTGTGTAGTGATTAGAAGCGCAGGTATTCGCAATTTTGACTTACAAGTCCCAAGAAGTCCTATCAAGGAATAAGGCAGTGTATCAATTGTATTATTATAATGTAACTTTTTTCTAGAATACTTTGGTACTAGTAGTATTTGTACTTGAAAAATAGTTACGATAGAGACTTGTTGTATATTTTGGTAACAGGTACAGTGGATTAGCGCTGTAGTATGGCTAAGCCTACTATGTGTGTATGTATGTAGTATATTCTATTCTTTGTCAGTCAACGAACATCATTCGATCATGTTCAACGCGAACGAAAATCTCACTCGAATTGAACTCTCCCAAGTAGGACAGCGCATTTTTAGCAATACTTGTATTAATTGTAGATTTTTTTAAGTTCTTACGAAGATATTCAAGTATTTTCGAAGAATATTAGATTAGTATTGTAAACCAGCCTTGATCAAGCAAGCAAGTATGCTATCTCTGTATGAGAAGAAACCTTTTCCTTGCAGTAATACACTAACAGGCTGATATTATTGTATGGATGGATTCATTTTCAGCATAACCTACAGAGCAAAACAAAAAGATGGTCAATATTAACTCATTTTTTTAACAATTTTTTTCCCAGGTTCACAATGGAGCTGTCGATGCAGATGCGCTACGACCAGATGGCGCGTGCGGTTGGACAGCGGCTCAATGTGGACCCTTACTTAATACAGTTCTTCAAGTGTCAAAAGTTAGTTTTTTGAGATATTATTAAACTTTTTCAATACTATTGCTCTCAGAAAGGCGAAGGAAAACATCATGCAGAAACCAACATGTAACATCAACTAAACCAATCTGGATTCGCGATGTATACTGCTCGCTCCTATTCAAAAAGGTGGCCAGTACCCAGCTGAGAAAATGTTTTTAGTTGATTATGGGGTCAATGAGATGGTGCAATAAAATCTGCTTCTGCCCTCAACTTCGCTTGATGGAAAGTAACGGATGAGTTCTAATAGTGGAACCAATCAGTAACCAGTTTTAGTAAATACTTCTTTACTATTTCGTATGTAAGAACTGAATATTATTAAAAAGCCGACTTGGTGTGATCAACTATTGTTGAATTTGTTGCAGCTACAAGGATACCCCAGGCCTGCCTCTCAGATACTCGTACGATGGAATACTTAAAGATTTGTTAGTGTACTGTAAGCCGAAGTGCCCTAAGAAGTTGTTCTACCAGATATTATCTATTAAAGTTAATGAATTGGATAACAAGAAGCAATTTAAATGTTTATGGGTAAGTTGTACTTTTGATTTTATTATTTAATTGACAAAATATGATTATTCTATTAAAGAATTAGCTTTTTATGTTGCAACATATAAAGGACTTCAAACCTTGGTAATAGAGAAGTAAAGAGAGACGGTCTATCATTGTCTCTGGTTGCGGAATTCTATAATATCATGGTCTCTAGATCAGATTTCGCCAGAAAATGTTGATATCAGTTGCCTCTGAAAATGGAATGCGTGGTAATGTCGTGTGTACTTCATACCAGCTTAATTTACGGTATTGACAACAAAAATATTATTATTTTCAGGTTGGTTCAAATTATAAAGAAGATAAGGAATTAATTTTATATCCAAACAAAGGCGGTAAGGTGTCAGACATCTTACAAGAGGCAGCTAAAGTCGTTGAAATGTCACCCGACGGTTCTGGAACGTGAGTTTTATTTATTTATGCATTTTGTTTTAATGTCCGAAAACATCTTTTTTTTTATAAAAAATATTTCATTAAACTATAAGTATGTGAAAAATGCGATGCTGAGATACCCCTGAGGGACTCAGCATTTGCTGGGCGTCTGACATCAGCTCTGGTTCTCCGTTGGCACCCCACAATCACCCGCAAAGCAAAGTTGCTGTGTGCGTTTGCACATGACACATTTTAGAATGCATCTTCATCATGTTCTGAGAAGACCAGGAGCCTTAAGAGGACCCTTGTCGAACCGTCTATCTCCAACGCGAGCACGGTCGAAAAGCTTGTTGTTTCATCCAGCGCAATGCTTGAAAAAGAGGCAAAGCGAAAAGAGAGAGATAGCGCCTGAACGCTCGGTTGTCATTCGGTAACTTCAGCTGCTCACTCGCGGGCGATCGCCACCGGTCGCCGACCGGCCCATTCATTCATGATAATTAAATCAGATCGCGCGCGCGTTTCCAGTTTTGTAAATTGCCTTGCATGTAGGTACCTAAACCTACATTTAGTACTAACGTAGCTCTTGGCCCAGTGGATGCGTGTTTGTATTTTTACCAATCTAGGTACCGTACCGTACGTGCGCTAGTTTTTACTGTATAGAAATTATTTAAAATATATTAGTTTTTTCGTAATTAATTTATGTAGGATTCCTACATAAGTAAAGGTATATATAATTTATTATTATATATAATTCATTCTGCTTATGGAATAGCACAAGCAGAAGACATTATTATTTATCTATCCAGTCAGTATTGAGGTAGCTAAAATTATTAGTATAATTACACTGTACGTAGGTACCTACGCGTACAGGCGGTTGATCAAATAAAGTAGTCTGAATACAGTTTGGCATATAATTTTTTTTATTTTATAGAAAAATACATAAAACCCGCTTATCGTGAAGATTCCGATTTCCAAAAACAAATTTTTTTTTTTTACTTTTTATAGTCATTATGGATGTCCTCCACCCTGGGGCAAACGAAGGGTGTTTTTTTTTGTTTCTATGAATTTCTTCCTGTATCGTGGGTGCGTTTACAAACATTTCATATACACAAGTCACCCAGATCCGGAACAACTGTAGGCCATACAAATATTTGTTCAGTGCGGGAATCGATCCCGTGACACGCAGCACAGCAGTCGATCGCTCAACCACTACGCCAACCGTGTCGTCAATTTGACACGTATATACTTATGTAATATTATTGGAACTGCACAATATTCGCATATGTTACTCTATGTGGGCTTCTAAACATGTGTGCCAAATTTAATTTATGTTTATAGAACTTGCTCATTTTTAACCGACTTCCCAAAAAGGAGGAGGTTCTATGTTCGACTTCAAGTTTGTTTTTTTTTTTTTTTTTTTTTTTTTTTTTTTTTTGTGTATGTTCACCGATTACTCCGTTGATTGTGGACCGATTTTGAAAATTCTTTTTTTGTTTGAAAAAGTATGTTCCGAAATTGGTCCCATTTTATTTTGGTGAAGATCTGATGAAGAACTTCGGAGATATACAACAGAACTCTTCAATAAATAACGGCAAATCTCTCGGGATTGCTGCAATCGCATGTATGTATGTTGTTTATAACATTTCATAACATAACATCACGCCAGTTCGCTCTTAAGGGGTAAGCAGACCTCTCATTTCACCGGTTATGTTCAAGTTTCATGAAATCTATTCTGGCGAAATAGTTCCCTTACTAACTTGCCTATTAGGTACGTACAACTAAAAAGTGAAAAATAAAAATACTTTTTGCAAAAAAATACTACCGACTTCCAAATACAGAACTACAAAGTGAAAAATAACTTAATTTTTTGAAGTCGGTGTCCATAACGCAAAAAAATGGTACCTACGAAAGACACCGACTTCAAAAAATTAAGTTATTTTTCACTTTGTAGTTCTGTATTTGGAAGTCGGTAGTATTTTTTTGCAAAAAGTATTTTTATAGTGATAGTGTACTAAAACTATAAAGAGAGAAATAAAACATTTTCACAAAAAAGGAATCTACTTCAAAAGCAAAAACAATAAAAAGTGTAAAATAACTTTAAAAAAAAAATAACTTTAGTTTCGGAAGTCGGAAGTAGTTTTACCTAAAAATTTTAGCTTTCTCGATACGGATTGGATAGATAAATAATAATGTGGTCTGCTTGTGCTACTCCGTAAACAGAATAAATCATTCAGGTACCTATACTTTTTCGTACTTTATGTAGGTATCCTACATAATTTATGACACACTTGGTTGTTGTGTAAGTTGGCGTAGTGGTTGAGCGATCAGCTGCTGCGCTGAGTGTCGCTGGTTCTATTCCTATACGGCAAAAATACTTGTATGGCCTATAGATAATTGTTCCGGATATGGGTGTCATTGACAAAATACCTATAAAATTACTTGTAATAACTAAATTTACTCATTCGTGCTGTTTGTTGCTAAGGAGTTCGGTTGTATGCTCGTGTGCTGTTTGTTTTTTTATGAATATTACTTATTAGTTAGTACCTACCTATCAGAAATAGAGATATATTATAACTAAACAGTATAAAATAAAAGAAGCAATAATGTAAAGTAATTTACTTCGTCAAAATCGAGTAAAATTGCGTATTTTTCAAATGAATATGGTTGTGTTTTGTAGGTAGGTACTTACAAAACATAACCATTTGTCGGTAACTCGGTGTAGACTGATATAACTAATAATTCTAATTAGTCCGTCAGTTATTGATTAAGATAAAGCTCGTCAAAGTTCAGGAGTTGGGATCGTGCGGAGTAAGAAACTGTTGCGAATCGAATGGTTGCGAATGCGATTCTTTTGCTTGCTTTTTTTGATCAAATCAAATATACGCCGCACACTGCACTGTTGCCGTTCCGTCACGAGTCAAGATCGCGCCCGCGCCGGTGATGTGCGATCTCGCAACGTTGCGTTGCAGCCAGATATCAGTACTGAGTAGCGATAAAAACATCTATAATTTTATACCGATACTCAAGGAAGTATTGCAAGCATCTGGCAGATGTTTCGAGGGTCCCTACCTACCCTACTTACCCACATATGAAATACCCTACTTACCTACCGACCTACCCTATCTACCAGGTAGGTAGAGGAGTAGGTAAGTAGGTCCTGCCCATCCTATCTACTTATCTACCCTAACTACTAACCTAGCTTACAGCTACCCAACCTAGGTACCTAAACTACCTACCTACCCTACCTTCAAAACCTACCATCAAAACAAATTCGGTCCGTATTTACTAACGCAATGCCAGGTTCGTTTCTTATAAATGTACTAAATCTTTTTGAAAGCAAAATCAGTGTCCGGTATAAAAAAGCAAGATCGTTGTAGTAGGTAAATAAATGAAATAGATACGATGCACACTCACGTACGCGCAGTACTCAACAAATTCATTACTTACTACGGTAGTACCCGAGCGAGCGGCGATCTTCATTCAACTCTGGCGTCTCACCCCGCCCGACCCCGCACAACTCGTCTCCCCGCGCACTTCATACCCCTGTTGACTAACAAGCAAGTGAGAACGCGATAACATTGAGCTAAAAATGGTGTTCGAAAATTTCATAAATCTAGTTCCGGGAAATACGTGTTTTTGAATAAGCCTTATAAGTTTGTGAAATAAAAATTTGTCATTTAGAATCTCCATTAAATTTGTAAGGTTTCTATCGAAATATTTTCTTTACTTTTACAATTTATGAATATATATATGAACGGCCAAAGTTCAGGTAAAATTTGTACAGAAATCCAGATTTTTGTAGGCTTATACTGAATTGGTTTCTCCAATTTTTTTATTTCTGCTTCGATAGAAACAGTGCAAACAGTGTAGATATAGTGCACAAGATACCTATTAGTTCAAAAAAATCAAAGATATATGTGTTACAACGGCATAATCACGTACGAGCGTTTGTATGAAAATTATGTCGGATTGTCCGCTCTTAATTAACTTCTGGAGGGAGGTGGGCTGGTTGGAATAACCACCAAATGGCCGCTATGGCCCACGCACAATGGTCCACCTGAGGGACTAAGTGCGGCAACCAAACCCCCAAACATAGAATATAGATGCATCTTAAACTGCTATGTCGTAACTTACCATCAATGGTAGTCTTTAGCTTCTTTGCTATCCAAAAAATAATATAAATGTAATATCTGAATAAGGAAGGAATGCAAAAACAAAAGTTTTAAAGAAGATGGGTATTTGCTCACAGTACTGGTCCTAGCACTTGATCAGGGTAGAGATAGATTGTCTTTCAGCGCCCCTTGATGGACGATTTCATTTCACGTAAATTCTACTTCGGTTTTATGTCAAATAAAAATTAATTCCCAAATCTGATCTGGCAACACTGCCGCGCCTCTCAAAATTCGTCATCAATTTTATTTTTAAAGCTATTTTATTCTTCGTAAACAGGGACTAAAATAGCTCATTAATCCCTAGGGACTAAAAGTGATTTGAATTTGGAATGTGGATATTGTTAGTAAATATTCCAATCAGCAAAGAGATGAATCACAAACAATGCGGCCCAAAATAGGTTTAAATCACTAAAATCGGTAACGACGAATGTATGAGGTGTATGGCTAATGAGCGCTTGTAATTCTATTTCGGACCGCACGGGAACATTGTATTGAACAAGTGACTGGTTGGAAAACCGCGCGCGAGCCGAATTTAAAATTAAATCTACAACTGTAAAGGTACTAATAAAATTGTTACGATGCACTTCCATAATCTATACCTCTATACCATACCTACCATACCAATATTATAAAGAGGAAAGATTTTTTTGTTTGTTTGATTGTTTGTTTGTTTGTACCGAATAGGCTCCACTGGACCGATTTCAAAAATTCTTTCACCGTTGGGAAGCTACTCTATCCCCGGGTGACATAGGCTACTTTTTATCCCTTTATTCCCACGGGAACGGGAACCCGCGTAGGTGAAACCGCGAGGCGTTCTCTAGTTGTTCAAATATAATCATTAGCCTCTATTTGTATGGTATATCTTATGGTTCATAATGTTATGTAAATAAATAAACCTAACGTTCTTGTTCCCAAGTTGCACTTACTTATTTTCTTATAGGGGGTGATAAAAAGTAGAGTGTCCACTAGGGAGCAACACTATTTTAAGCTCGAGTGACCTACTTTAAAAAAAACACTCGCCTTTAAAATAGTTGTTTGCTGCCTAGATAAACAATTTACTATTTGAGCTGGGAATTGTTTTTCGCATTTGTCTTTTGGCGCCCCTTACCATCTGGTGCCTAGAGCGACCGCTCCTCTCGCTCTACCCCAGGGCCGGCGCTGATCGCTCGTGTATATCGCCTTGCCGAGCGAACATAAAATATAACGGCTATATTGTTTATAGTATTCCAAATCGTTGTGAAGTCGTATTGTTTGTGCAGGTTAAGGATTGTGGAGGTGTCGTGTCACAAAGTATTACCGGGCCCCGACCCCGAGCTGACGCTGGACCAGGTCACCATATCGCCGCCCAGACTCTACAGAATAGAAGAGATTCCGAGAGATGAAGTTAACTTGCAGGTATTTTTCACAACATCGGCTTTTGCTTGTCAATTGAATTTTGGCTTAAACTATTTCCGACCTATTACATGACCTGAACCCGTACCATGACGTGTCAAAAATATCATGGTGCGACTGGAAAAAAGAAACAGATGTATACAAGTCATATAAATATGTCCCTTACGCACACTCAAAATATCCTTGCTTTAAGAGCTAATGGTCACCCCCCTGAACTGTTTAGCTACCAGCAGGCCTAGACAAAAACTTTTCTGTAGCGTTAACGCCGGACGCTAACATCAAAATGTATGCCAATGATATTACCTGCGGAAAGGACACGTAATGACACGCGCCATTGCTATTGAAGTGTTCTGACTCGAACGCTTAAGCAACGCGTAATATTCGGTGCGACATACGAGCCGCGAATTTACAGTGTCGCCGCTCACGTCGAGTTCCGTAGCGTGTGCGGGAAGTATTTTGTTTAATCCCCCTGGACAGCTCTATCAGTTTTAGGGTTCCGTTCCTCAAAAGATAAAAAAGGAACCTTTACTATTTAGGAGGAACCCAATTCGTTGTCCGTCTGTATGTCTATGTGTCAAGCCCATTCTCTTTGGCACGCCTGGAGCTGTAAAGTTGAAATTAGTAATATATACTCAGGTCTGCAATATCTTGGAGCTGTGAAAATATCATTTTTGCATTGCATTTTTGACGAATCTCTAGGGAATGAAAACCTATCGGGTACTTCCCGTCTATCTGAAAATTAGCTAATCATGAAATTTGGCAAGAAGCATTGTCTTACAGCACAAGTAAAGGAGGAAAAAAAAACAGAAATCCGTAAATTAGTACCAATAAAAAAAAAAGAAGATTAAGATCTTATTTGCAGTTGGTAATCTGACCGCAACTTATGTCGATAAACATTCATTATTTCCTGTATTTCACTATGATACTACTTCAAAATAATAAGCACTCTATGAATAGAATAACTGTCGGCAGTATTCGTGGCAGTCTATCAAATTGACAGTACTGATGTAAACTACACAAGTGTTTATTCCTATTTACTACATAAGTAATGGTTTTGATGCTTTATTTAATTAAGTCTATAATATCTTTTCGCCACCTCATATTTTTGTACCGATTTAGAAGCTTATAGACAAAAGTTTAATATATTTGATAAATAATTGCAGGAGGACGAGATCATAGTGCCGTGCGCACACTTCCACAAGCAGGTGTACGCGACGTTCGGCATTCCGTTCTACGCGCGCGTCAAACATAACGAGCCCTTCCAGGCCGTCAAGGATCGGCTGCAGAAGAAACTCGACATACCCGACAAGGAGTGGGAAAAGGTGAGCATTTACACGAATGAAACATTTACTGGAGTCTTTGAAATAACAAGAAGTCGCCCAGTTAGAGAAATGAAGGTAGTTTATGATGACACTTTGTTAGAAAGTGCTACCGTTACACGGGGTGAATAGGAATAATGGGAATAAAACTTTGATTAGGATTTTAACTGTGATACCACTTTATTACTTTCAAACAAAGCATCGTTTTTTTTATATAAATATAACTCTGAAAACAATTTTTAAATAACGTGAAAATTACCTTCAAGTTTTCTTTCTATTCACCCCCTCATTCCTATTCGCCTCGTTTGACCATACTGTGAGAATAAAGATTCGCGTCTATTGGGCGTCTATGAGACTGTGTGTACTTTATTATTCAACTCTTAACAAAAGCTTATTTAGAGTGAAGATTGAATAGTCCATTTTACCCGACTGCCGAAGGAGGGTAATGTGTTTATCAGTCTATGTATGTATGTATGTGGCGTTCTAGAGACCAAACGGCTTGGCCGATTTTTACGTCAACCGATTCTTTTTAACCTTGCGAGTGCCACTAATTACGTTAGAAAAATATTGGATTTTGGGTGCCATATTGTGGGGGCCCTATTTTTTTTCTCTTCCCAAACCAACGGATACCCCCAGGTATCAAAATAAAGAATTATATAGACGATTTCAAAAAGAGATTAAAAAAAAAAAATAACTTGTGTATTTAAATGTACCTAATTCCAAGATAGATAGATAAATCATTTATTTAGTGCACACAAAAGACACAGCACAACACACAAAATCTTAATTAAATTATTACAATTTTTATGTATGTTTAAAACAAGGTGCCAAGAAAATGTTGTTATAAATAAAAAAGTTCATTCAAAAGATCTAAAAACCCGATCACTTAAGAAGTGAACTAAAAAGATGTAAACAAGAAGAAAATCATGCTGCGCAGTCGGTGGATACATCTGGTTTTAGTCAGCCAGCTCGCGAATATGTATCCTCCGAATTTGCCAAGTTCTTTCTGGTCAGTCTAATATTTTAGTTGAAATATTGCATAAATAACTATGTTTTCTTATTTGTTTCAGTACAATTTCGCTATAGTGACAAATGGCAGACCTAACTACATAAGTGAAGGAGCGGCAATAAACATTTACGACTTCAGGCCAAGTAGTAACGCGAGTGAGTATTAACTCTTACTTGTAACAAAATTTTATATGTTTCGAACAATCTTTTAATATTATTTCATCAAAATTTTAGATTACAATAGAAACAATCCTCAAGGGAATGTGTGCTAAAATTTAATCTAGACCTGTCCCTTCCAGACGCGACGGCCCGGCCTTGGCTGGGACTGGAGCACATCAACAAGACGCCCAAGCGCTCCCGCGTCAACTACCTCGAGAAGGCCATCAAGATATACAACTGAGCTATAACGTGCGCTCCCTGGTCCGCCTGACGGAGCCGGCCGGCTGCCGCCGCACTCTCCGCGACAGTAACACCGCACCAGCGGACGCACTCTCACGCTGCTATCCCAGTTCTACACATATTATAGCTCATAATTTCGTACTCCGGACCACTCTAATTTATTCGACCTCTTCTATACTAACATTAAAGTTTACTGGTGCACTCCGCTATGCCGTGTTACTATCGCCCGGATACGCAACAAATAATAGCCTTATCTACATAATATGTGCATCGCTAACACCAATGTTTGACTTTCTTACTGCCCTATTTATTCTATGTAGGAAACTGACCGTAAACAAACGTGTAATAGACACTGAGGCCACAGAGTAGTCCTGCTAGAAAATGCTTTTATGATAATTTGTAACTAGCTTTGTATGGCCGTCGTATAATTATATTAGTGTTGTCACTGAAGCAGGAGGCGTCTCGCCAGTAAAGTGACTAAATCGAGTATTATCCATCATATTTTTTCATGTATAGAATTATATTTTTTCTTTAATCGGTGGCATTAGTAGGTTTTACACTTTGTTTAAAACACACGTTCTGTTCGAAAATATTCAGTTTTATGTTAAACAAATAGCTAGGGCGTGGTCACGTAGTTAAGCCTCGAAGTAGTTAGCATGTACCGTAAACCCGCGATAATTTCTGTTGCGTGGATGACGTACATACACGCATTGTTGTAGCGAAGGTGTTGCTCCGTCAGTGATCGCATCATAGGCTCTGCCAGTGAGTAAACCACGTGGCCGCCCGAGAATACTGACAAATGTCCACAGGTGTTTTTTTTATATTAATGTACTGATAGCTGCTGGCTGAGCGAGGCCGAGACTTATCGTTAGTGTTGCCTCGAAGGTCTCGGTCAACCGAGCAGTGCGGTCCATCGGGGTGATTCGGCAATGTAAAGCATTTTCAAGGAGTATACAAGACAACATTATTTGAATGAATTTGAATAGTAATAAAATGTGCCTCTGTGTAACGCTTGTTTGATTAACTATATTAACAAACTAGTGTAATATAAAGAAGTATTTACCAGATAAATTAAAATCGGCTTGCTGATCGTTCGTTATGGCGGTAAGTTTTCAGAAGCTTGTAATGTTAAAAACTATTTTATTATAAATGTTGAATATAGTACTCGAGTTTGAATGAAATGCATGATAGAAATAGTATAATATTCAAAGATATAAAATACAGCCAATTAATATAATTCTTAGTAACATTTTCAACAATAGATATATTTGGTGACAAACGATCCACCACAAATTAATTTTGTAACATTTACATGTTAAACAAATAAGCTTGACATGCTAGTTAACTAATTAGACTGCTCAAAATCTACATTGTTCATCAATGTGACTGGCAAATGAATTTTCATATTTTAATCAAATTGTAAAGTTTTGGTTGTATCTACAATGACCGTATTGTGATAATAAATTAGTGAAGCCTGTACATAGCTACTGCACATACCTTAACAAACGACAATCATGTGTAGGTAGGTTTGTGCTTTTCTATAAAAAAAAAAATGTAAAAGACACTCGCTAAAACTTTCATGTGTAATCTGTTTTTATAGAAATTATTGGAGTATATTATACTAAAGTCTTAAATGTTTTATTAATTGTCGAATTGCCAACACCCAAGTGTATGTTTGAGGCGAAGACGATATCAATTAGTATAATTAACACAGCGAGATGACGTAGCGTTTAGCGGCCTCAAGTGTACACTAGGTTTAAATGCACATAATAGATTTAACGTTAGCACTGTATTGTTAATTCTGGCTAAAGGCGTCCGGCGACTTAAGCGAAGCGGTCTACGTGTTACTATTGGATAATTGGTTGAATCAGAATCTTTGAGAAAATCCATTGTAAAATTATATTTTGGGGAAAGTGAACCCTACTTAAATGTTCCCAGGCAATGATTTCTGCGGAGTTCCATAGGTTCTTAATTAATTAAACACTACTAGGCGACCGCTGAAGATTTGCTGTCTATTGTTGTATACCAAGTGGAGGTGAATACTCTTTTTCCTCAAAGTATAACTTTATGTAATGTTACTTTTTAATTTTTTACTTGACCTGCCAGAGATATGTTACGTTTAAATAAATGATTATGTCGAAATTATGTATATATATGATGTAATAAATTAAGAAAAAAATACAATAAGTTTTCGTAAAGATGCCTTAGACGTTTTAAGACATTTTTAGTGGTTTGAAATGGTAGTGCTTAATTTAATTTATACCCTTTTTTTAGTTATTATTTCGTGTCTGGAGAAGGTAATATCGCTCCTGGCGCAGATTTTATCATACAGAATGTCTTAATGAGTGGAAGCGATGGCCCGCATGTAGATTGTTTTTTTTAATGTTTCTATTGAATTCGTTAATTTTATGTTAACAATGTGTGTTGGTTGCGCTATTTTCATTAACATGGTTTGAGGTATTTTGAGAGGAACTTAGAAGCATAGTGGCTTAGTAGCTGATACGTGCCGACGATAATAAAATGTGGCAAATGGGATTATAGTCTATTAGTTATTTCATCTATTGAGCTATCTTACCAGGGTCGAGCCCGTTGTGTAGGCCAGTCTGTATACAGCTTGTACAAACATTGAAAGTATACCAATGTTTGTTATGTTGGATTTTAAATGTTTCACTGAATATAATCCTATATTTGTTTTATTTGGTTTGTTTTGAAGAAAGGCTTCCTCGGGACATACGGTAACAAGTCCGGTTGATACATGAAATATTCATTCATTGAAATTAGTTTTTTTTTTTAATCCAAGGACACTGGGAACTAATAATGTTTAATGGATCAAATAGCTCGTCACAAAGGAGAGCAATCACTGCATTTTTATTTATTAACCAGTTTCTGTATTCTGGGATGATTAATAAAATCTACATAATATTGTGGCATAGAAAGTGGGACCCGAAAAATGGGAGAACCTCGAAAAAAAGTATGAGGAAAACATATGTTGAGGTTTGTTTCTCCTGTACACGTACAATGGTGATGTTTTTTTCTCGTCCTTCCCATGGTGTGGGGCATCGTTGGATAGGCAATTCAAAAATATTACGGGTCTGTGAAAACCATTTATTGAGTGAGGGATCCGTGTGCGTAAAATAGGAATGATGACGGGGTACCAAAAAGCAAATTCTATTTAGTTCGCCGGTTAAATTATCAAAAAATATTGGACACGTATATTTTGCTTATTCAAATCAATAAAAATGCACCAAGATAAAGCGCATCAAAGTTCGGGAGTAGGGCCTTGTGACGTAACTTCTATGTAAAAAAGTGTACCAAGGCATGACGTCATGCGATATTTTAAAGCACTAAATATACTGAAAACTATGTCAATATGAGGTACTTACTATATTTTAATGAAAAGATGATCTAGTTATAACGCCTACAACTAGGCGAAACTGGTTTGGTCCAGCCATCCTGAAGTTGAATGGCTGGCCACTTTCCTCGTAATAGTTTTCCCTCTTTAGCGAGGTACTAGTAATTTGATGTCTGGTACCAAATAGTATAAAATAGGTATAAAAGCTTGGTATTGCTCAAAGCTCCAAAATCTCTCTTGGTCCAGCCATCCTGACCATCACAAATTGACGCCTTGCGTTACCTAAGTGTCACAGGGTTATTGCAAACGCCGTTAAATTATAATCAATCGCGTGAGAATTTAAAATTTTGCACGCCGATATGTTATTATAATCTCACAATCAACTTATGTTGTTTCAAATAATTTGGTGTCATAAATACTTCGTTATCCTCGGTAAATACCCAACGACATCGAGCTGGAGAAACTGTGTGAAGATCTAGCCTCGGACGCTGGTGGGCGACACTGCTGCCTGCACCTTTTGAGGAATTCTACGATCAACGTTCAACGGGAGTATAGATTCTGTTGGCTCCAGCATGACCCAAGTGTGAGTAGAAAAGGGAGAAAAAAACATATTTATTATTATTATTTGCCCACTTTGGTTTCGATTTCCCGGTAGGTACAGTTTTATTTTCTTTTACTCAGAGTAAAGGTTCTCCCACACTGCTGTTAAAAATGTTTACATTTACTTACAAATGTAAGGAATTGTTACATTCTGTTAGGAATTGGTACATTCTGTTAGAAATTGTTACACTCTGTTAAGAATCGTACATTCTGATGTTGGGAATTGTTAGATGTTTTGAGTGCTCCTACACTGATGGAAAACGTGGTGTTCATCAGAATGGCGGGTGTATGACTACAAATTATCATGCTATATGCGTGAGAGCAATGTACCGAATGTACGTAAAATTTGAAGCAATGTACTATTTTAAAACCACAGTTTTTAGAAAAAGTATTTGAGTCGCCAACCTGATATCAGAATGGCGGGTGTATTAAAAATCTGAACAAATTACTAACGATTTGACTGTGAAATGCCTACCATAGCAATGTACGAGCAATGTACGTTATCATATTAAAAGCATAACCAGATGCTATCAACGGTTAAAAAGTTATTATAAAAATAAAATTTCTCCACATTTAGAGCCTGTTTAATTTTATTAGCAACTAGTTATGCTTACGTTAAACGTTGCTATGTCTAAACTCAAGGGTTTTCTTGTGTGAAAAAATGGCCATGCGATATGCGTGAGAGCAATGTACCGAATGTACGTAAAATTTGAAGCAATGTACTATTTTAAAACCACAGTTTTTAGAAAAAGTATTTGAGTCGCCAACCTGATATCAGAATGGCGGGTGTATTAAAAATCTGAACAAATTACTAACGATTTGACTGTGAAATGCCTACCATAGCAATGTACGAGCAATGTACGTTATCATATTAAAAGCATAACCAGATGCTATCAACGGTTAAAAAGTTATTATAAAAATAAAATTTCTCCCCATTTAGAGCCTGTCCGATTTTATTAGCAACTAGGTGTGCGTACGTTATACGTTGCTATGTCTTAATTACTCGCCGTCAGTGCTGCCAACTCATCTAAGCAAAAGCGCGCTGTTAGCTCTTTAAAAAAGAGCTAATTGGGCGCTGGTAAAAAAAAACAAATAAAATCGCTGTATTCGGCGCCACATTAAAAAAAAGACGCCCAATAATTTGAGACTACTACAAACGTATTCTTTTTATTGAAATAAAGTATTTATTTATAATATACTTTATTGAACACCACAAAAACATACAGGACAAACATTTACAAAACAAGTGTACAATGGGCGGTCTTATCGCACAGGGCAATCTCTTGCAGACAATCTTAAAAACCAACCAACATAAAAGAGTTACATACATTATATTACTTGTTTTTTAATAATATAATAAAGTAATAACGTGTTAATATAATTATTTTATAAGATAAAGGCATTAAATTAATTCATCATCATCTGATTCTACTACTTTGCTTCTGCCGCCGAATTATGGATGGTTTTGATCAGTTTTGGACTTTAAATTATATTTATCTGTGGATGAAATTTCCTGAACACGTCGTATAGAAGTTGATAGTTTACAGTTACTTTTTTTTAAAGGCATTCCAAAGTTTCAAAAAGCGCTAGATTTAGCGCTAGAACGCGCTATTGAACAAAAAAAGCGTTAGATCTGGCGTTAAAAGCATTAAGTTGGCAGCACTGCTCGCCGTCCAGTCTGTCATTTTACATGTTGACAGCTCAAAAACTAATCATTTAGTGATGAACTAACGTGGTAACCGATTCGATTTCATATAACAATTGAATTATCGATTAAAAATTTTTAATTGATTAAACACATAGTTACTTTATTTTTGCTTTTTACCACACTGCCGATGGAGGATAATGTGTTTATCAGTTTATCTACGTGTGTATGTATGTTTGTTTCTAATGGCGTTCTAGAAACCAAACGCTTTGGCCGTATTTTGATGAGTCTTACGTCAATCGATTCGTCTTGCGGGTGTCACTAGCTACATTAAAATTGAAAAATAGAAAATGGCGGTTTTTGGGCGCTAAAAGAAAAAAAGGAAAAAGTAAAGTAGTAGCTACTATCAAAATCAATTAGTTTATTTCAAATAAACCTTAGAGGTACTTATGAATAGCCAAAAAAAAAAATACTCTTGTTGCAAATTCGCTAGCGTCAGTAGGTCTCAATGGAGAAGAATTTTCAAGAAACTCCACGGACACTTTTTTCCATCAGTTTTTAAATTTTTTTGGTTATTATTTCAAGAAGAATGATTCTTCTTGAAATACTACATGTATGTGAGAACAATGTAAAAAGATGTGCACGTCAAGCTTCTATGGTAACAACGAATAAAAAAGTACAATAACAGGCCGAGACAGCAAACTTATGACCAATCCCAACTGATGGCGCCCGTTCACGAATATGACGCATGGATCGGCACTACTCAGCTCAACCATCATGAAGGGAACCGAATGATCCAACACATGTGCCACCATCAGAGAGAAATTAGAGAGAACATGAAACACTCAACTGCCAGGGCACACATAAATCAACGAAACGACACATAGGTGCAGTGAATGGTAGATTTGCAGTCGAAACATAGTACTGTAGAAGGCGTAGTCAAAGGTTAACAAATAAGTAGATATATTACTTTTATAGCTCATATATTTAGTAAGAATTTTACAATATGCCTGCCTTCTGGGCGGCTACACTAGAATTGACAATCAAAAACATATTCACTTATTTTCTATTCGAAATTCATTTACCTTTCAAGTAATACCAATTGCCAGTATTTTTTATAGGCAAGTAGGTTGCCTTCCAGTTAAGCAGAGTCCTCACAGTACTCACACATGTGCTGTGCTGTTATATAATACTAAAAGAAATTGAGTTTATACAATACAAATACATTAATACAGTCTTCAGCACGACCAACAATACTTCTAAACTTTTCTGCCCATCACTTGTTCACCCAAATGGCGGCGGAGTATGTCCAGCATTGAGCCAAGCCTTTTTATCAGCTATGTAATCCCCCAACTTATAATATGCTTGCCTGCATAGTGTGCATTTTATACATTCCCTCTCATTCAGTTTTAAAATGTGGGGCGGTATTTTATTGTAACATTTTATACAGTACCCATAAAAGATGTTGCTACTTTAGCCAGCCTGAAACCTGGTTGAATTAATTGATCCCTATTTCTAGTGACATAATTATGTCTGTTGCCGTTTTTACTAAAAATATTTATATTCTTTGTAACGTACATGTTTTCATAAATATATTGACAAGGTAACGTCATGATGTTAATGTCCTTAAACAGTTGCCTTAGAGAATCGCGCCGGCGAAGATTTTATATCGCTCTGATGGCTCGTTTTTGCAGAATAAAAATCGACTCAATATCTGCAGCCCTTCCCCATACTAAGATACCGTAAGACATTATACTATGAAAGTAACTAAAATAGACTAGCCTCGTGGTACCTACGTCTGTTTAGGTCGCTTCTTAAGCAGTCGGGATTTTTTTCTAAATAGGTACATTTAATCATATAAGTGTTATATATTATTGATCCCCCACACGAAGGGTTGGAAGAAAAATAATTTGGGACTCAACAATATGGCGCCAAAAATCAGTCGTTTTACTTTTTTCCAATTTTAATGTAGCCAGTGACACTCGCAAATGTTAAGACGAATCGATTGACGTAAGAATCATCAAAATCGGCCAACGCGTTTGGTCTCTAGAACGCCACTAGGTATAAACATACATACATAGACTAATAAACACCTTATCCTCCATCAGTGGGGTAAAAATCGAAAATAAAAGCAAAAATAAAATAACTAAGTGTTTAATCGATTAAAATTTTTTCATTGTTAAATGCAATTGATAATTGAAATCGAATCGGTTACCACATTAGTTCATCACTAAATGATATGTTTTTGAACTGTCAAAGTGTAAAATGACAGGTTAGACGAAGAGTAATTTAGACATAGCAACGTATAACGTAGGCACAACTAGTTGCTAATAAAATTGAACAGGCTCTGAATGTGGAGAAATTTTATTTTTATAATAACTTTTTAACCGTTGATAGCATCTGGTTATGCTTTTAATATGATAACGTACATTGCTCGTACATTGCTATGGTAGGCATTTCACAGTCAGATAGTTAGTTATTTGTTCAGTTTTTGAATACACCCGCCATTCTGATATCAGGTTGGCGACTCAAATACTTTTTCTAAAAACTGTGGTTTTAAAATAATACATTGCTTCAAATTTTACGTACATTCGGTACATTGCTCGTACATTGCTCTCACGCATATAGCATGACCATTTGTAGTCATACACCCGCCATTCTGATGCACACAAAATGTGTACATAAGAAAAAGCGGCTTATTCCGTTTATCCACCCTAAAATAGCCACCCTAAGGTGGATACTCGGAAACGCGTGTTCATCTATCCACCCTGTACGGGGTGGATAATCGGAATTCACTTCTGATTGTTCTTCCGACTTTATACCCCAAGTACAGTCGACAGTGGAATTAACATATCTATTAAAAGTAAAAATTTGCATCCTGTATAAACCTATATAAAAAAAAAAAAACATTTTTAATAAACAGAACAAATCTTACCTACTTATCTACCAACTAAAAATAATTAAAAAAAAGTACACCCGTGAAAAGAGTACACAAGTTTTTTTTTTAATGTTGCCCTACACTAGGAATTCTTCCATTATCGTGGGTGCGTTTACAAACATAAAACTCACATACACAACCACCCAGCCCGTTCAGGGTGGATAGATGAACACGCGTTTCCGAATATCCACCTTAGGGTGGCTGTATTAGGGTGGATAAACGGAATAAGCCGAAAAAGCGCTCTAATTGGATGCAGCACTTGTTATAATTTATTCTAACAATTTTGTGTTTACTAAAATTACCTAATATGAAAGCATTTTCTCATTGTGATCAAACGTTTGTTTAGAAAATGTTTTTCTAATGTTAAACATTTTAACAGCAGTGTGGGAGCACCTTAACGGCACACTTTTTACCCGACTATGACTGAGCCAAAAGGAGGCTTATGATTTTAACTACACACGCGGATTTTCTCAACAAAAAAAGTATGAACCTGCGCGCGCGCCGAATTAAGCCATGAACACAGGGGGTCGAGGCACTCGGACGCAGAAACGAAAAATAAATCTAAAAAAAAATAGCACTATACCCTTACCTATACCTTCCCTTCCCAGTGGGACCACGGTTCCGGAGTGGTCTCTATGCTGACTATTTGGAAGGCACTAAATTATTTAGGTGGTCTGCAAAGCCATAGAGGGTCCCATTCTGCGTACTTATCTACATTAAGTAGGTTCTTTCTCCACAAATTTATTTATGACATAAATAAAACGCGCGCATCTGGCCGAAAGCGCACGTGCGTTCTTTATCCAGCAGAATATGGCGCTTCACTTCGGCTCAACTTGCGTCAATTTACTTCGACCCGACCCTGAGGGCTGCTTACACGACACGTTGCGCCTTTTGCGGTTTTCTGTATACAACAATAGCTTCCTATCAAATGCCCTGTGTTGCATTACTCCGTGTCCGTACGGCCGCGGCCGCGCATACTCAATACAAATACTCAATGGCAACACCTCGTGTGGGCAGGCCCTAAAGGAGCTTGTGCACTCACTCGTACCTACTCGTGTGATGGTGGTCAAACCCTTTGCCTTGTCGAATTCACTTACGCAATTAGGCCTGCCTACAAAACTGCTGAAAATATCGCTGAGGCCCCTTCAGCGCCTGGTTTGTTGCTGCGCTAATCTACAGGGTGTGGCTGACACCGAAACGAAAAAAAATAACTAGTTACCATGGATTCAGTAGGTACGATTCTGCAGGGCCCGATCTGGCAATTTCGTCGCTCCGGGCATAGACAATATTTTGCGCCCTTTAAAACACTTTTTGGAACATTTATTTCCCTATAAGGCATCAGCCTTATAGGGAAATAAATGTTCCAAAAAATAATCAATTGAAAAAAAATGCGGTTTTAACCGTCGGATTGGATAAAGCCGCTTTTTTGACGTCGAGCGAAGTGAAAACGAAGTGAGCTAAACAATTTCACCTAAAAATTTCGCAACATTCTCAGATCAAATGAGGCAACATTATGAATGATAAGTTATTTAACGGTGGGTTTACAATAAGAACCAATAACATTCGAGCACATAGCGTAGTGCTCCACGAATAAGTTAGGTCTCCCCAGATCCGTCCAAACCATCGGGAAGTCAGGATGTATTTGTTCCCTTAGGTTAAGATACCGTGACTGGGCAGGTAGGTGGGTACATCGTGAAAATGAAATCACACAAATTATTCGATACACTGGGTTTATTCAAATAGTGTGACTATTATTAGTTATATATATACTCACGGTTACAATCTTACTTAATATTACGGAGCGACACTGATTCTACGACGTGTTAGCTTTAAGGCTGTGAGTACTCAACTGCTTTATTCCCACCACGCAAGTGCTTATAAAAAGCGTGCCAATGCGTGGTTGCTTTTGATTGCCGCCAGGAGCGTGCTTGTGATTTGTTTTGACGTCCGTACTATTGACTAAACCCGACATGTTCTTGACTCTTTTGGTCATATGGTCATCCTCTCGCCTCATAACATGTCCGTACCATCGCAAGCGGTTTTCGCTAAAATTTATCGTGTATTTTAGTGACTTTAAAAGTACCACGAATTTACTCGTTTCTTATTTTGTCAATTTTTGAAACACCACCAAACTAGCGTAGCATCTTCATCTCAGTGGTGTAAATTCTCTGTTCATCCGTCTTGCTCATCGGCCAGCACTCAGACCCATACAGCAAAGCTGGTATACTGCCCTTTTATATACATTGCCTTTGACTTGAATCAGCATACGGGAGTCGATGATTGGACATGGTATGACACCAAAATTCAATTCATGAGTTCATGAGTTGAAGAATTCAAGTAAACATCAACACGGTCTAGGGATATTTTTAAAAAAGCGAATTACTATCAATGTGTTAATTATTTATATGACATGTATATATTTAAAAGATACGTTATTTAATATTCTACAATGATTAAGGTACTTCGATTAAAATTTCAGGATTTTATGGAAATAAATGAAGCATAGACGGAAACCGTATATGAATAAACTTTTAATTTATGAGTAAAAACTGAAAAAAATAGAAAAATCATTTAATTTGTGTTTATAAACTTGAAGTTAGTAGTCTGAGAAAGCGCCCATGATATTCATAACACATCGGCAACGATTCGGCATGCTCAGAACAAGGTTGTCAATGTCTTGCTGCGGAATATTGTCCCATGTTTTTTTTTTTTTTTTTTTTTTTTTAAAAAACGTTGCCCCACACTAGGAATTTCTTCCTGTATCGTGGGTGCGTTTACAAACATATAAACTCACATACACAACACCCAGAGCCGGAACAACTATCTGTAGGTCATACAAATATTTGTTCCGTGCGGGAATCGAACCCGCGACACGCAGCGCAGCAGTCAATCGCTCAACCACTGCGCCAACCGTGCGCCCAAATGTCCTTCTGAGGTGCGCAAAAAGTTGATATTCTGTAGCCAGATTTTCAGGAACTTCCTTCAGAGCTCTTCTTTGCAGCATATCCCACGCATGCTCAATGGGATTTAGATCTGGCGATTGAGCAGGCCAGTCTAAGGCCCTAACATTGTGTGTATGTAACCAAGCTGCTACCGTTCTCGCCGTGTGTGCCCGGGCATTGTCGTGCATGAGCAGGCAATCTTGCCCCATTTGTGTTCTGTGGGGCAAGATTACTGGCCCCAGCACCTGTTGGACGTATCGTTCTGCCGTCAGATTGCCCCGCACCCAAACGAGATCCGTCCGTCCTCCAAGACGAATTCCTGCCCAAACCATAATTGTTCCTCCTTGGTATGGGTGAACTTCCTGAGGGTTCTGAAGACGGCTCCATCTTCCAGGAACTCGCCAAACACGCGTCCTTCGTGAATCTGGATGGAAGCCGAACCTGGATTCATCCGTGAACAGCACATTGGACCATTGCTCACGGCCCCAGTCCACGTGGTTCCGAACCCATTCTAATCGTCGTCCACGATTGCCTCTCCGTAAAGGTGGGACCCGGAGTGGTCTACGAGAGCGTAGATTGCTTTCATGCAGTCACCTTCTTACAGTTTGGTCACTCACAAGCACTTGGTGTTCCACTCGCAGCCTTTGGATCAATTGAGTCGCCGTTGCATTTGGTTGAGCTCGCGCAGTAATTTGCAAAAATCGGTCTTGTAGTAGTAGTGATGCGACTTGGCCCCCGGTGCCTCTCCGCTACTTCACCTGTGGCACGATAGCGTGTCCACAATCTTGAAATTACATTTTGGTGGGTCCCTATGGCCTCAGCAACATTACGCTGAACAGACCCAGCTTCCAGCATTCCCACAGCTCGTAACATCTCCGCCCTCGTCAAATGTTGGCGTTGCATGGCTACAATACCTCAATTTTAACTTTATCTTTCGTTTAAAAATTAAGAAAAACTGTAACTAAACGTAATTCGTATTGTTTTCTAAATTTCGCACAAATGAAAATTCCCTCTCCTACACATCAAGACATTTTTATGCCACCGAAACAAAAGAATTTTCAAAAATTTGAATTTGGAATTAGTCTGAGATAAATTACAAACAAATCGGTGTATAAAAGATTCCAATGCGGCCAGTACTTTTCGAGTTATTTAATTGAGTATGAAATATCCCTAGACCGTGTTGATGTGTTTATATCGCATCCATAGTAGCAACAAAATCCTGTGTAGAGAGAGACATACACAATATAATCCAAGCAGCCTGGCAGAAATGGAGATCGCTGTCTGGCATACCTACATCATAAAAAGAAGCCCTGTACCTACAGTAATAGTACATTGTGTACTATGGGCGGTAAGTAAGGAATTACGATCGAGACTCTAGTAGAAGCCTGAAGTCGGAGACTGAGGGCTTTCTAAGTCGAGGTTCGTAATTCCCGTACCGCCCGTGAAACATACAATGTTTTTTATCACATTTGCGAGTCATAATTATGAATTATAACTTTAATACACAAGTCAGCACAGATATTATTACGAAATACGAGAACTTTTTTTAAGCGGATGGCGAGTTTTTGACCACATCACAGATTATACAAATGTTTCGTTAAGAAACGTTAAGGGAAAATACTTACGTTGGTAGTCAGCCATGAAGGAGGGTAAAAAAACGACTTTTTGAATTATTAAAATCGATTAATAAGAACATTAGTTGAGTATTTAAGTAACATGTAGCGAGATTGCAAAGAAATTCCTGTTTAGATAACATTTTAAGACAATTTTCCAATTGCGTGTAAACTCCTTGCTTGTACTTGCATGACCTGTGTGCTGTGCTATAAATTAAAAAAATATTACTTACCGCCCTAGGGTTTCATGACAAAAAGAAAGCTCAAGGGTTTTATATGGGGCATTACGGCCAAGTTAACCTGTATGTTTAGATACTGTTTACGTGCAAGTGTGATGAAAAAAATCTTTGCATCTCTCATGTTCGGTAAGTAGGTTCTTATTACCTCCAAATGGGGCTTGTAGGTAATAATGTAGCTAGAAAAGCCCTAGGGCGGTAATTAATAAAAAAAAAAAACTTCTTTCTTTCAAAAAGTTCGCGTACATCTAACCATCATACTGGCAATAGACATCATGCATTCAGCCCAATGACCAAAGAGATCGCTTTGCTATTCAGCCTTGTCTTCGTGTGAGTATAATAGTCATCAATTTTAAATATCGAACGGCGAAGCTCAATTATGAACTTGCAAAAAAAAAAAAATTTTTACTTGATTCTTTTTAATGAAAAATATCGGTTCACCCAATAAAAAGTTCTGAGGTAACACACATAAAAAAAAAATATACAATCGAATTGAATACCTCCTCCTTTTTTCGAAGTCGGTTAAAAAAGGCGGGAATAGAAAACTTTTACTTTAAATATTATTTGTTTTTGGGGTTTTTTTATAATTACGTGCTAATTAGGAAAAAACATGAGTTCTTCAAGTGATGAAGATATATACACTCCTGATTCAATGGAAATGGAAGCTGAAGCAGCAATTAAAAATATTTTGCCTGAAACTTCTAAAGAGAGATATTTGAAAACTTACGACGAGTTCATAAAGTGGCGAACAGAAAAACACCACACACACACAACGTCTTTATCCGAGACTGTATTCTTCACATACTTTAGTGAGCTATCAAAAAAGCTGCAGCCATCTAGTTTGTGGTGCATTTATTCAATGTTAAAAGCAACTATGAGTACTAAACACGACATCAATATCAAGAACTATTCAAAATTATCATCTTTTCTAAAAAGGCAATCTGCTGGGCACTAAAGTAAAAAGTCAAAGGTTTTTACAGCGCAATACGTGAAAACATTCATAAATGAAGCCCCTGATGACATATATTTAGCTGTAAAGGTACGTAAAATAATAATCATATAATGGTAATACTTCATAATTATTTTTTTATACTCTTACAATCCTATAAAACATACTTATTTTTATATTTCGCTTGTTTTAGGTAATTCTTATCTTCGGTATAACTGGCGCATGCCGAGGTATTGAATTGACAACTATAACAATAGAGAACATAGAACAACAGGGTCAGTTAGTAATTAAACTACCGAACACAAAAACTAAAATTGACCGAAAATTTGTAGTTCCTCAAGAATTCTCTGAATTCGTACAAAAATACAGAAATATTCGTCCTGAAAATGTAAACACGAACCAAATTTGTTTACCACCAAGACAAGTGCTACAAACAAGTTATTGGAAAAAATACCATCAGAAGTATGCCGAAGCAAATCGCAAGTTATTTAAAGTTAGCAAACCCGGAATTGTAGGTACACAGGTCATTGCTTCCGGAGAACATCGGCTACACTTTAGCCGATTCTGGGGCTAACTTAACCACTATAAAAAGGCACGGTGGGTGGAAATCCAGCAAGATGGTTGAAGGTTACATTAAAGATTCCATACAAAATAAATGTAAAATTACCAACAAAATAACGAAAACTATTCAGCTTTCAAAAATGAAACATCTTTTTCAAGAGACCGCAACCATCAACTTCTGCTGAAGAAAGCTTCATCCCGTCAGATTTTGTCCATGACCAACAAATATCACAATCTCAAACTATTAACATACCCAAAAAACACCTGTCTGTAAAATTTGAAAATTGTTCTCATTTCACTATAAATTTCAACAAATAAAATTCTTGTAATGCCGGTTTTTTTCTACTTACCTCACAAACGAGATGAAAAGCAGAATAGTTAGCTCGGGTGTAAGCACCAATTGCATCCTCGAATATAGTTCCTCGAAATATCTCGGGCTGCAATTGACGCCTTACAGCCCTTGGCTACTTATCTACTATTAATACCGTCTAAATCGTCTTTTAGGAGTAGTTTTAAAAAACTAATAATGAAAACCGTTTACTATTTACTTAGGTTAGTATTTATGCCAAGTTTCGAAAATATAAACCCAACAAATTTCCACATTTTCTCACCCTAAGGGTGGAATTTCCAAAAACCAATAAATACCTACATGAATTCTTTTACGCACTTGGTCGGTTTTATTGTTCTTCAGCACGGTTGCGCATTGAAGTTAAGCGATAAAAACCGATCATAACCGTTTAATTTCACAAAACCTGTTTAAAAACTTTTGTTTATAATTTTTTTTGCCGGCTCCCAAGCCGGTATTTTTTATTGAGGCTGTTCTCTTCTCTCCCTAGTTACCTACTAATAATCTTACTACTAATATTATAAATGTGCAAGTTTGGATGGATGTATGTTTGTTGCTCAATCACGCTAGAACGTCTGAACGGATCTGATGAAATTTGGCACAAAGATAGATTATAGTCTGGAATAGTACAAAGGCTACTTTTCGTCCCGGTATAATGTCCCCTTCGGAAAAGAAAACACTTTACACGCGGGCGAAACCTATGGCAGAATCCAGTAGGCAGATAAAGATACATTAAATCTCGTACATTTTATATTTACACCAATATATTTTCTTTCCTAAATTGGTATAACTTACCTAAAAGTTTGGAAAAAATATTTGATCATACTTCCTACCTAAGTACCTATCTGCAAAAGTATAACAGAAAATATCCTATCATCGAGCCCGCTTTCACGCTCCCGATTAAATAGACGATTGGGATCAATCAACGCGAGATGCGTCCGATATTTTAGGATATTGGCAGCCGTATATCATTTCACGGTAAAAGGCTTTTAGGCTTGCCTACAAAATAAAGTAATAGGAAGGCGTTACTACTGAGGCTTTACGATAAGACTCAGTGTTAAACTTCCGTCAAGGGAATACAGAAATACTTCATGTAGGTAAAAATCTAAAAAGTACTTAGGTGTTTGTTAAAGTTGCGATTAGGTGTTTCGGTCGCGCTCGCGCCCATTATGATGAAACATACCATAAGCATCTACATTAAAATTATCAGTAATTGGATGACCTAGCTCTGCTCGGGTGAAAAAAGGGAAAACATATTTTTTTCGAGAATACGAATTTGCCCAGATATGAGACCTAGCTAGATCGATTGTTCGCCCCAAAAATCCCTAATTGCAAATTTCATCGAAATCGTTAGAGCCGTTGTGGAGAACGTGATTGCAAATATACAGAATGAGTTTTTCAAGTGGGCGTGGATGGCCAAATCCGAAACTATGAGGAATAGCAATATATACTCAAAGGCGTCACGAAGCCGATTTTGATGAAAACTAAAAAAACAGCTATTAATTTTTGAAAAATCAATATTCCTAACCAGAAATCGAACCCGTTGATGGTGAAAAATAAAACATGCAATTCCTAGCCAGGAATGTTAGATTTTCAAAAATAATTTCAGCGTGAGTTTAGTTTTCATCAAAATCGGTCTCGTAACTACTTTGAGTGTTTTACGCTATTCCTCATAGTTTCGGCTTTGGCCATCCACGCCCACTTGAAAAACTCACGCTGCTTATATATTTTGTACCTACATTGCGATGATCTATGGCAGTAACAGATTTTGACGCCGGTCTATTATTTTATTATTGTTTTCCTCATTTCAACAGGGACAAATATTGCTCGTTTAATAGTAATGGTTCCAAACTGTTTCCTTTGCCGAATTCATTTACGCAATTCGGCTGCCGGATTTCACTATCACTAATCTGCACCTGTACCTTAGGTATAGGAGACAAGTCTGTCATCATCCTCCTGCCCTTATCCCATTTTACTTGGGGTCGGCGCAACAAGTTTTCCTCTTCCATACCGTCCTATCCCCCGTCACGTTATCACTGACTCCTTTTTCTTTCATATCACTCCTCACGCAGTCCATACATCTTTTCTTTAGCCGTCCCCTCCTTCTCGTTCCATCCACATTTATATTCATTACTTCTCTAGTAACTTGCGTTGGGGACAAGTAGATAAATAAAATTGAATTAATACTTACAGACAGACTCCCGGTTGCTGCTGACTTAGGAATTGGAGCTCATGCTCAGCAGTCAGCAGGAGCGGCTTTTATTATACCAACGAGGCAGACAACATGCCTTCATACCTAATAATAATTTATTACACCATTACACTTCGCTTGGGGGAGGCCTATGTCCAGCAGTGGACGTCTTTCAGCAGAAATGATGATGACAACACTTCACACTAATATTATAAAGGCGAAAGTTTGTGAGTGTGTTTCTTACTTCTTCACACCGGAAAGGCTGCACGGATCTGGAACAAACTTGGCACAGAGATAGATTATAGTCAGGCATAGCACATAGCTCTTTATCTCGGATATATGTTCCCATAGCATAATTTTTCACTTTTTTTTATTTCACGCGGGCGGAGCCAAAGGCTGAAGCTAGTTAAAATATAACACCTTACTATCCGTATTGGATTACCAGGGATTAAATTAATTTTCCGCTTTACAAATAACATTAATTACAGCACGTAAAACAAAGCACATAAATCTAAGCAATTAATATGTTTTTAATTTTAATTTACAAGCGTCAGGGCGTCCATCGACGCTCGTCCGAACAATGTCGGTATTTCATTTAAATCCTCTCTGGCTTCAAATCTTAGCGAAGCTTTCGAAATGATTGAATTTTTATGCGGCTCCCTGCCTGTTTTTATTTTGGTGCCGTCGCTGTTTTTGCATTATATTATGCTGGGAATAAGGTCGGTCTTTCATTATACTGAGTTTTGTTGGTTTTAGGCAGGGCTGACTGACATTGATATAATGGAAGGAAATGAAATCGGATGATTATGTAACCAGAAGCAGCCAGAAAAGTGATACCTAGTTAGACCTTACCCTACAGAATCCTATGAGCTTACCTAGCTTAGGAAAACCTAGGAAGATTCATACCAGTTTTACCTATAACTAGTATAGCATTGTTCAAGCTAGTTAGGGCGAGTGATGTCTGTTTGATTTAATCTTCATTGATAGGTTGCCTTATACCTAGCAACAGCCGAGCCGATAAGATAAATAATTTGTCTGGTAACTAACTAGAGACCATTAGCTACTACAAACACACCGAGTTAGTCCTAAATTATCTAACTTATGAAATTCATCAAACAAAAGCCAGACATCGATTATCCAATATAACGAACATGTGAGGATCTCTAATAGGTAACTGCCAACGTGCCAGAAATATATGTCTGCTACTTCATCAGGCCCACAGTTTAAATAATCCTGCTAAGCTCGAGAAGCAATTGGCTTTGCAGCCATAACCGTAATGACAATTAATTATTAATCGTCGTCGGTGGAATCCACTCGTAATCCTGCCTAGACGGGATGAAAAACTATAGTAATTAATCCTACAGCTCGGAATTGTACATTTAAAAAGCTTTGTGAAGAGCTATCTGCTTTCTCGAAATTACATTTCTCATTAGGATTCTCCTCGGGGAATGTTAACTTTTTTATAAAATATATAATCCTTTTATTTTATTTTTTTAGTTTCTTACGACTTATTGTCATAAGTCGGGCCTACGTTGTCCCCCCATGTCTAAGTACTAATGCTGTAACATGGAAATATTGTAAAACCAAACCATTTTTAAAAGAGTAACCATGGAGTTTCTTGCCGGTTCTTCTCCATAGGAAACGACCAACCCGAACCGTGCACCTTTTGTCGACGTTTTATAAGTGCCCATGTAGGCCTATGTGAAATAAAAAATATTGATTTTGATTTTGATTTTGAATGCTAATTTGCAACATCGATAGAACTTGCGATGAGGACCCATTGTTTCAAATGCAGATATTATGGTCGGAAGATATTCTTTATGAAGAGTATAACTTGGTAGAGTATGAGTAGGCATGTAGCTACTTAGGTGTTGAAGATAAGTAGTGTTGCCAACCGTACTCTAAAATAGAGTATTGTACTCTATATCATGTAGGCGTACTCTAAAACCTATAACACTAATAGAGTATGCTGAAATACTCTTTTTTATACAATTTTTACTATAGTAGTTCCCGCCACTTCAACATTCACTGAGATAGTATTTTCGGTCATGAATGTGAAGTGGAGGGAAGAGAGAAACATAGCTTCATTGAAATTGATTAAAAATGAGCTCTTGATCTAGGTATATAAATTTAGAGTTAGAATGTTTGGAGTCATACAATCCATTTAAAAACCATGACAAATTGTTATGTGCTGCAAAAAATACGAAAAAATACCTTTTAAAAATATAAAATAAATGATACTCTTTTTTGAAACTCCGTACTCTTTATTTACCTCCTTTGAAATCAGATATACTCTATTTCTTCTAATTAAAGTTTGCAACCCAAAAGATAAGTGAAAACATATAAACTTTATTGCTAGACTGTAAATGTTTTTGTCTGGAAAAACGTCACGTGTCTGCAAGCACACGGCAACGTGGCAACCTTATTGCAGCCATTCCTCATGCGTGTCATACTCGCGTGTGTCCTGATTTTTATTAAAGTTATAAATCGGTCTGCAGACATGCACGGGAATTTAATGTGTGGATTCTAGGGATCCCACTGCAACAGTTTATCAGTGTCGCACAGGACACGGCGGGAATGCGGTCGACTGCGGCGGTCACACAGAATGGTGCGTCGTTAGCATTAATCCGATTCGGGCATTGGAGCATTCGAGTATCCAACGCTGTCGGCATCCCGCCGCTCTCGCGCGGAGCTCAGCAATGCGAGCTGAGGAATTTGAATGCAAATTGAAAATGCCATTAGATCAGCAAACATTCAGCTTGCCGATCAAACGTTGCATTGTGTGCCGGTAACGGAGAAATAATTATCGTAACCATGCATACCTAGTGAATCGTCTGGCTATTATGCGGCGTTTCTGGTGGTGTTCAAATGTAGGTAGTGCACTGGGATTTCATAGGGATATAGTATAATATCTACCTACGTATCTACTTGCGTAAGAATCTGTATGGTTTTATGCGATTGCATTCGCAAGTTATAAAATCCATCAGTTACAGCCTTCCGGTGTCGTTTTAGAAATTTACACAATATAAATGCACAAACACGTATGATTCCACTGGCACGCGCGATAACTGGTTTATAGCGAAATAAATTCAGTGCTTAACATTTATTTCACGCGGGACAACCAGTAAAAAAGTTAATAAAACACCGAATTTCGTATTAAAAATGAAAGGTCTTTTTAACATGGTCATATTATTCACTGTGGTTGTGTTTGTGAGATTTTCATCTTCAAAAGAAAGTGTTCCTCTTGTTAATAGAACTACTTTGACTACATCTAAAGTGCGTGGTACCTTCTTACCAAAACCTACCAGTTTGAATAGAAGAATATATGTAGAGCCCGTTGCAGCGATCTCAAGCACACCGTATGCGTTGTTACGAATGATACCCGTACCCCAAAGAAAAAGTTAGTATCATCATGATAACTATATTAACGCAATACTGGTAGATATATACTTGTTCACTCCAACTCTTTAGAATAGGACTTTATATACTTAAGAATTAAGCAGTCAGAGGTCAC
Source organism: Orthosia cruda (assembly GCA_964057195.1). Lineage (NCBI taxonomy): Eukaryota > Metazoa > Arthropoda > Insecta > Lepidoptera > Noctuidae > Orthosia > Orthosia cruda. The sequence continues at coordinate 19,500,188 of OZ059826.1, read as the reverse complement.
CAAAAAAATACAATTTATTGTGTTTAAAAAAATACCAATATTTCACGGTGTTACCTACCTAATGTGTAGAGAGATGCCTATAATAGCACGATTATATATTTAGATAGGAAATGGATAAGTAACCGGTACTTCGGTACGATGACAATACTTTAATACGTCTTCTCTTGAAAAAGAGCTATGACTAGGTACTTATGCAGAGTGCACTGATGAATGCTATCCGAAATCTACGTCTGGGTTTCACAAGGGATCTTAGGATCCGGATTCCCGAATCTGACCAATTATTCTCTTTATCTGGTCACCACCTATATTGATGATTGTATCGAGATCTTTTTCAACTACTATCGTCATCAAGATAACCAACTTCGTTACTATGTGTGTCTATATTTTTAGGTAATGCGCCAAATTTATTTGATTGGGATTACTGGTGCCAAACACAGCCGAAAACGGGCAATTGTTCAGCGTCCGGAAAGTAAGTTCATAATCCCATAATTAATGCTTATCAAGAAGATCTCTAATAATAATAATTTAAATACAATAGGTAGGTACTGAATAGTGCAATCAGCCGAATCTTGTTATGGAGTATCCTATTGTATCTGGGTCGGCTTCCAGTCTAACCGGATTCAGCTGAGTGTTTTACATGGAGGGACTGCCTATCTGACCTCCACAACCCAGTAACTGGGTATCACGATACCCCTAGGCAAGACTGGTGTCAGATCTCAAACTTCTGACTACCCGTAACGACTGTCAAAGACCTTCAAATGACAGCCGGGACCACCGGCTGACCGTGCTTTCTGAGGCACGGAGGAGCCTCAGTATGTTGAAATGGTCACCTATCCACGGACCGACCTCGTCAAGCGTTGCTTAACCTTGAAGATCGACCCGTGCGGCTGTTATTATTTAACCACGAGCTCCTCGAGGCTAGGCGATTGATTGACTGAAAAGTGCCTACAGTATTCCTGTAAAAGTTAAATTTAAAAACCCCCGGCACGATATCTCGCCCATATCTTTTGAATAGCTGAACCGATTTTCATCAAACAAGAACACTCCCGATACAGTCACGTGTTGAAACAAAAAAAAATGGTTCATCCGTTTAGGAGCTATGATGCCACAGACAGATACACAAATACACGTCAAACTTATAACACCCCTCTTTTTCCGTCGGGCGTTAAAAATTGTCCGTCAACAAAGATGTTGTGACTATAGGTGTCTACCTCTATCTCTAAAAATTAATCATTCCGTTTGCCCAGAAGGTAATGAAAGCTTGTAGTAGAAGGTGACTCCGATTGCACAAAAAAAAGTCAGCCCATCGCCTTCCAATATTGGACAAAGGCCTTTCTCTCCACTTGCCGCATCCAGCCTGTCCGAGCTATCTTTTCAAAGTGATCAGTTCACCTACCGGGAAGGCGTCACATGTTGGGCGTTGTGGATAGTCTAGCAAAACGAATTTATGCAAAGATTAGAATACGTTTATTATATCATATAGGTATATTGATAATCATGAATTTAAACTATTTTGCAGAAATCGAGGCCCGATGACCCAAAAGTGAGTAATTTGATTGGAGAATTCAAATACCTATTGATAAATTAATTTAGGTCCATATTTTCAGAAGACACCTAAATGAATGCCTAAATAAATGCTCACTGTTTTTCAACTTTGAGTGTTGAGTCGAAAATTATTAATTCATCGTGCTTAGGCTGAGATTCTCACCTCTTAATTATCGCAGATTTAATGTGACAAATTGTCAAGCACGCGCTATCTGCTGTGATTGGCTGTTGAAAATTAGTTCAACTAATCACAGCAGATAACGCGTGCTTGACAATTTGTCACATTAATTCTGCGATAATTTAGAGGCGAGAAACTCGGCCTTAGTGTTAGTAAAAACGAGCATTATTTAGGTCTTCTTCTTTGTTGTCCACACTGCTGAGGATCGGGACCAAAATATCTACGACGCGTCTCCAAGCTTTGCGACCTTCCAAAGTGTGAACCGCTCGCTACATGCTGCCTCCAGTAACTATATTATTGGTGTTGTTTTGAGTGTGTTTTCCTATAACCCTGCTATTGATTGAAGCACCCGGACCAGAAAAAAGAAATCCCGGTTCAAATATTTCCAGAAAATGTTGGGTGAACGCACAATACTTACGAGATGTTCGAAAAATAATAGAACACGCTCCTGGTATATTGCAGAGAGCCGTTCACTGAGGTTGTATTTTTTTGAAATTGTAAGTTTGCTTACAGCTACTATTACCACGCACAGGACGACTCATGTAAGAGCTTCATGTACTCCGGTTGCGACGGCAATAAGAACAATTTCCCGTCCGTAGTTGAATGTGAACGCCATTGCAAAGGTATGTATTACATAACGTATAGATACCTGTACCTGTAGCCTAGTTGACTATCTACAATCGATAACGCTAGTAGAAAACGAATCAATGTATAGGAATGACACATCTAAACGTTAAGTCACGTGGTCAGACCATACAAATAGAAGGCGTTAACGATTGTAGAAAGAGATTCGGTACGAAACATTTGTAACTTGGCTAGGGAGGCTGACGAAATGTCCCAGAGTGATCTTCTGAACATCATTTTAACTAACACGCTTTTTTCTTTAAAACGTTTCTCTTCACTAGAAATTATCCTGTATCGTGGTTGCGATTACAAACATTTAAAATCACAAACAGTCAGATCCGAAACAAGCATCCGTAGGCCTTCAAAATATTTTTCCGTGCGGCAATCGAACCCGTGACGCGCAGCGCAGCAACCGATCGCTCAACCACTGCGCCAACCGTGTCCTTAATGTTAATATATAATAGCCTGTCCGAATCCACACGGATGATGTTGACTGATAGAGCATGCCTTGCGGCAAGAATGCCACCTGTCCACTACTGTACATGATGTTTAAATATACGAGTACCTATATATACAGTGCACAATTGTGTCCACAAACACTTGTGCACTCCCTTGTCCCTTGTAGGCTGCTTAACTCAGTGTATGAAACCTCATTATTAAAAGAGTAAGTGGTAATCCTTTGCCTGAAAATTATGGAATATTTGATCTAAATAGATAGACAAAAAGGTGTATTTTATCAACGATAGCGTTTGGTGAAATTACAAAATGTGTAGGATTGCCAAGCCCTATCGAAATGTTACGTGATCTCTTACATTTTGGCATTTTGACAAACTTCATCGCAGATACCAGATCTAGAGAGAGATGTCTAGCCAGATCTTCTTAATTCTGCTACGAATTGGAAATCTTCGCTAGCGTCCATTAGGTCCTGCAACACAGACAATAGGATACGCAGGAATCGATATATATAGCGTCCCTAAAAACAATATAATATATATATATATACTTCAACTAGGCCATTAAGCGGCACTTTTGAACGTCAAAAATATAAATTTAAAAGTAAAAATAATTGATTCTACCGTCCATTCGGAAAAGTAGCTTGTTATGGAGAAGAACGGACAAGAAACTCCACACTTACTCTTTTATAAAATTTACAACATTTACAATTGAATGTATGTATATACATACATTTATTTTACGTGAGGAACACACAATACACCCAGCACGACTATACTACGTATAGGTATAAAATATTACAAGCACTAAAAGGTAAATTCATTCATTTGATAAATAGGAACATGGTTCTCACATACTTACAATTATTGCAAACATAGGTGAATTATCTAATTCAACAACAACGGAACAGTGTGCGAGTAACTTAAACAAAAAGAGAATTATGAATATAGTACAAATTAACTAGTTTGATATTGTCTGCACTAAAGATTGCCCTATGGAGCAGGACCAGCATGTTGCCAAGCATCTTGAATATAATAATCTAATTTGTTATGCATATTACAAAGTGGGCTTTTAACAGAAGTTTTAAATTTCCTTTCGTTTAGTTTTAATATATCACAAGGTATTTTGTTATAGAATTTAACACATTACCCCATGTAAAAAGTGTGTTCTTTAGCTAATCTTTAAATGTTCGTCAGTTCAATAGCACCATATTCATTCTAGAGCGTTATCTATGAATCTCTATCTGACCAAGTTCTCCTTGCTTCGGATTGGGGTCCCCACAGTAGGCATTTCTCATGTATCGTGGGCGCGTTTACAAACATTTAAACTCACAAATACCCAGATTCGGAACAACTATCTATAGGCCATACAAATATTTGTTCCATGCGGAAATCTATCCCGCGACACACAGCGCGGCAGACATCGCTCAACCACTGCACCAACCGTGTCGTCATAATCAACGTCGTTGATTAAAGTGATTAAAGGAGTTCTCTAAACCGACTCAATCCTGTTTAGACAATTCCAGCTTCCTTCCTTCTAACTTTAAATTGCATCAAAATTATTGTTTCAGGCTCTAAAAACTTGCCATTGAAAGATACCAAAAAGAGTACTTATTGCCTCTACCAACCGGATTATGGGATATGCTTGCTGTTTGCCAAGAGGTATGAAGAAACCAATAATTATTTGTGTAGAATCGAGTCTTGTCTAATTGAATCGATTAGCATTGGGCGCCGCGAGGTCCCCACATAAAATCATATTTTAAAGTGGGATGAACTGACATCTATGGCTGAGCGCTCCGCACTTTTCGCGCTCTATCTCACAAACGGTTAAACATGTAAACAGCTGCTTGAAACAAAATTTGCTGAGAATTTAATGCTCTACAATTTTTGTAATAAATGTAAATATGATATTAAGCATAGGAAGCTAAATATTTAAGAAAACTGATTTTTGCGACCTTTTACATTGAATAAATCTTAAGACATGCACATGATATTTATTGAGACGTTTGAGGTAACATTTCAAAATAACGGTTTGTACAAATTTTCAGCTTCTTATCTTTAATTTCGAGGTTCAACCCTTTAAAGTGACTTGATTATTATAGCAAGCACAAGCCTATCTAAAATAATAATAAGCAAAAATAAAAATAAACTATTTGTGACCCTGAATTTTTTTGGCACCTTTGGAATATAGGACACAAGAGATTTTAAATTTGGAATAGACCACAGGAGCGAGTCTGTATGGAATTTTGTCTAACGAAACTAAAGAAGATTAAATCTAATATTTTGCTGTTTTCAAGGTACTATTACGACGTAGCAGAAAATGAATGCAAGGAATTCATATACGGAGGCTGTAACGGCAATGAGAACAGATTCAATACTTACGAACAGTGCATCGATACTTGTAAGAATTCTCACTCGATATGACATAAATAAAAAAAAAAGGAGGAGATCCGTGTATAACCTTATTAGTGTTCTTCATGCAGACCCAAAACACTTACAGATCTGGGGATAGAAGCGAGGATCCTACGCTCTGCATTCCTGCTTACGACCACCTTCACCTACACCAACGTCATCACTAGACATAAAAAGTTTTTATTTATCTCTTTTTAGATTTGGTAGGTGCCTCAAATTACCATGAAAATCATTTTTTGAAAAATAATATCTCACGACGATTCCAATAAGCCCAAACACGATTAGGATAGATTGTTTTATTTCGGAGTTCCAGCTTGATGATGAAACCGGAAGGCACCTACCGGCTTCATCATCAGATCAGTCCGATGGTACCATTTTCAAAAATAGGTACAAATTTTATTTATAAGGACTCGTATTTGCTGCATCACAGTCGGTTAACTATTCGAGATATCTTATACCCGTGACATACCTACTTATCACTAAGGAGTTCCAGTGACACTCTGTGATCTTCTTCATCAGTTCTACTTCACCAAATGATACTTTCTGAGTGCAATTGCTTGCATTGTTGATGGAAATACCGAAATCGCTATACGTATGCCTATATTAATATTTGAGGCGTTCCGATTCCTTCAGGATCCCATCATCAGATCCTGACCTGATGACTATGAGACCACCTGGGTAGTATACCCTTTCAAACAAAAGAAGCATTTTCCAAAATGGTCCAGGCGTCTTTGATGAATCGGGTAGCATACATTACAAAAAATACTGACGAATTGAGAACCTCCTCCTTTTTTTGAAGTCAGTTAAAGTCTGGGAATTTACTGACAGTGCTGCAAACATCGACAGTCGTCGGGGAACGTTTCACTCTGTATAATTGTTACTAACGGAAACATTAGTCCTTGGAGATGTTTGATTAAGCCCCGAGTTACTGACGGATGGGCCGCCATGATTGTTTCGTTACGGCCAATCGATGAGTATGCTTGTTGATGAGTTACGGGCTTGTGGTAGAGGTTTTTGTTTTTATAATTGAAGAAAGGCTATGTTCGGTAGATATTTATGGTGCTACCTATGTATTGGGAAAGTTAATGGCCGACATGGTATTAGCACACTTACTGCTATGGCTACCTTCGTAAATTACTGAATCGGTAAATTGAGCAGAACAATCGTACAAATAGACATGAATTCTTATCGAGTGCGAGTGAGCGCACGATTGCACAAACGCCCTAATCATAATCCTAAAAAATAAAGCTAGGACATCGATACATAGTTTAGTTTGCAGTGTGACGCAGAATACTTCAGAAAAAATATCAGTAAAGAATTTCACTCATTTTGCGTCGCCGTGTGGTACAAACAGGACTTTAGTATGAAACCGAATGCAGCCTTAATTCCGCGAGTTATTTTACGCTACTCATAGCTCAAACAATTACGTTCGTTTGGCTTCACCCTAAAACGCCCATAACTTTTCAACGGTTCAACCGATTTTCATCAAACATAGCTAAGAACACTATTGATAAACTCATCTTTCAAACAAAAAAACGAAATCAAAATCGGTTCAAACGTTTAGGAACTTAATTTAGATAATATGTCCTGAAATAACTTTTACAATTTTAAACATAGTACGTGCAGAAAAATATATTCTGAACTTGTACTTTTCACAGTAGAATTAAGTCCCAAATACACTCCGCATTTCCAGTCTCTTGTGTAATAGTGAACAGCAGAAATAGCTGTGAACTATTTGTTAGTGTCCATGCATTTGGGTCACAGTTTGTTCTGCAAAGCGTGAAGCGTTTGCTAAGTCAAATAATTGCTGAAATACCATGAAACCAAAGCGAGTAATTTAAAAAGGCGAACTTGTCAACTCATCAAAATCAGGCAGCAGACATTTTTTCGTGGAGAGTCGTTTAAATAAAAAACAGTTAAAGCTGTGCCGCTGGCAATTACTAAAGTCTCGCCGGCTGTAATCCTCGTTCTGACGAAGAAAAACTCCCGTAATTAATAGTGCAGCTTCCGGATTAATTAGCGAGGATCTGCCGCCCGAGCCGCCTGCCGCTCCTTTTATTTGAATTTCGTTAGTTATTTTCTTAACTATTCTCTCGGAAGAGGAATTAATAAAGTAGCAGCCTGTTTTAATGAAAAATAAGAGGCTGTTACTGTTCATTAGATTTCAAAGGTGAGTTTTAGCAGTTCCGAGTACTTGGAAGTTTATACGACATTATTTTGTCTTCATTGCCAATTTCTTTGGTGAAAAAATATATACAGATAGTTAGGTATGATGGCAAAACGTACCTTTTTATGAATATTCGACTGTAATAATGATACAGTGAGACTGTTTTTTCAACTGCTTTATTGCGTCGTTATTGTTCCTCGAATGGAATAAATAAGGAAAACGGGAGAAACAAAGGTTTATAATTACGTTCGGTTGCGTCCTGGTAGCAGTTTGATTACGTTGATTGATGTCCCCAGAGAGCTTCATTTACTAAAACAAAGCTGATTGTGATATATAGGTATCTATTCTTTTTCTTGTCCCTTTATTGAGAAGACAGTCCCGTTATTTACGACTATAATTTATTTACCTATTCCATTTGTTTGATTAAGTGGAACAGGAGCAGATGACATTGTTTTTTTTTTAATATTTCACAGAAGAACGTGTCGTTTTTGTTCTAAGGATTTCGACATTGTTCTGAGCGAAATATGATGATAAATGTTTGTTCGGAGTGCGTCATATCTATGTTTACTTGGCAAGTTAGACGTTTGGAGAGTCAACACGAGGAAAGTGTTGTTTTAGTGCCCGTAACCAGTTAGCGTTTTATGACTTCGGTAAACTTTCTTGGTACAATAATGCAGGGATTGGTTGCATGTAAATAGGTGTTTTTTCGATTTGTTGTTTATGACGTAACTAATAAACGATTTTATTTCTGTAAGTTGGTTTGTACAAACACTTCTACATGTCGAACAACAGGAAGGTAAGTCCTGTAGCTAAAAGAATAATTCCTCTGCGTCTACCTCATTGAAATAATTATAAAATTTCCATTTTCTTCTTAAATCCTTGGAAGATTCGTAAACCATCATTATTTAGTTATACTTCATAGCTCTGTGAAGTCTTTTATTTTAATTAAAACTTCCTGTAGTAATACCAGTGGTCGTTTAGTTTTATTAAAATTAATAAAAACTGTCTGAGAAGATCTAAAACGTGCAGAGCTGTGGCAACTGAAATAGGATTATAATTGGTATAAATGATTCAAGAATTTTCTCCTGCCGAGTATTTTAGGAATAATTCTAATACTTAAAGTTGTCAAAAAATAAAAGGCCCGTTTTGACAGCTATAATAGTACATTATTGCAAAGTTCGGGCAATAGGCAATTGCAGGTCGAGTATGAGATTGAAGGCCGAGCTGTAGGCGAGGACTTCACTAATACGAGACAGGCAATTGCCATTTCCGCCGAAGCTTATATAGTGCTTTTCTCAAAAGAATGCAGGGAAATAAAAATATTTTTTATATTATACATTTAATTTATTAAAAGTTACAACAACATTGCTGGAGCGTTGCAATGTTCCAAATTCGTAAACCTAAATTCAATTCAAAAACCGCTCCTGCAATGGATTTCATTTCTTGTCCGTAAATTCGATACTTCGCGTGTTCTGTTTTCGAAAATAATGACAATATTTCCATTCATGTTTGAGAAAAAATACTTAATAATAATTAAACTTGATGCTTGCGAATGATACTCGTTGTTATAGTGTATGGATATTAGGATTATGAATTTGATTTTTCAATTTCTTACGTAGAAAGTTATCGCGGCATGTAAAATGAGAAACGTCAACGGACTTCTTAGATTGTGACGACTTTAGTTGAAACTTGCATATCAGCATCAAGATTGGCGCTTGGCCTAATTAGGTCACGACAAGATCTTTCAAACAAAGCGTTTTTCTAACAATAGACTAGGGAGACACTATTGTCGATGACAATATTTTCTTGTATTTTGAATAGACATTTGCCTAGCAGTGGGAATATGTTGGTTGATTGAAAAAAGAATGGTTGTGGATCTATAGTTAAAGTAAAAGTTATCAGAAAAACCATTTTATGTTTGTCAGTTTTTTTTTTCTAAAAATTTATTTCATACGAATCTTATCCTGACAATTATTACAACCAAAAAAATAATGATGCAAATAGGTGCAGCCGTTCTGTACTCTGAAGTGAAGCTGTTACGATTGAAGATGATTGATTTTTATTTATATAAATAGATAGATGCATACAGTGAAGAAGAAAAAAGTAAATATCACTAAAAACAAGTAAAATTTAAAATACCCCGATATATTTTTATTTCATGCTACATAATTTATCTAGTAGTAGACAGTTTCGATTGACAATCTATTGAACATGATATGACATGATATCTTGCGAAAAAACCGATTCAAACAGTACGGGTGAGGCCAAACAAAAGTAATTTTATTAGTTGTGAGTGGCGTTTTTTGAGTCACGTAATTTACATTTAACTGGCATACTTCACTTATTTTGCGTCGCCGTGTGGTACAAACAGGACTTTAGTATAAAACCAAATGCAGCGTAAATTCTGCGACTAATTTTACGCTACTCATAGCTCAAACAATTACGTTCGTTTGGCCTCACCCTAAAACGCCCATAACTTTTGAACGATTGAACCGATTTTCATCAAACATAGCAAAGAACATTCTCGATAAAGTCACCTTACAAACAAATAAACGAAATCAAAATCGGTAAATCAGTTTTGGAGCTATGATGCCACAGGCCCACTTTATCCGTCGGGGATAAAGAGTAATACTAAAAGGAAGACCCTTAATTAAGGTAGGTATGTCCTGAAATAACTTTTACAATTTCAAACATAGTACGTGCAGGAAAATATATTCTGAACTTGTACTTTTCACAGTGGAATTAAGTCCCAAATACACTTTACAGTTCCAGTCTCTTGTGTAATAGTGAACAGCAAAAATAGCTACGGAAGAATTATTTGTTAGTGTCCATGCATTTGGGTCACAGTTTATTCTGCAGAGCGTGAAGCGTTTGCTAAGTCAAATAATTGCTGAAATATCATGAAACCAAAGCGAGTAATTTAAAAAGGCGAACTTGTCAGCTCATCAAAATCAGGCAGCAGCCATTTTTTCGTTGAGAGTAATTTAAATAAAAAACAGTTAAAGCTGCGCCGCTGGCAATTACTAAAGACTCGCCGGCTGTAATCCTCGTTCTGACGAAGAAAAACTCCCGTAATTAATAGTGCAGCTTCCGGATTAATTAGCGAGGATCTGCCGCCCGAGCCGCCTGCCGCTCCTATTATTTGAATTTCGTTAGTTATTTTCTTAACTATTCTCTCGGAAGAGGAATTAATAAAGTAGCAGCCTCTTTTATTGAAAAATAAGGGGCTGTTACTGTTCATTAGATTGCAAAACTGAGTTTTAGCAGTGCCGAGTACTTGGAAGTTTATAAGACATTATTTTGTCTTCATCGCCAACTTCTTTAGTAAAAAATATATACAGATAGGTAGGTATGAAGGCAAGACATATCTTTTTATGAATATTCGACTGTAATGATACAGTGAGACTGTTTTTTCAACTGCTTAATTGCGTCGTTATTGTTCCTCGAATGGAATAAATAAGGAAAACGGGAGAAACAAAGGTTTATAATTACGTTCGGTTGCGTCCTGGTAGCAGTTTGATTACGTTGATTGATGTCCCCAGAGAGCTTCATTTACTAAAACAAAGCTGATTGTGATATATAGGTATCTATTCTTTTTCTTGTCCCTTTATTGAGAAGACAGTCCCGTTATTTACGACTATAATTTATTTACCTATTCCATTTGTTTGATTAAGTGGAACAGGAGCAGCATGACATTGTTTTTTTTAATATTTCACAGAAGAACGTCTCGTTTTTGTTCTACGGATTTCGACGTTGTTCTGAGCGAAATATGATGATAAATGTTTGTTGGGAGTGCGTCATATCTATGTTTACTTGGCAAGTTAGACGTTTGAAGAATCAACACGAGGAAAGTGTTGTTTTAGTGCCCGTAACCAGTTAGCGTTTTAGGATTTCGGTAAACATTCTTGGCAGTTTCCTGCAGGATTGGTTGTATGTGAATAGGGGATCTTTTCAAATTGTTGTTGATATGGTAATTGATAGACTTGTCATAGTACATACGTTAATAAAAACTAACGACATTGCAGATTAAATAGTAAATAGCGAGGATAATTTGACCTTCAATTGAATGAACTTATAGAAGGTAAAAATATTTATTAACACACTTTATGTCAGAAATATCAGTGCAGCCCTAGCCCTTGTACTAGAAATCACAAGAGTCAGACCTGTCAAAATATAGGGAATATTATACAAGAGGAGCATGATAGACAGAACATATAAAAAAATAATATGACTGTTATAGCATAGTAAGTTAAAGCTTATTTCGTCGGCAGTCTTGAAATGTTCATAATGTTCATATTCAATTTGGTCAACAATAGGAAGGTAAGTCCTGTAACTAAAAGAATATTCCTCTGTGTCTACCTCATTTTGACATTTCTATTTTCTTCTTAAATCCTTGGAAGATTCGTAAACCATCGTTATTTAGTTAAACTCCATAGCTCTGTGAAGTCTTTTATTTAAATTAAAACTTCCAGTAGTAATACCAGTAGTCGTCTAGTTTTATTAAAGTTAATAAAAACTGTCTGAGAGAATCTAAAACTTGCAGAGCTGTGGGAACTGTAATAGGATTATAATTGGAATAAAAGATGTAAGAATTTTCTCCTGCCGAGTATTTTAGGAATTATTCTAATACTTAAAGTTGTCAAAAAATAAAAGGCCCGTTTTGACAGCTATAATAGTACATTATTGCAAAGGTCGGGAAATAGGCAATTGCAAGTCGAGTATGAGATTGGCCGAGCTGTAGGCGAGGACTTCACTAATACGAGACAGGCAATTGCCATTTCCGCCGAGGCATATATAGTGCTTTTCTCAAAAGTATTTAGGGATTTTTTTTTATTTTTTTTATTATACATTTAATTTTATAAAAGTTACAACAACATTGCTGGAGCGTTGCAATGTTCCAAATTCAAAAAACGCTCCTGCAATGGATTTCATGTCTTGTCCGTAAATTCGGTACTTCGCGTGTTTTGTTTTCGAAAATAATGACAATATATCCATTCATGTTTGAGAAAAAATACTTAATAATAATTAAACTTGATGCTTGCTAATGGTACTCGTTGTTATAGTGTATGGATATTAGGATTATGAATTCGATTTTTCAATTTCTTACGTAGAAAGTTATCGCGGCATGTAAAATGAGAAACGTCAACGGACTTCTTAGATTGTGACGACTTTATTTGAAACTTGCTTATCAGCATCAAGATTGGCGCTTGGCCTAATTAGGTCACGACAAGATCTTTCAAACAAAGCGTTTTTCTAACAATAGACTAGGAAGACGCTATTGCCGACGACAATTTTTTTTGTATTTTATATAGACATTTGCCTAGCAGTGGGACAATATTATTTCATTGAAAAAAAAAGAATAGTTGTGGATCTATAGTTTCCAACAAATTAGAAAATCCATTTCATGTAAACCCAACCTTAAAAAAAAATATTTCTTTCAAATCTTGTCCTACAAACAAACCTTACAAACAACAAAAAAAATTGTACCCAAATAGGCAGCCGTTCTGGAATCTGAAGTGTTGCTCTTACATACATTCGGCAATTGATTTTGACTTATATAAATATATAGATGCATACAGTGAGAAGAAAATAAATAAGTTCAAATCCAAAACCCGACTACTGAAAAATCACGCACAATTTTTAGTCCTTGATTTTTCATTAGTTTGGTTTTAGTTTTTGAACTAATTTTTATTTAAAGATTTTTGGAGAGAGCCTGAAGAAACAAATGAACATAAATGCATACATACTTACATAACTATCAACAAACACTTTGCGAGGCCGTATTCGGGTAAACCATTAGTTTTATTGACTTAGACGGGATAATATCTCGCAAACGGTACGCTTAACAAAAATATGATGTACGAAATCCTACCTTCATTTTAAAATCCCTGTTCAATGATACCACACATGATGGGGTGGGCTGAAAAAAATGATTTGTTGTTGCATTCGTGCCCCCTAGGGGGCCTCATATTCAATTTTATGTGACGTCACATAGCCTTTAACTAGCGGACAAACAAGACGCTTCCAACCCCATTTCTTAGAAGTTATCATGGAATAGATGAACTTACATACAAACACACATACCGGTCAAAACATAACCCTGCCTTTTGCTTCGCCGTAGTCGGGTAAATATTCAAGATACATTTTCGAGTACCTAGCTTCTGAATTTGCCCGGATCCAGTTTTGTTTTTCCTGAAGAACGTCAACACAGTCAACACAGCATTGTTGTTGTTATGGACATCCCAAATTCGTTGTAGCACAACTACAAACAATGCCAGCGCAGTCAGTAACTGGACTCTAATTTATAGCCTGTCGCGACAGATTTACTGCCACAGTGTAAATCGAAAGGCATTTTTTTAAACACAACTACTGGCTTTACTAGTTACCACTTTCGAAGGGTACAAATGGTGTTCATTCGCTGTGAATTTTACATGCTAAATACTTCAAGCGTCTGTTTTGAATAGAATGACAATTTATCTGTGGATAAGCTATAAGTGGTGATAGTAATTTTGTATTATTACGTCCTTTAAACTATACCAATATATATTATAATAAAGAGGAATGCTTTTTTTGTTTGTTTGTTTATACCGGATAGGCTCCGAAACTATTGGACCGATTTTAAAAATTCTTTCTCCCATTTTCAAAAAAATAGAAAGCCTTGTGAAAATTGCAATAATGTAACCCAAAGCAGTAAAAATTTGTTTACAAGATTCACGATTTGGCGTGCGCTGAGAAAACTATTGATGATACATACAAATTATATAATAAATGATTAAAGTACTCATTATTAACTACAAAAAAAGTCTGTGAGAGAATATATCTCACTATCATAATTAAGTAACAATAGCAGCTTTTGTGTTCTAAAATTTAATTAGATCACCGGTAGAAACAAAAGTTGGTTACATTTGTATTGTAGTATCAATTCTTATTAAAATAAATAGTTTAACAAATTTGGTAGGTAGGTAGGATAGGGTAGGATAGGTAGGATAGATAGGGTAGGTGGGTATGTCAGTAGGTAGGTAGGTGGGTAGATAGGAGGGTAGGTAGGTAGGGTAGTTAGGGTAGATAGGTAGGTAGATAACTAGTTGATGAGAGCGTAGTCCCGGCGGTCGGGGAGCGATAAATAAATAAAGTCAGTCAGTTACCTAAATAGATTGGTCCCAAAAAGCTATCAGATGAACTAATAATAATAAGATAAAAAAGGATAACTCAATCGATCTTGACCGTAGAAAAGTCAAGGCTACAAGACTTGAAAATTTGCATTAGTGCCTTTCAGTCATGCGTCTCGGAAGTGGTTTCAAAGCCGTCTACGCTTGTCTGTCGTGACGTAACGTAATCAAAAAGGCGACCTACATACTAAACGTGCTGGAAAACGGTCGGCACCATCCATACTTTCCATACTAATATTATAATTGGAAATTGTTTCTGTCTGTTTGTTATGATTTAATGTCTAAAAGTCTAAACCGCTGAAACTTGGCATACAGATAGACTATTGTTGACTCTTTTTCTTTCTTTTATAATTTGGATTAGAACATAGAAAACTTTTCATCTCTGTAGAAAATTTCCTTTGAATACTAAATAACTACTTTTCTCACAAGCAAATAAGTCTAAAATATTTTCACATGTATTAACAACATAATAATATATTCGAATCTAACTATTACGCTAATTAATACAATTCGTGTTATGAAAATCTATAAATATTACAGATGTTTCTGCATACATTAAACAGTCTGTGCAATGCTCTGGGGTAGAATTACAATTGAAATAAAGACGCTAAATGCTTATCATTCACAGAAGTAACCAAAAGTTTAGTAAGAACATGGAATGTCCTGGTTAAAATAGAAAAACTGCAAGCCCCACATGTAGACTATTCGTTTTCAGGAATTTGAATAGTTTGTTTACTGTAACTTAAAACTTGTCATGCGAACGTATATCTGCTGGTGTTTCTCGGTTATTTACTCACCTGCATAAATCCAATAAGGCATATCAGTTTTGGTGGTAATAATAGTACATTGTGTATTAAGGGCGGTAAGTAAGGAATTACGATCGAGGCTCTATTAGACTTTCTGAGTCGATGTTCGTAATTGCCGTACCGCCCGTGAAACATACAATGTTTTTCATCACATTTGCGAGTAATAATTATGAATTATAGATTTAATACACAAGTCACCACAGCTGTTATTACGAAATACGTAAACTTTTATTTTTAAGTCGTTGGCGAATTTTTGCCCACACCACAGATTATTATATACTTTATTGTACACCAAAAAATATGTACAGGAAAACATTCACAAAAACAAGTGTACAATGGGCGGTCTTATCGCACAGGGCAATCTCTTACAGACAACCTTTGGATGGACTGTACGATAGGAGAAGAATTTTGGGATTGGGATTTAGGGATTTGGGATTATACAAGTGTTTCGTTCAAAAACGTTAAGGGCAAAACAATTAAATAATTTCGACTTTTGATACAAATAACTATTAAAATCGATTATTAAAAACTTTTGTTGAGTATTTAAGTAACATGTAGTGAGATTGCAAAGAAATTCCCGTTTAGATAAAATTTTAAGACAATTTTTCAATTGCGTGTAAACTCCTTGCTTGCATGACCTGTGTGCTGTGCTATAAATTAAAACAATATTACTTACCGACCTTGGGTTTCATGACAAAGAGATAGCTCGAGGGTTTTATATTCCATTACGGCCAAGTTAACCTGTATGTTTAGATACTGTTTACGTGCAAGTGTGATGAAAAGGACCATGGGCAAAAATGTATGAAGGCTGGGCTCACCCACCAACAGAGATGAGACCACTTGGAATTTACTTGTCCTTCAATAAATATAAAGACATAAACTCATTTTTGTGAAAAATCCATGGGGTTATTTAGTTATAAATATTTTTCTTCTGCCATAAATCTCGAATATAAAACAGAAAAAATGTTTCTACCTACCTATGTCCGTTATAGATGATTGCCTTTCACACCAGTTGGATGGTTATCCAACTGGTGTGAAAGGCAATCATGCGGAGATGGTGTTAGAATAAAATAAAAAAAAATGCTACGTAGGTACTAATAGATGTATACTTTTTGTTGTTTGAAATCTTATGCTAGTTCTAATTCAAAGTGCAAAATATACATTAAAACAAAACAGCTGTTATCAGTAAAAGATATTTTTATTAACATCAATCATAAATCAATAATAATGTCGTTTAGATGACCTGCCGGTGCATAAAATTGTATGTGCCTACCTAATCCTAGGTAACATATTATTGAAATGGTATGTGCACAACTTCCTACTGTTCGTCTACCTGTTAGACACGAACAGTAATATTGAGCGATGGCATCTGGTCCTATTTGATTTCTGTTGACCAGAATATAGACGTAATATGTACGTGCTCGAACATGTCTTGACTGTATTCTTCCTCTTAATAACCACACATGCTGGTTTTGTATATTGCATGCTGCTAAATCATGTAATTCATTTTTACGATATATTTCTATAGTATCGTCGTTTTTTTTTTGTAAACTTAAGAAATAATAAACTATTTTTGTATTTTGTATATAAACCATTGCGTAAATGTTCGCTGCAATATGACTTAGCAAGTACGATTTGATATGACCCAAGGGATATCATAAGATCTCATTAATTGTTAGCCGAGGAAAGTCTTCCAACTGATTTGCTTCCATTGCAAGAAATGCGGCTCTTTGTCTATTAAGGTTCCTCAGTTGTGCATAGTCAATATACTACAGAATATAATACATAGTCAAAAACAAGCTAGGGTCAGTAAGTCACACAACAAGAGAGGATACATGGAAACGAACAGCTAATAACGTGTGCGCACGAGTCGACTTACTGAGAGAGCGGGCGGGCACCCTGACATCCTCCCGAGAGGTGTGAGAGGGATGGAGTGTCGCAAAACACTTGCGTGGTAGATAAGGGAAAACGATAGATGCGCCTGTTTACCATTATTATAAAGTTATGAATTTATTGTTACAATAACAGTTTTATGACTACCAATTGTCTTTGTCTACATAACCTATTTAGGTGCATATCTTTTTTCTGCAATGGAATTGAAGGTGGTGCCCATAGTAACAATTTAAGTACCAACAAAATCCTTTACAATAACATATGTCATACCTCTGTTGGACACTGAGCCCAATTTGTCCCATGGTCCTTTACGTTCTTATTTATCTGACTTTACATAGCCTGAAGGCTATAAATCCTTATGAGAAGATCAATCTTAACAGACCAACTCGCAAGTTTGATTTTAGATAATGAGGAGAGGTTCATGTTGATGAGGCGAGGTCAAACAAACTTGAATGTAGATGTTTCATCATGTGTGGTATTCTAAAACGATGATGATAAGCGATGCTTTCTTAATAACAAGTAAAGGTCGCTACATACGTACGTTTTAATCCGGACGGAACGACCTCCTAGCCAAGTTACAAACTAGAATCTCTTTCTACAATCGTTAACGCCTTCTATTTTTATGGTCTGACCACGTGACTTAACGTTCAGATGTGTCATTCCCATACATTGATTCGTTTTCTACTACCGTTATCGATTGTAGATTGTCTACTTGGATACAGGTGCAGGACGATAAGTTTTGAAAATGTCGTTTCAAAACATATCGTATATATAACCTTAAAACGACAGATTTATTTTATAGGCTGTAGTCAGAGCTATTACGATTGTTGACCTCATTAATCATTAGTAATCCATTTGGCAGACGTTTATTTTTACAGACAAGTCTAACGCCCTAGTCGTGAATAACTGAACACTATTCAGATATGTAAGTAGGTAAGGCATCCACTGTTCACTTATGCTCCGACTCCACCTTCATTTATCATCCTTTGCTATATTAGAATTCTAATATGGAGCAGTGAGCTAGTATTCCAACTTCTGCAGTTTCTAAAAAGAGGACAAAATAAATTTAAAATAACTTCGATCGACAACCATTATCGGACCTGTACTGAGTATCAGACCAGTATCAAAGCAATATAGGTCCAGAATGGGACTAATATCGGAGAGTTTATAACGAGCACGATCGTACTATTGCATTGTGTAATGAGCCGTGATATCCATTTTTAAGGCATTATACAAATTTTCAATACAATGTTTTTCGGTAAAAGGATTACTAAAACATCTGAGGATTAAAAGACCACATAGCACAACGCTAATTGGTTTATCCCAATGTGGTGTGTGATTCGTCAAACGGACTGGTTGAATTATATAAATATATCTGTAAATGCCTTGGTGTACGTAGTAGATAAGTGCCGTGAGAATAAAATTAAATGTAAAATGATTCTGTTACAGTTGTAGAAAGATTTGGGTATCTGGAAATAAACCTACCTATAAGTTGACGTCACATTAGAAAAAAACTTAAAAAGCAGGGCTCCCTGTTTTTAATCCCCGACGGAAAAAGAGGGGTGCTATAATTTGACGTGTTTAAGTGTGTATTTGTCTGTGGCATCATAGCTCCTAAACGGCTGAACCGATTTGATTTTGTTTGAAAGGTGACTTTATCGAGAGTGTACTAAGCTATGTTTGATGAAAATCGGTTTAGCCGTTCAGAAGTTACGGACGTTTTACTGTTTGAATCGGGGTATTGACGATCGAAGCATGTCTACTGCTAGATAAATTATGTACCTAGTTTAAAAAGCATGACACAAAAATGTGTCGGGGTTTCATTTAAATGTGTTCTTCTTAACTTCTAATCTAAATTAAGAATACAATATTCTCAAATGTATTCTAGTCCCTACTCGTTAGCAATTTCGACTATCAGATACCTAACTCGTGGAACAAAGCAACGCTGATGGCTCAGTGTGTTGCATAAGTAAATAACATGGTAAGGCCGTGTCTTTCGGATATCTCGTCAGTGTCTAGGGCCTTGCTTAGCATGCAACATGCACCGCTTGCATTCGTAGAACTGAACATGGCGAACAGCGTTACGTGGTCTTTCTCGAGACAAGGAATAGTAAGTGTACAGAAGGTTAACTTTGTACGACTAGAGAGGATAGACGTACCACAGAATATGGAATGGCTGCACCAGTAGCAACTACAGATTACATTTAAAAAATATTCGTGCAATGTGAGGCTTATTCCGTTTATCCACCCTAATACAGTCACCCTAAGGTAGTATTCGGAAACGCGTGTTCATCTATCCACCCTGAACGGGGTGGATAATCGGAATTCACATAATTTCTTACTTCTCATTTTCTCTCCCCGCTTGTGTACAGTCAACAGAGCGGGCTTGTTTAAGACAT
The DNA here is from genome assembly GCA_964057195.1 of Orthosia cruda. Taxonomy (NCBI): domain Eukaryota; kingdom Metazoa; phylum Arthropoda; class Insecta; order Lepidoptera; family Noctuidae; genus Orthosia; species Orthosia cruda. The sequence goes on along the minus strand of OZ059826.1, from coordinate 19,480,543 downwards.
TTACTATGCTGAATATAATAGTGTACCACATCGAGAGTGCGGTGCGTAAACTAGACTACTTACGGGCGCACGGTTGGCGCAGTGGTTAAGCGATTGACTGCTGCGCTGCGTGTCGCGGGTTCGATTCCCGCACGGAACAAATATTTGTATGAACTACAGATAGTTGTTCCGGCTCTGGGTGGTTGTGTATGTGAGTTTAATGTTTATAAACGCACCCACGATAGAGGAAGCAATTCCTAGTGTAGAGCAACATAAAAAAAAAAACTTGTGTACTCTTTTCACGGGTGTACCTTTTTTTTTAATTATTTTAAGTTGGTAGATAAGTAAGAATTGTTTTGTTTATTAAAAATGGTTTTTATACAGGATGCAAATTTTTACTTTTAATAGATGTTTATTCCACTGTCGACTGTACTTGGGGAATAAAGTCGGAAGAACAATCAGAAGTGAATTCCGATTATCCACCCCGTACAGGGTGGATAGATGAACACGCGTTTCCGAATATACCTTAGGGTGGATGTTTTGGGGTGGATAAACGGAATAAGCCCAATGTGAGCACAAGTTTTGGCTGTAATAACATACTCAAAATTGTCACGGGCCATCCGTTTATATAAGTACCTAAACGGTGACACTAAGGCCTCGTTTACGGAGACGCGGGGCGTTGCACGTCGCGTGCAGCGTGGCGTCTCGCGTCACATCGCTTCTACGTAAACGCCATCGCTTCTCCATAAACGCTCTAATACAACGCCATATGTTTGAATTTAGTGCGGTCCGCACCGCCAAACGCGACGCGCGACGCCCCGCGTCTCCGTAAATGAGGCCTTACTGACACGGTTGGTTTGTATGCAAAGGTATGACAATGCCATATGAAGCACAGCCCACCGGAAAGTCTTGTACGCACACATAGACGCGTTTAAAATGTTAGATCTGTGGCCTCGATCGAGTTAACGTAAACGTCAATTTGTATTGAAACTGGATAATCACCGGCTAGTAAAAGTAAGGAGAAACTGCTTTTGTTGTATACAAAATGACATAAGAGAATGTTTATGTTGAGGCGATCGAGAACATAAAAAAACTCGGAATTAGGCCTCGGAGCCGAATGTCAGTAGCGAGTGCGCTTGCACTCGCTGTACGCGTGTTTATGTGCGTGTCGTTTTTTTACCGTTATATGGGGTGGACCTTCTGTATAGATCTATCTATTCTGTAACCTACCCTCCGAGACGTATTTCTGAAATAACGTTGGAGTACGCCTAATTAATGATTTAAGAATGGAAGCTAGACAAAGGCTTTCTTTCTATTTTGGCCATTGTAGATTAGTTTTGTAGGACTAATTGGAATTGGGTAATGTATGTGGTAATGTGATTGGCTCATTTGTTCGGCCGTGTTAACTAGAGATTGCATGGACTTGTTATAAAAATAAACCTATATTTTTATTAGATTGTGAAATAGTAAAATACCTACATATATTTTCAGATATGTGTGTGTCATCATCATCATCATATCAGCTGAAAGACGTCCACTGCTGGACATCGGCCTCTCCCAAGTGTCACCACATTGATCGGTCCCGTGCGTCTCGCACCCAGCGCATCCCCGCAACCTTCACTAGGTCATCGGTCCACCTGGTGGAAGGCCTTCCAACGCAACGTCTTCCGGTTCGCGGTCGCCACTCCAGAACCTTTCTGCCCCATTGGCCATCCATTCTGCGAGTAATATGCCCTGCCCACTGCCACGTAAGTTTGGCAATTCTTCGGGCTGTGTCGGTAAACCTGATTCTCTTGCGGACATTTCTGATTCGATCACGCAAGGAAACTCCGAGCATAGCCTTCTCCATTGCCCTTTGGGTGACTGTTAGCTTTCTGATGAGGCCCATTATAAGCGACCACGTCTCAGAGCCATATAAAAATACAACACTGGCAACACACACTGGTCATAGACTTTCGTCTTGAGAAACAGTGGTAAGTTGGACGAGAAGATACCGCACAACTTCCCGAACGCTGCCCAGCCGAGTCGGATTCGACGGTTAACCTCTTTCTCGAAATTTGCCCTACCCAACTGGATCGTTTGTCCCAGGTAGACACAGTCGCCCACAACTTCGAATGTAGAGTCCCCTATAGGAGTGGGTGTAACATGGGCATTTAAAATCACCTTGGTTTTGTCCATGTTCATCCTAAGACCCACTCTTTCGATCTTTGATATGTATGTGTACCTTTATAAATTTAATTTAAGTAGTTCATAGCATTTCGCTCCAGAATATGGACGAAATGTCACGTCGATCTAAGAAAAGCGATATTAAATATTATCGTCACGCAAAACTTGTATCCGTAATAAATAAATGTATTTGTCAGTTTCTGTCTGCAAAAGATGATAGAATGGATGAAACATGCTCGCATCGCGTGGAACAGAACTCAAGAATAAACCTAAACAATATCGCAACAAATTTTATTAACAGTGGTACATAAATAATTACAATAAATATACACAAAGAAAATATATTCAGATTATATAAAGCTTAATTACCTACCTGACAAATTTACTACATTTATCGGTAAACACTCTGTAATAATTTCAAAAACTGTAAAATATATAAAAAAAAGACAATAAGGACAGTGTTGAGTGGTCCGTTTCGTTCTATCTTCCTTTATATTTAGAGCCGGCTAGGGCCTGCAAAGTGAAGAACTGTTTTAGTGCGCTGAATATCTTCGCATAGTACTTGGCGGAGTTGACTGACGTGTCAGATTTAAATTTTCTGCATCTTATTTTTCTGCCGCCTGAAAGGGGTTTTTTCGGTTACATAAAAAAAAGGATAAAAAAAGTGAGGGGTAAGGAAGGTGGGTGTGTGGATTGATATTTACATGTCCTTACCATCTCGTATCGCATCTCTTCGCAGATGCGCTCGCACAGGTCGGTGGGGATGTCTGCCTCCTGGCAGTCTTGCAACACGTACTTGAGTTGCGATGTCCTGTTAACAACAAGTAAAGTTAGAAAAAACTGCCGGCACATTTCTATTTCATGCTACATAATTTATCTAGTAGTAGCACGGGGTCTCATTGCTAAGAAATAAAATTTGGTTCAAAAAAAATCTCACTAGCTGACGCGACATGTGCACACAATTCAATAGAATTGTGGGTAATATTAACATTTTCTGGAATTGAACATAAAACATTTAAGTTCTTGTTTAATCAACTCTCCTAAGTACAAAATTAAGGAATATTGGGCTCTTAATTCAAATTTCAAAGATTATTTGAACGGTTCATTTAAAATTGTTGCCAATAGATGGCGCATTTTTAAATTACCGAGGCATTCCACTCATTTGTTAAAATTTGCATTGTAACACAATTTGGTGCAAAAAAACTGTATAAACGTGTAAAAAAATACTATAAAACGAACCTTCACTGTATTTAAAGAAAAAAATATTCACGAACCTAAACCCTTTTACTTGCAAGTCGCTGCTAACACCATCTATTGCCGTGAAACGGGATCGAACGCGATTGATGTACTTAGAAAAATAACAAGATTAATCAGATGAAAAATGCTAGTTACGTCGGCACGGTTTCTTTGTATGGGATGAGGCATCTGTATGCTAGTATTATATTATCTGTGGTAGTAGACACGCTTTGATCGACAATCTATTGAACAAGTAATTTTGACATGATATCTTGCGAAAACACCCCGATTCAAACAATAAAACACCTATAACGTTTGAACGGCTGAATCGTGTTTCATCAAACATAGCTAATAACACTCTCAATATTGTCACATTTCAAACAAAAAACGAAATCGAGAGGAAAGAAGAAGACAAGGGCGCTCTCGAGCTCATACAAATAAGGGTCATGATAAAGGAGTAGCATTTTTGTAAATTCTCATATTTATCGATCGCAACACACTTTATGGACATATATATCTTCTCCCTTTCTAGTAAAAAAATAAATATCTGGCTATAAATACTTTATTAGATTATGGAATCTAAAATAAATTTACGCGTTGAACAATACTCTTCCGTTTCCTATCCATACAAATATTATAATTTGTTCATATATTAATCCGAGAACAATGGTGTGGGTTATATGTTTGCCAATTTATTATTGTACTCATAGTTTTATTTAAACTTTAACTGTGTTTTTTCCATAATAAATAAATCGGCGGTATCTTCTCGTCCAATTTACCGCTGTGTCTCAAGATAGTGTGTGTTGCCAGTGATCACCTATGGGACCGAGACGTGGTCGCTCACAAGGGCCTTATCAGAAAACTTAAAGTCACCCAATGGGCAATAGAGAGAACTATGCTCGAAATTTCCTTGCGTAATCACATCAAAAATGAGGATATCCACAGGAGAACCAAAGTTACTGACATAGCCTGAAGAATTGCGAAACTTAAGAGGCAGTGGCACATTGCTCGCTAAAACCGGTCCACGTGAGATGGCTCCCGTTGGTAGTATGTCTCTTTCTAATGAGGTGACCATGACCAAACAGAACACGGGACAAATTGATTGTAAAAACGATAGTTTAAGTATCCCTATATATTGCTACTACCTAACTGCGCTACCTAAAACAAATACTGTTTATATTTTTTGGTATCTACTTCACTAACCGTGTGGTGTCGGGCGTAAAAAATTTGACCATCCCATGTTTGCCCGTGGGTGTCGTAAGAGGCGATTATGGGAAAAACCAAAGAATGGGCAGCAGCGTTCTCTGTGCATTTGTAACAACCATACTGCGATTGTCAACCCGCCTGTAAAGCACTCCCCATGAATAGCACAAATAAAACATAGCCCCTATTGCTCGGCAGCCTGTACCCTCGACTACGGTAGCGGTTGAGGTTACGGTATGGCAAGAGGTGCTAAGAATCCCGGACGAGATCCGGCTACCCCAACAAATACCGACGACTGGAACTGGCAACGTACAATACGCGCACACTCCGGACCGACGAAAAAATCACCGAACTCGAAGAGGAATTGAGCAGTTTACGATGGAGTATTAAAGGGTTATCTGAAGTTTGAAGAGAGGGGGAGGACTCAATAATCCTCAAATCCCAAGTCTCCTCAAGTCTCATTCTTCAAGACCATCGTATAGATAGGAACAAAAAGCTCTCTGATCCTTCTCTCAAGCTCATGAAGGAGAGGCGTTAGATGACCCTGCTGTCTTCAGACGGTGCAAGGACGGTGCTTTGAAATACCGGAAGCTAAATATACCTCAAAAGATCTCTATGATTTCACATATTGTCCAGTTGCGTAGACAGTTGAGAAATAAAACTACACCAATTGTATTCCACTAGGAATCAATTTGCAAATAATATTAACAGCCGCTGAATTTCACTCGAACAAAGTCCGCCAAAAATTCCGCAAACCACCATCCTACAATTAGTATTACCAGGCCCAAACTTTCAAAAGTACTACTCTTACTCAGTATTACTGAATATTTTTTAAAATACAACGAATTGATTAATTTTAGGAACTGTAAAATTATTTAAATACCTTTCTAGAAATATTTAAATACGTGTCAAAGTCTTTGAATTGTTCGTTTTGGTATAATACAAAAATAAAAATATAAAATTTTCTACCATTTCTACCAAACCCAATGATTAGTTGAGCTAGCAAGAGGTCAGACAAGGACACACTACCAGCGGAAACCCTTTCGCCAGGACCGCTTTTTGTTAGCTAACGCTTATAAGGAAATAGCTAACCTAGGTTTATGATAATAGAATTCATTTTAGCTAAACAAAAAATTTCGGTACACAGTCTAGTAGTAAGAAATACGTATAATGTCTTTGATGACACCGACGCCAGGATTCTGCAGGGCCTGATCTAGCAATTTTGTAGCTCCGGGCATAGACAATATTTGTCGCCCTTGGCACCCTTTAAAATAACTGTAAATTTTTCAGGATATTATCTATTGGAAAAAAATGCGGTTTTTAACCGTCGCGAAGTGAAAACTAATTGAGCTCGAAAATTTCGCCTAAGAATTTTCGCAACAGAATGTTAACTTATTTAACGGTGGGTTTACAAAAATAACAATCGACAGCATATAGCCTGCCCAGTACTGCCTCTGCTCTCCTCAAAGTGACTGGTGACATAAGAGAAGCGATGGAGGATACCAAGGTCACTGTTCTGGTGTTAATTAATTTCTCCAATGCCTTTAATGCCGTCAGTCACGATATTCTCCTTTTTATCCTTTCACATCTTATGGTTTCCTCCGAGGCCCTGGAATAGTTCTCTTCTTATCTTCGGGGACGTCAGCAGTCGGTTCGCGTTGACGAGAGTGCCTCGAGTTGGTGTGATTTGGCTGCTGGTGTTCCGCAAGGCGGTATTCTTTCTCCATTATTATTCTCCATCTTCATAAATTTTATTACTCACTGTCTTCGGTGTTCGTATCATCTTTATGCCCATGACCTTCAACTATATGCGGCTGCGCGGGTAGAAGGTTTGTCGGATGCTATAGGCGATGTGAACCGGGATTTAGCTGCAGTCAAGAATTGGTCTGATAGATTTGGGGTGTCTGTAAACCCCTCAAAATGTCAGGCCATTTTGATCGGGAGCTCGCGCATGATGGGTCGGGTGCAGATTAGCTCTCTTCCTCCTATTATTTTTAATGACACCGTTATCCCCATCAGCCCTAGTGTAAAAGATCTCGGTCTACATCTTGACTCGACGCTTGGCTGGCAAAGTCAGGTTTCTAGTGTCAGTCAAAGAGTCAATGGGACCTTGCGTTGCCTGTACCGTCTGAGGAACTTTCTGCCCGCAAAAACGAAGACTATGCTTGTGCAGACTTTAATTTTCCCTATAATAGACTATGGTGACGTGTGCTACTTTGACCTGAATGCGGTATTCCTGGATAAGCTTGATAGGCTCCTAAATAACTGCATCCGGTTCATATTCAACCTGAGGAAATATGACCATGTGTCGAGCTGCAGATCTGAACTCAAGTGGATGCCCATTAGGCAGAGGCGAAATTTGCGCGCTTTGACCACGCTTTTCTCCCTACTCAACTCTCCCACTCCACCTTCTTATCTCACACCTCACTTTCAATATTTATGTACTTCACACGCTAGGAATCTGCGTTCGTCTAACAATCTTCTTTTGCTTTGTCCTTCTCATACTTCTGATTTTATTCATTCTTCCTTTCATATTCAGTCCATTCTTCTCTGGAATGCGCTACCTCTCGATATGGACGGCCACCAGTCAATATGCATTTAAGCGGAAGTTACGGTATTACTTTCTACACCAATAGCAGAGTCGACTCAATCACCTTTCTATCACTTAAATATATATATATATATATATATTTATTATAGGCAATATATATGTATGTTTATTTTAACTATTCTTCAATTTTACTTTAATAATAATATCTATTTTTTATGCACCTGCCATGTTATCTCTCCACCATCCTTGGTTGAGTGGTAGAGAATGCCTCAGGCATTAAGTCCGCCTATGTACCTGTATGTTGCATGAAGTTTTAATAAATAAATAATAAATAAATAAATATTGAGCTTGAAAATTTGAACACGTGGTGCTCCACGGATAACTTAGGTTTTCTGATGAAATGCAAAGGGCTGTTAGTTCAGTATGGCCGCCCCGCATTTATGCCGCTCTGGGCATTTCACGGCTGCAATAACAACATTGATGATTAGTGTAAACACACACTACTGTATGTGCGGCTTCGGCTCTCTCCTCGGCGTCTTCTTTTTGTGTAGATCTTCGCTTGTACTATCCTGCATGCAGCACAATTTATCAAGCAAAATGATTAAGTATTTCATCATCAACGTCATCATCAGCCTATAGCAGTCCACTGCTGGACATAGCCTCTCCAATTGCACGCTATTTGGTTCGATTTTCGGCGACTGTCATCCAGCTGCTACCAGCCACTCTGCGAAGGTCGTGGCTCCATCTAGCCCGAGGGCGTTCTTCCTTACGTTTACCAGTTCGCGGTCTCCACTCAAGAACACGTTTACCCCAACGGTCATTGGTTCTACGACTTAGGTATATGGCTGGCCCATTGCCACTTCATATTACTTATTCTGTGAGCTTTGGTTCTCTGACGGATCACCTTGTTTCGGATTCGATCCTTTAGAGAGACTCCGAGTATAGCCCTTTCCATAGCTCACTGAACAACTTTGAACTGATGAACCAGCCGTATTGTGAGTGTCCACTTCTCGGCACCGTAGGTCGTAACAGGTAGGACGCACTGGATGAAGACTTTGGTCTTCAGGCTTTGTGGGATACGTGACGAGAAGACTCGACGAAGTTTCCCAAACGCCTAAGGCAATCGATCCCGGAGTGACGTGTGAATTGAACATAACCTGGGTTTTGTCCAAGTTCATCCGGAGACCAATGCGTGCAGAAAAATCAGCTAGGCCATCCAGCATCTGCTGCAAGTCATTCAGCGACTCTGCCATTATGACGATGTCATCCGCAAATCTCAAGTGTGAGATCTGTAGTATTATATTATCTGTGGTGAGATTTACTCGCTTTTGTGTGAATGTACCTTAACACTATGAAGTATATAAATAATAATAGTTTTTGGTTGTATGAAATTTCATAAATACATCTGTCAACCTTCTAGGTCCCTCATCCATTGCAAGCCACGGTCCCACCCCAGTGTTGCCCACGACACCGGGCTTCATAGACCACACCTCTATCATTCATAGAGTTAAGGTACATTCAGACAACACTCGCCGTTTATATTAATGCCGCGTCCTTCCCAGTCCAGCGTCTTAAACATATCCTCCACCGCGTTGCTAAACAATTTCGGAGAAATTACCTACATCCCTTTGTCTAACCCCTCGACGCATTGTATATATGGCTTAGTTTGCCGATCCTGACTTTGGACGGTCATTGTTGCGTTTTCATAAAAGCAAGTATTTATATCTGTATAAATCATAAAAAAGGGTATTTATACGTTCTAATTATAATATTTTTTTCTCAAAATTGACGGCAAGCTGAATCGATTGTAATTTTTAGTTTCTTAGTTGATCGGGAAGTGCCTCAAAAATCACTGCAAAAAGGTGTCGGTTTTTGGTGTTGTTTTTTTATTGTTATACTTTTTTTCGGTCTAGCCCCCTCAGCCCGCAAACAAATCACAACTATAACGTGTAATAAGGAACTCCGATTCAAAAATGTTTTGTCGTAGGTACTTCCTGTACAAGTAAACTGGGGACTTTCTTTTTTCGTCTATCCCATGGTGTGGGGTATTCTTGGATAGGCCATTCAAAAATATTACGGGTCTGTGAAAACCATTTTTCCATTCAGGGTTCCGTTTGCGTAAAATTAAGCTTTAAATTGCTTTTTTACCGGCTTCCAAGCCGTGGTATTTTTTTCGAGTCGGTGTCATCAAAATTCCTGAAAAAATTGAGGCTGTTCTCTTCTCTCCCTAGTTACCTACTAATAGTCTTACTAATATTATAAATGTGAAAGTTTGGATGGATGTGTGTGTGGGTGTATGTTTGTTACTCAATCACGCCAACGGCTGAACAGATCTGGATGAGATGGCACAGAGATAGATTATAGTCTGCAAAGGCTACTTTTCACCCGGTATCATGATCTCTTGGGTTATGAAAACATTTTTCACGCGGGCGAAGCCGCTGGCAGAAGCTAGTAGGCAGATAAAGATACATTAAATCTTGGTAGGTACATCTTTTTTTACGGCAATATATTGCCCGTCTTAAATTGGTATTACCTACTTACCTAAGGCCGAGTTTCTCACCACTAAATTATCGCAGGATTAATGTGACATATCTGTGATTGGTTGAAAGAATTTTCAACAGCCAATCACAGCAGATAACGCGTGCTTGAAATTTTGTCACATTAATTCTGCGATAATTTATAGGTTAGAATCTCGGCCTAAAAGTTTTTATTTTTATATAAGTCTCGAAAGCCTACGGCAAATCGGTAAATATTATACTTCCTACGTACGTAGGTACCTACCTAACCTATCTGCAAAAGTATAACAGAAAATATCCTATCATCGAGCCCGCTTTCAGGCTCCCGATTAAATAGACGATTGGGATCAATCAACGCGAGATGCGTCCGATATTTTAGGATATTGGAAGCCGTATATCATTTCACGGTAAAAGGCTTTTAGGCTTGCCTACAAAATAAAGTAATAGGAAGGCGTTACTACTGAGGCTTTACGATAAGACTCAGTGTTAAACTTCCGTCAAGGGAATACAGAAATACTTCATGTAGGTATAAATCTAAAAAGTACTTATGTGTTTGTTAAAGTTGCGATTAGGTGTCTCGGTCGCGCTCGCATAAGCATCTACATTAAAATTATCAGTAATTGGATGACCTAGCTCTGCTCGGGTGAAAAAAGGGAAAACATATTTTTTTCGAGAATACGCATTTGCCCAGATATGAGACCTAGCTAGATCGATTGTTCGCCCCAGAAAATCCCTAATTGCAAATTTCATCGAAATCATTAGAGCCGTTCGTTGTGGAGAACGTGATTACAAATATACAGAATGAGTTTTTCAAGTGGGCGTGGATGGCCAAATCCGAAACTTTGAGGAATAGCAAAATATACTCAAATGCGTCACGAAGCCGATTTTGATGAAATCTAAAACTGCAGCAATGAATTTTTGAAAAATAATATTCCTAACCAGAAATCGAACTCGTTGATGGTGAAAAATAAAACATGCAATTCCTAGCCAGGAATGTTAGATTTTTCAAAAATAATTTCAGCGTGAGTTTAGTTTTCATCAAAATCGGTCTCGTAACTACTTTGTGTGTTTTACGCTATTCCTCATAGTTTCGGATTTGGCCATCCACGCCCACTTGAAAAACTCACGCTGCTAATATATTTTGTACCTACATTGCGCTTATCTATGGCAGTAACAGATTTTGACGCCGGTCTATTATTTTACTATTGTTTTCCTCATTTCAACAGGGACAAATATTGCTCGTTTAATAGTAATGGTTCCAAACTGTTTCCTTTGCCGAATTCATTTACGCAATTCGGCTGCCGGATTTCACTATCACTAATCAGCTTAAATCCCATCAACTGTTCCTTAGTTATAGGAGACAAGTCTGTTATCATCCTCCTGCGCTTATCCCATGTTACTTGGGGTCGGCGCAACACGTTTTCATCTTCCATACCGTCCTATCCCCCGTCACGCTATCACTGACTCCTTTTTCTTTCATATCACTCCTCACGCAGTCCATCCATCTTTTCGTTAGCCGTCCCCTTCTTCTCGTTCCATCCACATTTATATTCATTACTTCTCTAGTAACTTGCGTTGGGGACAAGTAGATAAATAAAATGGAACTAAAACTTACAGACAGGCTCCCGGTTGCTGCTGACTTAGGAATAGCAGCTCATGCTCAGCAGTCAGCAGGAGCTTGCGGCTTTTATTATACCAATGAGGCAGACAACATGCCTGCATACCTAATAATAATTTATTACACCATTACACTTCGCTTGGGGGAGGCCTATGTCCAGCAGTGGACGTCTTTCAGCAGAAATGACGATGACAACACTTCACACTAATATTATAAAGGCGAAAGTTTGTGAGTGTGTTTCTTACTTCTTCACACCGGAAAGGCTGAACGGATCTGGAACAAACTTGGCACAGAGATAGATTATAGTCAGGCATAGCACATAGCTCTTTATCTCGGGTATATGTTCCCATAGCATATATTTTCCACTTTTATTTCTTTCACGCGGGCGGAGCCACTGGCAGAAGCTAGTTAAAATATAACACCTTACTATCCGTATTGGATTACCAGGGATTAAATGAATTTTCCGCTTAACAAATAGCATTAATTACAGCACGTAAAACAAAGCACATAAAACAAAGCACATAAATCTAAGCGATTAATATATTTTTAATTTATAATTTGCAAGCGTCAGGGCGTCCATCGACGCTCGTCCGAACAATGTCGTAATTTCATTTAAATCCTCTCTGGCTTCAGCCTACAAATCTTAGCGAAGCTTTCGAAATGATTGAATTTTTATGCGGCTCCTTGCCTGTTTTTATTTTGGTGCCGTCGCTGTTTTTACATTATATTATGCTGGGAATAAGGTCGGTCTTTCATTATACTGAGTTTTGTTGGTTTTAGGCAGGGCTGACTGACATTGATATAATGGAAGGAAATGAAATCGGAGGAGTAGGTAACTAAAAGCAGCCAGAAAAGTGATACCTAGTTAGACCTTACCCTACAGAATCCTATGATCTTATCTAGCCTAGGAAAACCTAGGAAGATTCCTACCAGTTTTACCTATAACTATCTTGCATAGTTCAAGCTAGGTAGGGCGAGTGATGTCTGTTTGATTTAATCTTCATTGATAGGTTGCCTTATACCTAGCAACAGCCGAGCCGATAAGATAAATAAGTTCGATGGTAACTAACTAGAGACCATTAGCTACTACAAACACACCGAGTTAGTCCTAAACTATCTAACTTATGAAATTCATCAAACAAAAGCCAGACATCGATTATCCAATATAACGAACATGTGAGGATCTCTAATAGGTAACTGCCAACGTGCCAGAAATATGTCTGCTACTTCATCAGACCCACAGATTAAATAATCCTGCTAAGCTCGAGAGGCAATTGGCTTTGCAGCCATAACCGTAATGACAATTAATTATTAATCGTCGTCGGTGGAATCCACTCGTAATCCTGCCTAGACGGGATGAAAAACTATAGTAATTAATCCTACAGCTCGGAATTGTACATTTAAAAAGCTTTGTGAAGAGCTATCTGCTTTCTCGAAATTACATTTCTCATTAGGATTCTCCTCGGGGAATGCTAATTTGCAACGTCGATAGAACTTGCGAAGAGGACCCATTGTTTCAAATGCAGATATTATGGTCGGAAGATATTCTTATTTTATGAAGATTATAACTTGGTAGAGTAAAAGTAGGCATGCAGCTACTTAGGTGTTGAATATAAGTGAAAACTTTTTCATTACTCATACCTACTCGGAAAGTAGGTCTGAAGTTGACTGAGGAGTTGAAAGTAATACTTTTCAGCTCTAGGGAGAATCGTTTTTAAGTGACAGCAGTCAAATTATAAAAAAAAAAAAACCAGTTACAGCCACTCAATTACAGCGCGATGTAAAATTGAAATAACGTAAAGTTAAGTATTAATTAAAGATTTTTTTTATGACTAAGTATTATAATTTACTTTCAACTATTTCTTTAAAATAACATTGATTTTGCGCAAATATTTATCATTTTTCAATTATGAAAAATTGATGTAACAATGTTCTATAAAACGTTAGTGCTTGACTTAATGTTTTTGTCTGCAAAAACGTCACGTGTCTGCAAGCACACGGCAACGTGGCAACCTTATTGCAGCCATTCCTCATGCGTGTCATACTCGCGTGTGTCCTGATTTTTATTAAAGTTATAAATCGGTCAGGCATGCACGGGAATTTAATGTGTGGATTCTAGGTATCACACTGCAACAGTTTATCAGTGTCGCACAGGACACGGCGGGAATGCGGTCGACTGCGGCGGTCACGCAGAATGGTGCGTCGTTAGCGTTAATCCGATTCGGGCATTGGAGCATTCGAGTATCCAACGCTGTCGGCATCCCGCCGCTCTCGCGCGGAGCTCAGCAATGCGAGCTGAGGAATTTGAATGCAAATTGAAAATGCCATTAGATCAGCAAACATTCAGCTTGCCGATCAAACGTTGCATTGTGCGCCGGTAACGGAGAAATAATTATCGTAACCATGCATACCTAGTGAATCGTCTGGCTATTATGCGGCGTTTCTGGTGGTGTTCAAAGGTTTGTTTTAATTTCATAGGGATATAGTATAATATATTTACCTACGTATCTACTTGCGTAAGAATCTGTATGGTTTTATGCGATTGCATTCGCAAGTTATAAAACCCATCAGTTACAGCCTTCCGGTGTCGTTTTAGAAATTTACACAATATAAATGTACAAACACGTATGATTGCACTCGCACGCGCGATAACTGGGTTATAGCGATATAAATTCTGTGCTTAACATTTATTTCAGTAACAAAGTTAATAAAACACTGAATTTCGTATTAAAAAATGGAAGGTCTTTTTAACATTGTCATATTATTCACTGTGGTTGTGTTTGTGAGATTTTCGTCTTCAAAAGAAAGTGTTCCTCTTGTTAATAGAACTACTTTGACTACATCTAAAGTGCGTGGTACCTTCTTACCAAAACCTACAAGTTTGAATAGAAGAATATATGTAGAGCCCGTTGCAGCGATCTCAAGCACACCGTATGCGTTGTTACGTGTGCCTCCTGTACCCCAGAGAAAAAGTTAGTATCATCATGATAACTATATTAACGCATTACTGGTAGATATACTTGTTCACTTCAACTCTTTAGAATAGGACTAATATACTTAAGCATTAAGCAGTCGGAGGTAACCAAAATAAACAAAATTTGTTGTGTTAAAAAAATTGCCAATATTTCACGGTGTTTTATTTTATTTTATTCGGAAAACTTACAGCTAATTTAACAATTGTTCGTTACTATAATAAGATTAAGACCAATTAAAAGTTTTCACTTATAGTAAATTAAAACAAATAAGAACCTTACAGGCAATAGGTAATACAAAAAAAAACACTATAGTGTAACTACAAACACTCCACTAACGACAATAATGTATAAAATTAAACTTAGTGGAACAGTCCACTACAATATAAATCGGTACTTAAATAAAATAGATACGACTTGGGATTCAAATGCTTTCAAAGAAGTTATTACATAGGATTCTTTTTAATTTATTAATCCCAGTATTAAATAGATCGATGTCATCTTCCCGGCAGGCTGCATCAAAGGCACGACTCACTCTAACCAGGTACGCGGTCTGCCCATAGGAGGTTCTGAGGAGGTTCTGTTCTGTGTTACCTATCTAATGTGTAGAGAGATGCCTATAATAGCCCGATTATAGGTTTAAGTAGGAAATGGATAAGTAACCGGTACTTCGGTACGATGACAATACTTTAATACGTCTTCTCTTGAAAAAGAGCTATGACTAGGTACTTATGATGCAGAGTGCACTGATGAACGCTATCCGAAATCTACGTCTGGGTTTCACAAGGGATCTTAGGATCCGGATTCCGGAATCTAACCAATTATTCTCTTTATCTGGTCTCCACCTATATTGATGATTGTATCGAGATCTTTTTCAACTACTATCGTCATCAAGATAACCAACTTCGTTACTATGTGTGTCTATTTTTTTAGGTAATGCGCAAAATTTATTTGATTGGGATTACTGGTGCCAAACACAGCCTAAAACGGGCAATTGTTCAGCGTCGGGAAAGTAAGTTCATAATCCTCCTTCATAATTAATGCTTATCAAGAAGATTTCTAATAATAATATTTTAAATGCAATAGGTAGGTACTGAAAAGCCAGCAATTAGTCTAATCTTGTTATGGAGTAACCTATTGTATAGGAGTGCCTATATCGGTGTCGGCTTGCAGTCTAACCGGATTCAGCTGAGTACTGGTGTTTTACATGGAGGGACTGCCTATCTGACCTCCACAACCCAGTAACTGGGTATCACGATACCCCTTGGCAAGACTGGTGTCAGATCTCAAGCTTCTGACTACCCGTAACGACTGTCAAAGACCTTCAAATGACAGCCAGGACCACCGGGCTTACCATGCTTTCTGAGGCACGGAAGAGCTTCAGTATGTTGAAATGGTCACCCATCCACGGACCGACATCGTCAATCGTTGCTTAACCTTGAAGATCGACCCGTGCGGCTGTTATTATTTAGCCACGAGCTCCTCGAGGCTAGGCGATTGATTCACTGAAAAGTGCCTACAGTATTCCTGGGAAAGTTAAATTTAAAAACCCTCGGCACGATATCTTGCGCAAATTACCCGATTCAATCAGTAAACTACCCATATCTTTTGAATAGCTGAACCGATTTTCATCAAACAAGAACACTCCCGATAATATCAACTTTGGAACAAAACAAAATTGGTTCATCCGTTTAGGAGCTATGATGCCACAAACAGATACATAAATACCCGTCAAACTTATAACACCCCTCTTTTTCCGTCGGGCGTTAAAAATTGTCCGTCAACAAAGATGTTGTGACTATAGGTGTCTACCTCTATCTCTAAAAATTAATCATTCCGTTTGCCCAGAAGGTAATGAAAGCTTGTAGTAGAAGGTGACTCCGATTGCACAAAAAAAAGTCAGCCTATCGCCTTCCAATATTGGACAAAGGCCTTTCTCTCCACTTGCCGCATCCAGCCTGTCCGAGCTATCTTTTCAAAGTGATCAGTTCACCTACCGGGAAGGCGTCACATGTTGGGCGTTGTGGATAGCAAAACGAATTTTGCAAAGATTAGAATACGTTTATTATATCATATAGGTATATTGATAATCATGAATTTAAACTATTTTGCAGAAATCGGGGCCCGATGACCCAAAAGTGAGTAATTTGATTGGAGAATTCAAATACCTATTGATAAATTAATTTAGGTCCATATTTTCAGACGACACCTAAATGAATGCCTAAATAAATGCTCACTGTTTTTCAACTTTGAGTGTTGAGTCGAAAATTATTAATTCATCGTGCTTAGGCTGAGATTCTCACCTCTTAATTATCACAGATTTAATGTGACAAATTGTCAAGCACGCGCTATCTGCTGTGATTGGCTGTTGAAAATTAGTTCAACTAATGACAGCAGCTAACGCGTGCTTGACAATTTGTCACATTAATTCTGCGATAATTTAGAGGCGAGAAACTCGGCCTTAGTGTTAGTAAAAACGAGCATTATTTAGGTCTTCTTCTTTGTTGTCCACACTGCTGAGGATCGGGACCACAATATCTACGACGCGTCTCCAAGCTTTGCGACCTTCCAAAGTGTGAACCGCTCGCTACATGCTGCCTCCAGTAACTATATTATTGGTGTTGTTTTGAGTGTGTTTTCCTATAACCCTGCTATTGATTGAAGCACCCGGACCAGAAAAAAGAAATCCCGGTTCAAATATTTCCAGAAAATGTTGGGTGAACGCACAATACTTACGAGATGTTCGAAAAAAAATAGAACACGCTCCTGGTATATTGCAGAGAGCCGTTCACTGAGGTTGTATTTTTTTTAAATTGTAAGTTTGCTTACAGCTACTATTACCACGCACAGGACGACTCATGTAAGAGCTTCATGTACTCCGGTTGCGACGGCAATAAGAACAATTTCCCGTCCGTAGTTGAATGTGAACGCCATTGCAAAGGTATGTATTACATAACGCATAGATATCTGTACCTGTAGCCTAGTTGACAATCTACAATCGATAACGCTAGTAGAAAACGCATCAATGTATGGGAATGTACGCATCTGAACGTGACATTCGATACGAAACGTTTGTAACTTTGCTTGGGGGTCTGACGAAATTTCCCAGAGTGATCTTCTGAGGCCTTAGTGCGAGTTTTTACTCACGCTCACTCATGATACGTAAACATCATTTTGTATTGAAACTGGATAAGCGCCGTCTGGTGACGGTAAGGAGAAACCACTTTTTTTGTATACATTTTGACATAAGAGATCGTTTACGTATCACGAGTGAGCGTGAGTAAAAACTCGCACTAAGGCCTCTGGACATTATTTTTACTAACACGCTTTTTTCTTTAATACGTTGCCCGACACTAGAAATTGGGTATCGTGGGTGCGATTACAAACATTTAAACTCACAAACAAACAGCCGGATCCAAAACAACGAACCGTAGGCCATAAAAATATTTTTGCCGTGCGGGCATCGAACCCGTGACGCGCAGCGCAGCAGCTGATCGCTCAATCAATGCGCCCACTGTGTCGTCATAATGAATGTCATTGGTTCAAGTGAATAAAGGAGTTCTCTAAACCAACTCGAGCCTGCTTAGACAATTCCAGCTTCCTTCCTTCTAACTTTAAATTTCATCAAAATTATTGTTTCAGGCTCTAAAAACTTGCCATTGAAAGATACCAAAAAGAGTACTTATTGCCTCTACCAACCGGATTATGGGATATGCTTGCTGTTTGCCAAAAGGTATGAAGAAACCAATAATTATTTGTGTAGAATCGAGTCGTCTAATTGAATCGATTAGCATTGAGGGCCGCGAGGTCCCCACGATACCAGTTAAGGGATAAAATCGTATTTTAAAGTGGGATGAACATGTATGGCTGAGCGCTCAGCACTTTTCGCGCTCTATCTCAAAAACGGTTAAACGTGTAAACAGTTGCCTGTAAACAAAATTTGCTGAAAATTTAATGCTCTACAATTTTTGTAATAAATGTAAATATGATTTTAAGCATGGGAAGCTAAATATTTAAGAAAAACTGATTTTTGCGACCTTTTACATTGAATAAATCTTAAGACATGCACATGATATTTATTGAGACGTTTGAGGTAACATTTCAAAATAACGGTTTGTACAATTTTTCAGCTTCTTATCTCTAATTTCGAGGTTCAACCCCTTAAAGTTACTGGATTATAATAGCAAGCGCAAGCCTGTCTATAATAAAAATAAGAAAAAAATAAAAATCTATTTTTGACCCGGGAAAAATTTGGAATCTTTGGAATATAGGCCACAGTAGCTAGTCTGTATGGACTAAGTAATACAAGACAATTTTAACGATACTAAGAAAATAAGAAGATTAATCTAATATTTTGCTGTTTTCAAGGTACTATTACGACGTAGCAGAAAATGACTGCAAGGAATTCATATACGGAGGCTGTAACGGCAATGAGAACAGGTTCAATACTTACGAACAGTGCATCGATACTTGTAAGAATTCTCACTCGATATGACATAAATAAAAAAAAATAAGGAGGAGATCCGTGTATGACCTTATTGGTGTTCTTCATGCAGACCCAAAACACTACAGATCTGGGGATAGAAGCGAGGATCCCATGCTCTGCATTCCTGCTTACGACCACTACCTAACTCTACCAACGTCATCACTAGACATAAAAAGTTTTTATTTTTCTCTTTTTAGTTTTGGTAGGTGCCTCAAATTACCATGAAACTCATTTTTTGAAAAAGAATATCTCACGACGATTCCAATAAGCCCAAACACGATTAGGATACATTCTTTTATTTCGGCATTCCAGCTTGATGATGAAACCGGAAGGTGGCACCTACCGGCTTCATTTTATTTATAAGTACTCGTATTTGCTTCATCACAGTCGGTTAACTATTCGAGATATCTTATACCCGTGACATACCTACTTATCACTAAGGAGTTCCAGTGACACTCTGTGGTCTTCTTCATCAGTTCTACTTCACCAAATGATACTTTCTGAGTGCAAATGCTTGCATTGTTGACGAAATTACCGAAATCGCTATACGTATGCCTATAATATTTGAGGAGCTCCCTCGATTTCTTCAGGTTCCCATCGTCAGATCCTGACCTGATGACTATGAGACCACCTGGGTAGTATACCCTTTTAAACAAAAGAAGCATTTTCCAAAATGGTCCAGGCGTCTTTGAGTAATCGGATAACATACATTAAAAAAAAACCGACGCATTAAGAATTTCCTCCTTTTTTTGAAGTCAGTTCAAGTCTGGGAATTTACTGACAATGCTGCAAACATCGACAGTCGTCGGAAATCGTTTCACTCAGTATAATAGTTACTAACGGAAACATTAGTCCTTGGAGATGTTTGATTAAGCCCTGAGTTACTGACGGATGGGCCGCCATGATTGTTTCGTTACGGCCAATCGATGAGTCTGCTTGTTGATGAGTTGTTGGCCTGTGATAGAGATTTTTGTTTTTATAATTGAGGAAAGGCTATGTTCGGTAGATATTTATGGTGCTACCTATGTATTGGGAAAGTTAATGGCCGACATGGTATTAGCACACTTACTGCTATGGCTACCTTCGTAAATTACTGAATCGGTAAATTGAGCAGAACAAATAGACATGAATTCTTATCGAGTGCGAGTGAGTGCACGATTGCACAAACGCCCTAATCATAATCCTACAAAATAAAGCTAGGACATCGATACATAGTTTAGTTTGCAGTGTGACGCAGAATACTTCAGAAAAAATATCACTAAAGAATTTCACTCATTTGGCGTCGCCGTGTGGTACAAACAGGACTTTAGTATGAAACCGAATGCAGCGTAAATTCCGCGGATTATTTTACGCTACTCATAGCTCAAACAATTACGTTCGTTTGGCTTCACCCTAAAACGCCCATAACTTTTCAACGGTTGAACCGATTTTCATCAAACATAGCTAAGAACACTCTTGATAAACACACCTCCCAAACAAAAAAAAAACGAAATCAAAATCGGTTCATCCGTTTAGGAACTTAATTTAGATAATATGTCCTGAAATAACTTTTACAATTTTAAACATAGTACGTGCAGAAAAATATATTCTGTACTTGTACTTTTCACAGTAGAATTAAGTCCCAAATACACTACGCATTTCCAGTCTCTTGTGTAATAGTGAACAGCAGAAATAGCAGTGAACTATTTGTTAGTGTACATGCATTTGGGTCACAGTTTGTTCTGCAAAGCGTGAAGCGTTTGCTAAGTCAAATAATTGCTCAAATACCATGAAACCAAAGCGAGTAATTTAAAAAGGCGAATTTGTCAACTCATCAAAATCAGGCAGCAGACTTTTTTCGTGGAGAGTCGTTTAAATAAAAAACAGTTAAAGCTGCGCCGCTGGCAATTACTAAAGTCTCGCCGGCTGTAATCCTCGTTCTGACGAAGAAAAACTCCCGTAATTAATAGTGCAGCTTCCGGATTAATTAGCGAGGATCTGCCGCCCGAGCCGCCTGCCGCTCCTATTATTTGAATTTCGTTAGTTATTTTCTTAACTATTCTCTCGGAAGAGGAATTAATAAAGTAGCAGCCTGATTTAATGAAAAATAAGAGGCTGTTACTGTTCATTAGATTTAAAAGCTGACTTTTAGCAGTTCCGAGTACTTGGAAGTTTATACGACATTATTTTGTCTTCATTGGCAATTTCTTTAGTAAAAAATATATACAGATAGGTAGGTATGAAGGCATGACGTATCTTTTTATGAATATTCGACTGTAATAATGATACAGTGAGACTGTTTTTCAACTGCTTAATTGCGTCGTTATTGTTCCTCAAATGGAATAAATAAGGAAAACGGGAGAAACAAAGGTTTATAATTACGTTCGGTTGCGTCCTGGTAGCAGTTTGATTACGTTGATTGATGTCCCCAGAGAGCTTCATTTACTAAAACAAAGCTGATTGTGATATATAGGTATCTTTTCTTTTTTTATCCCTTTATTGAGAAGACAGTCCCGTTATTTACGACTATAATTTATTTACCTATTCCATTTGTTTGATTAAGTGGAACTGGAACAGATGACACTGTTTTTTTTTAATATTTCACAGAAGAACGTCTCCTTTTTTGTTCTAGGGATTTCGACATTGTTCTGAGCGAAATATGGTGATAAATTTTTGTTGGGAGTGCGTCATATATCTATTTTTACTTGGCAAGTTAAATGTTTGGAGAGTCAACACGAGGAAAGTGTTGTTTTAGTGCCCGTAACCAGTTAGCGTTTAATGACTTCGGTAAACTTTCTTGGTACAATAATGCAGGGATTGGTTGTAAATAGGTGGCTTTTTCGAATTGTTGTTTATAACGTAACTGATAAACGATTTTATTTCTGTAAGTTGGTTTGTACAAACACATTTACATGTCGATCAATAGGGAGGTAAGTCCTGTAGCTAAAATAATAATTCCTCTGCGTCTACCTCATTGAAATAATTATAAAATTTCCATTTTCTTCTTAAATCCTTGGAAGATTCGTAAACCATCATTATTTAGTTATACTTCATAGCTCTGTGAAGTCTTTTATTTTAATTAAAACTTCCAGTAGTAATACCAGTAGTCGTCTACTTTTATTAAAATTAATAAAAACTGTCTGAGAAATCAAAAACTTGCAGAGCTGTGGGATCTGTAATAGGATTATACTAGGTATAAATGATTTAAGAATTTTCTCCTGCCGAAAAAAGAGTGAGTATGAGTATTTTAGGAATTATTCTAAAACTTAAGGTTGTCAAAAAGAAAGGCCCGTTTTGACAGGTATAATAGTACATTATAGCAAAGGTCGGGCAATAGGCAATTGCAGGTTGATTATGAGATTGAAGGCCGAGCTGTAGGCGAGGACTTCACTAATACGAGACAGGCAATTGCCATTTCCGCCGAGGCATATATAGTGCTTTTCTCAAAAGTATGCAGGGAAATAAAACATAATTTTTATATGATACATTTAATTTATTAAAAGTTACAACAACATTGCTGAAGCGTTGTAATGTTCCAAATTAAAAAAACGCTCCTGCAATGCATTTCATGTCTTGTCCGTAAATTCGATACTTCGCGTGTTCTGTTTTCGAAAATAATGACAATATTTTCATTCATGTTTGAGAAAAAATACTTAATAATAATTAAACTTCATGCTTCCGATTGATACTCGTTGTTATAGTGTATGGATATTAGGATTATGAATTTGATTTATCAATTTCTTACGTAGAAAGTTATCGCGGCATGTAAAATGAGAAACGTCAACGGACTTCTTAGATTGTGACGACTTTAGTTGAAACTTGCATATCAGCATCAAGATTGGCGCTTGACCTAATTAGGTCACGACAAGATCTTTCAAACAAAGCGTTTTTCTAACAATAGACTAGGGAGACACTATTGTCGATGACAATATTTTCTTGTATTATGAATAGACAACTGCCTAGCAGTGGGACAATATTGGTTGATTGAAAAAAATAATGGTTGTGGATCTATAGTTAAAGTAAAAGTTATCAGAAAAACCATTATATGTTTGTCAGTATTTTTTTCTAAAATTTATTTCATACGAATCTTATCCTGACAATTATTACAACCAAAAAAATAATGAAGCAAATAGGTGCAGCCGTTCTGTACTCTGAAGTGAAGCTGTTACGATTGAAGATGATTGATTTTTATTTATACAGTGAAGAAAAAAAAGTAAATATCACTAAAAACAAGTACAATTTAAAATACCCCGATACATTTTTATTTCATGCTACATAATTTCTCTAGTAGTAGACAGTTTCGATCGACAATCTATTGAACACGTGATATGACATGATATCTTGTGAAAAACCGATTCAAACAGTAAGGGTGAGGCCAAACAAAAGTAATTTTATTAATTGTGAGTGGCGTTTTTTGAAGCACGTAATTTACATTTAACTGGCATACTTCACTTATTTTGCGTCGCCGTGTGGTACAAACAGGACTTTAGTATAAAACCGAATGCAGCGTAAATTCTGCGATTCATTTTACGCTACTCATAGCTCAAACAATTACGTTCGTTTGGCTTCACCCTAAAACGCCCATAACTTTTAAACGGTTGAACCGATTTTCATCAAACATAGCAAAGAATACTCTCGATAACCTCTCGTCACCTTACAAACAAATAAACGAAATCAAAATCGGTGAATTAGTTTTGGAGCTATGATGCCACAGGCCCCCTTTATCCGTCGGGGATAAAGAGTAATACTAAAAGGAAGACCCTTAATTAAGGTAGGTATGTCCTGAAATAACTTTTACAATTTTAAACATAGTACGTGCAGGAAAATATTTTCTGAACTTGTACTTTTCACAGTGGAATTAAGTCCCAAATACACTTTACAGTTCCAGTCTCTTGTGTAATAGTGAACAGCAAAAATAGCTAC